>CM076930.1:6362500-7612500 GCA_039566165.1 Maruca vitrata
CGCCTGTTCGCGTCCATTTAGTGCAGTTGGCAAGTTTGACGGCGATAATAAAAATGCCCCAGCACTCATTTCTATGACAAATTTGTGTAATGTATTCATTATATATTCTATTTTAGGATTAACTAAGAGTTGTATTAGAAACATCTTGCGTTTTCTTTTTAAATACATAAACATCAGAATTAGGCGTTATACCCAGTTTGCGTCCATAAAATCCAAATTGCGTCCACCCATGGACCATTTTGCGTCCAGTAGCTTAGAAAAGGAATACAGGGGTGTTATTTTTAGGAATTTGTAAAGAAAGATTGTATTTGAACAAATTTCTTTATTTAAGAATATACTTAATATTAAAAATCAACATTATCATAATTTAAAATTAATTTTAAAAAATAAAAATATTTTTTCTCAACATTGGTTTAAGACTTAAGTATCTTATCTTATCGCGGATACCGTATAACCGGGTCACTTCGACCCTCAGGGATCAACTGCATCAATGCAATAATGTCCTTGGGTCTGAGGTGCCTGTATTCTTCTGGAGTCGGATAAGCCGTTCCCAGAAGTTTGAGCCTCTGTCTGGCCAGTGAGTTATTAATAGTCCATTCATAGATGTTTCATGTCTTCCATTTCTTCCTTGCAGGCTCTACAATCGCTATTTGATGACAGTCTCATCTTCATTAATAACGAGTTTGTGGCGTAGTGCCTGTTAGCGTTCCCATGAGTAGACGACTTTGAAGTCTGCTTCCGTCCATTATGGTTTTATACCACTTTTTTGGATTGTCGCCGATAAAGCTCTTGGAGTGAACCATACCTGGTTTGTTCTTCCAATGCTTCCAACGCTCGTTATCAACACGCTTCTTAAGTGCCATGTTGATGGTGCTTAAAGCTAGCCCAACAAATGGCTCTACTGGTCCAATATGATTTGCTTCTGAGCCTATTCTCGTAAGTTCATCTGCCTTTTCATTTCCCTTATATTTCCCTTCCCTTCATAGCCTGGTATCCATATTAGCCTCACCTTATTATATTTGGTTGAAGTAACTTAAAATTAGGTAAATAATGATTGCAACTTGAAGAATAACAGTAATCAGTTCTGTTATTTTTTTTACCTTCAAATCTTCTTCTGTATATGTTATCTTTTCCTTCTTCTTTCTTTTCTCCGATGAACTCATCCTCAATGAAAAAGAAAATAAAAATGAAAGAAGTTACTTATATCAATTAAAATGTTAATTATAAACACATAGTCTTAATAAAAAAAATTACACTAATATTAAACACTATATTTTAAATATTTTTTACAAGCAAGTATTTAACGAAAATAGTGGACGCAATTTGGTTTATTATAAACTCCTATAGGTATAGTTTGCGTCCATTGCGGACGCAAAGTGGAAGTTTTGTAAAATTCGATGTAGTAATTCGCGTCCACCTTATTTTAATCGTTAAATATAAAAAACATTAGCAAATTTATAATAAATATTATTCCTTTTTTCATCATTTAAGTGTAGAAATAGCTATATATCCTAAAATTCACACAGAACAATAAAAAACTTACCTTCAAACACGCCGCTGCACACTATTTTTTTTTCTAAAATCCAGCGGGTGCGCACTTGCTTGTAGATTAAATATTTTTTTAAACAGGATTGGTTGGACCCACAGAACTTTTGTCGATGTGAACGTGCTTCTTATACATTGAGGTATTAGCAGTAATGCCTTTTCATTTGATTGGTGTGTTAGTTTACTTATTTTCGAGGATTTTTATAAGGAAATCGGCAAAATGGACGCGAATTGGGCGATGGACGCGAACAGGCGAAATGACCCTATTCCAGGTATATATTTTTTACAAGCTTTTATTAGACTCACTCTGTTAGTTTATTTTTGATTTTTATTTGGAGTAGCCAGCCATGCATTTATTTGTTGAGGGTAGCATTTTATCAGAATTTAGATCAGTAGTAAAATTAGTGATCCACATATTGATGTAATACTCGAATTATTATTGTATAATATTTAAAGTGCCTAAATATTACTCAAGATCGCATACATTGATCTGATCCCATGGTAAGAAGGTTAAGCACTTGTGTTACAGATATAAAAATCAACTGTAGACACACAAATATACTGTGTCACACATCCTCGCTTTGCTTCAGGTATTCTTAGCGGATGCCTTCGTCATGACATCTACGTGCATGTCAAATTTCAGCTTGATCCATCCAGTGGTTTGAGCTGTGAGTTGATAGATCTCTATGTCAGTCACCTTTGAGTTATATATTTACTTAGACAAATATTTATCTGCAGTGGGAATTGCTCTTACAACTCTTGCAACCATGGCTAGGATCGCAATTTACTGTTCCGAGCTTGGAATATGACTGAAAGTTTATATGACGTAATTATTTCAGTCTTTAATAATCTTTATTTCCATAATAATCATCTACATAATATCCTTAAATCTAGCAACTCTGCACTAAGCACAATTGCTTGTATCGCAGCAGTGTTACTTGGTATATACAGTAACCGTTTGTAGATGACTTCAGTCCTTTGAAACATTTATTAAACCCTTATAAATAGCTGCTATAATTCATAGTTATTATAAATAATAACTATAATTATACCATTTGTTTCAATATTTCATCCTGCGAAGCAAACATAAAATATTAAGTAGTTTATGGAGAAAAACATGTATTATGTTTATCATTTTGAATGAAAGTGAGACAATTTGTGTTGTGCATTTAAATTTCAAACCCAGTTAATCAGAAAATCAGCATCAAATAGAAATATCACACAACACCACATTCATTGTTCGGTTTGAAGTAAATTGCTTAAATACTTGTGTTATAAATATCAGATAGGTACAACAGTTGTTATACAATATACTTTAAAATTAAGTAACACATCCAGCAACATAAATGATAAATAAAATACTTTATGACATTTCCACTCATGGTCACCTGACCCAAAACTAAGCCGAGCATGTACTATGGGCGTCAGAGACTGATGTACAAACATAGGTATTTATAAACACATATAATATACCTATGTTCATCATACAAATATGTCTTGAGTGAAGAACAACATACAAGTCTTGGTGCAACATACAGGGGCTCGATCCAGTATGCTGTCAAGCCAGTCATAATAATGTAATATTTGATATTAAATCCATACAGTAATTATCACAAAGTTGAATATTGAATATTACATTAATCTAAATTCTCAGGTACTTAAATCCATCAAGAGACTATGATCGCTGAGATGGAGATGCTAAAATTTATTACCATTACATGTAACAATAAATTGTCTTCTGTCCTGTCCCATCTCGAAATTGGATAATAGATAGTTTTCCTATTGATCAATATTAATAATACTTGCCAAAGTAGTAGTAGTTTGTCTAGTCGCATATGTGGATACATTAAATTCAAATAAGTTGCCTTAAAACTTGTTATGCTGCCCGCTTTAGCATTTCCTTACCATCATAGAGTCTTTAGAGGTTTACTTCAGAATTGAGATTAATGAATTGTTTTACTTTATGCCAATTACTGTGGACTGGTTTGGGTAGTTTAAGAGTCAAGATACAGTTTTGTTTTCTTTTAGGGATGGGAGCCAACCATTCCTCTGCAAGTCCAGTGATGATCATGAGGCTACTCCAATCCATCATTGTATGTCTGTTAGAACAAAAAAGTTTTGTTGTCTTCGTAATATGGTAGTTGCAAAATTTTGCCTCCTGATAATATTTATAATACTTTTGGATGGAAGTGTAATTATTAGCTTTCTCTTTTTATATGACAGGTACTGTGTGAGAGAACAAATAAAGTTTTTATTATATTATTATTATATTATATTATATTACTGTGATTGCCCATGGTGGGTTTGTTGATTCTTTTGTCTTAACCCAAGAGAGTATTTTGTAGTGTAATCAATGTTCCTAATATCAAAGGTAAAGCTACCTATAATCTAAAAGCAGTTATCTATTTAAGGAAGTGGGATAACTCAAACCATTAAAGTGAAGTGTTTGGCTGCGGGCCAGACGCCAATCGATGTTAAGGAACGAGCGTTGAACTTTTGTCTGTGTGTCTGTAACTCAGGGCTGTCAAAAACAGCTGAGCTAAATGTCATGTTAGCTCAGCTGTTTTTGACAATCATTAATTGTCGAAAATTATATTTTGCCTAAAGCTGCTGGTGATAGGACACAGGTTATAGAACTAAAGCTTTTTTAGTTCAATTGCCTGTGTCTTGTCTGTAAAAATATTATATGATCCCTGTATTAGTCAATCAACAACAAACCATCGATTGGAAATCGACATCGTAATTCCGGTGGTCAGCTACCCCGTTGGGGTAGATGACTTGTAAACAAAGACCGCTATGGTAACGTTTTGAACCGGTCAATGACTCCCAAACGGTCCGTTGATTAGACGATGACAATTAGATGTGCCAATATAGGAAATCGATGGAATGGTCTACAACTAAGTAACTGGTTCCAAAATTTTTATTTCCAACTCCAATGCATTTTATGAGGATAATGATTCACAGGATCCCAGAGCCTTTCTAAATACGATCGTAAATTAAGCAAATACCAAGATGCATGGTAGAAGCTTCGAATGATTGGAAAGATTTGTTCATAGAAATTCAGAACATATTATTAATCATATAGCAATTTGTAACATACCTGATTGTCTACAATATCATTTACATTACTTTTTTAATTACCGGATTTGCCAACCCTATACGAATATTCGTGTTCTAGTCTTATAGCCACAGATACATGCATTCACAATACATAGGTAATCAAAGCGTTTGTATGCACAACATTTTGCAGTCCGGATATATGCAAATTATAAAGGTCGTTTGCATCCTTGCAATTTGGGGGAGTCCGTTACTTAGGTACTTATTCCTAAAACATTGGTGCAAGAACCGATAAATAGAACGATAGATTTTCAAACAAGAACCAAATAGTGATGTGCCGGATCTTCAAAAATGTATATCCGCGGATACGGATCTGAATACGGATATTTATTGTCAAGATCCGTGGATACGGATACGGATACGGATCTTATAACTTTCTATTGATTGGTCTCATAATTATAACAAGGAGGTTTAGGTTTAATTTTTTTTTCATTTACATAGAAGTGATCATGATGTTATAACTTATAATATTCCAGTAATCACAATATAAAAATAAAGATTTAAGTTTTAGTTATTTCATTGTCATAAAAGTGATGTAAATTATAACTTTCTCTCATTATAAAGATATATCCATCTATCTATCTAAATGTTTGCATTATAACCGTGCTAAATATTTGATTATATGAAATAAATATACTCTGAATGGACTTTTAAAGTTTTTTTTATTCTAATAATCACCAGAAAAAGATCCGTAAAAGATCCGCATGAAAAGTAACGGACCCGGATACGGATTTTTCTTTTCCCTCGGATATCCGCGGATACGGATACGGATATTCGGAACATCACTAGAACCAAACATTTCTTATTTTGTAGGTGCATGTAAAAATTGCGACATTACTGTTTTGAGTGAGCTACATACGCGAAATAGGATAACTTATCGTACATAAACTGAATTTTAAATGAACTTTGAATTTCTACCTACCTTACCTTTGTCTTGTTTGCGAAACAATTGAACCATAATTAGCTTCACGTAATCACGTAATGTGATTCAATTAATAATTTTATGCTGTTGCCGAGTTTTTTTAAAGAGTACCAATGGCACGTTGCTCTTTTCCAATTTAGTTTTTCCCACGTAAATCTTTAGTCACATCCTTGACACTTCATTGGGTAATATAGGATCACGGCCATGATATTTCCTTCATTGCACTGCGTTCCCATACCTATCTAATAAGGGATCTCTGCCAAGATAAATTCAGCCTGGGACCAACAACGAAGTCTTCACAACAGTTCCCGTTTTTAACCTTCGGGTACTACCGTACAAAATTCATCATGGCCCACCAATGCCCGCTACTCATGTAGTGGGGTTGATTATCAACCGAGACAAATAGATATGTGATGATGAACAAACGGATTAGGGGTGAGAGCCATCCGCTCCCCTGCTAGTCCGGTGAAGATGACAAGGCTACTCCAAGCCTAAACCAATCATAGTAGTCAATTGGGGAAAAAAAGTGTGGTGAACATTCAATGTTTGTCCCGTGTCCCAGACACACGGGATGTTATTTTATTAGATACTAGCTTTCCGCCCGCGACTTCGTCCGCGTAGAGACGTTTAACGGGTAAAACATTACTTCTTTATAGCGCATTCGGTTAAAAAGTAAGCATATGTCCTTTCTCAGGCTCTGGACTATATCTGTACCAAATTTCATTTAAATCGGTTCAGTACTCCATGCGTGAGAGCGTAACAGACAGACAGACAGAGTTACTTTCGGATTTATAATATTAGTAAGGATTTGTGTCTTCCACTGGTTTCTGTACCGTAATAAGAGTTCTGAAGAATCAGATTCAGAATCAGGACAATGTAAGTGATGTTATGAGATATTATTAATCGTTTTCACCAGGAAATGATTTAATAAATGATATCTTAGTGCATATCACTTTGACCTAATTTAGGCGATAGTACTATTATTATTAATGACTGATAGCTGATAGAGATTAACCATATCGTAAATCGTAATTTCTGTTCTGTGACTTTCTAAATGTTCTTTGAAGTATCGTTTGCCTACTTAAATAAAATAAATTAGGCAGATTATCTCAAAATATAGGTAAAGCCACTTCTAAAGCTTATTTAATATTGCAAAGTTTGAAGTTTATTTAATGTTATATTCAAAATATTCTATATATGATTTTTCTGTTGTTTTATTCTGTAAGTTTTCGCTGATTTTATGCTTCTTAGCTAAATTATACTTTTCTAGGAAATTGGCATTCGACCCTTCAAGTGCGCTTTATCGAGCTGCTGTGTTATCTTATATGTATGAGTATTGTCTAATCTTAATATTTGCAAACAGACTTAGTTAAAAATACATTATCCATCCATTGTTAAGTTGCTCAGGTAAGGAAATGTCTACTTAAATTCACTTAATGAGGTTACATGATTGAAAATGGATTCATTGAATTTTGTCACTATGGTCACCCCTAAGTGTTTACTGTTTTGTGGTATAATTAAATTATTATAATTAATGAAGTTATTGTCATAAATTATTTAATTCGTTACGAATCCACTCTTCTGCTTAGTCACTGCGAGTAAAGCCCAAATTCGTACAATTCTCATTTCAATAATACTTATGGTAAAACCCAACTGGGATTTTACCATTTCATGGGCTCTCCTAAATATAGAGGAAGGATTTATATACTTCACTAATATTTTGGAAATTCTTTTGTAATATGCAATTGATGAGACTAGCATTACATTATGTTAAGTAAATATTTACCTCAAAATACCTAAGTTTTCATGCGATAAGCTAAGCAAATTTGAAATTCGATGTCGATTTCTGCTAAAATTCACAATCTGAGTTATCTTCGATTCTAAAACCAGTTGTTTACCATGTTTAATTTGGTTAGTGTAGCAAATAAACCGACTTTTTTATGTGTAAGCAATTCAAAATAGTAACTATGAAATAATGACCAATCGAGTTATGTCGGGCGCTTAAAATACATTCTTGACATAGTATTAAGTGGTATGTATTAATAAGAAATCCATTGCATACGTTAGAACATTTGCTTATGCTTGCATTTCTCCTTTGTGCCTGCCTACCTACATACTTCTACCGACTAATGTACCAACCAGCAGAATGAATTCACCGGCCCAGCAATAGGACTAATTTGAACCGGTGAAACAGTTACGCGCGAAAAATACCGCAATAAAAGAGTGGAGAGGCCAGGTTCTATGATTCATACACGAGCTCGCTTCGGTTAGTCAGCGACCGCCATCGTCAGTAAGACGGTTGGGACGGTTCTGCTTTCCCGCAAATATTACCGAACTAATATTTGACCGGAGAACATGTAACTGATAACACGAATAGCTTTTTAACTGTGTGTGTGATTGGCTTATCGGCGAGATTGTGGTGGCGTGTCTCGCTCGGCGCCATGAAGTTCTGGATGTCGTATTTTGACAAGGATAACGCTGCGTTCAAGAGGTTTAAAAAGCGATTTAGGTAGGTTTACAGTTCAAATAATGACTAATCTAAATATACAATTCAAAGGTGACTGACTGACATAGTGATCTATCAACGCATAGTCCAAACCACCGGACCAGGCTGAAATTTGGCAAGCAGGTAGATGTTATTATGACTTAGGCATCCGAGAAAGGATTACCCGAAGCGAAGTGAGGGTGGGTCACTCGTGTAATATAAGTTGAAATGATTTAGATATTAAAGCTTAAACTTGATACTGTAATGTAGTACTTTTGGTCTACAAATTAGAAATTGATCTTTTTGATTTGGTCAGTATTTGTTTGTAGATTGTAAATCGTCATAGACAGTTGGATCATAGGTATTATATGTTTGCCATTCTTACTATCTTAGTAGTTTTCCTTATGTTTTAAAAGCCAATCTTTGGACGTCGTTATAATGCCTGCCTCTATTAAGATAAAAACATTGGATGCTCCAATAATAGCAATATTGAGTGTGTAAAATTTATCCTCGTTTTGTTTAAATAACTAGTTTTTAGATAAGCGTTCACTGATGAATCTATTTAGCAGTAATTAGCAGAAGA
The DNA here is from genome assembly GCA_039566165.1 of Maruca vitrata. Classification (NCBI taxonomy): domain Eukaryota; kingdom Metazoa; phylum Arthropoda; class Insecta; order Lepidoptera; family Crambidae; genus Maruca; species Maruca vitrata. Next base: position 6,371,153 of record CM076930.1, read on the forward strand.
GCATTCAACACTTATCACTACCAAACATTATGATTCAACTCTAATGATTTGTAACATTTGAAACACCACGTGTCTGCAATAATAAACCCATTATACCTGCCTGTTATAAACAGAAACAATTTTCGATTTGTTATTGTTTTATGAATTATTTCTTTTCATCTGATTGTTTGAATGTCAAGGTTCCTCCTCTTAAAGAATCCACTATTTAATGACTACATTGTTGTGTTCCTGATTGGGACAAATAACTATTAAAAGATCTGCAGTAAGTACTTATACTCCCTATTGACCTATCCGATGTTTAGTCTGTGTGACTAATTAATACAGTTAAATATGCCCCGAGCTAAAATCACGCACAGTGCAGGCGACATGCAAGGAAAATTGCAGCTAAAATTATAGACAGCATTCTATAAGCTCCTTTATTATGAGTAATTACCAGGATTCTATGTAATGGCCCATTGACCTGCCTTTGTTCATTGTAGAGCGAATGTTGACAAAACTTCGCATATCTACGGGTTCTTTCTAACTAAGTGTTTACTTGTTGTGTTCAGTTTTTTTTACTGTAACTTGAACTTAAGTACCTGGTAATTTACTTTCGTTGGTGTACCTGTCGAGTTCTCTTTGTATGCAGTTCTTAACAATTTCATTTTTTCTAAATAGACTTATCATCTCATTGTAAGGGTTCTGTTACTTAATATTCCCAGTTCATTGGCGTCACTATGTTATTAATGTTCTGAAGTTCCTCATTTTATTTATAAACAGACAAAAATATTTAGAGCCGGATTGGGTCACTATTAGTTAGTTATATTTCTCTATGCCTCCAGCTACTTAGCAAGCCCTTATCCAATTTCTCCTTTCGCTTATGTTTCCGCAAGTACCTGTTTCATCTTTGACTTATCACTTAACACTCGCCATTCGACATTCCAACCAACGTACTAATCCTGTTATTATTGCTAAAACATACACAAGATCCAGTGTTATTTATTGTAATCCTTACGAGTTCAAGGATGTTATGTAAAATAACAATCGCGATTTGTTTATATACTTGTGCTACTTCGCATATCTAATCTAAAATTATACTAACGCTTATCGCGAGGCTAGTCAACGAAATCATTACAGTGAGCGGCCTTTCTACAATTAGTGCATTTGTCGATCGCTACATGTGTGCCATGGATTGAGCTGCTATTTTATTGTCCTACTCTTAAACCTGTTCCTTTGACGTTTGCTTTCCTATGAGTCACATCTTTCCCGTGATTTAGTCTTATTTGAACTTTCAATAGTGAAGCATCTTTGTGTGAGCATTCTTTGTGACCTGGTTCGTTGTAAACATGGATGGAAAGACAGTGAATTGTTGCAATTTTCAAATATCGGGTGTCAGACATAATCTGAAGAGAGGTTGGTTGAAGACAAAGAGATTGAAAATGAAAGTGTTTGATACTGATAGGTGAGTGTAATTCCAAACAATAAACAACTTCAACACACAATAGCATGAGTGGAATCCGCTGAGTATTAGCAGTGATATGGTTGTAGTTTCTGTCAATTAATGTACATTGAAATAGGTTTGATCTGAAAAGTTCCTATTGTTTCCGGACGAAGAAAACATATTGAATCATGCGTACCACAAATAATATTTTTTACAAATCGTAATAAATTAGTTCATAGAAGCATGTTGTTTACGGGTTAGTGATTGATTGTAAATTTAAAATATTGATGACTAACGTTTTATCTCATACAATATGCCTATAACTGCATGACACATCATACACTTGCGTGCGATCGTAATTTGATACTATAACTATTTTATGTTTTACGTTCATGCTTGTTAAAACAATTTTGTTGGTGTCATTTATCGTGTAAGTTCACGATGAAAGGAATTGCCATTGTGTTGTAATATCCAGAAATTTAAACGTCGGTTTCTTAGAAATTGTCCGCTAACCAATCCTTGGTTACCTTTACTGGTTATCTTTAGTTTGTAAGTTCCGATTTGCAAATACCTCGTGCTTTGTTTTTTTTGCGGTTAAAACATTTGCCAGAAATACCTGCTTCGGCATTTTCTGCCTTATTCTTATCGTTTCTTGTGGTTATTTCGTTTGATGAGTCTTGGGTCTTTTTCATTGTGGTCATTAATTACATGGGTGTAGAGTTAGCCTTCGTTTCGTTCAACGCTTTTGGTCTATGAGTTATTAAGGAAATGTTGTAATTTTATTACCTACCACGTTGGCCAGTGCTCTTATTATTAGGCAATTTATGTGACGACCTTGTAATGTATAATACTTCACTAAAATAAACCATGACTAAAGTTTTGTTGCATGTCGAATGCTGGTACCTATACCTGGTATCTGTAAAAATCTGTTTAGATTTTTTAATCTAATATGTAATCGATAAAATTATGATATACAGACAACTAACTTAGTGACATTTATATGAGGACACAAGCAAGTTAACCCATTTACGCCCAAATCAAACCCAGTGGTAAATATACATATTTTTTATTGTGAATAGCTGGAAACAAGCATAAAGAACACGAAAATATGAAAAAAATAAAAATATATGTATATTATATATCTAAAAAAAAGCCGTCCTCAAATGGGGCCAATGGGCGCATGTAGTATAGAAAAATTCGATATATAGGAATTCGACGCACAGTGTTTTCAAACATGTTTATGTTGCCAACGTGTTTTTTATGGTACACTAACACATCGCAGCTGTTAAGACAGCTTTTAGATATAGTATCCTACACCATCATTCAGCAAATTTTGGTTGTGCAATGATTTTGGGAGTTTTTGAACCGTAAATAATGATGGACAATGTAGTGTTGAAACTGGAATTTATCTACCTTTTTATCATTGGTCAGGAAATAACACCTCATTTATTGGAAACTGTCAAATCCAGCATGTTTTCCAGAGAGGACCACCAGAATTGGATCCCATAGTGCGCACTGAAGCCATCGAACAAAAAAATATTTTGTTGACAGACTTGACTGTTTCAAATCTGTACTCCGAAGGCAGTACATGATATCCAGTCAAGATAAGAATGTTTTCATTTCTTCAATAGACAACTAGAAGTCGGTTATACATAAGCAATAGTGAAGAATCATAGTCATCTTCATCGTAGGTTCATATGTTGGTTCACAGTTTCACCAAACATGGTTTGTCGATTGACGACTGAAGATTGTCTCTTGGATGCTGGAGGCTCCTCATTACTGTCACTTCATTTTCATCTCTTCGAACAATCAATTTTAAGTTACCCGGTAGGTACCTTTCAGGGCATGTCACTTCCTTGGATGTTGTCATCATTCCTCCTCGATAAAGTCCCTTGGTTCAGGAAGCAGCATCACTAAATCTACCTCTATTTCATAATTTTCTTCACCTAACTCAGCCCCCACAGCTTCTTGAATCTCTTGGTATGCATTGACAACGCCGAATGTCGTTCACCTCTTTTTTACATGAAATTCACTTTTTTTTAAATACGAAAATCTTAGGTCTTATGTGCCCATTGGCCCCAATTGGGGACACCGCTATAAATAGTAAAATATAAGTACCAAAATACTATAAAATATTGATTATTATGCATAATATATAAAGAATATAATATAAACTAATATTTATAAACGAAAAAACTGTAATCGTAAGTTAAATAAATAAATTATAAAATATTTAGTTATGCTGATAACTCCAAAAAAATAAGTCCAACAAAACAGTTAAGAAAATCACAATAATATGCTTGTGAACGATAAGTTATATTTTTTAATATTGAGGTGCACTATTATATTGTACAAATTAGCTTTGTTAAATGCTAAAAAATTTTTAATTTTAAAATTAAAAATCATTTATATGGCGTCCTCATTTGGGGCCGGAGGGCGTAAATGGGTTAAGAGATCATTCTGTTACATGATGTTTATTTTCGCCTATTACCAGAGTGATATGTGGCCTGATTATGTATCATGTGATTGGTTCTATATTAATAAGTGAATGATCAAAGAACTGGTTATACAGATTTCTACGTATTTGTTGACTCACAGTTTTGCTTTATTAAATCGGTTGAACACATCCTTATCCCTAATTAAGAAGTCTTATTTGCATGGTTTTTAATAAATATACATGCCTGCCTAATAAGTCGTGTGGTTTCATATAGAAACAACCAAACTTACTTGAAACAATTAACTCTAAAGCAGTACTTATAACTTTCACATTCGTGCAAAGGTACCGTTTTTTTGCTTACCTTCCTTTCTGTATTAACCTATAACCTACATTTTGTTGACATAGGTGGTATTTTCACATACAAACTGTTCGTTCTACATAAGGCTTCCGTTGTAAATTGATCGTTAACTCAATGGTAATTGAGTTGCTTTTCGTCTGGTGTAATCGTATTGTCCTAGGAAGTTCGTTGGCCCGCGCTATTGTGTCAAGGCCAGATTTATCAAAAGTCTGTTAGTGTTTATTCTTAGTCTTAATGTTTAAGTAAGTTCATTTTTTTTCTTATCATCAATTACAAAGTTTGTTAACTTTGCTAAAAGCAGTTATGAGTCATTAATTTAATTCTGTAATGACATTCAGATAGGCAACACACATTATTTATATTTTATAGGTACGTACTCTTTCAAATCTCTAACTAGGTCGATTCGCCAGATATAAAATCATATTGAATTTATTACGGGTTAAAGTATCAACATGGTAAAATCTGTAGGGGATACGAAACAAAAAAATTTAAATGCTTAACTTTATGTATAGCTATTAAGTATTCTTCAATTGTTATTATATTATGTTCTCTGTAATTACGGAGGGTCTATCTGTTCTATTTATACCTGTAGTAAGCAATAAATTCTAATTGGAACGTTATTACTGTCTGCTATATTGCGTTATACATATGTTTAAATAAATATCTATAGTGTGTATTTGTAACATTTTCCTTCTGTAGTTCTGAGCTCGTTAATACATATGTAGTTTTCAGTCTTAGCGCAAAGTAATTGTCACCGGGCTCTTGAACTTTATTTTCGTTCAGTCGGTCACGGCAGTCGTGGCCGAGCGGTTAAGGCGTCTGACTAGAAATCAGATTCCCTCTGGGAGCGTAGGTTCGAATCCTACCGACTGCGAACTTTTTGTATTTTTTTTTTCACTTATGTATTTGTTTCGCAGTCTCAGAAGAGGCGCTGGCGTCAATGTTCAAGACGACAATGGATACACTCCGCTCCACCACGCATGTTTAAATGGACACAAGTGAGTTCTTTTTTCTCTTACCTTGTTATTGAACTGGTATGTTATACCAGTTTTATTTTATTGTTGTTATTATATTGTTGAAATATATCTCGTGAAAGGCACCTTTATAGTTTTATTATTAGGAATCAGTGAGTTGATCTCATCAATATGGTTTGTAATTCTAGATCTTTTTGCTTTTTAAAAAGTTTATAGGTGTTGACGTTATATGATTTGTTTTTTCGAAGTTAGTCGCTACTTTGTACCAGGCCAATTGAACGATCTAATAGGTATATCAGTAGCGCTACCATGAGTTACCTATTGAAAACTTACGTACGTTAAAAAAACCTATCGATTTGTTTTTTTTTTTCATACTACCGATTTTAGTTCTTAGCGTTACCGCTAGGGGCGCTGTAAATTTTTCATAGACATTTTTTACATGGGCGATACAGAGTCCGTCACTTTAAAACTCATGGTAGCGCTACGAACGTCAATCGATCGATCGATCGATCGATTGGTATGCTAACACCTTAAGAGGATATTAATCATCATCCCCATTGTACAGAGAGATAGTCCGGCTGCTACTAGCAGTTGACGCGTCGCCATGCATAGCGGACAAGCGGGGTGCCACCCCGTTGCACCTGGCCTCGTGGAAGGGAGAGTCCAGCATAGTGGCTATGCTGTTGGCGCACAAGAACCCGCCCGTCAATGTAGACCATGTGGTGAGTTCGTTATGTCAGTCAACATTTAGATGGGCCGTATAGAGTGTGGAATTTCTTGCATACTGGAATGATGATAAAAACTTAGTGCTGACTAGAACCATGGTTGATATCTGAAAAATGGCCGTCTGGTCAAGGTAGCAACTAGTCATATGATGATAGTACACCCCACCACTACTCAATCGTATATATTTTGTCCATTAGAAAATAAGTGATGTCTGGCGGCTCTGGGATCTTCCTCTATTACTCTCATAGTTCGGTGAGACGTCAATCCGACATGACCGATGAGAGATCGGGCGCAGGACTACCGGCTTAACGTGCTTTCCGAGGCACGGGCGTGCATCCGCCAACTTCCTGACTCCGGGCTGAGTAATTTCGCCCGACCCCGGAGTCGTATCGGGGACCTCTCGGTCCTAACGCAGCACTTGCTACCAATAGACCAACGAGGCAGTCACATAAGTATATATAGCAAGTGGAGTAGGACGAGCATAGAAACCCACGGGTTTCAGGAGCTTGCCAATTATGATAACAGTTTCTATAATTGTTTTATCTATGGTTCATATAAATCATTGCTAAATAAAATTTTTAACAATCCTCTCCTACCGCAGTCACAAAAGGAGTGGCAGGTAGTGGAGTGGATTATGCTATGTACACAATAGCTTAGGCAGTATCTTTCACTTCTAAGTAATGTCACCGAACCTACATGTTTGGCCCCTTGGATCGGTCTGTCCGTTTGCAAAACGTTTTAAAATAGTTGTTTGAATAACATATATAAAAATCAAGCATCAGAAAATAAGTAAAATTAAGTAAAAGTAAAATTTTTTTCATAGCTTTAAAGCGTCTGTAAGGTAAAACCGCCGACCGCATGTGTCTGGGAGTAATGAATCCTGATTTTTAATGATATTGTGTGAAATATATGTTAAAATCAGCCATCAGAATTCAAGTGAGGTGAGCAGTGTTTCTATGTACCTTGATTGGTTGATATCTGAAAAATGGCCGTCTGGTCAAGGTAGCAACTAGTCATATGATGATAGTACACCCCAACACTACTCAATCGTATATATTTTGTCCATTAGAAAATAAGTGATGTCTGGCAGCTCTGGGATCTTGGACCATAAGGGAATAGAGAGTGCACTTGTGTTTGCGTGGTGTTCATTTGTGCATTATGTCCTGCGCACTTGGCTAATCTTAATTGAGATCGGCCGCCATGGCCGAAATCGTTTGGACTCCTTATTAAATTTACTTACTCATGTAAACTTTGTTCCTCTAGACGGCTGACCACGAGACGGCGCTCCTCTCGGCCGCCCACTTCGGCTACACCGACGTGGTGGCTCAGCTGGTGGCCAGGGGCGCTGATGTCACCATCAGGAACATCCGGGACGAGAGCGCTCTGGACTTAGCCGCGCAGTATGGCAGGTGGGTCTGGTACATCAATGCTATCTCTATCCAGCTGACCATTAGATCCTCTTGGTTGCCAACATCCACTGGTGGCAGGTGGAACTGGTACATCAACGCTACCCCTCTACTAGACAGATTACCATGAGAGGGTCTAAGATTATCAGTGCAGTATTGTAAGTATGTTAGAGCCGGTACGGTTTTGATGGAGCTCGTGTTTAAAATTCGTCGCAATAAAACTGCCTGATCACCGAGAGTTATTTCGGATGTTTGTCAGAGTAATAATTAATGAAAATAAGAAATATTTAAAAACGGAGTAAAAGTGTAAATCCTGAGCAACCAAGAACGCCAGTTAGGATACAGCTTTAAAGTCGTTAAAATAAAATAAAAACATAACATAAATGGCAAATATGACTACAAAATCACGACCGCTTACCATCAGGTGGAGTGAGGTTATCCTGGGAGTCTTTCATAAAGAATTTTTTTCTATCGATTTCAGTGTACCTAATGCAATAAAGCTCGACCGGCAAGACTTAAGAGTTTTTCCCTTAAAGTATCGTAACAAACTTCGACTCTTAAAAAAGGCAATACCGACGCTTCTAATTTACGAAGACCGCCAGACCACGCTAAATCATAACTTATTCCATAAGCCCGCCACTTGGCTTCATATTTCGTTCCTCAAGTGTCCTCAGAGTTTGAAACTTACAGACTTCACTCCCCGACTTTAGGTCCCTATAATAGGAGTATACTATATTTGCGGCGTAACGACCTGAAAACTTACGCCCACATGTAGAAGTAAGCTAGTTTAAAATACATTAGTGTTGTGTATTGACGTCATTGAAGGATGCTGATATTTCAGCCTTAGTTAACGTGGGACTCGTGTTTGATAGACGGTTTATGATGAAAGATGATGATAAAATTGAGTGCGAGTTGCTAATTTAATGCGAACATTGGTATTGTCCTTGTGCGTTTGTGCTGGTTCAAAATTCACTCATTCTTCTTTTTCCGTAACTTGTTATTCCAATCTATTAACTACCATAAACTGTAAAGAAAGTATTTAGATACTTGAGGCTAACAGGTGCGGGGAAAATTCCGCGGCTTAAATAGTTGTTAGTTGGTGTAATGGTTCGCACGTCTGGGCGCGATTGCCGGATGGACGGGTTGTTAAAATCCCCGGTTAACAGTGGAGCAATTGAATTTTTTCCGTTTTTTTTTTCAATATATTATTAAGATATGATTCTGATTTTTTTTCAATTCACCATCGCTCAGCTTTATTAATACTTCTTAACTGGTTGCAACATGAAATATACAAGTACAAGACGATATTGAGAGATGTTACAAGATTTGTGGACACAACTTTTGGGCGCGCGTTCGAAACTCTTGGTAATTGAATCTCTCAGTGCACCGGTTTGCTTTCAGCCTTTTGAAGATGCTGAACTTTGCCATTTTAGTTTGTAATTGCATTTCATATGCAGGGATAACGTATACATCCAGTGTTAAGTTTTAACACATGATGTTAGGTTCGCCAGAGTATAGAACATCCAATAGAATATCTTCTCAATAAAATATTGAGTAAATCCACTGCAGTTCAAGGATTACTAATCGAATATCTAAAACATGGCAAAAGTGGCATCATTCCCATTCGGGACAAATATTTGTGTGATGAACATTGGTGTTTGTTTCGTGTCTGGGTGTGATTTTGTACAAAAGTATGTTTTTAAAAATATACATGTATGTATATCAGTCTCTGGCGCCCATAGTACAACAAGCGCTTAGTTTGGATTCAGATGACCGTAAGTGTAAATGTCCCAGATATTTATTTATTTTATTTTATTGCAAGTCATAATAATTTTCCAAGACTTGGTTTATGTCATTATTGTTACTACTATCCATACTGCTTAGGAGTACTACAGGTAGACCTTCTTCGTCAGTGATCTATCTATTCTGTTTCACTATTAATTTGTCACTTAATTCAACAAAACACTGAAAAATTTTAACCTGCTGTGGCGGGTAAATATTAGGTATTCAGCTGATGTGGCAATTTGAAAATATGGGTAGCCACGTAAGGGTATGAAAAGGTAGTGTCATACTTGTGCTCGGTTCACTGCGCTATCATATTATATTCACTTGACTGAACCGATTACCAGTTATATCTAGTTATGTGATTCTATGTACTGTGTTATGAGCATTTATTAATTCCTTGTGTATTTATTTCTTTAATTGTCCAGTCATTAGGGATTTCATCTCGGTAAATAATAATCTGTAAATTGGCACAAACTTTTGTTTTATCTCAAAGTTCACAAATGCTACTGTGCCCTCGATTATTTGTGAATCATTATATCGTGAAATCAGAACAATATATGAGAAGTCGTAGTTTATTTTCTAGCGCCAGTGTCTTTATTTTATATTAGTGACCCGCCCTCGCATCCCTTCGGGTAATACTTTCATAACGGATGCCTACGTCATAACATCTACCTGTATGCCAAATTTCAGTTCGATCCGTCCAGTGGTTTTGGCTGTGGGTTGATAAATCACTATGTCAGTCAGGCACCTTTGATATTTAGAAGTATTCTGTCACCAAAATCTGACCTTTATATGTATCTGGTTAAGGTTGGAGACGGTCCAGCACCTCCTGCACGTGATGCCGCAGCTGGTTGAGCCATACAAGCCTTCGAGGAGTCGCGGCAAGAGCTTCACTACCACACCGCTGCATCGGGCCAGCAAGAACGGGAGGAAGTGAGTACACAATACTTTACCTAGTATTAGCAGCTATATGGCCACAGCAATTAGATCCTTATACACTAGAGAGTTAACTCTACTGTTCATAAACAATAAAATTGGCTGAAAGTAATATGTTCCTCATATCATATGGCACGGTATGCTCCATAGCTCTGCAAACCGCAGGGGAAACAGTGTAAGAATGCTCCAGTTGAAATAGTAATAAACTGGAGGAGCGTTCTCATCCTACTACAGGTTCTAGAAACTTAACAGGATGAGATCCATACCCTTTGTCAAATGAGACTTGTATTTTGAGTAAAGATTTTTGTAATTTGTGTTCTGCAGTGTGTTACCTGTAACTCTCAACACCAGGGGTTGCCCTGGAAGATCCCGGGATTTTAGTCAAATAGTATACTGGTTAATGTTACAAACATATCTCTAAGAGAATGAATTTTAGGCATTGCGCAGTGGTTTTTTACAGTCATGGTGAAATGAAGTGTTTAGTTTTTTCTTACTTATCGTCTTACTTATGTTTTCGTTCTAAGCAGGCCTTATACTTTTACCATTGAATTTATACACCTGACAGACATTATAAATCCTTTAATTTAGAGTCTTTCGTCTTGTTCGTTGTCAAATATTAGAAAATGATTACTAAATTATATAAGCTCCAAAGTAATTTCCTCTGACGCCATCCAAGATCCAAGAATTATGTTGTGGCACCTCAGTGTACCGTTTATGCGTTATTATTTTATGGTAATGTAAAGGCGTGTGTACACGCGCACCAATCGAGTCATATTCATATTCATTCGTTCGTTATAACGCCCCAATGGCTTCCTACCAGCTCGCTACGCGTAGGAAGTGAGAAATGATCGTTACTATGGATGCGGTATAATTGGCTAGAGTATGTGTAGTCATGAATAAAAACTTAACGATTTACCTTGGCATTGTGTTCTATATAAATATTTTACACTGACATGTTAGTAACTAGGAGGAAAAAGTTTTAAATACACATATTACCTCTATATGAGTTATGTTGGCATCATGTACCAGATATTTTAACATTACTCAATTATAAATTCAATTTATATTTATTTCTTAAATATCAAACTTTAACTGTATTTTTTTAAAAATGTTGGCACCAAAATGACAGACAATAATGTCAATGTTTACTAAGTAGTAAAATTTTAACTCCGCTGATTATATCGGAATGCTAATAAATACACCTCTACGTCTTAATGTAGACATCCCTTACTCACACACTACTCGTATCGTTAGCAAAGATGAAATACGAAACTTAAAATGAAACATAAGACAGCGCGCTTTCGCAATTTAAATTTCGTTCGTTACCTGTCATTGTCAGTTGTCAGTTGCCGTATCCGCGTGGCGTACGCTTGTGTCAATTTGAAATTTGCTCCGCGCTTTGTTGAAGGGTTAAATTGGCGGCGCGTGGCGTGCGGTCCTGCCTTATGCCCGTTGACGGGTTGGTGCTAAGGGATGAGAGATGGCGTTTTATAGTACGATTTTCTAAGATCGAAGAGATTATAAGATGAAATGAAGTTTTATTTTTATCGCAATGTACAACGGCTGATGATAAATGTCGAAACGATCACTTCAGTGTTTCGTTTTCATTGTGGTACACATATAGTTCAGTGCTGGCCCAATCGTAAAATACGTGTAGATTTACACTGGATTATAAAATGGACAAACTTGCCGTGTCAGTCAAACTTAAAACCCTGTTTCACGAGTATGATTCTTGTTATGTATTTGTTTTCTCCTCTGATTCAGATGAAACACGTCCACTGTTCTTTATAAACTAGTATAGTTAGTGTAGTGTTTGATTATAAAAACAACATACCTCATCGCTTCATGTTCACCAATAGCTAGTCTACAAAGAAACTTGATCGTAGTTTACCTATTAATTGTCTGGTTTGGTTTAACAATTGATTGAATTTCCCATAGTCATATGTGCCATAGATAAGTTGCGTACATTTGGGGAGGCATATGTCCAGCAGTGGACAGGGATGGGCTGATGATGATGATGATGATGATGATGATGATGATGATAATGATATGTGCCATTTATATCATACTTCCAGCTATCATATTTAAATAAAATAAAGCAATCCATCCGCTTTCCGTTAATAACTTGCACGAGTGTAGTCTGTCTTGTGACGATGTCATTATAATATTGAGTAAATTGAGGTTTGTTAGTACACCAGATATCCTACGGAGTTGCTTATTCTTGATTTACTGGAATTTTAACATCGTACATGAAATATATATATGCAGTTTAGACCTGCTTATTCTGTTATATTAGAATATTCATCTCATAGTCTCATCATCATCATCTTTAGTGCCCCAGCAGTGAGGACGTATATGGGATACGTCCTCACTGGCCTACCTTAAACTAGTGACCAAGTGCGGGTTGGTCTACTACACAACTTTAAAATGTCTTGTAGATGCGCAGGTTTCCTCACGATGATTTATCGTACATATTAATTTTAAATTTGAAAATACTTTGGTACGTGGCGGGGTGTGAACTGGCGACCTCTCGCTTGGCAAGCAATGACCTTAACCACTCGGCTATAATATTCATCTGACTATGTGTAAACTAATCTTAAATTCATATGAGCTAGGATAATTAATTTAAACCAAACGCAGGCCATGTGTTGCATAATAGATTAAAATGAAATAAACACTATCGTAAGTTCGTAACATATGTTACTAAATGCGCGTAGCGAATAGATCTGTAGCGTTTATATCGAAATAGAATTTTACCTACTTATACACATTGAAGATACCTATAAAGATTTGTAACAGGCCAGATTAGCGATTGGAGACCCGTCACATGGGTATGATATAAAAAAAATATACATCTATTTTGCAACCGTTTGAATGAGTGTGTTTAGTTATGTTTGTAAAAACAAGTGTAGTGAACATTTGTTACAAGCTTTTATTTAACTTGCAATGTATGTATGTATGTATGTATGTTTGTGTGTTCGGGTGGAATTTTATAACTCAATTTTAAGGCACTTGCCCTCAACCGATTGAGCTGAAATTTTGCATGCACGTGTATATCCGATGACAATGCAATATTATTATGACATGGAGCTGATCTGATGATGAAGTCGGAAGATAGCCATAGCAACTCAGTAATTAAATAACATAACCACATCGAGTTTGGGCTCATTTCATTCGACTAGATGAGTACTTTGGTGCTAGATAGTAACCAAGGTCTGATGATGGAGCCGGAAGACAGCCAAAGGAACTCAGTACTTAAACGACACAACCAAATCGAGTTTGGGCTCGTTTGATTCGCCTAGATGAGTACTTAGATGAAAAAAAAGTATAAAATAAATGAAGGTAAAAAAATCTTTAAAAACAAGCTTTTATTTAAATGCGCTAAAAAGAAAAAAATAAACTTTTACACTATAACTTTACTGTCAACTTATAACATTTCAAATTCAACATATTTGACACAATTTATATGTTTTAAAAGCTTGTCGCGAGATTTAAGTACCTACTCGTAATTTTAAAAGCAAGTTTTAAAATACCTGCCTATTAAAATTTTAAACTAAGAAAGTAAATACGAGTACTTAAATCTCGCGACAAGCTTTTAAAACATATAAATTGTGTCAAATATGTTGAATTTGAAATGTTATAAGTTGACAGTAAAGTTATAGTGTAAAAGTTTATTTTTTTCTTTTTAGCGCATTTAAATAAAAGCTTGTTTTTAAAGATTTTTTTACCTTAATTTTTTTTACTTTTTATCCATTGCAGTTCCGCACATAACATAACACGTAATGTCTGCCTGATGTCATGTTTTCTGGCTTTTACTTGCTGTATACAAAATGGCAACCAAAGTGTACAAGTAAAAGATGACGAGTTAACTACCGGCGATCGAGTTCGTTAGCGCCTATGAATATGTATGTGTGATTCACAGACCACACTGATGGACCTATCTGGTTATTACACAGTGTTGTTGGCTCGACGAAGTGGTTTCGAGTCTGATTTTGCCTTTGCCGGAACATTGTATGGGTGGTTTTACCTTGTTATGTTTTGATATCGTTTACTGAGCGTATGAGGATGTTGTTGTATTGAATGTTAGGTTAGGTACTTGGATTGTTAGGCATTCAGCGTCCAATGTAAATTAGAACATTATGTTGTTAGTTCTGAAATTAATTTTAAATAGGTTCATCATCATCATCATCAGCCTGTTCTTGTTCACTGCTGGACATAGGCCTCCCCAAATGCATGCCACTTCTCTCTTCTCAAATAGGTTAATAATATAAAAATATTGAATTTCATTCTGTATAATTTCACTAACTAACTGACTTCTAATGATATGCTATCATGCTTATTTTTCCTTACGTATTACATTTTATTTAAAATAATCTACAAAAAGGCAAAATAAATGCTAATAGGGTTATTGCACGAAAAATTAAAAGGCTTATGGTACATTTACGAAAGAAAACAATTGAAATAGCAGTGTACAAACGGAGTTAGTGTGACAATAACAGAACCACAAAAGACCACCTATAATCCCTATCATTATTATTGGTAATTGTGTTTTTTCCTTACTGACTAACGATAATGGTAGCCTTGTCATCATCACCGGACTTACCGGGGAGCGGATGGCTCTCACCCCTCATTATTATTAGTATAATTTGAATGACCTGTTAAATATCCTTTCCTTTCTCAACAGGGACGTGGTCCAAGTCCTCCTAGCGGCCGGCATGGACCCCAACATCAGGACGTACAACGGCGGGACCCCACTCCACGAAGCGGCGTGCTTCGGCAAGGCGTCAGTAGTGCGCATCCTACTGGCCAATGGCGCCGATTTGAACGCCGTCGACCGCCACGGCAAGAACGTGCACCACATGCTCTCCGTGTACTCAGAGGAAGCCACCAGGAAGGTCCGCAGGGTTATCAGAGGTGAGGATTGATAGTGAAGGCTATGCCAGGTACAATGACACCGCCAATAGGCGATGAGGTACATCATCTGTTTGGGCACCGGCCTACCCTAAACTACTCTCAGGGTGAAGGTGCGTAACGCATTTTACCGGGATTAAAAAAGGTGATGATTCTAGGATTACATAATGCTGTCTCTTCTTCGCCACTTGTCACGGTCCACCCTTTGTATACTTTGTCACGTAGCTGCTTGCTACGTAGCAACCGTTGCTACGTACTTTCAGCAAAGGGCAGATCTGAGCGTCAATGGTTCACCCTGCACGTTTATGACGTTGTAGTCATTTGTTTTTAAGAAACGGCATCATAAGATTGATTTCATACTTGATGTGTGGCGATGGTCATTTGTTTTCTGTTAACTTGCTCCATATCCTTACAGCAACTCTTGACGACATAGCTGTTGTCAATCGTTTTTCTTCAACCCGCACGATGTGCTAGCGCACATAGGTACTTGATAAGTTGTTTTTTTTTTCAATGTCGTTAGGCATGGTACGCTCTCCCTCGTCCTTGATGACGTCATTGCGATAAAAAGCGAAAAATACAAAATTGTTATGATATCGTCAATCCGATGTTTAATAATATCCTTACATTTTTAATATTTTTTTATAACTCCAAATAATACTTATTTTTATAAATGACGTGTCAGTACAATTTACAAATGGCCTTACACATAATTTGCTTATCAAACGATAAGAACAGTTACTGTTATTAACTATTCTTTAGTTGGAATCATTTCATCGGAATAAATGCATGTGTTACATGGAGATACGTATTATTGTGACAATGAATTTGTACTGATAGTTTAAGCAAAATGAAGAGTGTTTATAAGAAAATACGTTTAAAATTGGCCCAATGGGGTATGTATAAAGATAAAGTGTTTCAGCCGTTTTTATCTCAGTGAAATCGGAAGTAGAATTGTATTCAAGTGCGTGATTCAGTTCTTAGGTGCTGTGTAATCAGTTGTATAATAATAATCTGTTATCATTGTGCAGATTATGAGAATCGCTCAAGAATAACGACGTATGAGAGTGAGGAAGAGTTACCTCCCTTCCCGGTCCAAGACTACAGCCCCACCAGCTACCCGCTGCCCAATATTGTGTAAGTTGTGTGCCATATTAATATTAATTTATTAATAATCTTAGGGAAACAAACATTACCAACTTTGAGATTTAGAATCAGTGAACATCGTGATGTTTGGTGATTCTGATATTGCTTTTAGCCCATTAAACATCATATATGTTTTTTTTTTAAGTCTGAAGATACAAGGTTTTTCTTTAAAAAATCCGCAAATTAGCTTATTACATACGAACCAAAGAAACAGGTATAACCAAATGCTCAAGCCATAATGTAAAATTTATATGCGATGGCCTGTAAATTGCTTATCGTCATTAAGAGCTAGAAGTATATTATACAGTATATACATTCTTCCTTTTAAATGTTAATACATTTACTATGGCTATTAGTGCATTTGGTCTAAAAGTCGGTTAATGAATGGGTAAGTGTGTCTACTCTGCATAGTAATGAGGTATTTTCTTGTATTGGCTCACGTGAATGGCATAGAAATGTAACCTTATAAATACGTGACTCTATCCTTCATTGTTTTGCTTAAAAGTTTATTTTTAAATATTTTATGTTAGTATGTTAAGATAAAAAGGTTATTTACCTGAACTACCGTTGCGTTATCAATCGGAATACATTTTTATCACGAAAATACTTCATTACAATGTACGAGGAGGATATTGTTTTTAAAATTTTAGTCTTTAATTTGGGTATTTGTACTAATATTATATGGGTCGATAGGTATACCTACGCAAAATGGGCATAATCTACGCTTTACTATAATTTAAATTTTGTGTTTTATGAATATTTTTGTTATGTTTGGGTTTGGAAAATAATTTTGTTTGATTATATGTTTTGAATTAATTTGGCATGACAACTGGACATAAGTCAAAATACATAAAAAAGATTAACAGATCAAATCACTTTCATCGCAGTACACATTTGCACGACAATACAATATCCAACCACAAATCTACACAGGCACCTCGTAAACCATTATATTTCTTTCCTATTATTTACCCGCTTTTTAACACTAACAACATGAAAGGCAACATCCCTTTGAGATTATTTAAAAATGTTCGTTGGATTGTGAAAGCCCGGTTTACTAGACTTGAGGCGTCTAAGCGCTCGTCAGGGGTGCGGTAAAGGAATCTCTCTCTTTAATTACTCAAAGATGCTCGGAGAGACCCTAAACATTCAGTTTTAATTGGAGAGCCGGCTCCGACACACGCCGCATCCACACCTTTGAACTCCGATTGCTATCTTGAAAACGCTCTTTTCATGTTCCCAAAACGTTCCGAGTCACAAAAGCAATGTGCACTCGTTGTGCCGAATGGAATTGAATGAATTTGATACCCGCCCCACGGCTTTGATGGAAGTTGTGCAAAATGTAATTAGAACGATCATAAAAACAAAATTTATCTAATTTGTTACAAAAATAAGTACAATAGCTTATATTTGTGATCAACTTGGTGAAATTAAGATATTTTGACGAGTTTGAGTGTATTTTTCTCTATTTTAAAAAGGACGCAACTATAATTAGGTTATACATCAGATGCAACAATGTAAATCGTGTGCCTACTAAATAAATTTAAAAAGAACTGCAAACACGAATGTTTTGTCGAGATAAAATCTCCGAGTAAGTTTCTTTACAGAATTGATGCAAAACAAAACGTTGAATGTGAGCACCTCATTAAAATCTTCCGTGCCTTTGATTTTGTCTGGAAGAGTCCAGGTGGATCGCTTCCATGGCCCGGGATAAAGATCCCGCGGCTACGCCCTTTGATGCCGGCCAAAAGGCACAGTTTAAAAGCGTTCGCTCACAAATTATAATATAGTCTCAAGTGATGACAAATTGCTAAAAAGGACAGATACTCAACGTTGCTTCTACTTCTATTATAACCCTACTTGTTAAGATAACATAGGCAACAAGTATAAGATGAATCCTAATAGATTTACATTTACAGGTGTGATGAAATAACAAAAGATGCCGTCGATTCGCAATGCTCTAATACTGATGCTTCCTTATCTAACATAAATATTGGCGATTACAAAAAACATGAGCCCGTGTCTAATGCGGATAGTGTAAAAAATTATAAAACTTTATCACCATTGTTAAAAAAAGATATTATTGAAGTTAGTAAGAAATTTCGCGAGCGGGCTTTTACTTTTTCTATGAATAATCGTAATAATATTGCTTCCGAGACAAGAGATAGTGTTAATAAATCTCAAATTGAAACTTACCATCAACATTCTCCAAGTATTAATTCAGAATGTAAAGTGTACGAAAATAAAGAAGAATATGAACTTTACGAAAATAAAGAGGAATATGAAGTTTACGAAAATAAAGCAGAGTTCAAAGTTTATGAAAATGATTCGACATACGAAATTTATGAAAATTTGAAACCACCTAGAAATGAGCCTGATGATACATCTCCTCTAGGAAAGAAAAAACCAAAACCATTACCAAAACCGCCATCGAAGCCGAAACTATCTGTAGTTCAAGATAACTTTTCCCAGGTTTCTAATTCAAAAGAATTTTTAAACTTAGAGAAACAGGTAGAAACCCGTAAAAGTAATAACAGTATATCAAAACATATATGTTTATTTGAATCAAAAGACACACAATATACTAAAGCAGATGAAAGTATAAATAGCAATGATTCTAATATAACTGTTGATAAAAAACTTAGGGACAGGAAATTATCGGCCACTGTTTACACGAATACATTAATCAATCTACCAGATGACGAAAAAGCAAAAAAATATATTTCACCGCCTGAGGATACTTATATGTCTATGGATAAAGTGGCTTCACCATATTCTAATTTACCAATAGATTCATGTAACAAAAATAATAAATCTTCACTAGACCAACTTATGACCAATCGTCCTGAAGGAGATAAAAAAGGATATTTATGTATGGATCGTAGAAAACAATATATGATGTCAAGGAGGTCTATACCAGATAATCTTTCCAAAAGATATGCAAGTGTACATATCAAAGGTCAGGATGGTTGTATGTATGAACCCTTAGATTACTTTTACTGGTATGATTTAAACCCAAATGCTATTATGAAAAACGCGCATCCATTTATCAGGAGAAAAGAAAAAGCTAATTCAATTCCGTGTCTTTGCCCAGGTCACGATGGAGTTTCTCCAAAAATCAATCCAAAAAATAAAAAGAGAGACATAGACACCAGTCAGTTACTTTATTTTAGCTGTGAAGATATATATGTACAATTTGATGATCATAAAAAGTATGAAACTTTAAAGCCTTTTCTGAACACTGAGGTCACAAAAATATCCAATGCTCAAATGATGGACAGTGGCCGTGTAGTTTATGAATCTGGGGAGAGTGCTGAGAGTAATAATTTGGTTTTTAAACGTTTTACGAAAGAGGAACAAGAACCAGAAACAGATAAAAGGAGATCTAATATAAATAGAAAAATGTCGTGCTTCAAAAAGAAGTTCGATCAATTTAAAGCACTTTGTACGGATTGGAGTTAAATGTATATATTTTAATACGACAATTATCATTTTATCAGATAAGGCTATATTTCTATAAAAACAAATAATCGTCTTCGGGTGATTTGTTGTTACTTTTATCGTAAATGTCCCATCACAAGCAAACAGATTACTCGGGAAAATATTTTTTTGTTATCTTGATAACTAACTTACATTAGAATTACTTTATTGGTTATGGTAAAAGTGGTGGTAGAGTTTGTAACTAACACAAATCATAATTATGCAATGTTTTATTTATTTTATTATTATGATTTATTCGATTTTGTTGCTTTATGTGTTTTGCAGGAAAGCCCCAGAGACCCAAGAAAATACTAATAAAATTAAAAGCTTTATACATCCATCTTCATCCTCTCAACTAACAAAAAACCAACCCCAGAGTTTTGTTAAAAAGCTTGCTTCAAAATGCTTGGGACTTAAGTCAAAGTTCAATTCTGCGCCTAACATTTCTAACAATTCGGCTCAAGAGTCGGAAGTCGATGTGAAGTCAAAACATTCCGAAAGTAAAACTAGTACAAATACGTTGTTAATAGGTAATAGTAAGTTTTTCAACAAAATACTGTCAAAGAAGGAGGAATCTGGTGAAGTTGTCTGCACCAATGAATTCGATACTATATCGCTGGATAGATTAAGTACTCTTAATAGAGACTCGGTTATAAATAGAAGCAATCGTAGTTGTCCCGGTTTTAAAACTTCTTTACCTAACATATCGGAAAACAACGAACTTAGCGATTCTCAAGAATCGATTGCAGAATCTGTTGTTATGACTGAAATAGACTGTGATAAAAGTAAAGATGATTTAACTTCAGTTCAGATATTGAATGAAGCAGTTAACCATAATGCCAGTTGTGTAATCAAAAGTGGTGATTGTTTGGAAAACAAACGAATATCCGGAATTTCAATCGACTCAGCTAATGTGGCACTCATTATGAACGAATGCTATGAGTCATATGAATTTTCTGATAAAGAGAGTAGCTTGGAGGAGACTTTATCGCATGACAGTTCTATTCCTAAGCCTCCTCCAAGACCAAATATAAACTCGCGAAACATATCTAATGACAGTACTATTTATGAAAATGTAGTTTTAGGTAATCAATCGCGCCCTACGCCAGCTGCAAGAACACATATACCGCCAAAATTGCCGTTAGTTGACACAGAGAAAAAAGTTCTTTACGAAAATGTGTCGCTATTAAAAGAAAAAACGCCCGAACTTAAACAAAGAACAAATTTCGGACAATTCACAGAAATCGTTAATGAAAATGACAGAAGTCTCAGCCGATCATCTACCTTATCATCTGATTCAATGATAGACGAATCAAATCTTGAAGATATTTTTCTGTCACAAAAATCGAAATCATTTAGACATGGAATACACCCTGATATTATAAGGAAAAGCAGCAAATCGAATATCTCCCGGACATGTTCCAATTCTTCGTCTTCTTCTAACATAACTGAAGCAAGTGCTATCGAAAATGTAGATTGTAGTAGTGAAACTAATGATAAAAGTATATACTTATCTATGACCGGAACGTTACCTAATAAAAAAAGTCAAAACTCGGAAAAAAAAGTACTTTTTAGGCACAAAACATTCACTAATATAGAAGTGGATAGAAATTCGGTAAAAGTGAGAGATTCACCCAAATGGAATAGTGATTTTCTGAAGGAAACTTTGGCACATTATCATATAAGGGGTACTGGGCATTGCATTTATAATGGACCTACAGTATCTGAATTCATAGACGTATTCAATAGAGAAACTCTTTATCGCGATGTGGCCCCGTTCACTAAAGTACCCAATAATAAAAGAGATAGTTACTTTGAGACTGCGATATGCTTTTGTAAACCTAGACCACGTAAACATCACAACAGTGCTGAAGATTTACTTGAAATGCATGCACAAGATGAAGAAGCATCCGTGAATATAGATATGGATGCTCTCAGAAATAATCGTGAAATGAGTTCCACTTCGTTTCGTTGTTTTTGTGACTCAGAGTCATGCACTTTCCACTCGGAGAAACGCGATGCAGCTAATTTGATCGTTAAGTTTTCGGCTATAAAAAAGAGTATTTCTACTCCTAATATCACACTTAATATTTCTCCTTCTTTGCCAGTTCGTAACAGTGCACTAATAAAAAATAAATCTGTATCTAATTTAGAAGAACCGTATGCGATCGTTAATGTCGAAGATATTCTATCAAGACAAAATAAAAGTTCTGAAGAACAAGTTACCGACCTTGACAGTCCCGAATACGTTTGTATGAAGCCTCCTACACTGCTTTCTACTACTTCTACTATTTCTTCGTCTTCCTCTAATCGCCCTTACTCTTTGAAGGACATATCTGATGTTATATCACTAAATTCAACATCGACTGCCGTCAGCCTAACTCGTGCTTCTGATTCTAAACAATTACCGCTGGGGAAATCGAGCTCGGAACACTCCGGTCATTGGTCATTGCAATCGTGCGATTCGAACGTAACTATAAAATCGGACGCGTCATTCGTGACATGTTTCGAGGAGGATTGCGAAGATTCCGATGACGATGATGATGACGAAACGTTGCACTCCGACGAAGAACTGTCTGATACGGACACTATAAAGTCTAACGTGAGTACTGGGAAGAGGCCGTGGGTGCATAGTGATTCGTTTAAATTCGGTCATAGGGATGCTAAGTTTAAAGTGGATACGATTATCGAGGAATCGTCTAAGGATTCATCGAAGTTCGAGAGTGGGATAAGTTTGGATGATTCTGATAGTTGTTCGTCGGTGGGTGACGGGGATGATAGCGGTGTTCCGGGTGTCGGGGCGGATGTGTCGCTTGTCGCTTCGCTTGAGCGGGGGTCGGTGGGCGGGGGTGTTCGCAGCGGGTCGGGGCGCCGGCGCTGGGACGAGGCGGAGGGCGCCAGCGAGGGCGACGCGCTGAGCGTGAGCAGCGCCGCCTCCAGCTGCGCGCCGCTGCATCTGGCGCACCACCACGAGTACAGCAAAGTGTCGGTGAGTGGAAACTTCTTCTTTTTTTTTTCTTGTTCACTTTGTGAAAATTTTGTGGTTGTTTGTCCCGTAGCAGAACGATTTACCTTTATTAGTATATATTAATCGTCCATTTCAAAAGCGTTGGAAGCGATAGTTTAAGAGATGGGACGCAATCAGGAACTGCTTGAACTGAATGATTAACCCTAGAAAGATAAACTTATTTTTTTGTACAGAAAAGATAAACAGGCGCCTCAGAGGCGCAAAATTTTAAGTACCGATTTATTTACATATTAAAATAAAAATATTATTTTTTAAAGTATAAATTAAGTTTTACGTTATTATTAAATAAAAAAAACACCAATAGGAATTATTATTTGTTTATTTTAAGGAATCATGCTACATTTTCAAAAAACGTAACAAAATCTAGAAATTGTTTGTAGTGCTAACAATTTTTAAGTTTTTCTATAAATAGCTAACTTTTTATAACCTTTTTTGTTACTAACTAATAAATTACAATATAATGAAGCTCAAATCAGAAAAAAACCTGAAAAAATCACAACTCATATGCATTTGATGCAAACATCTTTTTTATGTTCTCTACATACGGTATTTTTACATTTCGTACTAGTCATTTTGGTCATTTTCTTATTTTTTTTGTGGTAGAAATGTTAAAATAATGCCGTATTCTAGTTGGAGGTTCTTCATAAGCTTCTTGAAGAAGTTCTAGACTAGCATGTGATACTTATGGTAGTCTTTTTATATTTTCTCTCAAAATTCTTCGCAAAAGAAAAAAATAAGTAATTTCGCTTTATACCAACCGTTTTCATTGCGCCATGGTATTAAAACGTTCCTAATAACCATTACAATTAATTTAGTAACAATTAAAAATCTTTAAATTTACCTTGAATACAAAATAGTAGGGAATAATAAATGTGCGAAAGTTACACAAAAGATAAACATGCGCCTCTCGAGCGCAACGCAATGGCATAGCGGCGAAACTAAAGTACCTGCCGGGCAGCAGCGGTCGTCCCTCGGACGGGCTGATTGACGTATGAGTTGGTTTGAAAACACAAGTGTAAACTCGTGCGGGTTAAAAAAATACAGCGACATATCTGTTTCGCGGGCGCCTCTAAGGCGCAGTTTATCTTTCTAGGGTTAAAGAAGCTCTACGCCCGAAGTAATAAAGCGGTTCGAGCGTGCTTTCGAGTTTTGTTTATTCCTTTCGTAAAACCGGTATTTATTCAATTAAAAAAAAAATGCACAGATCTATTTTCCTACTAATAATTTTACTGCGGGAAAACCACTAAAATTTCTCGGTCTCGATGACAGATGAGAATGTCCTGGGTTCAATTATCAGGGTGGACGAATTAGAATCAGAAAATAATCATTTATTTTACCATCATGTTTTGCCAGTGCCGGATTAGCCTTATAGCAGGAGTAGCAAATGCTACGGGCCCCGCGCATTGGGGGGGCCCCGCGCCGCCGCGCTCCAACTCCTATCTAATCGTAAAAAAAAAAAAATTTGATGGGAACCTAATAATGATTTGCATGACTAAAGCGTGAAGCGCTTAGGCTATGCTTTACTCCCATCTGAAAATATAAAACTCGATTTCGTCACGTTATATTTTATCTGAAATTAAACCACATTTCTACCCTTCAAGCGGCCAGATTTTCATTTTTTTATATAGGTATACATTTATTTTGCGAGTTTACGTAGCCGAGATTGTACTTTTTTATCGATTTTAATATAATATAGATTATCAGTATTTCGAGAAAAAGTAGGCAAACTATTTAAATTTTATTGACTTTCACGTGGTCAGTCACAATCCAATCTACTGTGGTTGGTTGATTTATTATAAAATATAGATTCATTTTATGAGTGAATATAGCTGACCTTTTTTTGAATCGATTATCATATCGATCATGTTTGAGAGTATTGAAAGCTAGTAACGGTAGATTAAGAGCAAGGTGTTTCAGAGTCTCAAGTAAAAAGGCGGGTAATTTAAACATGAACTATTCAAATTATAAACAAAAAGTTATTCAATTAAAAATTACACATTTTATGTGTTCGTCGACATTTAATTTCCTTAAATTTCTTTACTATAAAATAAGTGCTTAAGGTATGCATATTTGGATATGAAACATATTATATATAAACATATTTTCAACATTAAAACGTATTAAAAATGAATTTAGGAACACGATGGGCCAAGAACGTCTTAATCATCTCACTTTGAATTTTTTATTGAATTGAATATAGAGCATGATTTGCTTAAAGAATTCGATATTGAAAGTGTTATCTCTAAATTTGTCCATATTAAACTTAGAAAAGTTTATTTGTAACAATTTTGTTTTATAAACCCTAAAACCCTAAACTTGTGAACCTAAAGCAAAGCAAGGGCCCCTTGACAGAATTTGCTACAGGCCCCGCGCTGGCTTAATCCGGCACTGTGTTTTGCACTTCCGTAATACAAGATTGATCTTTATATTGAGTAATCTTAAGTCAGTATTATCCACTGTAATATTTTTTGGACGATCAAAGTGTGATCCAATGATTCTACTTTGAAGTAATACTTACATTACTACCAAATAAATGTTCTATTTCTCTGATAAATCCACTGAATCGTGAACATAGCCGAACTATGTTTAATCCCGTATCCTGTCTCCCGGTCCAAACGCGCACAGACAATCTTTAATTGTACAATTTATTGCGTCTTGTCCTTTGTCATTAGGGCGTTTAATTGATGTGAGAGAAATATTTCTATTTAAAGTTTATTAACTTATTTGGCAATGAATTGCGACACACCGACATTACTTTTACTTGACGTCAGTTTAGTTGTTTACGTCATTAGTCTCTAATGTAGTCTTTCAACACATTTTTCGGACAACGGCATTTTGGAATCTTATGCTATAGGTACTAGACGCGACTTCGTTCGTGTGGACTATAAGATTTTGTGTACAAAAGTTTTTTCCCAATAACTTCCGCACCCGTGGGATTTTGCAATATCGCAATGCAAGTAAGCTTTACGTTCATTAGGGTCTGCAAGCCCGAGCGTCTAACTTAAGCGGTTTGGATTTTTCATCCTAAAGGATTTTCCCTTTCTTCGTCACCTCTACGGTACCTAAGCTACGTCCCTTCCGAATTTCAAGTGCCTACGTTTAGCCGATTAGACTGTGCGTTGCTCTGTCAGTCAGTCATTCAGTCAGTTTCTTTCAAAATTTAGATTTTATGTAGGAATCAGTGATAAACTATCTATATTATACATACCGACTTATGTGTACTAGATTAATATTGCGGAGTGACCTGTTGAGCGCGTGTCAAACGTCACGCGATGTGTCGTGACACGGGCCTATCACGTTGTCACGTCGCCTCGCCGATACGTCCTGCGGACATTAATGTTTGTGACCTGACGTGCATAATTCATTATTCCAGGAGAACTGGCTTTGATATAATAATTTGGTTTTGTTTTTTTTTTCGTAACTTTGGGACTAGTTGTACCATAGTACGCGAACATTCGCTAGTATCAGAAACTTCAATTGTTTCTGATAATAAGAAATGTTCGCGCAACCCTCGCGCTCTTTTTTTTCGCTAAATATGTAGTAAATAGGTAAGTTAATGAGTTATTGTAATATTTTATTTTTTATTTGATTTGTAATTATCTCTTACCACTATAAACGTCTATAATATTTTTACAATAATAAGTGTCTAACTGCAAAGCATGCAAAACTGAAAAGACGAGAAACAAATAGAGTTTATTTTTCTTCACTTTATCTTCGTAACACAACATGGAGATCATTTTAAGAGAGATGACACATTTATATCACTTACAACAGTTAATATAAATGGTTGCTGTGATGAAGACAATGTATGAAAAATTAAATAAAAGTCTCCGACCAGAAATAAAAGCAAATAAGCGTGAGAAGCAGTGGCGCCTGTTTATACCACATGGCTCTGCCAACTTAGCCACTATGGCCGGTCATAAATTGTAAAATAATCTAAATAAAACTTGCTAACTAATAATAATTTTCATAGCTGCTTAGTTCGTGTATAAACATTGTCTTAATGGCAATGATCAGTCTAGATTAAATATCAATGCACAATAGGTAGATTGTGCACTTACGTCGTATTTCTATTTTGAATTTAATTAAAATCGAACTATATGATTATTGGAGAGTGAGTTTTATTATTTAGCCGCTTTCACCACTTCAGATCTCTCGTTAAATTAAAAAATTAACACTATCGTCTCGTAATCTTAAATCGCATGACTGCGTATACATTACTAAAAGCGAATAATACTCGTCGTTTTATGAAATTAATAGGCACTTAAATCAATTAATGTGTTTAAAACGAAAACTAATGTCGGTTTTCCACGTATTGCTAACTTTCATAATTTTCATATGCGTGATTTCTTGTTCGGCGCGGCTAACATCATTAGCATTATACACGCGAAATGAAATAACCGCCAACCTTGACACAGAAGTTCTGAAAATGTAAACACACGCGATTTTTTGGTGCGCTCATCATAAAGTGGTAACGTTTGCTCAGCACGATATGTCAAGAAGCACGTGGCGGTCTTGGCGCGAAGAACTGGGCCGGTCAGTCGGTTCGGCGCGGACGGGATCGGCGCATGCGTCCCATTACGATACTATACTTCAAAAAAATAATGCCAAAGTTTAGTTTTTTGTGACTTCTAATGTGTCATTGTGCAGTGGCTTTCCTTTATTAGTGGCCTGGCTTAATTAGGCGTGCGTGTCAAAAAATCCGCGAGTGCCAGCCGAAAGTTTTATTGCGATAATTAAAGACGTTGTTATTAGCTGTGTTTAGGAAGTGATAGTGGAGTGCAAGTGTTAGTGATTTGTGAGTTCAGTGGCATATTGCGTTTTTGTGACTTAGGTACGTAATTTTTATAGACTAACTAGAAATTCGTTTCTACATACTTTTTGACCTTCACACTCTTACCTTCTTCCCCTCTAAAGTTTAGAAAGAGTCCATGACCAATAGAGAATCATGCGTATATGATATATCTTTAGGAAGTTAGGGGTTTAGGGTGACTACTAGACTAATCACTTAGGATAACGAACTACTCAGGATACGAAACTTTTCTGTAATCTTGTTTTGTTTAAGTTGACTGCTGGGGAGTGTATTGATTATTTCTATATTATATTGAAGTCTATTTGCTTAAATTAGATATGTTTACTTTAACAAACGTAAGATAAAATAAAATTTAACTCTACAATTTTGCGATGAGTGGCTCTTTACCACTGAATATGAAGTCTGTTCTTGTCATTGTGCTCATTCTACTAGTCGTCATAACGTTTCCTATGTTTCTTATCAATTAATTAGAAAACTAGAAGTCAAGTTCAAGTCACGGTCAGACAAAGTTGTAAACACTAATTAATTGTTGATTATAGCATTATAAGTAAAAAAGCTTAGTTGTTAGACTAGATATTAATAGATTAAAATTAAAAATAATTTACTTATTGCCTTATACCATTCCACATTCTTAAACTCTTTGTCTTTGCAAATTAGTACCCTACATAAACTAACGTTGGACACTTCTGAAAAATGCCCTCAGGGAGCGTGTCAAGGTCTCAATAAACCTAATTCGGGGAGTTTCGTAATTTTACCCGCGCAGAGACCAAATGTCAAAGTATAAAAAACAACAGAACTGACGTCTGCATTGTAACATTGCAAAGTTGTCAGGATTATGTGAACAGAACTGTGAAAGAAACGGCGAAACTCGTGAAATTGAAAATCGTATTTTTCGTTAAAGAAACGTTGGCATATTTTGTCGTATGAAGTGAACACTGTTGCCAAATTGTTCAACTGTTCACTCAACTTTTCGGAACTTGACAGCTTTTCAGTTCTCATGAATTCAGGTGCCACAATTTTCTTTTATCGAACATTCTAACATTTGATACAAACTATTAAAAACAGTAGTGACAAATAGAAAAAGCATTCAAATTTCATATCATATCAAATCATACAGATTTATCTGGCATCTAGCTATTAGTATCGTGTGGAAACTGGTATCTTCCGACAAATGTCTATTATGATGATATCATTGTTTATTTGTACTAGATACGCCAGATGAAATCGGAACATAATATCGCTAAGGGGTTAATATTTATGTGCCGTCCGTTTTGGCTGTACTAATAAAGTGCTTAATCTCGTGCAACATATTATATTTAGCCGCTTTATTTACTTTACGCTGAAACTAGAATGACTGTTTCACAGCCGTTATCCCAGAACAGGAAGCGTTCGTAGCTGGGAAGTTGAGCACTAGATCAGTTTGGGTGCGGCCGAACGGTTCCTCCTTGCTCATTGACGTCCACGAAAATAGCTTGGCTTGCAGCCAGGACGTGTTCGCGTAATACGCCGTTTAGCTGGATTTCGGCGGGCACTATATTGGCCCACTGGATTCGGACGCGCAAAAATGTCTATTTACGTTTTTTTTACGTTCGTTTTATTGTACGATGTGTCGTTTCAAGGGCAGGATTGCTTTTGTCTTCGTTTGGGTCATGCTTGCATTCGTCGTCCAATAGATGTATTATTTTTTTAGGATTGATAACAGCGCTGTTACTATTCTGGATTTTAGTCTTCTACGTCAAATAAATGATTGCATGTTCAAATTTTTTGATCGGCATGCATCTACGTTATTCTTATATACCTTATAACCAGGCTAACCAGAACATTATTCAATTTTGTTAAATACACTCGATCAAAGTATTATTTTTCTGGAATGTTCTTATTACCACCTGTACTTACTAAAGTTACTGTGCTGTAGCATAGTATTGTTTTGGTGATTACTGATTGTCAACACGGGGCGAAGGTTCGTTATGTATTTCAGTCTTCTTTCTTTCCATCAACACCTTCAGTCCACAATATAAATAGCGGTTAGTTTCTTAACATTGGTTATAATGATCGTGGTTATTTATTTTTGTTATCTGCTTGGATCGTTTGTCTGACCTTTTTGTTGAAATGTTTTTTTAGATCTCAATAATATACATTATGACGAACAGACTACTACTCATAGTAGATAAAATGCCATAACCAATTTATGTGATGGTGATGATGTGATATTGCAACACAGCCACATGTGTGCAGACACCAGCCCAGTTAATATATTGTAAATGTTTGCTCGTCTGTCGTTACGGTCGATTTGGATGTATTAAATGCAATATGTAGGTCAGAAGGGCATGCTGAAAATGTTTTATAGTTTCGTAATAATAGTAGACGCATTGTTTTTTTAGGTGGCCGATCATCAGTTTAGAAATTTATTGACTAGATTTGTATTTTACTGATTTCAAAATTATGAAGCAATAATATTAAAACTGGCACTTGGCCAGCGTGGTCGACTAAGGCCTTATCGCCCTAGTTTAGGGTAGGCCCGTGCCCCAGCAGTGGGGACGTATATGGGCTGATGATGATGATGATGAATATTAAAAACTATGCAGGGAGAAAATTATAAGCCTGTAACTAATTTAATTGATAGGTAATATAGATTTCCATCTAGTAATTTGTTAAGGATTTTGTATCCAAAGACTCAATTATTACTTCACTAGGCTGTATCTCAAAATTGGACAGCAGTTTTGAATAGTGAATTAATTTTGAAATTTCGCCCTCATTTATCGATACGTAGACAAACTAAGCTTCTATTATGTATGTTGGTAGGTAAGTCGAAAATAACTTTATTTTCAAAGAATATTGCTCGCCTTCGTGCTACTAAATTTTATATAGATTTTTTTGTTCGTATCTCGCAGTGAAGTGGCGTATTGCTACTAAAACAATCTTATTAATAATAAGACACCAATCAATGTACCGCACAAGAATGCAGGCCTGTGATGTCGATCAATTATTACAACGCCTGCGACAATTTGTCAATTCGTGACACATTCCCTGTTGAACAGCTTTTATTGCTCCTTTGTACATACGCGCTAATGTTCGTCTATCAATTACACGTCAATTCTTACACATTTTCCATTGTATCAGTTCAAAGAGAGTCGCTTTAAACGGTTTGGATTTAATAAACCCGATCCGTCACAGCCAATGTAGGGACGCCTGCCCACAGTCAACGATTAGGGCCTGTTCCCGTTGTACTATTTTGAAATTTGCTTGTTTCTGTGGGAAACTCGTACTAATAAAGTCAAGTAAACTGCTGGTTGGTAAAGAGTAAACTTGAAACAAATTGATATTTTCAACATAGACTCTTTCAGGATTTGATAGGTTTGGTTTATTTCATTAGATTAATGAAATTTCTATTTATCTAATTATTAATTAAATAATATTGAAATTATTGAGAAATGCGACAATAAAATTTGCTACTTACAAAACTTTATGAAGGTACCTATTCCTTTTGACAATGGTTTGTGAGTGCAATAGAACGACGCGGCGACGTTGACATTTGCTAGGTGAATTTTTACTTACTGACTTACGATGATGGCTTAGAGTAGCCTGTCATCATCACCGGACTTGCGGGGAAGCGGATGGCTCTCACCCCTAAATTGCTAGGTTAAGGTTATGTTACTCAAGTTTATCTGTTTGTTAGTTGTAGTTTCTGGTGTTTCATACATTCCGCCATTCCCAGTCATGTTGTGGAGACTGGCCCTCGGTTATGACGATCACTGGCGCCATATTAACACGCTGTCAGGACCGTGACGTCTGCGTACCACCGCTAATCTACATGTAGCCCTTTGATGTGTTGCACTTAATGCGCTTTTTGTAACCTTATTTGATTCAGGATAGAGTTCAAATTGATCAAACGTGTTGAACTTGCGAAATCCTGTAAGTATTGTGACTAATAGTGTATGAATACACTTTGAGCTTCTGAGATTATTTTATTTGTGAACGTGAAATTATTGGCTAAATAGAGATGCTGAATCGCTCCAGGTCTGGTTACATTTGAGCTTTTAGTGACTCTTTTATTAATTATATTGTTAGCTATTATTAAATGTCGTCGGTCGTTAATTTACATTTTATATATTGTATTGCATGTAGATAGGTAAAAAAAATCAGAAATATGGGAAAAAGGCGTGATGTATAAGTATAAAAAAAAATTCCATCCTCTCTATAAGCTATTTTAAAAACGGAAAAACGTAATGAGGACACTATTAAAGCCAACGGAAGTATAATTGTAAACAATCTTGTTATGACATGGCATAATCTTGCATTCTTGCCTTAACTCGTGTTTGTAATTGCCTTAAAACGATCTGCTTACATTACAAGGAGTTAAATAGGTCAGCTGAAACACTCCACTATATACAAATCAACTCCTGTGATAGTCAATAAATTCCTGTTACGGAAACAAGATTTTTTATGACACTCAAGTTTTATCAAGCTCATTTAAGTTTGACGAAATTTTTTCGAAGTACACTTTAATTAACCATCTGAATAGTACCTATTGATATGGTTAGCTATGACCAGACCATCCGAAAATCGGTGCAAACGTAAATTGGTCTTCTGATTATTTCTTATCTTTCTGATTTGACATAATATTTAAGTGTCTACTTTTACTTATCACAAAATAATTTATTATGCGCCCTACCTAAGGACCTCTTGTAGCATACTAGTGACTCGCCCTAGCTTCGCTTCGGGTCAATTTTTCATGAAAACTTTCCTCTCGAATCCCTCCATCTATTAAAAAAAACCGCATTAAAATCCGTTGCGTAATTTCAAAGATTTAAGCACATAAAGATAAAGGGACTTTGTTTTGTACTAAGTAGTGATTTGCGTTCAAAATCATAGCACATCGTACGCGTACGTACATTGCCCTCGTAAACTTACAAGCAGTTAATCAGTACGATAACAATATAATTGTCTTTCGCGAAAATTAATGTAGGTGTACGCAATTGACAAAGGGTATCCTCTAGCAATTTCCATCATAAGAGCCTATTAAAGGTCTGTGTAGAAAATTGTCCATTCAGTGACCGGCTGCAGGCAATTTGCTCCTCATCCGCGGGCCTATATTAGATCACTTGGTCCAGTTGGGGCAAACACTATGGCCCTAGCCAGAGGCGATAGCGGGAGAGATTCTTGTAAACATAGAAGGTCCCTCTAGCAATGAGTGGGGTCATCGAGTGTAGATTGAGATCCTGAAGTCCTACTTTAGGATGTAGACGTCGGTTAGAAAAAATTGTGACTTTGTCTTTGTCATATGCGCTTATATATCGCCCTAGTTTAGGTTAGGCCCGTGCCCCAGCAGTGGGGACGTATGTGGGCTGATGATGATGATGATGTGCCCTTAGCGTTTAGTCTAATTATTTATCTAGTAATTACGATAAATTCTTTTTAACTAACTCCATTTTGTTCTGTATGCCTATTTATATTAAAATTCTGAGTAATTTGGCACCCAATATTATATTCGGATAAATGTACTTAATTATTTAAGGAAATGCTTTTCAATTACTGCATACAGATAACAGGACCACTACCGTTCCATACAATTTTTGAATGTGTCAGTAGAATTGTATGGTTTTATTGTTTACTAGCGACCCGCCCTCGCTTCGCTTCGGGGATATCTCTATCTCTATGTAATATATTTTAACCCCGTAAGAGAAATCTATTTTTTTTATCTAAAAAAAGCCTATGACACGCAGGGATAGTGTAGCTTTCCAACAGTGAAAGATTTTTTTAAATCGGTGCAGTAGTTTCGGAGCCTATTACAAACAAACAAACAAACAAAAAATCAACCCTTTCCTCTTTATAATATTATTATATTACATATTACATTGACTCCCCCGTACCCCAGTGACGCTTACATGGAGCCTACATCGCATGCTGGCTACAGGCTAGCTGAGCGCGGTGGCGGTAACCACGCGACTTTTTCCTAATACTTGCATTTTTAAACTCGTGATATCTTCCGAATTAAATGTCCGAATTGAATAATTCAAAAAGTTATAAAAAGGTATTGAAGCCATCTTGAATATAAAGTAACTTATTTTTTTAAGGATTAATACTAAGGTACAAATAAAGAGCCCTTTCAAGCGGCGGCATATAAATAAAATTTTTAGAATAAAAAACCGCTTGCTGTGACAAAACTATAATATTTAGATATATGCTGTCGCGACACTTTTTGTAGATAATGATGAGTTCTGCAAAGTCTTAGTAATTGGTTTTGTTCTATCTTCAATATTTTTCGCAGCGCAGGCGATGTAAGGAATTTTTCAGGTCTATTTTTTACACCTTGGGTTACATTATTGGAATTTTAGTAAGGATCCCTAATTTTTTTTAAAATATAATATAGCCTATGTTACTTCTGAATAATGCAGCTTTCTAATGGTGAAAAAATTATTGCAATCGGTCCAGTAGTTTTTGAGTTTATTCATTACAAACATACAAAAATACAAAAATACAAAAATACAAAAATACAAAAATACAAATCTTTCCTCTTTATAATATTAGTTATTGTTTATATGGGGTTTTAATGTAACGATTATGCATGGATCCCGAGCATTTAGCTTGGTCATATTGGCTTAAGTTAACCGCTACACTAAAGAGTGTAGCGTACTCCTACCACTTGGACCAAATTCAACGTCATCCCTGTCTTCATTCAAATTCCCTATTACTCAATTGCGGACACTTATCCCGTTTCTCGATGACAATGAAACGAGCTAAATATAGTGAGCTATTTAAATTGTATCCTCGATAATTTACTTTGTTGTCTGTGTTAAGCGGTCCGTTTCAATTACGGGTTTACTACCCGTAATTGGAACGGACCGCATGTTGGTTGTACGGACATCATATTAATAATTTTATTGGATATTTTTAACAACTTTGTATTTGTAAATAATATTATAGAAATAAT
The DNA here is from genome assembly GCA_039566165.1 of Maruca vitrata. Taxonomy (NCBI): domain Eukaryota; kingdom Metazoa; phylum Arthropoda; class Insecta; order Lepidoptera; family Crambidae; genus Maruca; species Maruca vitrata. Next base: position 6,405,501 of record CM076930.1, read on the forward strand.
CGAATGCCTCAAGCCCCTAAAGACAAAGCGAAAACTCTTACTAGGTACTTGTTTTGTATGAGTTTTTCTTAAAACGTTATAAATTAAGAACCCTTATTTTAATTTATTTTTGTTATTCCTCTCTATGTCAACTAGAAAAATTGTTGATGAGACACGAATAAGTAATGGATTTATGAGATGTAGTACGTACGTACATTCTTAGGATTAAAAGAGTGTTATAGAATAGTCCTTATAGTATACCTATTATGTGTACCGAACTTTAAAGTTAGTGTAGATTAGCAACGAGTATATGTGCAATTGTGCACTCACCAGGTGTTTCTTTTGCCAACAGCCCACGCCCCCCAAGAAGCCCCCCCGACGGAACCTGTCCGTGTCCCCCACACACGCCAACTCCCCCTCCTCCGGGTACAGCTACGAGCTGAGGCCGCACGCGAGGAGCCAGGACGACTTGGACGATATACAGGTAAAGCCCCCCACCAGGAGCCTACTTCCTTAGACTAGAGTCTACTAGAGTCTACCCCTCAATAGGACCCTCCCAATCAAGGTCCCCGCTCATAGGACCCCCATCCTTTATGACTCCAGTGTTTAGTTCTAATATTAAATTATTTGAGGAGAGACAGGGGGTTCTATGGCCCATAGGACCCTTCCTCTTTTGTCCAAACTGTTCGGGCAGAAATAAAGTTTTAATTTATTGATACTACGATACAGAGTTAACAGAAGCTGTCCGTTACCGTCGTTTATAAAATACATGAGAAAAGAAGTCAATTATTCATGCGAGCTAGTTTCCGGTAAATTTTCCTACAAAACCTTCTCCCATTGTTGCAGGGTGCTAAACACTACCTCAAACACGGCCGCTCGGTCGACCAGTACGTAGACGGTAAACTGTCCTACTCGGAATACGAGGACAACCACAACTCCCCCAGGATAGCCCCGGTCCCGAACCCACGGCCCAGCCTCAGTCTGAAGAACCGCTCGCAGCCCGTCGCCATCACGGCTATGTACGAGAATGTCGTCATAAAAGAACAAAATCCCAGAAGGAAACTGCGAAGAAACATCGGACCACAATACGAAAACTACGAACCGAGAATGAACGACAATAGAGTTAGGAAATACTCCAATCAGGAGAGGTCCTCCTTGGAGAGCCTGTTGGACGACCAGTCAATGAACAGTCCGAGCGACTGTGAGCGGTATTACGATGGGCCTAGGGCGGAGATTCCGTTGTCGCCGTCGCATTATGACCAACCACCTACTCCTGACCATCCGCCGCCGTCTGCCAAGCAAGCGGAGAACAGCATTCACGAGAGGATCCGACCCTTAAGTCAGGTTAGTCCTGAAACTTAAAGTAATAGCGTCACTTTCACATTAATTATACACTCGCACCTGAAATTTTTGTTGTTTTGTCACTTACATATTATGTAGTGCCTGTCAGGCATTAGACCCACTATTTGTTTTGAATATTGTCTCGAAACTGCCCTAAAGTGTAGATGCTTGAATTTATTTTACTAGATCCATTTTGAAATCTTCCTTAAATTACACCTGTTTGTAATAATATACCTATTATGTTAAAAATTATACTTAGTTATCTGTATAATTTATTTTTGTTGTAACTGAATATTGAGGAATGCAATTTAATTTAAGGATATTTCAAAAGTGGATCTAGTGGTAATGTTTGTCGTTTTAGTGTGTCCATACTAACTCCTTATAGTAATTATTATCGTTGGCCTATACGTCAAAGTAATGAACTTCTTTAAAAAAAAGTTAAATTAAGTAATTTGATTTTGGAGTTACGAATTTTGATAAATGAGACAGATGATTATAATTTTCCGTATAATTATTTAGCTATTTTTAAACGAATTCGTATGTATATATTGACATTTTTTTTTTATTTATTTAATGTTTTTTTCTTTACATTTAGCGGCTCTTGTGCCATTATAGTTAATGTTGTACCTTGTTTATATTGCATTAGGAAAACTAAATAATACAGTAAATTTACTAAAACAAAATAAATATTTTTACACCCTTAATGTTTTAATAAATTGAATGCACATATCATATTTTTATATCATGTGTTGTTAAAACTAACACTGCTAGTAATGTAATCGTGTTATTTGGTCCCAATACCATCTTTAATCACATACTAACAATATCGCATGGGAATGCTGTTACAAATTATAAGTTTGCTCGTGATTACTTTTATTTGTTTTTTATTTTGTTTTCGAATATTTCAGCTAATAATGGAGGTTGTAGAAGAGATAAGAATTAGAAAGAAATCGCAAGGTGACGTAGCAAATAGTTGATATTGTAAAAATTAAGAATATTAATTCACAAAGTGCCTTCAGAGTAAGTCAATGATTTATATACTATAGATGTGCCAATCAATCATTTGTATCTAAAATTTGTCGTGATATTTATTAAAAAGAGAAAAAAAAATGGCGATTAAGTGATAAAAAGCCAAATCAAACTGTTTTTGGATGTATTTGGATTGGTACTTCAAATCTAAATATTATATGAAAGAATAAAATTTAGCTAACCTAGTCTTTAGTTTTTCTTTTTAAGCTCTATACTTATACGGTGCTCTAGATGGTAATTTACACCTACAAATATTATATCTGTGTTGTCTTTAAATAAGCTTAAAGTATTCATTAGGTGCTATTTATGTAGTCTGTAGAGTTTAACATTGAATTTAAGAAGGGAACTCTTGGGATAAACTTTCATTATTTATCGAAATCATGAAAATATTCCGAGGAATATATATAAAAGTCGTCAATAGAAAATATAGTATTATGCAAATACAAATTATTCTTGATGGTTGGGTCTTAAAGTCCCTAAAAGTGTGTGTAATTATAGGTTCACATTTTTTACTTTGGAGAAATTTGCCGAACGCATTGATGAGACATTTATATCTATTTCGTTGGCATGTTACATTTTTTGAATAGGATTCCTATTTATAATCTGTGAAGAACGTAAATGAAGATTTTCCTCACTAGCAATCTTGACCTCAAGTCATCAGATCATCAAGAATGATTCCCGTTTTAATGCATTTATATTGTATTTACCTCAGAGAATATTGCAATTTTATAAGGGTAAAACATAATTGACAAGCTCTTGGTCTATATTTCAAAATGGAAGATTAGATTTTTCAACCATGAAATATTCTTATATTCGTAAAAACTGCTTATCAAAATGTTTTATTTCCAAGTCATTACGACGAAGAAAGAGACATGAGTTGTATACCTATTGCGATATTTTATGAGTGCTAATATTTTTTTAACCATTTCATTTTTAATTATAGTTTCTAAGTGTTTACCAACATGACAGTATATTACGTGCTCCTTATAACATAACACATTGGTATTGTAAAAGTATTCGTTAAAGTAAGTAATAAAATAACCATTATGTGAAAAGACGTATTTAGACTGAAAATTGGTTCCGAAAAACGATTAGTTGTTATGAATTCCACTTAAATTTTATGTTATTTTTAATTTTAAGATTTCTGTCGCATATTATTTTCGATTTTATTTGTTTTAAGGTAATAAACTACTTATGCTCGTATTTTCTTGGTTTTATTTTTTTGTTTTATACTTTCTTCAACAGGGTAATTATTTTTTATGGTGTCATTTTTGTTAATCAAGAGAGCAGCGAGAATGACGTAAACCGTTACGAACCTAATTTTATAAACTACCCACATTGCAAATAGAGGTATAGGTACAGAAATTATTAATTTACTGTCATGAAATCAATGTAGTACATAGACCTTGGAGACCGGGCAGAAATGTATGGGACGGGTACCCATGACCAATAACAACCAGACGTTATATCGTTTTAAAGCTCTTTCCGTGACCATTTTCACCGTCGTATTTTTTTACGATTTTCTGATCTCATGCTTAACAGTATAACGCTGAAAGTATATTTGGTTGTTGAGCGAGAATCCTCACAAAAGTAAATAAACTATTTTCTTAGAATCTAGAATTAAAAACTTTTTTTTTCAAACAAAGATGTCATTGTGGAATGGTCGTTATTGATCGGTGGGTACTTTCTCCCCGTCCTGTTTTAATACTATACTCCATTCATTTTGGCGAGCGACAAAATGTAAACAATGAACCTACGACTCTCAAACTTTTAAATAATGAAACGAGTAGATACCTACAATACAAAAAAACCACAACACATTTTAGCCACGAAAAATAAATCCACAACAAAAGAAAACAATTAAAATACCTACTACTTTTAACTTAACAGTAACAATTAAAACAAGGAATCTCAATAAGAAATTAACAAAATCAGGGAAATGCACACTCGCGTCAACAGCTTTATCGGCTGAGTAAAAATGGCCGCCTGAAGTTTGAGAATTGTTTTTTATTTAGGTCTTTTATTATGTCAACTTACGTCGTCGAAATACTTTTGACAGAAAAAAACGAAAATATACAAAAAAAGATAATTTAAATTGAGCATTAAAATATAAGATTTAATTTTCTTATTAGTACATACAAGCTTGGTTTTTTAAATATTTTTTACATAATGGTTCATGGCTATTCAAGAAGAAAAAATTAAATATTTATACTCTTTCCAAAGATGACCTATAAAAATATCATTTTTTGATCTGTTTACATTTTGTCGCTCGCCAAAGTGAATGGAGTATAAGTATATTCATACTATCTTTATTGCTTAAAACCTTCATTGTATTCCGAATCAATGTCGATTTTTTACACTCTTAAGATGAGTACAGACTTGAGTATTACAACGAGCGTTTCGGTGTAATGTAACGTTCTTACGATACAGGTAACGCTCCTGCCAATGTCAAAGTCAAAGTTTTTATTGCGAACTAAGTAAGTGTTGTTATAGGCGTTCTTGTTAAAACATTGTCGGTTAGTGCAATATAAGGGCTTAAAATGCTCGGCTTGAGTTACAGGTAAATGTTCAGCGAGTGTGCATTTACCCGTAACATTTAGTTGTACCTGCATTCATTCTTCCTCCACGATAGCGCATTGCTCGTTCAAAGGCTCGACGAAATGTACACCATTATGCTCGTTGGTCTTTTGGAGGTTCTACCAAAATATTGAGCGTTGTGTTCGAAGAGCGATTTGAGGAAATTTAAAAAAGGCGTTTTAGATGTCTGTACAAGTCTGATACAAGTCAAATACTTAAAAAATAATTATATGTACACACAAGTCGATCACTTCGCGGTTGGTGTGACCCCGTCGAAAAGTCGAGGAGTAAGAACCTATATATTTGTTACTCTTTTTATCGCGTGAAGACCCATATTAATTCGTTTTTAATGTAATGAAACGCGTAAGTCTAAAATCGTACGTTAGTTAAATACGTATTGAAGCGCCTTTGTAAACTCTTCTAGCAAAGAGTAGGCTCTGTCGTAACACCTTCGACGGAATTGTAGTTCATATTTTACATTATGTGTTGGTTTATTAAATGGGTAGGTACCTATAGTAATTGGTGTACCTATACTAAAATATATGCAAAACTTTGGTAAGTAATGTATAACTTATAATCAGACGGAGGGCATCAATATCTATTGCCTTTAGTATATTAGTGTCAGAGATTCCAAATCGTACCTATAGATGGCGTTAATCGCCAATTAATTGTTGGTGTGCACAGATCACCCGCTGGTGATCTGTGTTGGTGTGCTACCATACAACAGTACAATTTCTTCGTGATACGTGCTTACATGCCAACTCTATTTTAGTGCGATGACTTATGATTAAAGGGACATCACACACAAAGTTCAAAGTTTAATAGGTACATAACTGATGCATCAATACACATATAAACTGTACTTTTGTAACTCTATTTCTGCGATCCAATCCGATCCAATTTTGTCTGGAAACAAAAAAAAACACAATTAAAATCTCTACTTTCTTTTTAAAAAAATAATTTTAAAGTTACCTAGTTACAGTTGTTTCGTTGGCTGTGTACTAAGTTCCTACAAAATACCGGGGTATTTGGAAGATTGTTTGATTATCACACTCCAATTAGATAGACTAACAAAGTGCTGGAGCATTTTATGTATAGAAACTTCTATGTTATGTACGTCTAACTCCGAGCCTTATGATAACTATTACTTAATTATCATAAGGCTCGGAGAAAGTGGTCGCCAATTCCTATAAAGACCTAGGTTTGGGGATCGATGATAAGGAAGGGGTATGGGGATATGGGGTGAGGAAAAGTATTGCAGTAAGTACCTGAGTGCAGACCCTAGTCACTGTGACCACTGGACACGCAAGGACACAGAAGATTCACTCTCTGTCAAAATATAAAACCTTATGACTAGGACCATGCCTTCAAACTTATAATAATCATCGTCATCATCAGCCCATCCCTGTCCACTGCTGGACATCATCATCATCATCATCAGCCCATTTCTATCCACTGCTGGACATAGGCCACCCAAATGCACGCCACTCCTACCTATCTTCGGCTTCTCGCACCCAGCTCCTACCAGCTCTCCTGCGCAGATCGTCACTCCACCTGGCCTGAGCTTATAATATTAAGTAGGTACGATTCGATGGAATGGGTTAGCCGCTAGAGACGTTGGTACGACCGCAAACAGATTAACTTTTTGCCTTTTATTTGTTGTCTGTACCCTGATAGAGCTTAAAGTAAATATAAAACTAATGTCCTCGATCACGCTAGTTGGAATTACTTTTTCTTAACTAAAAACCTTTGTGTAGCCGGTTAAAAACGGTAAACCTTAAAACCGGTTGTTGGGCAACCAACCCGCACTTGGCCAGCGTGGTAGACTAAGGCCTTATCGCCCTAGTTTAGGATAGGCCCGTGCCCCAGAAGTGGGGACGTATGCGGCAGATGATGATGATGATGAACTTAAAACCTATAATACTTCTTGCCAGTAGTGCCTAAACTGGTTTATTTCCCGTAGGAGTACAAGCGGCGGTCACAGCTCCGCGACAGCTACACGGAAACGGAAGTGAGCTTACTGCGGGCGGCGTCGGCGGCTTCCGTCGCCAGTGGCGCCACGGACCGCAGCGGCAACACCGACAACTGCGTCGAGGAGTACGTGTGTGACGTGCCCTTCGCCGGTGAGTTTTTTTTTAATAGACTTTCAGGATGACATCACCAGGCCCCTGTTTACCAATAGGCACTTTGGACAAGTTTTGCTATCCTTATTGAAACCCTGGAGCTTAAGGTTTAAGTGTTATACTCTCTCTACCGTTTATATAATGGGGAATGCTCTGAAGAGCTGGGAAGTGCTGTCATCCACATACAATGCAGACGCTGGTGGCTCGGACGAAGAGGTTTAATTCCTCTTTTCTGCCACGTGTCATTAAGGCACAGAATGCCCTTCCAGCTCATGTTTTCCCTTCCTCCTAAGATCCCGGGCTCTTCAGCAGGCCTTCAGGGTGGGTGCGACAGGCTCGATATGGTCTTTTGTGCTTGTCGACCTCATATGTGGATCTCACTACCGCTTACTATCAGGTGGAAGACGACCCCTCGTCTTGTTAGCCTTTTATAAAAAAAAGTTCCTGCGATGCGGGATCTCCTGAGATGAAATACAAAGCCTCTAGTTCCTACTAGAACACCAAACGATAGCCAATATCACCAGTATGTAGGGGAACCTGTTGTACCTTGGACAGTGTTGTACCTAGGACAATTGTAATTTTTCGTAAACTCCCGCGCTTTACAATAATATTGTATAAGGCAGTCAAAGCCTGCTTTGATAAGACTCACGTGAAGTTAGTTGTAATTCGCCGGCGCCGGGTCAATGCAGTTAAAAAAGGTAATTTATTATTTTTTGCCTTAAAAGTTCGTTTTTTGGAATTTACTTATGGCCTCTTAATTTGTCACGATACGTATTTATAAAATATCTTTTACTTCCAATATAATCTCAGTTTATTAAGGTTTTAGATAGTATAGTTGTTAGAACCCAACCTCAATTAAAAGTGTGTTTAAACAAGTTGTAACTAAAAATTGTTATGATGTTGTACCTTGGCCCCCCAACTGACTATGTACCTTGGACATAGATAATACATAGATAATTTTGATAAAGATAATATAACCTTATAAAAACATATTTTTTGATTATATTTTTATTCTATTTATATAAGGCAAAAAAAAATATTTAAATATGTTAACATTTGTTATGTTATTGATACAAAATAAAGAGACAAGAGACTATTAATTAAGGTATCTGTTAATCTGCTATTTACATTTATATTTTTGTTGATTACAGGTAAGAGCATTATTGTTGTACTTACCTATATTAAAAATAAAACTCTGCTGCAATTGCTAGTGTTTATCTTCATTCTACCCTGGTATGTCCAAAGTACAACTGGAACGGTCCAAGGTACATCAGGTCTGTTGTACCTTGGACAGTTTTCCCTTTTTTTTAAAAGTTGCTTTTATTTCTAGCTTTACCGAAAATCCTCATATTTTATGTATTTATTATATAGTTGAGTAACTGATCTTTCCATTATTCCCTATTTGACGGATCTTATTCTTACCATTTATTTATAAAAAATAAAAATATCAAAAACTGGCCTAGGTACAACAGGTTCCCCTACCTCTTTCTTTGTCTATTCTAACAAAATAGTCTGGCAAAGTCACATGGGCCCCATTATCCTGATATGCCCAGGGCTTCCAATAGGACTTCACTCCACTTGATGGTAAACGGGTCCACATATGAGTATCTACAAGACGACCGTCTTAACTAGGAGAGCTAGAATTTTTGGGTGTTAGGATTTGAGGCAAGCAGAAAATTTGTCCTGAACACCTCTTATTGTATCCCAACATGAAACTGCAGACCTGCCTGGTGAGTAGCGGGGCTAAATCAGCTTCCACAACGTTCAGTCGAATTGATCATGAATTTGAATTCACCGATCACGATAATACCTCTGCGACAAATAAAATATCCAATTTAAAAGCTTTCAAATATGTCCGGTGTCGGCTACATGACGTGTTTGTCGACTGACTCTGTTGCCCTGTTTGCTATAAACACACAGATTCAACCGATTTTTCCGTCCGTATAAAACTGAACTAATTTTATTGAATTTTTAAACGGGACAGTGTTGGGTTGATGACAAATGACTTCTGGCGTATGCTCAGCTAGGTTCGGGTCGGTTATATTAAAAAAAGGTTAGGATTTTGTTGATTTTACAGTGAGTTTTTAAGATATACGAGTAGGTAGGTTGGTATTATATACCTATTGTAAACTACCTGAAGTTACCCTCTGTCTGGTAAAATTAAAAGTAGACCTGAAGTTCTTGAATGGATTTCAAAAGTTTTTTCAAAGCCAAGTCTTGACACTAAGACGCTATTACTAGCCGTCAAATATATCGTCGGGTCAGTCACTCTCAAGCGCCTTGCTCAATGTATAATTCACTGCGTCGTTCTTACGAAATACGTCGGGAGCTCCAGCGCATTTCCATAGGCTCAATAAAATCGGAGGCTTTGACTGAAGGCAATTACCTTTTTTACGTAGCAATCAATCTCTATCCCCGGCGCTAATAACTGTTGTGAAATAACCGTGCTACGCAATCGACCTGCTAGTTCATCTTGAGGCTTACAACTTCGATGGTTAAGCTAGTTACAACGAAAGCTACTCGCTTAAGTATTAAGTTGAGTTCTAGCGTTAATGGGCTTAACTTGACTAATGTAAGAGAGTAAATACTTAACAATTTAACAATCAATGAAGGTATGTGACGTTGTGTGATAATAACTATTATTTTACTAGTGGTTCTAACTAACGCCATGTCGTCGTTACTTATGTATTACCTTCTTGCACCTTTTTTTTTTCGTTTATAGGAATTTGCTCTTGATAAAAATAACGAACACAACAACGAAATCAGTGTTTTTGAGATTTGCGCTCAGCAATACATTCACCGATTAATTTTTATGTTATTGTAGATTGTTAACTTTGGAATAATTTGTACAAATAATGCTTATCAAAACTGCTAACTACCCATTTCACCACCCTTTAAAAATATTTACCTCACCTTAGCACAGTCGTCGGTAACCTTTTGGCATAGAAGAGCCACAAGGTAGAAAAATTCTAAATGCAGACCGCACTTGTAGTATAAAAACTAGATTCTACCTGAAACCTACGATATTTATAACTTACTAGCTTTCCGCCCGCGACTTCGTCGGCGTAGAGACGTTTATCGGGTAAAAGATTACTTCCTTATAGGGCAGTCGGTTAAAAAGTAGCCTATAACCTTTCCTAGGCTCTGGACTATATCTGTACCAAATTTCATTTAAATCGGTCCAGTACTCTATGCGTGAAAGCGTAACAGACAGACAGACAGACAGACAGAGTTACTTTCCGATTTATAATGTTAGTAAGGATTTACAAAACTTTTACAAACGGGCCGTAAGTAAGACGTCCATGGGCCACGTGTTGCCAACGGCTGCCTTACCACATTAGATCAATAACTGTAATCCAGAAATAATAGTAACCTATCTCACAAGTAAGTACATGTAATGAAAGCCGAAATAATGGCTCTGCCCTTTTGTACTCGAGTCTCGAGGCGTACACACGAGAATAAAATGCCTACAAATGACCACGGAAATGTAATATCGTTCACAAAAGTGTTTGAGTCTTACTCCTGTTTAGTGTAGAGGCATATCTCTTCTCGGGATACAAAACCGTCTTTTTCATTACTAGTCCGATATCCAAATTCCACTTTCTATCAAAACATTACTTTGATACAAATTATGTAAAACTTTAAAGAAACGTCTCTTGGTTAGGTTACTAGTATAAGACTTCTTAATTTACTACAGAAAGTCGTCAAGTGTGCCTAGACCATTCCTTATCTTCAAAGTAGCTAATCTCCGTTAAATTCATAAGAAAATAATGTGTGATCTCTAATTACATAAGTTATTATAACTTGCCCGAATGTGACCGACTGTACACACACAATTTTGACCCTACGTACTAGAGTACAATTAAAGTTCAATTATTTACGCTTTGAATAATGAGATAGGCGTGATTAGCACGTTAAAATTATTCAATACACTAAAATGCTGCTGATGCGATTATTTGACCGAACTAAGTAGAACCTCTTTTTTGGTCAGCTCGGCTTAAATGCGAGATTTACACTAGTCCCAATTAAACCCTAAATTACATACTTATTAAAAGATAGTTAACAAAATAATATATATTGAAATTTAATGTAAAATTTGAATGGGATATGAATTCACTAACAATATCATACTCATACTATATTTAAACAATATTTTATTTATATTTTTTTAAATTTAATGACTCCCAGGATGACCTTACTCCATCTGATGCTAAGCGGTCGTGAAGTCCGCATAAGAGGTCCACGGGCACATTAGACCCTGTTGAGCCAGTCAACCTCACCCTGCATTACACGCTTAGATGCCGTTTCACGCCCTACCTGATGAGCTCAGGATTGTATCACTGACGGAAAACATGAGCTGGAAGGGTGTTACATGCCTTAATGGTACGAACAGATGTCAGAAAAGAGGAACTGTTGTACCTCTTGGTAAGGGGCACCAGTGCCTGAATAGAGTTTTTATAAGCTTGATAGCAGAGCATGGGAACTGACCTATGTTTAAAACCTATAAGTGAACGTGGTGGTTGTAACCCTTTGATTTGACATTCTTCTGTTCATGGTCGAATTGAATTCGTAGTGGCATGCGTCATTTTAGCGCTCCGCATAGATTTGATCAATGTTACGCACGCACGCAACTAAGTACTCATAGAAATGCCTCTGATTGCCGTTTTTACGCTTCCATCGTGACGGTGATTGTCGTTTCGAAACCTGTTCGTGGTTCGCTTATTGACATACATAGCCAAGTACCCACCGAAGGGCTCTGTGAGAAAAGACCTTAACAGTTTTCAAATGATGTGAAACGGCTGGTTAAGTAATGACCATTATTCAAACGTCTTGCTAACGTTATTATTCCGTTACAGTGAAAGGTTTGGTCAATCGGTGCGAAGACGTTATGTGAATTTGTTTGAAGGTTTCGTGGGTACACAATTGATACCTTAATTGCTAACCCAAAGGTCTCTTGCCTTTGAATTTTTTTTACATAATCACACACCGATAGAATATAATCTCTGGTCCTGTAACTATTAGTAAAATATAGGCGATTACCTATTTTCTGAAGCATATTGATAATTAAGATTTATTATTAAAAATCCTCAAAAATGTTAATGCCCCGGTAGACAAGCGTATTACAATAAGGTATTTCAGTAAGCACTAAGTTTGTCGTACTGACTATTTCAAAATTTTGAAATCTTCAACGACAGCCACCGTGGCGACATCATAAGATTATCAGACTGCATAATGTGGGCCGGGATGGTGCACCGTTGCATACGACCGGCCGGCATAATCGTGCTGTGAAAGTCTAGACTTGTTCGTTTTGTCTGGCCTTATCGCGCGGCACGCTCCGTGACCCGGGTTGCTTCGGTTGTCACGCACCGAGGATCTTATTGTTACCTTACTTGTGTAAAGAGGCGAAAAAGAAAGTGTACTTTTGAAACTAGCAGACCCTGCAAGCTTGGTACGGTCTTATTTTTTCCGTGAACGCTACTGATCACAAATGTTATCCTTATATCGAAATGTTCTGTCAAAAGCTTTTGAGACACAACAATTTGGACTTTGTCATGGCCATACGCGTTAATATTGAACAGTCAGCGGTAGAGTTAAGCTTAGGTCAGTACTATGTCTTTATTTACAGTGTTCATGTGAAAAATGTATAGACAAATGAAGTGGTAACTTAGATTCCTTTAGGAGTGAGAGCCATCCGCTCCCTCGCAAGTCCGGTGATAATGACGAGGCTACTGCAAGCCATCATACTATGTCAGTTAGGAAAACAAACTTAGATTTCTATGGATTCCCTTCTTGGTGAAAGAACAAACAAACCCAGTACCAATATAAATTTTATATTACACACAGGTTTATTGACAGCAGCTGTCGCTCCGTTAACCGCAAGTTACGAAGGTTTCCTCACAGTTTTAATAAAACTTGATTTGTTCGCGTTAAACTGCATTAGCGGCTGACCGCAATCGCTCGCCTCTCCTATTTCAACTAATATCTAGGTGGGTTGTCTCACAGCAATGTCAGAAAACTGATTATGTCCGGGACACTTACCATGTTGTGTTTTATTAACGAGCTCCCGAAATTTCGGCACTATTGCAAGCGCTATCATGCTCCAGTTAACCCGTGATCATATTTATGAATGGATGGATAAACCATGGATATTTACCGTCTTACCGTGTCGTTTATTTATAACAGCATATTAAATATCCCGGACATACTCAATCGTCTAATGTGTGTAACCTGGCAGCTTAAAGTCACAGGAATGTCGCTGTGAAAACAATGCGTGTTGTGAGAATCTTTATGAATGTGTCTTTGTAAATGAATGTAAATATCGGACATCATAGATATTGATCTTATTCTCAATGTCAACTATAAGAAGAACAGTGTCTTCAACTAACTATACATGACTAATGTACTTATGTATTAACAGAATCTGGGCCATTTACCTGCAACATTCTTACAGCCATGTGCAAGACAAACCGTAAACACGATAAAATCGTTTCATGTGAGAGCTGTGTCAACAACCTCTGTTATATTTCTTTATTTGCATCATATTATTAGATGTGCTATAAATTTTTGCGTCAATAAAAGCTCGAGGCTATAAATGATAAGCTCTGTCCATAGCTTAAGTTCGTCTATTTGTGTATACCTTAGCTAGTTACTAGCTTTGACCCTATCTCAGCATCTAAAGTCTCGCTAGCCGTCTAAAAAAAGCGCTAGTACGTGTGTCCAAAAGGAACAATAAAGCGGCAATGTTTAAACCTGCCCTTAAGTGCGCAGGCGCATACGGCGGCTTTAGTGGTGAGAGATGCCATCATACATTACCTTCTGGGATTGAAATTACAATGTTCATATTTGTATGTATTACAATGAAATTATTAGATTGACTCTTTTTTTTTCTAACTGACAACGATGATGGCTTTTATCACTGGAAGTTCCGATTCTTAAGCACTTTGCTTTTGCACTTAAGTGCAAAAGTCCGTAACACAATTGTGTTACGGGACATCAAAAGCAACAATGGTATACACAAATATAACAAAATGTATAAATAAATAGACACGGAAGAAACACCGATGCTCATTAGGGGTGAGAGCTATCCGCTCCCCCGGAAGTCCGACGATGATGACGAGGCTACTCCAAGCCATCATCGTAAGACAGTTAGGAAAAAGAACCGATGCTCAGCACTCAAGGATTTCTCCCTTGTGGGATTCGAACCCACGGCTCTTAGCACTGTCCAATGCGCCAGCCAACCTCAGGCAAATCAGTAGTATCACGAATATTCGCTTCAACGCTTGTAGACGCTTTCGCATCACTACGCCTTGCAAAAAGCGCAACGTGTGCAGCGCAGGCGCCGCGCCGCCGCCGTCCTTTATTTTATTCCTTATTTTATTTTCCTTTTCATTTGTCTCGCTCGGCTCTTTGTTATGAAAGTACAGAGGGACCATTTTGTACTGAGACAAGAATTGAATAGGTTTAACGGTTGTTGCCAAGAACTATAAAGCAGAAGAGAGGTGGTATATTATGTGAGCGATATTGGATATACGCGATGGTTAGCTATGATTATTATTACGTGTTCGCAACTAAGGGCTGATTTCAGTTTCAGGAGTCAGTCAATCAATGAACTTTTTGATAGTTGATATATGTACATACCTATAATATTGTTGCGGGAACGGGGTACGTTTAATTCAAGATACGCCAAAAGTCACCAAAAGACAATTAATTTATTTATCGACTAACAATTACACAATTAAACACTTAAAAACACAATTAAAAACACTTAATTACAACACTAAACACGGAACACTAAATTACACTAAAACACTGAATCACACTAAAACACTGAATTTCACTGAAACTATTCGCAGGTAACGCACTCGATCACTTCTAGTTCGCAGGAGACTGATTCGCTTCGCTTTCCAAATCGGAACTGTCCCGTCGCGTCGTACATCCCGCTTTTATACCCAGTGAGGACGCAGCTCTTCGCGTGGCGTCGAGAATCTTCTCGCGGGGATCGAAATTTCTAGAACTCGCTGGAGCTCGCTCCGACCGACCAGAGTGTGTGACGTAGTATCGTGCAAGCGAATATAGACCTTATCTATACGACGATAAGACTAATTTCGCTTGCACGGTCTCTCAAGGTCGTAATATTATTATTACTTTAGAACACTCTAGAGCTCGCTACAACCTACCAGAGTGTGTAGCGTAGTATCGTGCAAGCGAATATAGACCTTATCTATACGACGATGAGACTAATTCCGCTTGCACGGGCTCTCGTGGTCGTAACATTATCCCCCTCTTAGTCATGCTCGTCCCGAGCATCATTTGACCCATGGTAACGAGCCAATCGATCAATGTGAACAATTTTCGGTTTGCCTCTTGTCCCTTGTTTGATCCGATAGGTTAAGTCGTTCAGCCTAGTGATGATCTTGTATGGTCCTTCCCACCTTGGCTGGAACTTCGGTGATTTGCCCTTCTTCCTGAGTGGGTTGTGTAACCAAACCAGACTCCATTCATCGAAACCGTCGGTGTTGGCTTTGCGGTCGTAACGGGTTTTCATTCTTTCGCTGGATTTTAGACTGCAGTCTCTGACGAGAGCATGTACTTCATCCAGGCGCTTCTGTAGGTCAGCCGCATATTCGGTTACTGGTTTCGGAGCTTCTGGCGGTGTCCCAGTCAACGCGTCTACCGGAAGCCGTATTTCTCTACCGAAGTTTACCATTGCTGGGGTTGCGCTGGTGCTATCGTGGATTGCAGATCGGTAGGACAGCAAGAAAAGCGGTATATACTGGTCCCAGTCTCGTTGATGCTCGTCCACAACTTTGGCCAAGTGGTTTTCCAACGTTTGGTTGAATCTCTCGACCATGCCATCGGATTGCGGGTGTGCTGGTGTAGTACGGGTCTTATGCATACCCAACAGTTGACAGACCTCCTGGAACAGTGCTGACTCAAAGTTTCTTCCTTGGTCAGAATGTATCTCAAGAGGCACACCAAATCGGCAAATTACCTCGTGGACTAACTTCTTGGCGACCGTCTTTGCTTCTTGATTAGGCGTAGCGAAGACTTCAGGCCACTTAGTAAAGTAATCTTGGACCACAATGATGTACTTGTTTCCCTCATCGGATTCTGGAAAGGGGCCAGCTACGTCTACTGCGATTCTTTCCCATGGAGCGCCGACGTTGTACAGCTTGAGTTTGCCCTTGCTTCTGGTTTGTGGGCCCTTTACTGATGCGCAAGTCGTACATTTCTTGCACCAGTCTTCGACGTCCTCCCGACAGTGTATCCAGTAGAACCTCTGTCTCAGCTTCTCTAGGGTCTTCTTCACGCCTAAATGTCCCCCGGATACCCCATCGTGTATGTACCTCAGTAGAGAAGCAACCTGTTTACGGGGTACAATCAGCTGTAGTGTCGTTTGATCCCCTTTTGGTGTTTCCCATTTCCTGAAGAGTACTCTATCCTTAATTTCCAAACTGTCCCATTGTGCCCAGTAACTTTTCGTGATGGGGCTTGATGATGCTACATGGCTCCAAGAAGGTTTTTGACCTACTTCTTTCCATTCAAATATTTTCCTCAGGTCACTATCCTCTTTTTGCGCCTTTTTGATAGCGTCTTCGCTCCATTCATTATCAAGTCCCTGGGTGGTAATCATCCGGACTTCTTCTTTAGTCTCCGTCTTAGAACAATGACTGCAGGCAACAGGACAAGGTCTCCTTGATAGGGCATCGGCATTCAAATGCGTTCTACCACTCCGATGTTCTGTTGTGAAATTGTACTCCTGTAGTTGCTCTAGCCACCGCGCCACTTGTCCTTCAGGGTTCTTAAACTGCAAGAGCCATTTTAACGCAGCATGATCTGTCCGCAGGGTAAACTGTCTTCCAACGAGATACTTGTTGAAATGCTGTAGAGTCTTCACTACCGCCAACAGTTCCTTACGAGTCACACAGTAGTTCCTTTCAGGTTTTGAAAGTGACTTACTGAAATAGGCGATCACCACTTCCCGTTCACCTTGCTCTTGCGACAGAACTCCGCCTATGCCAGTATTGCTGGCATCAGTGTCCACAATAAACCTTCCTTCTCTGTTCGGGTAGCCAAGTATAGGACTGGTGCAGAGGTGTTCTTTTAATCTGACGAAGGCTTGATCACATTCCGAGTCCCAGGCGAATACTCGTTTATCTTCCGTGAGCCGATGAAGAGGTTTCGCTATATCAGAGAAGTTCTTTACAAAGCGCCGGTAGTATGCGCATAAACCCAAAAATGATCTCACGTCGGTCTTGTTAGCTGGAATAGGCCATTCTTGGACAGCTTTAATCTTCTCTGGGTCGGTCCTTACACCTTTCGATGAAATAATGTGGCCTAAATAGGCGACTTCTTCCTTGAAAAACGTGCATTTCTTTGGGCTGAGTTTTAAGTTTGCTTCTCGTATTCTAGTGAAAACCTTCCTCAGGTTACTGACATGCTCTATGAAATTTCGACCCATGATAATGATGTCATCCAGATAGACCAGGCATGCATCACCCAGAAGTCCAACCAGTACCCTTTCCATCAACCGCTCGAATGTCGCCGGAGCGTTGCAAAGACCAAAGGGCATGACGTTGAACTGCCACAATCCATTCCTAGTTCCGGTCGTAAATGCCGTCTTCTCCTTGTCTGCTGGATGGATGTCTACTTGCCAGTACCCACTCTTAAGGTCCACTGTTGAGAACCACTTCATGCCGCTCAACATGTCCAGTGTGTCGTCTATACGGGGCAGAGGGTAGCTGTCCTTCTTCGTTGCATTATTCAACAACCGGTAGTCCACACAAAACCTGGTGCTGCCGTCCTTCTTCTTTACCAGGACTACTGGCGAAGACCACGGGCTTGTTGAAGGTTCTATGATGCGGTTCTTCTGCATCTCGGCAACCATGACTGCTACCTCCTTCTCTTTGGCAAATGGAAGGCGTCTAGGCCGCTGCTTTATTGGTGACGCGTCTCCCGTGTCTATTCTGTGTTTAACGAGACCTGTCCTTCCCAAATCATGGTCACCCTTCGAAAATATGTCGTTGAAATCTAGCAACAACCTTTTAGCTTGCTGAAGTTCCCGCTCAGAGAGTTTGTCCTTACAATTTGCTAGGAGCGGCGTGACGTCATCTCCTTGACAGGATTCCGGTTCCCGGGTCCTTTTCAGCCTTCTGATGGATTGACCTGCATCGCACCGTCCGATGACACAGTTTCTTCGTAGCTGCACTTCATCTTCGCTAAGATTGATGACTCGCACCAGCGCTCCTTTTCCGGTCATTGCCAGAGTTCTTGCTGTGATCCAACTCGGGTGGTCGCCGCAGTTTTCTATGACGACGCTTCGCCCTTGACACGCAGTGTAAGGGAATCTAACTTTGACCAGAGTTTCAGATCTCGGCGGTAGGGTCGTATTTTGCAGGCAGTAAACTGCGCATGATCTTGCTCCCTCTAGGAATACTTCTTGTTCGGGGAAACTAAGTACTCCTTTAGCGACGTCTACCACACACTTCTGGTCTCTTAAAAAGTCTAATCCGATGATGCAGTCGTCCGTGATGTCTGCTATGAGAACGCCGTATTCAAAGGTTTGTTCTCCAATGGTTATGTTCGCCATCGTCTCACCGAAGACGGTAACTGGCTGGCCTGTTGCTGTTTGAAGCTGAACGGATGGTCTCTGATTCCACACAATAGTCCTTTTCAATAGCTCCGGACGCACTATTGTTCTTGAAGCACCGGTGTCAATAGTAAAATGACACGTTACGCTGTTCAGCTGTCCAACCACAGTAAGATTGTTCCCATTACCAATCTGTGAAACAGTGACGGTAGGGGCTCGATGTTGGCCAGCCAGCGCCCGCCCCACGGCCCTGGCTCCTGACAGCTCTTCTGCGTCCACCTGTGTAGAGGACGCTACTGTCGTTCTATGCGGCCATCTTTGCCTGGGACAACTACTCCGAATATGACCCCTCTCGCCGCAGCCATAGCACATCGGACCCAAAGAAGGTTTTTCCTTAACCACAACCTCCCGAAGTCGTTGAGTTCTAGCGTCTTGACGCACGGCTTCCACCTCCAAAGCATGGGCTAGAGCTTCCTGTAAGGTCTGATGATGGCTCAATTTCACGGTGTGTCTGACGTCTGCGTCTCTAATTCCATCACAGAAAGCTTGCGGGATCATTGATTCCACCATTGTCGGGCATGACACGTACGCACGTCTGACTAGCCTTTCGATTTCCGTTGCCCATTGCTGCAGACTCTCACCAGGCTTCTGCTGTCGATCGCGGAGTTGTGCTCTATACGCGTGTTCCAGGTGTTTGTCGCTGTACCTGCCTTCTAATGCTCTTTGGAGAGCACCTAAAGTTCTGTTATCCGAAGGCAGGTTTTCCAACGTGAGCAGGGCATCTCCACGAAGAGCCAGAGTCAGAGCTATCAAGGACTCTTCCTCGTTCCACCCCTTTCCTTTAGCCACCGTCTCGAACTGGTACCAAAATGCTGCCCAAGACGTCGTTCCATCGAAGTGGGGTACTTCGATTTTCGGAGAATCCGACACTACCGTAGCACCCCGGGTCCCCACTCTTGCCATTTTGGTATGCAGCTGTCGCATCTCAGCATCCACCTGGCTCAGTCGATCCTCGTGTTGGGTGAATCGGTCTTCATGTTGGATGAATCGATCTTCATGTTGGGTGAATCGATCTTCATGTTGGATGAGTCGGTCTTCGTGTTGGGTGAGTCGATCTTCGTGTTGGGTCTTGACGCTTAGCACATCATCCTTGAGAGCATCAATCTGCTTTTCTAATACTTCGTGCTTCTTCTCAATAGCCCCCAACAAACTCTTGCTTAGCTCTTCCTGGCGAAGGTCTTGCTTTTCCTGGCGAAGGGCTTGTTCTTCCCTCAGCTTAGCAAATTGTGCTTCCTGAAGTCGGGCTAGCTCCTCCTGGCGGCGTGCTTGCTCACGGGCTTGCTCCTCCTGGCGGTGGGCTTGTTCACGGGCTTGCTCCTCCTGGCGACGGGCTTGTGTCTGCAGCATTTTAAATAAGTCTGCAAGCTCCACAGGCCCAATTGATGTTTGAATTGATCCCTCCGTTGAAGAGCCTTCACCCTCTTGCAGGGCCGCGGTTTGACTCCTTGTTACTCGATCCTCACTGTCTTCTCGTGGTGTAAGAGGCATCTTGAATCCCACTTCTGACACCAATTGTTGCGGGAACGGGGTACGTTTAATTCAAGATACGCCAAAAGTCACCAAAAGACAATTAATTTATTTATCGACTAACAATTACACAATTAAACACTTAAAAACACAATTAAAAACACTTAATTACAACACTAAACACGGAACACTAAATTACACTAAAACACTGAATCACACTAAAACACTGAATTTCACTGAAACTATTCGCAGGTAACGCACTCGATCACTTCTAGTTCGCAGGAGACTGATTCGCTTCGCTTTCCAAATCGGAACTGTCCCGTCGCGTCGTACATCCCGCTTTTATACCCAGTGAGGACGCAGCTCTTCGCGTGGCGTCGAGAATCTTCTCGCGGGGATCGAAATTTCTAGAACTCGCTGGAGCTCGCTCCGACCGACCAGAGTGTGTGACGTAGTATCGTGCAAGCGAATATAGACCTTATCTATACGACGATAAGACTAATTTCGCTTGCACGGTCTCTCAAGGTCGTAATATTATTATTACTTTAGAACACTCTAGAGCTCGCTACAACCTACCAGAGTGTGTAGCGTAGTATCGTGCAAGCGAATATAGACCTTATCTATACGACGATGAGACTAATTCCGCTTGCACGGGCTCTCGTGGTCGTAACAATATGATTTATGAAAATAACAACACAAATGTACTTAATCGGACTATTTATAACTGGGTTTTTTGTTTACTGTTAATGATACTTAATTAATGTATTAATTTTCTTTACCTATATTATCTAAACAATTTTATACGAAGATCATGGCTGACTTGAGCCTTCTGCAGGTTGCATTTCCGTTTGCATTCTTTTATGTACAAAAGGATATATTGTTATGCTTTTACAGCCAGTTTTTAGTGCGAGAGACGATTTATTTTTGGTTAAAAATCTCAAGATGTAGGTAAGTGGGTGAATTGTAGATTTTTATCTGATTTCTAAAGGTTAAGAATATACACAATCGCACTTTCATTTTTACAATTAAAGTAATAAAATCAAGAGTTTATTTGAGGTCACTGATGTTTACGTCTGGCAATAATCTTTGTTATACGAACGAAAATCTTGCGAAGTTATCCTTTTATATGGAAATATTGTAATAATTAAGTCCAGTAAAATTCATTGGCTCTGATCCTCAAGGTTGTTAATGAATTTGAGCTTACTAAGTAAGTACTTGGAACATGTTACTTGAAACCGATCAGATGAAGAAATTGAGATGTCCTTACTTTCAAAAGTACTTACATCATAGATGAGTATTTAGTGTAAAATATTACATAATATAACTTACACAGGTTGTATCAATCTTCAATTTGCCCTTAAGAGAAACATATATCTCTACTATTTGAAAAATCTGATTACATTTGATTAGTATTGAAGGAAAACATTAGTTATGAGTAATCTGAACAATCCATCAAAAGTTTTCCCAGTGCATAAAACAACAGAGAAATTATGTATGGGATGAAAATGGCCGATTGTCAAACAAAACGAGTATACAAAGTGCTCAAGACAAAGGCTTAGATGGCTGATTTTGATTGCTTCAAACCGCAGCAGCCATAGAATTACCATAGAGTAAAATTACACACTATTTTAAGACATGTTGACCACAACAATGTAGTCTTAATAAAGGTTTCAAGGTTAATTTGCACCATAAAATTATACTTAGGAGCATTTGTCTGCGTATGCGCGCACGCACTTATCTATACAAATAAATATTATTATCTATACGTATACATATTTGACTATTCTACTTGTGATTGGCACTTCAAAAAAGGTTGTGATTTTTTTAGCCCACTAAGAACTGCCCAGCATTGGGCTGATAAAGCTGGAGGGCTGTATCAGCCCAATGCTGGGCAAAAATCTCCAAACCTATACATCATCATCATCATCAGCCCATATACGTCCACACTGCTGGGGCACGGGCCTAGCCTGAAATAGGGCGATAAGGCCTTAGTCAAACCTATACACTGATCTCTATCTACGGCTAGGATTTGCTAGTTCTTTGATAGTTAGTTCATGGCTTTACTATGAAGTGATCACAACCATAAATTATTATATTATTTATGGAATTTGCTCTCTGAGCGACCGCAAAGCGACCTTAGTTTTGTTTGTGTAATTCACGAGACAATAACAATCGTATGTTAATTATTGTTGTGTCTGTCTGTCGAACGAGTCGTTTGTCGTAAATGATGTTTCGTTACTGCCACGTATGGAAAGATAATTAAGTTTTATGTTGACAAGTGATGTTTGTCTATCACTTGTGAAGTTATGAGTAAACTTTAACGAAGTACAATTAATGAATGCGTCTACCGGCCGTATACTGTAATGATAATTGTAGATTTGTCGATTCAGCGTTGTGCCGAAAAATAGACAGCAGAGTGCGTCTTTCCCTCTCTTACCAATGACTACATAATAATAATAAATAAATAAAATAAAAAATAAAAAGTCATTTATTGTCTCAAAAAAATAAAACATTTACAATTTACACATACATTATTAAGACACAAATTTTCAAGACAAACGGAGGAGGTTCAGCTTGTGCGGTCGCGGGGAGGGGCCCGAGCCCGCGCTGGTTTTCAACTTCCCCCGGCTCTCAGGAATGCTATGAGAGAGCTAAATTAGTGAGCTTGGCTTTTACAAAGAAAATCTAATACAAAATATGTACAAAAACAAGTATGAGTGTGTAAGTGCGCGTGTGTCTGTGAAAGTATTGTGCTTATTAGCACATATACTGTGTTTGGTGTGCGCGCGTGTGTGTGTGTGTGTAGGTGTGTGTGTGTGAGAGAGAGAGATTGTGTGTGTGTTTTGCTACTTCTTAGGTAAATGACAGTCCTTTCCAGCAGATTATTTGCTTTGATCTATACAATACAACTACGCAACTGATAATGGTGCGGTTTCTTTAATATAAAGATCGATTCAAGAGATATTCGTTTTTATGTCTAATTAAAAATAATATATTAAAAACATCAATTTTAAAACAGAGAAAACACCCATTCGAAGTTGGAGCGGGGTACTATTCAATAATAATTTCCTATCTTTTTTCATATTACAATGATGTTTGGGCGAAATCGTATTTTATATTTCGTTTTAGATAAAAATATGTCTTTGGCTTTAGTAGTACCTTCTTTCCCATGCAATACAACACTAAACGTAGCGCTTGCATTGTGACAGAATCATTCTGCAACAAGTCCAGTAGTGCGATTAGTGTTCGCGACACGTGGCGATGACGCGGCGGCGCCGGCGGGCCGTCGGCGCGATTGTAGGTCGCTTCCTCCTGGGGTCAGGCCGAACTCCCGACTGACTCACGCCCTAAGTACGGCCCTGGAGTAGGGCTGACGAAAATTAGGGCACGATCCCACTACGCTCACTGTGAACGGCTAAGATAGTAGAGCTACCGTAAGCTAGCTATCGAAAACTTACGTACTTTAAAAACATATCGAATTTTCATTCTACCGATTTTAGTTCTTAGTGTTACCGCTAGGGGCGCTGTACATTTTTTTATAGGCGATATCAAGTCTGTCACTTTTAAACTCATGGTAGCGCTACTGATTAGTGATGTTCCGAATATCCGTATCCGTATCCGTATCCGCGGATATCCGAGAGAAAAGAAAATCCGTATCCGTATCCGGGTCCGTTACTTTTCATGCGGATCTTTACGGATCTTTTTCTGGCGATTATTAGAATTTAAAAAAATTTAAAAGTCCATTCAGAGTATATTTATTTTATATAATCAAATATATGGCACGTTTATATAGATGGATATATGTATCTTTATAATGAGAGAAAGTTATAATTTACATCACTTTTATGACAATGAAATAACTAAAAATTAAATCTTTATTGTTATATTTAATTACTGGAATATTATGCGTTATAACATCATGATCACTTCTATGTAAATGAAAAAAAAAAGAAACCTAAACCTCCTTTTTATAATTATGAGACCAATCAATAGAAAGTTATAAGATCCGTATCCGTATCCGTATCCGCAGATCTTGACAATAAATATCCGTATTCAGATCCGTATCCGCGGATATACATTTTTGAAGATTCGGCACATCACTACTACTGATGAACCCTGTGAGTAACGTTTATCCTGGTTACTGCCATTAGCATGGTATAATTCATCAATGTACAAATTTCTGGTCTTACAGGATGCCCGTTACCAGCAGGATGAAATGGCTCTCCATCTAAGTGTTTGCTTCCAATTTTCCTACCACGTAAATTTATAACTGCTCTAACTTTTTGCTCTTAGATGTTAGAGCGGTTCCAAATTCAAAAGTCAATTCTAAGGAATTGGGAAGTGAACGCAGAAGTAGTTGACTCCCAACAACCCTAAGCTTAAACTGTCAAATATATAATTTTTGCTTCAGTATGCGATTCTAGAAGACAGACTTATTTAATAAGTACGTACAATTCTGATTTAATATTAATTAAGAATGCAAACTATTTTAAAAATCGTTACAGAATAAAACGTTGAATTCTATCAACACTTTGATTAAATGGGGATCTAACTAAACTAAGTGAAAGCAACTTTTCTTACTTTTGCTTCAGATGAGACTGGATAAAAAGTAATACCAAAAAGAGTTGAATTGAGATTTCACTTTCATTATCGCTGCAGCCTCATTAAATCGCTCCGACGAATGTCTGACAGCGTTAAAATTCCGCCAATATCGGATCAAAATCTTAATTACACTTTTGACGTTTGTACGTCAGACGGAACGCGTACTTACGGCTGCGCGGGAGTGGCCGAAGTCCGTTGACACCGAACGGGCCGTGTTATTGATCTAAATCGATCGAACGATCCTTGAATTTGGAACAGCGGGCCTAATTAATCGACCTGGTCGGTTACAATTTGTGTGTTTTGTGTTAGGACCGTTTTTTGTTCGAACACCCATTCATCAATCAACGGTGAGGAGGGTCAGTGACCTTTGCAATTTTTTTGATATGACACTTTGAAGTGTTTATTCAAAAGTGCGTACGGATTATCTAAGCTGGTTATCAGTGTAAAAAATCACGAACATGTATAAATTTACTTTAAAATTTAATAAGTAGTTAGGTAACTTTCAGCAGGTATTTCTAGGGTATTGGCACTGATAAATATCGTACCTATGTATTTTTTTAATGGATAAATTGAGAAGACAAACGATTCCTTGCATCTGCTTACAGCATATTCAGTAGCGGTTTAGTTTTGATAAAACTGGTTTTAGAGAGAGTAACCCTGCCTTTGGGATGTAGAGCGTCAATTCCACTTGGCCGATTTTCGTCACACAAAGAAACCTAAAACTCACAATGCGAAGCCCTCAGCCCTTCTGTCGGTTACCTGCCCCTTCCTATCAGCTAAAAATACATCATTAGCTTCACGGTGGATAAACACGGCAATGCTGTCTAGTGTTGATATTCTCCAGTGTTCATAGGAAACCTTCAAGCGTAGAGGCCATTTTAAACCGGTCGGTTTGCATGCGCGGGCGCATGGCTCGATCGCTCCCGCTGTCAGTTCTTGCGCATCGATCGACGCAGGCACACGCCCGTCGCCCCTCCATCTTTATTGATCGTTTAAATAGATCCTTTTTGTGATTCAGTGGAACCAGTATTCGGACCAGTGCTGTTAATCCAGTGATCAAAGTTTATGTTATTGTGTACGAAACCAACCATTTTGTTGTCAAAAGGTTCGTATTTTGTTTTTTTGTTATCGTTGGCTATTATTTATCGTTTTAGATAGATATGAGAGATAGCGGTTTGTGTAACATGTGTAAATATTTTCAAACAGTAACAATTTAGTTTGGTTCTAGGATTATGATCATTACAATTTTATCATTTTATACTCTTAAGGATATAATTATCGGTGACAAACCTTTATGTTTATTTGGTGTAAGATTCAGAATTTGAGTCATCTTACTATTCGGATGTCACACAGATGATGATTCAAAGTTAACGTAACATCTGTATTCTAAGAGATATGACATTGATTTACTCGTTTCGATAAGTATGTCAACATTATTATCACTAAATTATGTAACTAACGTCGTTTATTTACATTTAAGTTATTAAGTTTACGTGGTATCGCTAAAGCCCTCATTGAATAACCCAGATTGGAAATCAGTAACTTGCTTATTTATTGTTATACCTAAATGTTTGATATTATGTCCAACTTAACTAGGTTTATGTGAATTGATAATTTTATCTGTTTTAAAGGTAGAGTTATGGGCTTTACCTTAATTTGTAGACTAGCTTCTGTAATCTACCTTAGGACTATAGACATTATTTTTCCAAAAGGATTTACGAGAACATTTCAATTATTTAATTAACCAAAATTATCATCAATAAACTTGAACTTGTTTATGTGCCTGCAGTCGACACCTAATATAAAATCTACCTCCAAAAATTAAGACACTTTCATTTCTATCAACAGCTTCAGTGAGCATAAATGAATAAATTCCTATAAAATAGAACCCTTAAATTAAAAAAAATCAATAAAGCTTGAATTAACAATGAAATCAATAAAACTACTTTTAATAATGCATAAAGCTTAACGTATTGTAAGACCGAAATACCACTACTAATAAAATGATAAATCGAGCACCCAACAACAGACAATGAACGAACAGTCAATCACCAATTGACATTTTTACCACGTTTTCGGCAGCGGCAATTATGTAAGCGTTTTATCAGTGCACCGCGTGGGCAGCCCCGAATCATGAATCACTATTGATTCAAGATTGTTTTGCTAGACGGGCCGTGTGTTTTCTCTACAAACATTTGCCTAAGCAGCTGCATCCACTTCGATGGCAGGGAAGGTCACGAACGAAGCTTTATCTCTAAAGCTCAGCATTATAGGAAAGCTCCGATGTCTTTGCTACTGGATAAAATAACAGTAATGCTTAAGCAAATAGCGTTGTTTGCTGCCACGAATGTTGGTTTTAGGAAAAATTATGTATTCGATTATAAAATCTTTCCAACTGCTTAACATAAGTATAGAATTCCTTGGAGAATTGCAGATCTCGATCTAGATTTTGTTCATACTTGTTTTGAACATCAAACAACCTTAGAAATCGATAGTTTCCTTGACGACGAAAGTTTTCTATAGTGAAAAAGCTCAAGGAAATCCTCGTGTTAATATTTCATTTCGGTAATGTTTTTCCTCTAAGGAAAACACGTACTAGATTTAGATAAAGAGTATGAGTTGCAGTTATACGTAACGGTACTGTATAATCTCTTATATTTTTTGCACCTGTCCAATATATTCATTGCTCCGTCTCTAATATATACTTAAATAAGGTTTACTTCGTTACGCATGTCCAGTAATTTCTTCAATAAGCCTCATAATACCTAAGTTAACCATGACATAAAACGCCTCTCAAATAGCAATAACTTTCGAACCGGTTATAGCTTCATCGAGACATAAAAATACGTTTAAAGTTAATAAACGAATTTATTATCTCGTATTGTAATGGAAATGTATGGATATTTACAAAATGAGAAGTGCATTCTGAGGAAAAGGTAGAGTTTAAATTACGATCATTTGTCAAAGAGGTTATAATGATACGGGATGCGTATCTTATGGAAAGACCAAGAGTTTCATACCATGTATGTATATACCTAGGGTTTTCTGTAAAGATATACTAACAGGAAGTTGGATTTATAAACCCTGCAAACTCAGAAAGCCTTTTAAACCGTTGATCCTGTGTCTGATCTTTGAATCCGACGCGTCGGATGTCGAACCGAACTAGGCGTGAATGAACAATGTGCTATGATTTGAGGCAATTGTTAATAAACAAAAAAAACATATTTTATTTTATTGTTCATCTGAACTTCTTTAGCTGTGTCTTGTAAACAATCTCAGAATGGTTTCCAAAGTGGCGACGTGCGCTATATCTGATATTTATAAGTGATTACGTTTTATGTTATGTTATGCGATGATCCAATTACAGATCCCGTAACAGTGTCCTATTTGAGAAGTTACTATTTAAGTAGATATATTACTATATCTATCTACTTAAATAGTAACTTCTCAAACCCTTATCTGCTTTATTATTGCATGATTTGTGGGCCTAAGTTGGTGAAGGTTATGTTTAATAGTATGCATTTTAAAATAGTTCGAAACCTAAATGAGTATGATTTACGCATTCATGATTATTTATAATTCTCGTTCCCATAAATTAGACAAGTGAAGCCTTGAATCCTTGGCTTGCACCAATCGTCAGCCTTCGTTGTTTACTTTCGAATCTCCGTTCTAAGCCCCGATGTCCAGTCGCTCGTTAGATTATAAGCATAGCGAATCCACGCTTCCCATTTACATCATTACCTTTCGCTTCACTTTGTCTTTCCGGCGTGCTTTCACTAAGATGAATAGTCCCTTGTGAGGTTTTTATCAAGTTGAGAGAGCTTCCGCCACTTGAGATGCCGGATGGTGAGATTAAATTTGGGATGCTGTGGGTTCCGACTCGGCAAAAAATGGATGTGCTCTGTGATATTGTGCCTAAGAAATAGATCATCTTCTTATTAGCCGTTATATTTTGTAAATTTAAATAATGTTCCTTCGATGATGATTTTTAAAGAAAATTGTGATCTTTTAAACCGTACAAAGTATAATTTGAACCTACTCATTTGGATAAGATCACTATGAGGGCATTTTTTGGAAATTTTGTCATGTCTACTATGTATACGATTGATTAAGTTACCGTATTGTCCTATTTAGGGGAACTGTGGGTTTAACGAGAACCTATAAATATATTTATAAGTAGGTCCATCAGCTTAATTAATGTATCGCCAAAATATATCCTGGCTATGCTTTAATTTTTGGGCACAAACATTAGTCGTTACACTTAATAATTCGGACAGACCAAAAAAGGCAAGTCCTACGAAATCGGTGATCATAATAGGAATTCCGATGAAGCTATTCCTATCGACATGGTATGTGCTACATGTAAGTTTCTTCACCGACTTTCTAGATGTTACACCATATTTACATTATATCCTACGTGCGTTGAATGAGGCAATGCTTTTTATCAGGGTTTCGCCAGCGGATGCAGTGTTGTGCACACAAAAACCTATAGTCGCTTATTCCACTGGGATAAGGTCCTGTTTTGAGCGACGTTGATAAATTTGGCGCAGGTATCAAACAAACACGATAGAGGAAGATCCCAGAGCCGCCAGACATCACTTATTTTCTAATGGACAAAATATATACGATTGAGTAGTGGTGGGGTGTACTATCATCATATGACTAGTTGCTACCTTGACCAGACGGCCATTTTTCAGATATCAGCCAATCAAGGTACATAGAAACACTGCTCACCTCACTTAAATTCTGATGGCTGATTTTAACATATATTTCACACAATATCATTAAAAATCAGGTTTTATTACTCCCAGACACATGCGGTCGGCGGTTTTACCTTACAGACGCTTTAAAGCTATGAAAAATATTTTACTTTTACTTAATTTTACTTATTTTGTGATGCTTGATTTTTATATATGTTATTCAAACAACTATTTTAAAACGTTTTGCAAACGGACAGACCGATCCAAGGGGCCAAACATTCACCAGACCCAACTGTTTTAGATTTTTTTTTAAAATTGAATTTAGTTAAGTTTTTCTAATAAAATAGTTTGTAAGGTACAATTCTATAATTATTGCGGTCAGATGAGCACTTTTTAGTTGTTTGAATAACATATATAAAAATCAAGCATCAGAAAATAAGTAAAAGTAAAATTTTTTTCATAGCTTTAAAGCGTCTGTAAGGTAAAACCGCCGACCGCATGTGTCTGGGAGTAATGAATCCTGATTTTTAATGATATTGTGTGAAATATATGTTAAAATCAGCCATCAGAATTTAAGTGAGGTGAGCAGTATTTCTATGTACCTTGATTGGTTTATATCTGAAAAATGGCCGTCTGGTCAAGGTAGCAACTAGTCATATGATGATAGTACACCCCAACACTACTCAATCGTATATATTTTGTCCATTAGAAAATAAGTGATGTCTGGCAGCTCTGGGATCTTGGACCACGAGGATGTACGCATGAGCTGCTCTCATTTTTTAAAACTGCTCCGATGTTGTTTAATTCACTGTGATTGGATTAGCGAGTCACGTTGTTTAAAACTCTTTCATGTGGTCAATCAACATTTTGGTGAGCATTAGGTATTATCTATTCTTGGTCGAATTAACATTCCGTGCCTGTCGGTGTGGTAGAATTACAATGTGTTTATTCGACTGTTCGACTGGATAACTCTGTTGGAGCTTTTTTGAATTTGAATTTAATTGCGTATGGATCTTTGGATCACTTTGATTAGTTCTCAGATTACAGTTGTTATCAACAGATACAAAAAAAATACTTGGGTAGAGATCAATTTAAGCAATCGCAGCCATACTAAGATAGTAATGTTACCTTAACATTAAAAGCACTTAGCGAAATCGTGACTTTAATGAAATAGAGCTAAATTATAAGTAGTACTTCAAGTGCTTTCAGACGTAAGGTAGATATGAATTAGACTTTTTATAAAACGTACTCACCGAAACAATTTGTGTACCGAAATTTTACTTCTGCAATATTCCAATGACAAAAGAGTACTTATAGTGATGTTATCTTCGGGTAAACCTTTTGTATTCACAATACAATAAGTGGTTCTGTTGTTATCTTCTTGTATAAGAGATCAGATATTATTGTATTTTTTTTGTTCGTAGTTTTTGGTAACTCGTCAGATTTTGTAGAGCACGTTATTTATTCGCTTCATTTACGGATTTATAACTTTAAAATGGAGGAAGTTTAAAATATCAGTTAATGTAACTCCGTCTGCGTCGTTTCTCAAACTAAATTGCGTCTTATAAAGTATTTGTCAAATTATGTTATTCACACCATATGTGGGAACCTTTGATGATCCTTTTGATATTTAAATAGGTGATGAAACAGGGGCGACGGACCTAATGACTGATGATGGCGATCCCTTTGATATGTCACGTTGTTTGCGCTGTTTGATGGGCTTGAGAATTGCTCTAATTGCCGTTGTAGGGCGAAACGGACGGCTATCATTTAAACAACTCGTGTGATATGTGGCCGAAGCTTTTAAAACTCACTATGTGGCATGTGGTCTAAATGTGTTGTCTTGTTGTTGCATCGCATTATAGACATTGTTTTATTATTTTGTGTTTATTTCAATTGCAATTATGCGAAATTGTACACGCGTCAGAGATATAAGTATGTTATTTCAATAGTAAACCATAAATTATGTTTGTGTAAATTTTAGATCTTACAGCGTAAAAAGTGTTTGAGAGCCTGTTCCTACTGTTAATGAACCATTACGACGATATAGGGAGGTTAATTGCCCAAGATAGTTTAATGTGAGATAAGAGATTTGGAATTTTATGTATTGTCCCGAACAAAATAAATTCAACCAACACATTCTGCAATATTGTCTGACTTTATCTACTTATTGTTGCAACCACGTAATAGCTATCTTTCTTCACCGTCTGCATCCAGTAGCTAGGCATTTCTTCACATACATAATGTACTTTGTTTACGAACTCTATATTTCATCACACAGCCGCATTTTACTATTGGAATGTTTACTTACATATAAAGTAAAATCTTCAGCATTTGGGGAGGCCTATGTCCAGCAGTAGACTGCGAGAGGCTGATGATGATGATGATACCAATCTTTATAAAAAGTAATGCATTTAGTGTAAATACAATGCTAAAAAATACGTTCATTGTTTTAACAGCTTAGGTGAATGATTTGTGGTTGTATTGTTAACTTGAAATCCGTCTGATGGTGCAATAAACACCAATTCTTTGGACCAGCAAGTGGGTCATGATATCCCGCGATTTTCACAATCCATTTCGATTCGTTGTACGGCACAATAAACTGTTAGCACGACCACTTCATTTCATTGTTATCTCTGATGATTCAACGTCAGCGCTGCATGACCATTTACCGTTGAGCTTCTCTGCTTTCCTCGCTCCTATAAACTTGGTATCATGGAGAAGAGGTCTGTGGGAGATGAGGGGTCAGATGTTGCTGGTCGGTGGTGACCTCTATGCGTTCGTCGCATATATGATATCATCTACTCAGGTCGCGACCTTCGGAGTAATCCAGATATGTCATAGAGTTGTATGGGATGACGGGCACCGTGAAATTCTGTTTGATACAGATATCAAAGCTTAAAGTCAGGGATATCACGGAGTTTGAATTGGAGGTCATGAACAATGATTGTACACTTTCATTTATCACATTATTCGATTAGAATCGTTTTGAGTGGATCACAGGCACGATCGCGAAAATAATTAATATGAACTTACTTACTTATTACCATTTTGCGTACAAAATACTCATTCAAATAACTACTTTTTTAACAATATAATTTACACAGTAAATTATACTTAGGTTTAAAACAAGCAAAAGTTGATGATTACTAAAGAGAGCTTTCCGTCAATGCTAATGATGATGAATTAATGGTACGTAATGAGAATCTCATTACTGACCAACGCAAAATGAATGCTAAGATGCAAATTAACATTGAAAGTTATAAGTAATCGTCGACAACACGTATGCATTTCTTTACAAAAACATATAATTTAAAAAAAAACTATTTAGTAACTTTTAAACTGAAATATAATTTCAAAAAAGGAAGAGTTTATTGTCATGCTATATATTGTATTCATGTTTTGTTTACATTTGATGATATAATATGAGGACTCAATAAATTCCTTTATATAGTTCACCTGAATATATAAATGATAAACATTCATTTCGGCTGGTAGGAGACGGATGCGAGTGGCCGCGGAGAGAGAGAAGTGGCGTGCATTTGGGGAGGCCTATGTCCAGCAGTGGACTGTAATGGGCTGATGATGATGATGATGAAACATTCATTGTTATTTAACAACAAAGTAGCCGGCGTGTTCATGTTTAGGACCGTTATTGTAATTCAAATGTCTTTGTTTAGGCTTTTACTATTAACAATAGCTTTATTAGGCTATTAGGCTTTAAATTGTCACTATTTGTCTCCCTAGTTACAAAGCGCACCTTTTTACTACGTCCCAACATGTTCGTGTCTTTGCTGTTTCGTCCATTTTCAACTTTATTCCTTTCACATTAAGGTCTTTTTGCATTGCTCTCTTAGCTATTATCATTGTTAATTTCAGCGATGTAATCCTATGTCGGTTCGTTGATTGCAACAATTAATCGCAATTGGAAGGAATTTGTTTCACTTCCTACTCTACTATTTTTCTAATCGACAATTTCTCGTTTCTTTGTTGCAGTTTGCAATGTTTGTTTTCTAGTTTTGAATTTAGATCTTATGTACTTTATCGTCATTTATAACAAGTAGCCGTAAAATATTTGATAATCTACGGTTACATTACTCGATTGGAAGTGTAATATCTAATGATTTTTGTATGTTTAGTGGCGCCTGATTCTCTGAAACACTCCTTTATGTTAGTAAAACATCTAAACAAAATACAACGTGTATCATCCAAGCTGATTTCATGTCTATACCAAGTTTAAAATAGTGTAGCCGTTCATGTTAATTGTAAATGAAGTACGTGTTTAACAATACGTCTTTATGTTATTACGCGACCTCTAAATGATAATTAGCGCTTGTCACTGTTAATTTCGCGATGATACAAGCAAAAAACACACAATGGGATATTATCATTCAAACAACTCACGCTATTTAGTATACAGTTAGTATATTTCTAAATATAACAAGAGAAAATCAAAATACTAGCTTGGTAAGTATCTGTAACGACTACATTATATTCGTACAATGTTCGGATGCAAAAATTTAAAGTAAATGAGAATGCAATCCTTATAAAATCAGGTGTAACTAATATACTTACAAAAATATTCCATCCATTATCCAGTCTATTATTATTACATATAACATATTCTTTCAATAAATAAAAATTCTTTTCACTCAGCCACTTGTGAAATTTAATTTTAAACAAATTGTTCGGCAAACATTAAGATCTGTCCGTTCCTTTTATGACGCTTCAATGTAACAGTTAGCTTGCCAGTTAATAAACAAAATTAGAATAATAAATACTCAATAAAAACTGGAAAAAGCATAAAAACAATCATAGGTTCTTATAATTACTTCCACGGGTATTTTCGGTCTCAAACAATTAACTACGTCATAAGTGTATTTTCCTCATCACTCACGAGGTGGTGAATTGAATACAAATGCATCAGTTTGCGTTTCCTTCCAGGAACAGCAGGATGCCCGCTGTAATAACCGACATTTGTATAAGTACCCGTAATAGAAATTAGCATAGTGACTGTGCGATGGAGAATTTGGGATATGCAAGAAGTTATGCGATTTGTAATCTTCAAAGGCGTTTGAAGGAAAGTCTGTTTCGATATTTTATGAAATTACTTATGTTTATGTTATGGATTATCGTTTCTCTGTTTTTGATCAATTTAATATACGTTAAATCGTCAGCATGTAATATAAAGCAAAAGCCATGTTTTATTTTAAATTA
The DNA here is from genome assembly GCA_039566165.1 of Maruca vitrata. Lineage (NCBI taxonomy): Eukaryota > Metazoa > Arthropoda > Insecta > Lepidoptera > Crambidae > Maruca > Maruca vitrata. The sequence continues at coordinate 6,440,186 of CM076930.1, forward strand.
AATACTAACCTATGGGTGGTTTTAGAAGCTATAATGCCCATGCTCAACCTCAATTTACAGACTTTATAAAATTAAGTACATATATCATAACAACCTTGTCAAATGTGATGCTGTAACATCACCCAATTTCTTAGACAGATCTTATTATGCATTGGCAAATATAAGCATTTTTTGTTTAAATTACTTACATTCCTTACTCAATACTTAACAATTCTAGAGGTGCATAAACATGTCACATTCATATCTCTATTCGTTCCTAGTTCTAGCCAATGTAGGTTTATAGTCCACTTTATATCAGTCGCTATGCACCTGATAAGAGATCGCAGAGCGTTCCTAGCGCGTCGACACGTAGGCAACATTGCGTCACACACACATACTAATGAGTCGTATTTGCATAATAACTGACACGCTGCCTACAGGACTGAGACTATTACACAGTATCGTAGACAGACAGTGAAATATCCTAAGGAAATCCTACTTGTAATTGAATTTCGAAAGCAGGGAGATATGAATAGCAGCGTCTGTTAATGTAGCAATAAATCGATTAGAGGTGAGAGCCATCTGCTCCCCCGCAAGTCCGGTGATGATGACGAGGCTACTCCAAGCCATCATCGTATGTCATTCAGTCATTCATAATCATTTCAGAGTTACAGAACATTGTAATGTGTGATAATATATTTCCAAAAGTATCCAGGCACAGGATAAACGTAAGTTTTCAGTGCAAAATCGTTTCAACTCAAACTAAAATACGAAGTTATAGCGAAATTCAGCTATCAGAGATGCAAAATGTCACAATATAAGTTTCATACTGACTGTACGAACATACATGGTACATAGTACTTTTCGTCTCGCTCCTCAACTATGAATAAATCTACAAAACGATGACTTTACTATATCTCTTCTACACTGTGCAGTTAATTTGGGGCTCGGCTACCGAACTGACATACCATCTGTCAATCAACGAACAAAGTACCAAAGACATGCAGCGCTTAACGGTTGAATGTCACGATTGTCTTCCTCGACCGACAATGTCGTGAGATGCACAATGCAATTTAGTCATTTGAAGAAAGAATAAAAGATACAGAACATGGGACAATACATACAAAATACTTTGATATTTGGGCAGAAATTGAGCGAGTGGTTGGTAGGTCTACCAAGGAGTTCCTACTTTTACTCTCTTAGATGACGACGATGATAGCTTGGAGAAGTCTTGTCATCATTCGCAAACTTAAACTACTCTAAGTAGAGTAGAAACATATTTACCCGTAACAGGAATATTAGACGAGTCTGGTGAACCAATAGCCATTGGTTTCAAGAGTCGTGGGTTCCATTCCCACTCGGGACAAATAATTTTGTTATGAACATTTGTGTTTGTTCCGTGTCTGGATGTGATGTAATTAAGTACTTATGTATTTATAAACATCTAAATATCAGTCACAACAATTTCCACGCTTTTGTAGAAAAGTCTGGCACAGTAGCTTAACCCTTTACAAGGTGGTGGCAACCATATTGCCACCATAATTTAAACCTCATTTCCTCAAGATAAGGTCCATGAGTCCTTATTCCCTTAAGATAAGGTTTCATCCAAACAATGAAAAATTCAAAATAGTATACTGCTTGAAAGGTTAAAACATTTGTCAGATCAAGTTCAAAGGTCAACTTATGTCAAAGGAGTTCCTTTACTGGCTGACAAGAAGAAAAACAAAAGCGTCAATTTTGAGTTTTAAAAAAAAGGTAAACACGTAACCGTTGTTCCCAGCCTGCGCGAGCGCATACAACATGCTAATAAGGCGCGCCACGCACGGCCCGTTAGGGTCCAGCCCAATTACAAGGATAACGGTTTGTCTGCGCCGGCCCAGCGCGCAGTGATGCGAAATGTACAGGATCATCGAAACACGGTCTAATTGACGGAGATGTCGATGGACCTATATCTATACTAATAATAAATCTGTAAGGGTCGGTCATGGAGTAAGTTAGTTTGTTTTCAGAGATATTGTGTTTATAAGCTCAATATATGATACTGATACTAATTTCACGATTTTAGAATTCTTTTCTGTATGTGTGTATGTATGTATGTTCCTCCATAACTCTTAAACGAATTATCCGAATTTGATGAAATTTGGTATAAAAACACATAGACATCTGCGACACAGGAATGACTATTTAAATTCTAGCTCCAGTTATGATAAGATGGAGTCGCGGGCACAGCTAGTTATAAAAAAAATATTGAGACAAATTGAGAACTATCCTTTTCGTCGGTTAAAAAAGTATTCATATTCCCATTTCGGAGCGCAAACATGGTAAAATCCTTACTTTATATTGTAAATGCGGCATCAAGTCGTGTCTGTCTGTGTGTTACGCAACCACGCCTAAACTACTAAACCGATTTAAATGAAATTTTGTACAGATGTAGCCTGGGAAAGGACATGGGCTACTTTTTGACGGACTTAACTATACGGGAGTATTGTTTTGTACCATAACCGACTGATAGTACAGCTTGAACACTTCTATAACGAAATCAGAATCAACTGTGAAATAATGAGTAGTCAAACAAGTAAGAAAGAACTAAAAGCAGTGAACGCTTTAAAAGACTGACAACTATCTGTATTTAAAATATAAAAAGAAGCAAACAAGTTTCTCTTCGTTTCTCTTTATTCAAACTTGTTCTATATCTTAATAAGAATAAAATTAAGTTTCAAAACAACATTTACTATTTGACATTATTACCAAATCAAGTCAGTTGTTTTCAAAGTGGGACGAATATGTCCCATATTTCATTAGGTACAGCACTGGCTGTCCCTACCGCGCCTTTATGGTCCATATGGTAATACAGTTTAGTACAAACGCGTATTTAATGACGTCATGGCATATGCTAATGGCAATTAGCCGGCTATAAATTGGCGTAAATTTGATTGTCTCATAACTTTTTGCTTGTACCACTTACATCCTCCAGGGGGTAAGCAAATTCTATGAAGTGATCTTTTAACATCATTTCTTCATCATCAGACTGGCTCAGTGGATCAGTGGTTAGTGACTCTGGATACGGTCCCAAGAGTTTTGAGTTCGATTTCCCCAGGGACAAATATTTGTGTGACGAATAACTTTGTTTCTTTGGTTGTTGTGTTATTAAATAATTAAAGTATTTGTGAATGCCACTGTTGTTTTTATTATCCGTAATACAAGTGCTTAAACAACTTATTTCGGTATCAAAACATAGCATGTGATATTGTGTAATATTGATTTAATGTATTGAATAAAAAACTTCTGCCTTTTTAATGTAGGTTAGAATAATTATGTCAAAGCAGAAATACATTACATTACTAAATTAAAGAAAATATGGAAATAGAAATAATTTATAATGACGTTTATTAGTTAGTACGAGTAGTAGTATTAGTTAGGTGGTTAGTTTGTAACAGCAGTATTCAACCAGTTCTCAAAATCTTAATTTACATCGCGGTCCTATTTTTCCTTCGACATTAACATGTTTCATTCTTATCGGACGCGAGTGTCAATTAAGGTTCCTAGAACAACCCTCTCTTATCTAATCTAAATGGATTCTGTCCTGTGTGACTTTCCCTACTTCTGGGAAGAATTCACCCGTTCAGATAATGCATCATAATGAGCTCTGAGATTGTGTCGTTTTTGACCCGTGTCAAAAATGCTTTTTTAACCCTTCCTGACGCAAAAAATAGTGTCATAAGTTTGACTTCGGTACTATAGCTCATAAAAAGGTAAACTGATTTAGCCTTGTTTTTGATTGATTGGACATTTGGTTATGAATTTTGAGAGATTGATAAATCTTGAATAAACCGCCTTAAAAGTTATTATGTGATAGTTTTCAAAAAAGAGCATTGTATAAACATTTCTACACTTAACTATAAGTTAGTTTGGTGGGCAGTGATAAAATATATCGCTTATGCAGTAGACATTATGGTAGACAGACGAATCATGTGTCACTGCAAAACATGGACATTAAAAAATTCGAGTTTAATGACTGGTTTGATATTCAAATAGACAGAATATACTCTGTATTAGTTCATTATGATAACCGATGGGCAAACATCGTAGGCAGATGGTCGTAGGCCGTAACTACCGGACCACCGGGCTTGTGTATTGGCCCCATATGATCTAGGTGCCATTTGTGGAACAATATCAATGTGATGATAAGGCTCCGAACGCCCACCGTAATTCTAAAGTATGGAGTCAGCGAATGAGAGTAAAACAGACAGACAGAGCTTTTGGACTTACGGTATACTTGTGTTGTAAACTATGAATTAGGTGATATGAAAACATCAACATATGCAATTATTCTTGAATAAATCCGCAAAACATTTCTATACTAAAGAACTTGGACTATGCAAAAATTTAAGCTTCAAGTTATGGGATAAGAATCTGTTTTGTTTGTTTAATTTTATATAGTGTCGGCGTTCCTTAATCTTATTTTGAAAACTACATTTAAAATTGCAAAGTAATGAGTGCTTTTTTTGAATAAACCAGTTTGATTCTCCAAACCATTCCACCATAATCATGCATCGGAATGTCAGAAATCCGAAGTGATACCTAATATTGGCCCAAAAAAAAATTGAATTAGTTTCAACAAAAGGGCGTGGTAACCGGATCGAATCATTGATTTATCCTGATGTAAACAATGACGCCGTTAAACCAGACCGGGCCAGTTTGGGACAAAAAAGGGACGCGACGCACGTGGCTCCTGGATACGATTCCGATCAGCTTTTTATTTGTTTGCTACCTATACACAATCAAAGGTACGGAGAAAACCATGATGATGATAAATTCGTCGTCGTCTGACGCGATATCTTAAGACCGGTGGTTCAAGTCTCCGTTCAGGCGGGGTCATGAATGCGATTTTTTTTTGTTTTAATTGTTTTTCAAATATTAATTTACATTAGAGCTATAAAAAACATTAAAACAACAAATAAAAAACATGACGATGATGTCAAAATGTTCAAGTTATCTTTTTTGTTACCTACGAACAAGGAGAAGTATCGTTTAAATACTTTTTTTATAATACTGAAGACAATGTGCTACATAAAACACATATTGTATTCTCAAAAACTTTAATATTTGTTCTAGGAAAAATAATTTCTAAAATTACCTTTTGATCACGCCATAATTATCCGATTCAATTCGCAACTACGTACATATACTGATAATTTTCTATATTTCATCAACACTAATTATAATGTAGCAGGCAGGAGCCTAGCTATTTCTGAAAATTACCCACCGCAAGTTAACTAGCAAGGTAATTAGTTCCAAGTATAGAACCGCAGACCCGTAGGTAATATAGTAAAATCGACGAACAGACGTCAAGGGCTAAATATATCTTTGGGCCAGATGACAGACAGACAAATTAGCTTTCTTAATTCTTCCCCAACGTCCAACTTACCCAGGCCTCCCATTCAGTAATGACTTACTTGAACGATGGCTCTGATTTAATTGGATTTAAGTTTACTGACCAAGTAACATGGAGCTTTGAATGTTCACAGATGTGGAAGGGAAAGAGGTCAGATTACAATGGAGATTTATCTTCTCTAAAATAGGTGAAGAAATGGTGTGTGCGTCGACGGGTTCTTTTATGTGCCGTTAAATGTATTTTTCAATGAGTTTTCTATTTTGGAATCTGCTTTGGTAAGATTTACACTTGGTGGAAAAGCATTTTTCAATTTGTCAATAGAGGTCATTTGTTCAAGTAGCAATTCTTCTTTTAAAAGCCATTTCCCAGTAGAGAGTGAATATCTGTGAAGTCTTCATAGACTGTTTAATAGATGACATTTTATTTTCGTAGAATAGAGTCGGCATAAAAAGGTTTGCTCTTCAGTAAATTATTGGACTAAGGACTAGAAGAGTTATTTATTTTGTTATTATTACGGTTTTGCATGCTGACTCTACCTCCGTTTGGCACGATTGCCGTGATAAACAGGAAGATAGTCTAGTGCCAATGACTTGCCACCAAATAGCAATGGAAACGTATAGTGAACATAGGTGAAACTATTTGATAGTCTAATAACCTATATAGAATCTGAATCTGGGTTGCAAAACAAGCCGTATTTATTTTATAACGCAGTGAAAACATCCTGAGGATTTATAGACAGACATTCGCAATACTAATCAGAAGTAAATGTAAACTGATTTGTGATTGGTTTTCGGGGCAATCAATCTTATAAAAAAAATTCATCGTTTATTTTCCTATGCAACTTGCATGACATCTAGACGGAAAGAACTGACTTAAAAAAGGCTAATTCGTGATTAACGAGTACCTTAACCGAAATTAAATAAACAAACAAAAATTGTTTTAATATTCATGCAAGCGTTAAACTATCTAGTTAACTCCATTATGAAATGGCAATTAACATGCAATCTGCAGGGACATTGTAATAGCGAAACAAATTGTGCACCTTACAGTCTTTATTTAACCAATCAACGCCCACTTGATCCTAGATTGCCTTGCAAGGTTATGTGTAGTACGATTTCAAGCGTAGTAACTACACGACTAAATGAATTCGACGCACGCCAAAGGAATTTTTATCGTGTTTACTATCTTTTTGATTCGTCCGAGTCATAAAATCAATTAAAAACCACGTTTACACATAGTTGTGTAAACAATCCAGTATTTGAAATCCATAAAACCGTTTACTGCTGGCACAAAAGGATTTGTGGCTCTATAAATTGTTTCCATTGCCAGATGTTCTTCATGAGTCCCCCATAAAAAAAAATAAACGGCCCTTAAATTCTGGCGTTGACGGAGAAATCCTCCGCGACCTTGAACGTGACAAAACGGCAGGATTCAAAATTTAAAAATAATTTTGAATTAGAACGCGAGTTCCCGCGGCGCTTCGCTAACGGCCGGTTTAAATTTAGAACGCGTTCTATTCCCGACCGGTGAACTCCCGGCCGATGGCTTCTTTGTTTTTGCCAGCCAGTTATGCCGGCGTTTTATTTATTTACGAGTGCTAATTTCCTACTTGCTCTTTGACTACAATATCTCCTAATATCGTACGCCTCTTATTGTCTGCGTAGATTCGTCTATTTATTAGACTTTGCCAAGTTGTAGACTATTTGGATGAAGAGTAATTAATTGTTAGATCCAAATTATTTATGCCTTCCGTTCGCGTTTCCTATCACGTAGAAATCGGTTTATTTTCCAAAAAAAAAACTCGTTACTCTAAATAAGAATTGCTTTATCTACGCAAACATAGATGAAAAGATAATTTATACCTGTTTTTATGATAATTTTGTAGAGAACGACATAATTACTATTTTTAAAGAGATACTAGTTTTCTCTTTCTGGACATAAGTGGCCAGTTACACTTTGTCAATTCAGTGCGTTTAAGCACAATTTATGTTTCCGCCTTACTCTGCGGTTCAGTCCAATTATTACTTCCTTTTCCTAGTCGTTTCAACAAATGTGTTCTTCAAGCGCTGAAATTATCATTTTGAATTTTATAGTCTACTTCATATAAATGTTTATGTCTGTAAGTAGTTGTACGATTTAAATAGTGTTGTATGTTTAAGTAACTTTCAACTGAAGAATATGAGGTCGATGTCATGGTGGATTAGCTATAATCCAGCGCCTACAATAATATCCGTAAATTAGAATACAAGTATGCATTGCATATTATGCGTAAGTCAAGCAAATTGATATGGATTTATACACCTTGACCATAAAAGCCACGAAATATGCTATCAAGTCAATGTAACTTTAAACCGATGCCTATTCTGTTAATAATACGAAAAGAAAACCGAAATAAGTATTGGGGGTTCATTCGGAATATTTACTTTGGGAGCGTGTTGTTGGTCTGAACAAACACGCTGTGTTTGTGCAAGCGATACTCGACGCACGCGGTTCGGTTTCGGTTTCGGTTTCGGTTCTGACACTTTTGACGCGTTACACACGTCACTATTGTGATTATTAGCTTAGACTGAGTACATGTGGTGCATGCATACTATCTACATAGTTTAAGTGGGTGGTATTAATTGAAGATATTCGTGAAATTATATCCAAATTTATATAATTTGAATTATTAAAAAACAAGTGCTTAAAACTAGCACTTGTGTCGAGTTTAAATTAGTAATAACAGAATTAAAAAAAAATATTATTCACATAAACGGAAATAGCTGACAGAGAAATAAAACTATTAAATTAACAAGATTATTAATTTCCTGACAACTGTTTTGATTTTACAAATGATTATTAACTCAATTAATATAATTTAGTTACAATTACACTGTAATATGTATCGTTCTTATTTCCACCACAATATAACAGCGTAATCTTCATTATTTATGCTTCCTTAATGAATCCAATCTTATAACTATCTCATTCCCCAAGATTTCTCTAATCATAATTAAATGAAATTTTAAATCCCGTAATTATAAAATATACGGCAACAATTAAACTATGTTGGAGCCCCATGGTTCCCTCGTTATGGAAACGAGATAACCATAACGACCCATAAAAGTGCCGAGACAAATATCTCTTTGATCAACAAAACGATGGTGAACCGCGGGAACTGAACCGATTAAACGTTATGTCAATAGTTTTTGGGGTTCCGTACTTCTTCTTCTTATCGTATGGTTGATGAACAACCTGGTGTCAGAGTTTGAACCGCCCGTAGGCCTCTGACATGGCAAGTACGGTGATGATGACAAGGCTACTTTTATCATTCATCGGAGTCAGTTAAGAAATAAATAAAATGTTTATCAGCCTTTAATTAAGTTAAAAATAGAAATATTTCTTAACATAGAACTTTATACTTCAGATACATTTCAAATTAGGCTCTAGATTACATTCCGAGTGTTTTATTATAATAACTACAGCACGCTGGATAAATAAGTATAACTAATACTTGTGCTGTTTGTCTATCACCAAGCTGTATCTGATGAACCGTGACAGCTAGACAGTTGAAATTACCACAGATGATCTATATTTTCTATTGCTATTAATAGAAAAAAAGTGGGTCTCCATACAACTAATGGGTTATCATTGCTGTATTTTGCTCTACATTTTATAGTTACAACTACGAGTTAATGCCTAAAATAACGATAAGAAATTGCAATTATATTTTACAATAAAATAACTACGGAACCCTTCGGGCGACCGTCCGATCCACACTTGATCGGTTTTTCATCTCTATGACTGTGGTTTGTCTATGTCAAATATTTGCCGTCCATTAAATTTAACTACGATAGGTTCAAAGGTCGCTTATGTTTGTTAAGCGTGTGATAATGTTATGCCGAGAGAATCCAATGGATATCTTTGTGTGGGCGTACCTTAAGAAGATTGATTTTTAGTGCTATTATGATATTACATCATTGTTTCATAATAAGTTATATTGATAATAAGTACGTAGTAACATATACAAAGCAATTTCGACAGTTTTTTTCTATAATCATTTACATGGACTATATTACACGTATGCAAAGATAGAACCTAATTCTCAGTTATTTTTAGTTTTATGATCTAAAATATACGAAATATTGATCATGATACACAAACCGCTATCACTCGTTCAGGCTAGAAGATGAGCTCGTTGTTCCCTTGTAAAACGATTACGTCTTAGCACATAAAAGTTAAAAATTCAGATGGAACGTAATTTTTTTAAATTTTTCTTTTTTTTCTGATTTTTTTTATTTTCTTTAAAGGTTGCATACGGCATAGTGGTTTAATCGTGAAATGTGTGAGTGAGTGCGCGGTGCGGACGGGTGGATGTGTGCGGTCGCGCCGCGCGGCTCCGCCGACTACTTGCCGGTTGACGGCCAGATGGGTACGTTTCTTTTTTGTCGCATGACAGGTGTTTCGAATTTTGAAAAAAGAAATACAACTTTTTTTTCTGAAGATGGTACTATAAATCATAAAAATATGATCCTTGATATGCCAGGGCGGGTGACAAGGGTGTGCTTCATACACTTATTAAAAAAAAATCTTTATTTGATACTTGAAAATCCAAGCAACTAAATTCTACATGAATGTACATGACAGATAAATAAAGTTCATCATCAGCCCATATACGTCCCCACTGCTGGGGCACGGGCCTACCCTAAACTAGGGCGATAAGGCCTTAGTCGACCGCGCTGGCCAAGTGCGGGTTGGTCGACTACACAACCTTATAATTCCTTCTTAGATGTGCAGGTTTCCTCACGATGTTTTCCTTCACCGTTAAATAAAGTTGGTAGAACAATATTCTAAATATTTAATAGTTGCTAGTGATATCTACTAAATTAATAAAACACGCGTAATATTTTGTATATACTTAGTTATAAGAACAACAAGTAATTATGAACTTAGGTAGGGCTAGCGGAAAGGGTTAAAATAAAAATAGAATGAAACAGACCAACAAAGATAATTTTGAAGTGGTTTTTCCTCCATTGCCGTTTTTAATATTTATTTGGTCCAAAATCGAGTTCAAGTCCATAAAAAGTTGTGGAGATGACAATCGCATTCAAAAGTGTAAAATTGTATGCCCATTGTTGTCTGATAAATATCTTGACGGTCGAAAACTGTCCTTAGGGAACAACAATTGAGTTTAATTTTCTTTGCCCTGAGAAATTATTTATTAAGGACTAAACACTGTGACTGAGATTTGAAGTTTATTTTAAACAACGTAAAGTTCATTTTCTTTTGAACTTTGTCGTTAGTTTTCATTATGTTGTTGTCCCATTCTGAACCCTAAGGTTAGAGCTATATGGTTAATGTGATTTTCTAGAAAAAATACTATTACGGGGAGCCCATTGTATTTCACCATGTGATCAAGTTTGTACGTGAGCTGAATGATCAAGATTTCAGAGTTCCTTAGGAAAATTTATATTTTCTACTGGCTGTGTTACAAAATGTGTTTTTATAACATGATTTCAAAGTATGCTCTTAAAATAATAGTAATGCAAAGTTAAGGAAGTACTCAACTTTGTAAATGCGTATTATGCAAACGTACATAATGTAGAGTGTACGAATTTCTGGTGAGGAGAAACCCAATATCAATATTTTGCGACTCACACTTGACCATTTTTTCGGACCGGTGACCAAGAAAAGGTGTTTTATTAGACTCGTTGCGGGAACAATGGGACCAAATGAAGGAAATAACGTTTAATATCTATTTATGCCCGCGAGAGGGATGTTTATTGCTTTATTGTGTTAGTGTGTCAAGACAGTAGGCGCCCATTGTTTGCCTCCAGTTATTGTTTTCTCAGATATTGTGTGCGGGACTGTACTTTCTACCGTATTAAGTTATTTGATGAAACTTCTTCGTTATAAATTTGAATAGTTTTAAAATTTGACTTTGAAGTACAATGACATGAATGTATTATTTTCTTATTTATGTTTTTTATATATCTACATAATATTTTACTATGTAGATTTTTCATATACCTACAAAAAAAAAAATATTATTGAAAATTTTATCAAAAAATAGAAAGCTCCTAGGCAGTATTTCTTTCCTTTCCATGGCTCTCTTGATGCCAAGTTCGCCCCGGTATTAAGTCTACTCCTAAACCATTTCCCCCAAAATCCTCAAACGCATTGTTCAAAATCAAAATCAAAATCAAAATCAAAATTTATTTATTTCGTGGTCCACAGGTAAGTATGTAGGTCTTAAACTATTACATATAGGCATCTCCGTGTCCTGCCCTTGGGCGTACAAAATATATTTTATGTATTTAATTTGGTATAATTACAAAATTAATTAAAATTATATTCATTCATTTTAAAATTTAAATTATAATAAAGAAATTAAATTGCAGTATATAATAAATGTCAAATTAAATAATAGGGAATATATTAATATGGAAAGATTGCATCATATGTATATCGGAAATGTCATTCGATTTTATCAATTAAGTAATCATTCACGTCATAATAGACTTTGGCCAAAAGGAACTTTTTTAAACTATGTTTAAATTCGATGATGTTATCCATTTCCCTGATTTCCTTTGGAAGTTTGTTAAATATCCTTGAAGCCATATGATTAAGATATGTTGACATCTGCCACATAACTAATGGGCCGAAACCATATAACGAGGCAAGGCCGAAAGAGTGCATAATGACAATATTTACCCGCTGTAGCTGCACTGAGGACAATAGGCCCAATGGCCCATGGGCCTTCTGAATAGGCCGGAAGGCACAGGTACGACCCCTCTTCCGGTCCGGACGGCTGGCCCGCCGGAAGTGGCGGTCTGTTTGCGTAGATTTATGCGTTTTGACAGATTCTATGGTTTATACCTACCGTGTGATAAATGCTTGTGCTGGGGCTTCGCTAACGGATAGTCGCGATGGATGTGCAACGGCGTAGTCACGGTTAAACGCGGTGATTTGACAACGGCATTCGCAATGCCGTTTCACGATAAATGTACGCAGTGGCGTAACTATACCTGTTGAAGTCCGTGGCAAAATTCATCGGTTGGGGCCCCGTGCACCCCCCGTTCTTTTTTTATCTCAATGTGTATGTGGGTTGGCAGATGAGATTCTCCTATGACCGGGGACCCCTTTCGGCTGGGGCCCCCTACCGGGTTGGGGCCCGTGGCATTTTGCCGACTTGCCACCCTGTAGTTACGCCACTGAAGGTACTCTTGTTATCTTCGTTAATATTGACTGGATGTAATAGAAACATCGAATCGAGAAATAATTTATTATTGCTTACCCAAAAACATCTTTGGATTGATGATTCTTGACAAGCATCGTTCTGCCTTGGCATTCAAAGTATTAATCCTTGGCTAATGGACAAGGACAAGACAAGTGGAATACCAAAAGTATCGCATAATCTGCGTTTTATACCTATCCCTTGTAAACTCATTTATGCTAACTTACATACTGTAGATTTAATATTTATTAGGATTTAACACGTTTTAGAATCTTTCTACAAAATATTTCATAGGTTTGAGGGCATTTCGTAATTCGTTTCGCTTAGCCGCGACCCATACGGAGTGAATTTACGAAATTTCGTGGCAACTTTCATCTTCTAACACAAAAGCCCTACAGAATGTTCGGGCGCCCGAAACTGTTTGGAAAGTGGTTAGTAAGCACGTGGCATTGAGAGGTACGGTCGGCAAAGTGGATAGGAAAATGTGAGGGATATTGGTTAAAAGTGATTAGAAATTAGTTTCAAAGAGTCGATTTGTATAATTCTAAAAAATACCCGTGTAGAATAAACAACTAACTGTTTAACAAAAAGAACTGCTGAATCGAAAATAAACAAACGAAAATATCTTGATTTTTCATGTAGTTTTACCTCTTTAGTAAGTAAATTCTCATTGCTGAGCAAACAAAAATACATGTAAAATGTATAAAATTGTAAGCTTGTTTTAAATAATGCCTAGGTTTTTATAGAGCAGGAAATAATCCCGAGATTAATCTAATCTAATACTGTCTAGGCTATGCTCAATTGTTTCAATCAAACAAAACGTGTAATAACATTTATCTGTTTGTGTACCATAATAAATAAATAAATTAAGCAAAATTGCATTTTTAAGTTAGTTCCAAGTATGTAACATTTTACAAATAACATCAAAACACCTAACTACTTTTATATTACCTTCTGGTTGAAGTTGTCTGTCTGTACGTACATTATGGCAAGTTAGCACCTTATCGCACATGTGGGTCATTACAGTTGACAAGGTTGTAAACACTTATCTCCATCTAAAGTACTTTGCTTCTCGACAGAACTACCTTCGTCATGTAATTTGTGAAACCTTCGAGATTTTTTGACCTTGTGATGACAGTGGAGTATTAGAAGAATAGAAGGGTATATTTGTGCGTTATTGTTTTGGCCTAAAAATGTATATTGGTATCAATGAAACTTTAATACTAACCTTTGCTTTTACTCGTCTGTGAGAATACGTCGTAATAATACATTAGATTCAGCCATCAATCAAAGTTCAAAAAGTTGTGCCTAAATATGATACATATAGCCGGACTCGCTTTAGTATTGCATGCCGTGGAAACCTCTAAGTAAGATTAGCACTTAGCTCTAAGTTTATGTTGTTTTTATTCACTTTTATTAATCTGTACCAGTGTTTTTCTTGTTGGCTGTCCTTATAATAAAAAAAAAAAAAAATAGTATACTTGGTTTTCTTTTCAAAATCTTAAGAAAGACTTAGGCAACTACAAAGCACAATTTTCCCCTCTGAATTCTAAGAAAGTCCACTGCAATATGTAGAGAACTAACAACAGCTGAGGTTGCACCACTAAACATACAAAGCTACCTATGAAAGACCTCTACCGGCTTCTTATATAATACATAGAGCTGCATAGAAGCGACTATACGACCCTACCAGTTATGTAATGGCAAAATCCGTCAAATAACCTCTTTTGTTATAATTCTTTAACCATGGTCTTTGGTACTCGACATTGGGATAGTCTTTCTAATTTAAGGTTTGGTTCTTAACAGATGGTAATATTATAACAAAAGATTCGGTCCGATTGGTGAGACAATAGAAATGTCTAAAAGTATGCCTTCGGGATTTACTTTCAGTTGAGATTTTGGTGCCTGGGCTATGCTGTACAAATTATACAATGAACTATATGCCGATTTTAACACAATTTTTTTCAGTCAAGTTGTTAAAGAAACTAGGCACCATTACCACTTTATGTAGTACCAATATCGAGGACAGCCTGTCTCATATACCTGATTACTGGCTCGGTGGAACAGTGGTTAGTGACCCAGTTTCACGACCTACGGTTCCAAGAGTCGTGGGTTCGATTTCGATTCCCACTCGGGACAAATATTTGTGTGACGAACATCGGTGTTTGTTCCGTGTCTGGGTGTGTATTGAGTATATTTGTGTATCCACTGTTGATCTGATATCTGTAACACAAATGCTTAAGCTACTTACCATGGGATCAAATCAATGTATGTGATGTTGTGTAATATTTTTTTTATTTTACTACACTATTTAAATTGTCCTTCCTCCGTCTAGCAGATGTCCTCTATAATTATCTTGAAGACACAGGAAAAAATATTTTGTACGAAATTATTATATTGTTAATTATGTTCGTAGCGTACATGTACTACTTGCCATAACCTTTACGATCGTTCGTATGGTAATTCGCAAATTCAATAACAAATTGCATACACGAATCACTCTACAACTAAAACCCCATTCAGTTCAATTAAGAATCTCCTCCTCTTTCGAAGTCGGTTGACAGTTACGTCAGGCCAACGTAAAGGAGCAACAACAAACTCCTACGCGATAATAGCGCAGAGCAAGCGAACCCGGCGAATATAGCTAGCGAAGGTCAGCAGGTGCGCGCGGCCGGTGCGTCGACTCTTGCGCAGCTCCATAGGACTCGATGCGACGGGACTATGGAGTAGCTTTCATGTTAGAAAGTAGTTTATCGATGAGTGAAACTGAAATATTAGGTGTAGTAGAGTCCTGATCCATTTCGCAGATATTTCTTTCTTGTTCTTCTTTTCGAGTCGATGGGAAAATCAAATGTATCCGGTCACACGAACCGCGTTATTTTAAGCGCCTATCAGGTCACGCAGTGATCAGTTGCTGGACATGCTGGAAAATAAATTAGATATTTCTTTTATATCTGTCAATATTCTACGATCTTGATGTGAAATGCGCTTAAAATATTTTAAACACTAACAAACTTGTGACAATACGACTAAACTCTTTGTATGTAATCGAATGTACTTAAAACTCTACCTTCTATATCATGTAGAAGGCAAATATTCTAAGTACCGTAACAGTAACCAGCCGATAGATATGAGTCTAAGCTCATGAGCAATTGCCTTAGTGCATTATTATAAACCTGTATTATATTATTTTGTATTGAAATTACTGAACAAAGGTTTCAAAGAAACCCTAACTAAAATTATGATTTTTTTGTATCGTTGCCGTATGCAGTCTTACCGTGGAGCTGAGTCGATCGAAGTCATCGAACTCTTTGTCCACTCTTTATGGCAACTATAATTTTATCGCGAGCCCTTTGTATTTATTGGTCGAACACAGATTACGTCGCGTTCGCGTTACGTAGGGATGCGAGTGCTCTCATATGTTGTTAACTATCTTATGCTTCACATTATACTTATAAAATAATCATATTCTAGGTAAAGGTTTCAAACATGTAATACCCTTTTATTTGTACCAGCTTTCCACCCGCAACTTCCTCTCTATAAAGGCGTATATCGCGCGAAATATTACTCCCTAACACTCGTAGCATAGTATATGAAAAAGTAGTCTGTGTGCAAAACGTGCTAATTTAATTATGTACATCTATTTAGTAGTTTTGCGCGACGGATAGTCATACAGATTTACTGTCGAATTTATTATTGTCTTTTGTCTACTAAATTGTCTACCTCAGGGTATTAGCTATTAATATGTATGTGTATGTATAGATAAAAGCGTCGATGGCCGAGTGGTTAAGGTCGTTGCTTGCCATGCGAGAGGTCGCCAGTTCAAACCCCGCCAGGTACCAATGTGTTTTTCAAATTTGAAATTCATATGTACCATCATTCGACGCTTTAACGGTGAAGGAAAACATCGTGAGGAAACCAGCACACCTGAGAGATTTTTCAATGGTGTGTGAAGCCATGTCAGAGGCCTACGGGCGGCTTAAACTCTGACACCAGGTTGTTTATCAACCACACGATAAGAAGAAGATGTCAATAGATATTGAAGATCTCATAACATTTAGTTTAACTAAATCTAATTTTATTGCTCGTAGGTTAATGATGACTTAATTATACATACCTAATTGACCAATCGATTTTTCTCATCTTTACTTAGATGTAGAGTTATTCGTACAGGTAAATAATCTAACACATATTAGATGTTTATTATGGTGTCAACCAACCCGCACTTGGCCAGGGTGGTTGACCAAGGCCTTATCGGCCTATTTTAGGCTAGGCCCGTGCCCCAGCAGTGACGTATATGGGCTGATGATGATGATGAATATGGTGTGTCTTTCTAAGACTTAGTACTTCTTATTATTCTACTGTATGACCTAAGTGTTATCAAAGCTACCTTCCAACGACCTCGCACGAGTTCAAAATACAAAGCAATTTAACACTTATCTCGCAAGGTTCTAATAAAAAACCTGTTGCGAAATAGTTAACGCGTTTACCTCGTGTGAGTCACTTCACGGTTGAGGTGAGTCAGTGACTCAACGGGAATCACTCATGAGTGTTTGCGTTGATTTTTGATCTTATCGCTAGTTGCATCGTAATCGAAAGCCTGTTGCATCTTGTCCTGTCATGTTGGAATTGGTTAAGCTGGTATAGTTTATTATACTATCATAGTACAGCATATATTTGGGTTAGTGACATGAATTATGTGCATGGACCTGTGAATGGACATAACACGACGTCTTTAATATAGAAATAAATCGCTGAATGTTGCTAAGGGAAAATATTGAGATCTGCTGATCCGATTTCGCGAATATTTTTTTCTTGTGTTTGTTATTGTATTGAAGAAGGTTCTTATGATAATAAATTGAGCAGAGGTAAAAAAAGGCATTGACGTTGTAATATTCACCTGGATCACTAGTTTACCTATATAAATATTTAAAAAATTCATGATAGTATTTTGATAATCCTTGCAATAATAATTAACGAATCTTTCAATGTATTTAAAAAGATCTTCGAGTGTTGAAATAGCAGTAATTTAAATAATTAATCGTTCGACAGGTGTGTCGTAAGCATCGGCAATCGGATTATATCATCGATTTAATTAATTTGACACGTTATGGGACTACCGCGGTAGCATTTGGCTTTATCAAGACGGAAAAATATGACTCGTATGTAATCTTGAGTAGGTATAAAGATAGGTAGGTATGTCCATACATATTTATATTATCGCACAACATTACATTCATTGTTTTGTTTCCAAATTAAGTTACTTAAGTACTTGTATTTCGGATATCAGAAACAACAGTGGTAGCAAACATATTAAAATACATATATTACGAACAAATCCAGACAGGGTACAACGGCGATTTCTTGGGTATGAAGTCGATGGGGTACAAACACCGATCTTTAGTCACACAAATATTTCTTCCGAGTGGGAATCAAACCCAAGTCTATCGGAACCGTAGAGTCACTTAAAACTACTGTTCCACCGAGCCAGTCATAGAGAAGTATAATACTTAATTTGCCGAAGAAAATTGGTCACGATTTGTAAAGGAAACGACGTTATCTTTCATCGGAAATCTTTTTCCTGTAAATGCAATTTTGTTATTGTGAAATATGACGGATGCATGAAAAATATTCGGTGGATTTGCGAATATAATAGCTTCATTTCCGCACATAAAGATAAACGTTTGGTAGCGGCCTATGCGAGGCATGACTATAAGTATATTCCTTATAGGAAATACCTATGTAGGTATCACTACATAATATAAAGCAAAGTCGCTTCCCGCGTCTGTCTGTCCCTATATTAAATCTTTAAAACTACACAACGAACCAGACTAATATTTATATAAAAAAAAAACAATGTTGTTTTTTAAACTCGCCGTTTTCTTTACAATTAGCGTTGCCTAATCATTTCATTAACGAGAAAAAAACGCAAAATGAATGTACTAAAATATCAGAACCAAAAATGACTCCGTAACAAACATCTGGGTCGACATTTTTAAACAAAAAACCGTTTTAAACCGCACAGTAACTATCGGGTTTCCATTTCGAACCTAATAGCTTAATCTAAAACTAGTTGTCTCAGGAAATTAATCTCTACTCAGTCAAGTTAAGGTGTGAATTTCATTACACTAGTAAAATAAATTCTGTAGTGTAGTAACGAAAATGTAATTTTTTAAAGAATTTTACGGTGTAGGGTTACGTTTTTTCTTTAGAGATATCTTTTTACCGTCGGTTTTACGAATGACTGATATTTCCTCTCAGATTTGATTGGATTGTCTTACATTTTCGTCACATAGTATTTATAATAATCACCTATTCATAAGAAAAGTATTTTTTGTTGTAAAGTTGTTGATTTTGCTATAAATTTAGTGTTTTTTAATAACTTGCACTTTGTATGTACAATCATTTTTTAATATTCATATACAATGTCTTGTTTGAAGTGTATCTGCAATGTTTTCAATTATTGTGCAATTTTATTTGAAATATACATGATTACATAGATAAGTATCCGAAATAAAGTAGTAACGATGGGACTTACATCTCTTGAAACAATAAAATATGATGCCACACATAAGCCCGCATAACTGTCCATATTAAATCCATTGCGAGCTCATATTTACACTTCTGAGAAGCTTATCGGATGAAACCAAATAAATTTGTCCTTGGCATTGGAGCCACATGGCCGAACTGTAACTCGAACTTAATTGTACGCATGTGCTCCTGCGCATCTCATGTCGACTGTGTGCTTCTGTAGAGTACAATGAACAAGAAATATTAAAGCGTCGATGGCTGAGTGGTTAAGGTCGTTGCTTGCCATGCGGGAGGTCGCCAGTTCAAACCCCGCCACGGACCACTGTGTTTATCAAATTTGAAATTCATATGTACGATTGATTGACGCTTTGACGGGGAAGGAAAACATCGTGAGGAACCCTGCACGCCTATGAAGAAATTCTAAGGTTGTGTAGTCTACCAACCCGCACTTGGCCAGCGTGGTTGACTAAAGCCTCATCGCCCTAGTTTAGTCTGTCCCAGAGTCTCGAGTAAGGTATATATGAGTTTTATCTATCACCGTTTTATATATTTAACTACCACCCTATCGACTTATAGGAAGATCATCATAACTATTGCAGGTACAAAGTTAACCTTAGGGTTGAGAGCCATCCGCTCCCTCGCAAATGTGGTGAAGGAGTTGATGATAATGCTACTCTAAAAAAATTTATTGTAGTGATTTAAATACGTCCTACCAACATTACAGTTAGCATGTCGTAATTTGTAGCTTTTGCAAAGGTTTTAGCTTTGACTGGCTCTACATCTTAAACTTCTATCTTTGTGATGATCCTAAGACATCAAGAGAGCTATTGTCCCTCGCTGGTATGTGGTGACCCAGTAAAAGACGGAAAAACAACGGCCGCGGACTTTAGACCTTCCCATCTCTGATTTTTCACTTGGGAACTAGACCATCGAGCGACCGTTGTATCATAGTTACGCAGTCGGTTATTACAAAAATGTTAATGCGGGAAAACTGGACGGAATAGATCATTACGAGAGCTATGCTGTTGATTTACGATCGCCGGCACCGGAGGTATTTTGATATGTAAATCACTATTGACGGGCTAGGGCTGGTCAGGTGGTTATAGTAAATACTACTACAAGCAGTATATCTTATTTGTCTTCAAGAAAACAGAGGCAAAGAACGTAGCCAGAAAAAATATGTGTCCTTTTGCAGGATCAAAAATAAGTTAGTACTATATTTAGGAATCCGTACCTGAAGGGTCAAAATACAACTAGACTATTACTATGACTTCGCTGACTGTCTGCCTGTCCGTCGGTCTGACAAGTTTTAAGCTCGCTGGAAGAAAAAAATGTTCGATAGTGTATCTACTTACAGCTGATAAGCACCTTTAAATTATCTTTAGTATAAAAAATGGTAAATATTGAGCGCGTATTTTCTTATGCTTGGCGTCCCTATATTACGTCCACAAGGCATACGACAAACCAGATCTTGAATCTAGACATCTTTAATTCTAGAAATACTAGCTTAGTCTCTGAGCTGTTCGGTGCAATTGGCTCGATGATCAATCAACCATTATTACTGTTCGCAAAATTGTTATGATTACAACTAACGTGTTATTAAGCGTTTTTATTAAACCCGCTTTAGCGTTTTAATGTTTAAACGTATTATAATAATTATTATTGATGATAGTTATTTGATTTTTTACTGTTTAAACCGTCTTGTGTAGTTTAACGACTATAATAATTATTACATAAGCTTTAAAACATTTTTTGATCTACTAACGTAATAGGTAATGTATTGCAAGTACATATTACGTGAATACTTGTTTAACCGTGCCTTCAATATAGGTGAACTTAATATTCAAGTCGATGTTGTTGATTATGAAAAGTATGCATGTTACTGAAAATATGTATTGAAACAAGGTAACTTTTTTTTAAATCAATGGTTATTTCCTAACGTGTTTGTAGTTTATATTCTTGTTGATCTGAAATAATTACGTAGTTTATTAAATAATGAGAGATAACTTCTTATTTTTTAATTGAAATGTTTATTTTGTTTCCATATTTATATTTTGAAGTATGAATGAATCAGTGTGCTTTGTCTGATTTCGATTTCGCAAAATTGTCTTATTAACTATGATTAATGAGTATTTGTCATTATAGACCGTTATCAATTGTCAACCGTCATCAACCGTCAATTCGCAGTCTTCATCATCATCATCAGCGTATTCCTGTCGACTGCTGGACTGGCCTCCCCAAATGCCTGGCACGTCTCTCTGTATTACAAATTATTTATGCCAAAGTTGTCGTAACTATGCTTCTCGATAAGGAGATGTCAATCGTTCGACACCAGATAAAAAATGGCGGAAACAAGATAGTAAAAAATATTATATTACGTTACGTTCTGGAATTTTATCTGATTTAAAAATGTTGATGAAAAATAGTCCGGTTCCCCTCTTACTTATCGGCTTATCGTTTCGTATCTGGTTTACCGAAAATTACGGTTCATGTTACTATTACAGTATCCCATGTATATTTTACAGTCACTAGAAAAGGTATTTTTTCATGTTTTTCTTTTCTTATGACGTATAATCCTTATGGATAATATACGCCATCAGATTACAATCTATCCTGAAAGAGTAAAGAGTAAGATATTTTTAACTTGAACTGCTAAAATAATTTTTCGTGTAAGAATGAGTGCATAAACACTTTTCTTAATATCTCTGTTAAGGCGAGGATACTTTGTTCTTGTGTTCATATTGAGTGGCAATTCACTTTTTGTCACTAATTTACTAACTCAAAAGGTTTTGTCCTTTTGAGTCTCCTCACTAAGTTCGTGCTGTCGAGTAAGTAACTATAAAAAGTGTAGTAATGTTAGTCCTAGTATCAGATACAGAGTCTGACCAGGCAACGACACATTCCTTCGAATCGAGCGTCGAAACAGCCCCATCAAATCTGTTAGTTCCTCCCCGCGTTACCGTTCAATTCCCAATCTTGTGCCGCGCCGATAAGATTTGCGGTCCGCGGGTGTCCCTCAATTGTCTCCATGAATAAATTGATGCAGATTAATAAAGTGGTCGGCGATAAGTGACGTCGTTTGCTTATCAATACCGACTCACTTGCGGCGCTTCGACAGTCCCCCCGCGACGACTCCGCCGTACGCATGGATGCCAACTTCATAATTTACCACCTCACCATCTGTGAAATTCGTGATACGAACCACTTCATCAATAAAAGTGACAGTTTCATTTACAAACCCAACCGGTCGCGGAGTGATAAAGTGAGCTATGGAAATGTGGCGTGTGAATAGAGTTTTTGGGTTGTCGTGTTGAATATGCAGTAAACGGTCTCGAAATAACAGTGACTTATAGAGATGACGGTGGAAGCTTTTGGGGCGTTTGATGACAGCCATACTGATGGGAAATTGTGAGTACATATCGATTTTAGGGCTAGTTGGCATTAACAAAAATGATGTTAACGTGAATCATCTATTTACATAAGAATTGCATGATATTACTCATAGTTTATTCTTGCAATACATGAGTTTATTTTTAAATCGTCAATTTCCTTATATGCGATAAATCTTATCAGATTTCAGTAACGTAATGCATTCGTTGATGGCCGTAACGTGTAGGCAACAAAGAGTTTGGTTCAGATATTGGGGTTCGTTTCAAATGATCGTTAACATGTGGTCTCTAATGCTTCCCAACCATAAAACTGATAAACAGTCAAACTAATGTTCTTTGTTTACATTTCAAGTTAAGTTACAACGTTCAGTACACATTTTAAAGGTTAAACAAACATTATAAGTAAACACGTGTGTTTACGTGGATTATTATAATATTATGATTATTGCTAAGAATACTTTCATGAAACAGTTGTAATTATTATTATTTATAGGTAGGTAAATAAGTTCTCAAGGTTATCGTTTCTTGAAATACCTAAGTTTTTTGGCGGAGTTTTATGCTTCCGATAACTTTGAATATATTATATTGCTTTTTTATCGTATTGGACTGGTGTGTAAGTCACTTTCACATTTTTTCGTTGGAAACCTATCTTCAATATAGTTTTGCTTCATTGTTTATTAAGATTGCTAAATAAATATTACCTACATACAGTTAACAACTTTGCAAACGTACAATTTTGGACATTTTACCGTTGTTAATATCGAACTGATAGACCCATGCTGTAGGCTGTACCTTAACTCTGTAAGCGAAAGTCTTTAGACCTATCTTGCTGTCGACTGTATCTACACTCGCTATGACATAATAACAGTTAAGCCGGTGGCTACGGCTGTGGCACTATTTGTATAACAAATTTATACTTTATAGCATGTGGTAAACGGTGGTTCAGGTTATAATAACCGCATCGGTGGCGTTGCTAACGAGCTCGGCTCAAAGGGTCACAATGGGCTATTGTCTCTACCATTGTTTGTGATGGTGGCTCCGCGTACCTTACTATTTACAAAGAAGTCGCGATACAGAAGGTTATGATACAAATCGATGATTAAAACTACATGGTACCTACATAAAATATATTTTTGGAACGACTCATTTTTATGTAACATCATCATCAGCCCATCTCTGTCCACTGCTGGACATAGGCCTCTCCAAATGCACGCCACTTCGGCCGTTCTTTGGCTACTCGCATCCAGCTCCTACCAGCCAGTAACAAATACAAATATATTTAAGAACCAAGTAATGACAAAGTTAAATGTCATGATTAGTAATGTGTTAACAACAAAACGTTAAGTTTTTGTTATCTATTTGTTAGTGGTCATGTTTTAAATTGTTTAGAAAAAGCCATGAAAGATTTAATGAAAGCTTATGTAGGTACTTTGAAATGAAATGAAATATTTTTTTTTGGTAGAAATATGATTACATACAAGTACTTGTTATATAGGTTATCTACTCATAGGTTGTCATACATATAATAATGTTTATTTATGTATTATATGAGTTTTCTGTATTTGCTTATGTCTATACTTTAACGTCTATACCTTCACTTGCTTAAGTGATGTTTGACATCATCACTAACTTTTATCTCAACCATATTTCGTTAGGAAGGCACCAACAATGTTTTTTTTATCTTGATGAAGATCTACAATTTTTGTTAACATTATGATGATTTCACAGAGAACTTACTAAAACTACTTACCTAAAACTGTAGGGAAATCTAGTTTAAGTAGCAATTTTTTTTAACATCTGTTTCTGGATATACAGATGCGTGTAATTATTTTGTAAAGGTGTATTTAATCAGCTGTTTAACAAACTATTGAACTATTTATACGATATGTCGAGGCAAGACCAAACGTATTTTTTATTTATATTTAACGCACAAATAACCTTGAACTAAATTCAATTGGGTTAAATGTAAATTGAGAAAAGCGACAAATGTAAGTATTTCAAATCTTTTATCTTTGGCAGCCATAAAAGGCTTTAGCAAGCAATCACACGAAATGAATCCTAAACTTTTACTAAACACAACTAAAGATAACAAAGTGAAATATTAATAAAGCAGATCAACCGTGCGCCCCCAAACACTACTCTTCCGAATCCGCAAACTAAATTAAGTTAAAACCAAAACAATCAATCATATAAATGTCATAATATTTTGTTCCATCACCCAACACTTGCCATTTACCAGCCAATATGAATTTAGGCTAACATGGAACATACGGACGTTTCCAACGTTGTTATAACAACAAATGAAGAAGTTCCATGCGAAATGGAACTGAAAATAAACAAGAGTCTTTAAGCGGTCCAATAGAGCAGGATGTTATTAGAACACTGATGTATTGGCAGGTTGGATATAACCGATTAAATACGAGTATACATAGTTCGTGCTCTACTAACTCTATTCGGTATCATTTATTGTATATTGTAAAATATACTTAAATTAAAACTGCTCGTACAATTTTATTATTTGTTGCATAAGTAAGACTTAAAACAAGTTGCTTTTAACTTAAGTATCTTTATGGATATACTGGATTTTTTATTAAGTTATGCGATCCATGTCAAGTACAAAAATGTGCATAACAGATCCTTTGAATACATCGTAATAAGGTTAGGCTACAAAATGAGTAGTTCTTGATGGATATAGTTCTTAGATACTTATCTTCGATTTTGGTCACAAAATTCACGGATATACAGCTAGGGGTGAGAGCCATCCGCTCCAACGCAAGCCCGGTGATGATGACAAGGCTCCTCCAAGCCATCATCGTTAGTCAGTTAGGGAAAAAAAATATAGATGAGAGGATTGGAATAATTGATATGTTTGTATAATGTATAATAATATCACTTGCAAAAATGTTAATGCAATAAGTTACTAAGTAAGGAGTATCAATGCATTCATATCTATTGGCTAAAGCGCAGCGAGCGAAGTCACGAACCCAACTAGTTTCCAAATAAATGACATTTAGCCGAGAAACATCTAGCTCGCAGCGGGGTCTCGAAAGCTATAAATTGGCTGTAAGTATTACGATAAGCGAGATTTGTGTGAGAAAGCCTTCCGAGGGCTGTTTGGCATCGCCGTGTATTACGAGACTTGGTTGATCACGACTAATATCTGTTGTCGCGATCGTACCTACTAGGAATTGAAAACTATTCTCTGTGTTTGTCTATGAAAATTGATTGTGATTGATTGATTATGAACCTATGTTATCTTGTCTCCTGGCGTATACGGTATAAGTGATATTGCGCTTTGCTATTGATTATTCTGAAACGGAGTCGAATTCGGGAATAATCCCGAATTCGACTCCGTTCTCGCCACGTGCCACTGAAAAGGTGTAACCTTACATAAGTAAGGTTACACCTTTTTCTAAAACTAAACAATTGTCAGCTATAGAGTATGATTATATTATCAGAACCCAAATAACAGAAAAGCGTTCTGATTAAGGTCTTCATAATTCGCATACTTACATTCTGGCTCCAAGTTATAGTAAAGCACTAGCTGTGCCAGCGACTTCGTTCGCGTTCTTCCCGTTTTTTACACATTTTCCATTGTATCTTTGCTCCTATTGGTCGCAGCGTGATGTTATATAGCCTAAAGCCTTCCTCGATAAATGGTCTATACAACGCAAAAAGATTTTTTCAAATCGAACCAGTAGTTCCTGAGATTAGCGCGTTCAAACAAACAAACAAACTCTTCAGCTTTATAATATTAGTATAGATTATTACTTTATGACTTCTGTCAGACGGAAGAGACTTCCTATTAACTTGGTTATTTAAACATTAGTAGGTAGACTGACATGCCTAAAGGCGTCATATGTATGTAGTTACTTCAAATACCCTAACAAGACATTCGTGACTTATCTAATCGAAC
Source organism: Maruca vitrata (assembly GCA_039566165.1). Taxonomy (NCBI): domain Eukaryota; kingdom Metazoa; phylum Arthropoda; class Insecta; order Lepidoptera; family Crambidae; genus Maruca; species Maruca vitrata. Next base: position 6,466,612 of record CM076930.1, read on the forward strand.
AGAGCCAGTAGCGAGACCGGTCGCTGATAACCGACCCGCGCGCGCGCAGCCTTGGCACCAATGCACCGATGGCTGCCATCTATACGTTTTCACTTTTCTTTACGAAGAAATCAAATAAATAAATATTAGAAAAAGCGTTGATGGCTGAGTGTTTAAGGACGTTGCTTGCTATGCGAGAGGTCGCCAGTTAAAACCCCGCCGCGTACCACTGTGTTTTCATATTTGAAATTCATATGTACAATTATTCGACGCTTTAACGGTGAAGGAAAACATCGTGAAGAAACCTGCACACCTACGAATAAATTCTTAGGTTGTGTAGTTAACCCGCACTTGGCCAGGGTGGTTGACTAAGGCCTGATCGCCCTAGTTTCGGGTAGGCCCGTGCCACAGGGGGGCGTATATGAGCTGTTGATGTAAATTTTGAATATAGCACACTTAAAGAGCTTTTGATCGGTTTCCGTTGCTAGTAGTTTAAGAACATCTATGGAAGCGGTTAAACTTGAAAAATCATGAGTCATATTTTTTATAATTCATGACATGTACGTACACTCTGTAATACAAATAAGTGTCATCATATAAATATTTGTGGTGAGGACTTAACGTACGACATGATAGCGACAGGAGTACTGCCAAAAGCACCGTCTGTTACCAAAATCACTATATAGTATTTTTCAAAGTCGCTTTCTATGTGCTTAAATCTTTAAAAATACGCAACGGATATTGATGCGTTTTTTAATTTAATAGAGGGATTTAAGATGAAGGTTTTTATTTATAATTCACCCGAAGCGAAACGACGGGTTACTAGTCAAATGAATAAACAGAACAACCTAAATAAAACTGTTTAAAAACTATTTGATGCATGTAATGTAATACTTATCGGTTATGTCGTGGCTGTGATTGGGTTATTTATAACGTTTAGTCGGTAATCATTATTCATTGACCCAACAGGTGGGTAATGGCGTAATGTCCAATGTTAGTGTTGACCCTGAGTTGACCTACCATTTCTCAACACCAGTGGAGTTTTTTTAAAGTGGAAACCTTTTACTTGTTTGTGGTCTATACCCATAAAATAATACCATGCCATTATAGATAAATGCAGTGAAGTACAATACAAACACATCCTATTAAAGTTTCCTGTAGCTGTTTTACCAGTATTCTTATGTACTTCGTATAGCCATGATGCAATGAAATGACGACATAATGTCTAGTATTTTATACGATGCCAGGTAAATGATAAATGATTGTAATCGGTGATTCAACGGACTACATCAGACAGCTTGATAATTTTGCAGGAAAAACGACGAACGTACGTAATAACGCGAAAAGTTATCGGACTTGTACTTAAATAGATATTAGTATTTTTGCTTGAAGTCTTAACGTTTTTAGTATATGCGTTAATTTTATGATGAGTTCCATAATTATTTGTATCCATTCCCGCATAACGTTGTATTATATGTATATTCGTAAACAACACAAAGCAAATGTTCACTTGCCTACTTACTGTATTGATCATTGATGTAAAATTTATGTATACTTCATTGGGTCGAGCTTTAGGAAACCAACTATGGTTTCGAGAACACCGATCGTTCACTTAGGTGATCTCGGGTTATATTAAGTATACCTACCAAGCGGGTATACTTAGTCGTTAAGTAGGAACATTCGTAAATAGCATTAGTACGAGTATTTATAGACATTGCCTTAAATGTTAAATTAAGTACAGATCGTCGTTTTTTTTCCAATTGACTGCAGTAGACTTTTCAAAATCATAGGACTTGCGGGGGAGCACGTGGCTCTTACCCCCCTAATAATTACTACAAGTATTCAATCTACGTTTGCTTGAGGACCTAAGATTGTCATAAATACTCCAACTAACTTAAATTTCCCTTGTCCCCAGGCCTCTTCAAAGGCTCAACGACGACGCTCGACGGGATAGGCCTCCGGCCGATGCCAGCGGAGCGGCCGAAGACCCTGCGCAAGCTCAAGTCGGTGTACGACGCCTCCCCTACGGAGCCTCCCCCGGCAAGCCTGGGCAGCAATGGGCAGCCCGAGAGGGGGGTCAACGGAGTGGAGGACGAGGTCAGGAGACGCAGCAACACCACCAGCTCGACACACAGTGGGGACAAGTCGCTGTCCATACTCAGCCCGTTTGATGAGCAGGTAATGTAGCGATTAGTGTTGTCTATTATTTGCGCGAACACTACACATCTTCTTATAAATAAAAATGAATTGCTGTTCGTTAGTCTGACTAAAACTCGAGAACGCCCGGACCGATTTAGGTAATTTTGGTTTTAAAATGTTCGTCGTAGTTCAGGGAAGGTTTAAATGAGAAAACATAGAATAAGAATCAGTATTGGCGGTATGAAATTCGCCGGGACCACTAGTTTGAAATAAAACTAATATCGGAGAGTCTCGCCCGTGCGTACACGCTGTAAAGAGCTCGATAATGTGCTTAGAATAACAATACACGCGAGTTTGATCCGTTTATTTCAAATGTAGCAAGTGCAGCGTTGAAACCGAGAGGACCCCGGTTCGAATCCAGTGTCGGGCAAAATTTGTGCGAGTTTTTCTGACAAGAAAACGCCCGTGCCTCGGAAAACCTGTTAAGTCTCATAGCCTCTCAAGCCTCATCGGTCATTTCAGATTGCTTGCTAAACAGAGAGTGCACTTGTGTTTGCGCGTAGTTGGATATTCTTCACTGAGGTCGGCCATCATTGCCGAAATCGGTCGGACACCTTATTACATAATGTAGCTACAGCTACGGTTCCAAGAGCCGTGGGTTCGATTCCATCTAAGAACAAATATTTGTGTAACGAACTCTCCTTATCATCCGATCTATGGCAATAACCGCGTACCTTTGTTGTCTTTTTAATAACAATAAGTTTTTCTTCCTCATTGACTAACAGCACAATAGCCTAGCCCTCTGATTCAATCAGTCTATCGTAATGCTCTAAATTGCATAATTAATTTGACCATTGACCACCAATAAGGTAAGATTCAGGTCATATGATAAGTATAGACTTCAACTATGTAGTTTTTTAGGAAATGCATCAAATTATTATGTTTTCGGGCAATGAAGGGGAAGATGATGAGTTTGAATGAATTAAAAGTGTCTCTACAATTTTATAGCAATGTATTAAATGTGACAAACGAAATAAGCTCCATATGTTACTCTACAGAACATACAAACCGCAAAAGATAGCACTTTCGGAATACGTATTTTTGATGGATAAGAATTTGCGTAATTCAAGTGTATATCTTTCATATTAATCTCTCAGGTCCAATCAACTCTATCTTATCGAAAATGCATTCGCTGATAATTGCAAAGTAATAGAAAATCACAATGTTATCAGTCAATGCCTGGTTTGTTTTATTAATCGAATGTCACACAAGGACAATGAATGCATCGTCCAACAAAATAACAAAATACAATGAGTTGTCTGTGATTCATAAAAAAATAAACGGTGTGAGGATATCATGTTTTGGACAATTTTGTAATACCATAACGTAAAAATTCGGTTCTAAGTGAAGTTAAACTGTTTTCATACTAAATTTTAATTTTATCGTATTCTCTCTTCTATTTATTTATTCATCAGTTACATTTGCAAGCTTACAGATAAAGATCCAAGTCGCTTACAAACTAAAGTTAATACAAATAGTCAAAGTTATAATGTCAAAAGTAATATTAAAATATACAAACAAATACAATTAGTCAAACAAATAATATAGAAAAAAATGTCAAATAAATAATATAAAAACTCTTGTCTTCCTTTCGCATCATATTATTATTGTTTTATCTTATTATTATAGTTTTATATAAACTACACATTTGAAAAAGAACTAATTTTAAAATACGTTTACCAACCACACGCGAGTTTTATCCGTAAAATGATTTAGTCGGTGTCTTAAAAAAATTACATATTTGTAAAACAAGTTAATAGTTGCAAATTAGGACATTTCGAATGTATAAGAAATAAGTGTGACTACTAATTAACCTTGAACGAGCATTAAGAATCACGTCGCGGCGAGCACGGCTAGACAAAAGGAGGAAGCAGTGGACATTAACACAGTCGATGTCTCTTGCGACAGACTGCTTGTTTGATAATATTATGGTTTATGGTCAAGCCAACTTGCTCATGCGAAGATACCGAAAATGTTTCCAATGGGAGTTAAATTAGTGTACTGTCTCTGTCTGATCTTTGGACTAGGTCTAACTTGAAATTGGATAATTGGATATCAAATTAAATAAGTTTAAAAATAAATTAAAAGTATTATTACTTCATACAGAACTTATGGCAGATGCTTCTTTTAAATAATTTAAAAGATTGTTATGTATATTCCAATCGGCATAATGCCTTTTTCCGTACCCTACCAGTGTTCATGTAACTAGGTTTTAAGTCCCTTACCTTGCGTATCATAACATGTGCAATTTATAATATTAATAAATTTGACCTATAGAATGCATATTTTTGTCAAATGCAAAAACAAATATTCAAACGAAAAACATACAACATATGTATAAACGAATGGTAATTACCAAAACGGTATATTTTCTTTTTGGTGAGCTTTTAGTTAAAACTTTATGTGTAATCTTATCTACATTTCGATAATACGCAATAAAATAATATCTATTCTCTCTCAATATCCCACACAAACGATGGAACCTGAAACCTGTCATGATTTCCAATAAAAATGGATATCACAACAAAACGGTTTCTAAAGCGATGCGGGTGTTGTAGATAAGGGAATGTCGTTATGCAGACAGGTGCAAGGCAGATGCTCGGTGCAACGTGCACTTTATTCGCTGCATTCAGAAGCGAACGATAAAATGTAAAGCTGGAATATTAAGACGGAAGCTTGATATCATTCATAACCGGGTTTATGACCGAAATAAAAAAAAAACAAGTATTAACCAATGAAAAGTAAAAAGTATGCAAATTTTGAGTACCTTTAATAGTTTCCTCAAAAGTTAACAGGTGAAATAAAGTACAGATTTAGTATTTGGCGATCACATCATACGTATAATTTTGTGATTATAACTGTATAATGTTATTAAAGCTTCTTTTTACGGCTTTATTTAGATAGCTCCAGATTGTTCACTATGTTTTTGGGTCAATTAGCATATCATGACCCGTTATTACCCAATATCCTTTGTGGTGGCATGTCTATCATATCTTTAAATATCTAACTAGGATCGGCTCAAAATGAGTCTTTGCCTTCTACAGTAAGTCTATCAGTCAGTAAGTTCTTCAGAAGTCCGTCTGTTTCTTCAAGTTTCTAAATAGATAAAATAAATTTCCTTGCCAACAGGAGGAATGGGCGAAGATCTCCGAGATAATGGCGTCGTTTGGCAGCAAACTGGTGAGGGAGTCTGTCTTCGTTTCGGAACTGGAGCAGGAGTTCACATCCCGGTTGGGGCTGAGCTGCTCCGAGTCCAGCCTGAGCCCCTCCGTGGCATCGAACCTGGGACTTTGGCTCGCGGGCATGGGTCTCCACGACTATGAGCCACTGTTCCTTGAGAGCGGTTATGATGACATCGATTTTATTGTAAGTTATATTAAAACTGTTATTTTTAATTGTATCTTTTGTAGGTCATACAGTAATAGAATGAATTATCATAACAATAGAGAATCATAAAACTAAGCAGTAATAAACTTGTCGGTTCTGCACTACAGCTCAGTACTTCGCATGCAAATGCAAATGCACAATATGTCAGTAGTCCTGTCATTGATATTGGAAAGATAATAAGTTTTACTGATTATTTGTCGACAGTCATTTTATGTTATCAAATACGATCGGTATCTTAACAAATATCCTTCATTTGTTTCTGGTATGATATAAGAAGTTCAGCAATAACAGTGTTATGTCTTTGTTACAGAATGGTATCTTAGACGAAAATGATCTACGAGAAATGGGAATAGAAGAAACGGATAGGCAAAAAATACTAGAGTCAGCGAAACAGTTACCTCTTAAAATAACAGAAATAAGCAATAACAATAATAATATAAGTAATAAGAACCAAAACGAATCTGTAGAAGAATGGCTAAGGAATATTAATCTAGAACTATATAATGATACGTTTAGGAAACATTTGTATGTAGATATGGATAGAGTGAAGAGGATTTGGGAGGTGGAACTGACGGCTGTGCTAGAGATACATAAGGCTGGGCACCGGAAGAGGATACTGGCCTCGGTTTCCGGGGAGCACAATGGACCTGCTAGCAATATGGAAGACATTAACGCTGATCTCAATACACTGGTAAGTTATCTTTGCAATTTCCTTAATTTTACATGAATGAAAACTTTTTTCCAATAAATTTTATGGCTTGTAAGATTGAAATAACTAACTGGGATGGGGCATCGACCCAATATTAGTCTTGGCTTCCGACAATAGGACTCTAAAACATTTATGAAATATTAATTTTCACGTCACGTCGGCTGAGGTTTGGACTGGCAATTTTTTTGTTAAATCCAACGCCAAATATTGGTCAGTATTTTATACAATTTGAAAAATTATAATACTATTTAGATGGAATATAATCATGAATAGGTATGCAAACTTTTCATTAGGAATTTGCAAATGCTAAAGTTCAGCAAATATTAGATCTTAAAATAGTTTCACGTTTTGTCAATGCATGTTTTGCATAGTTCGGATGCTTGATATTCTTGTCAATATGATTTCCTGCAACTACGCCGGTCAGTAATAGCCACAGACCATTCAAATGTGTTCATTAACATTTGTAACTGTCAATTCTGCAATTCCTCAAGGTTAAAACGTGCTCTCAGTAGTTATGTGTTTATATGCATAGTTCTTTCTTCAACCGACTCGTCATCATTTTTTTTTTTAAACAATATGCAGTGTATCATAGATGTATAAATTATATATACCGTGACTGGTGGCGACTACTGTGTTTAGGACACTAGTTGCATATGAAATGATTTCTCATATCATAATCGTGGGATTTATATTAAGTCTCATGGTGGTATACCATTTAATATTTCTATCGTGGAGCTATAAAAAGATAAAAGGTGTGAACTGAATAAATCTTCAATTGAATTGAATCGAGCATAATAAAACTACACATGAATATTATCTTTTGTTCGAGTTTACGTTTTGTATTGTTTGGGAAATAATATTGATCCATAAATTACGTCGTAAATGTAGGTTTATTTCCATACTTCGTGTGGAAGTGATAAACATTTTAATTGAGTAATAATCTTCAGTCGTCTGGTTAGTTTCCTATGAATAACGGCTACCTTTAAAGAGTATATTGCAGGCATTGAAAATTTTGCTGCAGAAATCTGAATTTATTTTGTGCTGATTTTGTATTAAACATTAATAAATAAAGATAGTTACACACGTTGATCTGATTCCTGGCGTGGCTAAAGCACTTGTGTTAAGGAAACCAGATATAACAGTAGAATATTTAGTTTTACTTATACAGGTTTATCTTAGTTGTCTTGAGTGGGGATCGACCTACAATTCTTGGCTTCAAGGCTTCTACCATCCGTCATCGAGCCGGTATAATATACTTAGCCATATCTAACTTGTACAAATACAGTAATTTGGAATTATTGTGAATCTTTTGAAATAAAACAAATTTTAAGGGTAAGACCGCTGACCATGAGCTAATGGAATTAGAAAGAGGGTAGACCGATATTCTGCTCTTAAGTCTACCATCGTTTTCGCAGTTCTGCAGTTTACCCGTGATCAACAGTTGCTACAGTACTGAAATATCTGGGGCTCATCAAAATAGTTTTATTTTAACATGGTAAATATCCCGAACATATTCAGTTTTCTAATAGAAAACTTGTCTGTTTACACCAAGCGAACACCCATAGCACCTAACTGTAAACATATTTGCCCGACTCATGCAAATGAACATCGTAAAGCTCCACAATCACACGTGGAATTTAAACTTGCTTCTAATCCGATTCCTGAGGTTCTAATAAGGTTTCTGCCATGAATAAAAGATGAGCGTTAACATTTCAAGTAATTGTATGCTATGTTATAACTGGTAGGCGGAGTTTTTATGGCACCAATAAAGAGAGCCATTCAATCAGAAGGATGGTAAAAAGGACATCCTCGCTATTAACGCGTCGTCGCATTGGGGACGATTCACACCTTGCAATGCTCTTTTAGGATATTTAACTGTGCGATTTAGACTTTGTTACATAATTTGTCTTGTACGTACAGTTTGATTCACAAACAACATTTACTATTAATACAAACTAAGGCAAACTTGAACACTGTCCTGTTAGAAGAACAATAATAACTATTCGGGCTTTTTGGACATTATGGTCAAAGTTCAGTATTGTTGCAAATGGTTATTGCTATAGGTACTAGGTAGGTACCTATTTCAATATTTTCTTTGACATAACAAAATGGCCGTAAGTTATCTCGAATTTAAAAAGATTTGTAATTAACACAACTGTCAAACAGAATCAGAAGTGTCTGAACTGATGACAGTATTAATAGGAATCCTATTTAGTACAACATCAAAAATTTAATACTTGTACTAATGAACTGGAATGTTAGACATTGCATTGTATGAACAGACCCCAACTGTGCAAGTGTAGTAGTATTACGAGGAGTTACTATGCGCCCGACGCTATTCAATGCGGCGATGATTGCAACTCATAAATAGTTAGAGGTGTTGGTCTCTTTTTATCTTGTTTCGATTGTAAGGCTGAAGCAATGTAATCTTTATTGCAGTTATGTGCTTTGATGTTCACACGATGCGATTGGAAGCGATTTCGTTCTTAATTGGTTACTTAAAATACATTAATTATGTACAAAACAGGTAGGATTTATTTATAAGGTATGGGTATACCAGCTACCTATAGTTTTGTTCAATGAGTTAAACATGATTGTCTCTTAGTGTGGAATGTTTGATATTCGATGCTCTTTAATTTTATCATTATCAACTAGTTTAAGTTAGGCCCGTGCCCCAGCAGTGGGGACGGATATGGGACTGATGATGATGAAATCTGTGGTTCAATCGTAAATAGACGTCAGAGAAACTTTCTTATTAATACCATTAGTATGCGCATAACCACTTAAATACGGCGTGATCCTCTTAATGCGCGGTAATAATGTAATGGGTACCGGATTACGCTGTCAATCGATGTCTATTATGGCGAAAGGACATCCTCGGCTCCAAAGTGCGCGTGCGCCGGTCGTCGAAAGGTGCGCAGACACCTGTCAAGAGACGCTTACATGGTTCATTAGCATTCCTTGGGTACCGATGGCGATTTAATAAATGTCCTTTTAATCGACTGCCATTTTAATCGGGCACGTCTTGCTCATTATTTACCTTTTTTACTTCAGCTTTGTTTTATGGAAGAGAGCTTTTAGCGATGTGATCACCTAAACTGTGTTGGTAATGCCACTTGCTCTTGCGTTAGGGGTCGTGGATTTGATCCCTATCTGGTGCAAAATTTAATAATTGTGTGACGAATATTTTAGTTTCTTCTGGTCTGAGGCTCTAAATTTGTGTTGAATACACATTATACTTAAGAAATTTAAAGCCCAAGCCAAGAAATATTAGTGGTATATTACCACTAGTATTTTTATTATCCACCACACATAAAGCTCTTTAGAAACCTACCTTAAAGTCAGGTTTGGCATTCCTACCGACCTAAAATCTAGTTTCAAATTAAACTAAAAAAAAACTAAAATCATTAATCACATTCGACTGTCAGCGCTTAAGCGCACCACTTAATAACCCAGCCAATAAATTGCCAATAAAACTCAACCCACCCCTTATGCCACCTGCGTGGTTGCCAAGCAACGCGGTGTATAATAATTAACGGAAGATGAGCAATTTGACGGGATTAGCCATTTACAGCCACGTGGGGGACTTATAACGCCGATATTTAAAGTATTTCGTATTAGGTGTTATGCTCGTTATTTGGGGTGGAGGGTAGTTTGCAAGACGCTTTATGAACACGTGATCTATACAGGAACTAGTAGCACTTTCAATCGAATTAAATATACGTAGTTGCACAATATTTGGTCGTCATAGTTTCAAAATTTTCCGCTACTATGGACCTTTTTGGCAATTTCAATATGAGGCCATAGTTTCGTTATTCTTTCCGAACCCGTAAAAATTCTCTACAACATTACCTTTTTCGCGTTTATAATTTAAACAAAAAAAAAGTTATGTAGCGATTTAAAGAATGCAATTATTTAAGAAATTGCTTTAGAATCTTTATTTCACAACATTACGAGTACCATTAACAAGCTAACCGCTACTATGAACATTTTTGGCAATTTCAATGTGGCCGTAGTTTCGTTATTCTTTCAATAGGAACCCGTAAAAATCTCCACAACATTCTAAATTTCTCCATTCAAATCGCCATGCATGCATGCATGCATATAAACTGAGCGGGCATACATTTTTAATTTCACCCGTCGGCGGGCGCGTATAGGTAATTAGAGTTCAATTCGTCGTCTATTCAGCGCATTCACGGCGAGTGAGCCACTCTGTCCCGGGTTCGGTTCTGCCACGCTCACACGTTGCCCCTACTATGTGTGCTAGAAAGAAAAATGTAATAGGAATATCAGAATTATCGTCATACCAATGCTAGTTGAAATTAAAATCGTTCTTACACTAAAATTAGTCTTTATGGGTCTACACGCGATATTAGGAGTAATAAATCATACTGTAGCTACTCTGTCCGCTCGCGACCATGATTGGTGTAAGCCAGTCGAAACGTAAGGCAATAAGTAGATATGTATTTGCTACTCCTAACATCGAGTGAAGACCCATAAAGTATAATATTTAGTTAAATTCGTTCTTATTAGTGACACAGAAGATTGACTGAAATCTCAATATTTAATATGTAGTTTTTGGACAATTTTTTGGCATTTCATCTGGCATATTGCAAGAGTGTAAAGGGTAAAAGCGTAGATCTTGCTGGCCCGCTTGTCGTACTACTACTATTTCATGATCTTTGTCCACACAAAGCCTACAGTAGCCTCTACATTGATGTGAACTCTACCCACGTAGGTGTAGGAATTGGAAAAAGTTTTATTCCTTCTTTTTGAGGATCATTTAGATACAAACTAGCCATTTATACTTAGATAGTATTTTACTAAAATATAGCGAAAACCCTGTGAACAAATTTTGAAAAGAATCTCATCATAAGAAAACCGCAGCCACATCGGTCGTGGTAATTACGCCATTCTTTGCTAACTCCAGCTTCCTTCCATCTAATTTCACTTAGTTCTGGCCTTGATCTTGTACATCCATCCCATTAAGGATCTGCCACAAGGCTTTCGCCTTACCTTGCACCCATACATAAGTGCATCCCCATCAATCCGCAATATCGCAACTTAGGGGTGAGGGCCATCCGCTCCTCCGCAAGTCCGGTGATGATGACGAAGTTTCTCCAAGCCATCATCGTAAGTCAGTTAGGAAAAAACAGAAGCAATATCGTAAACCCTTAGTAATCCCGCACACGCTCCCTCGCCATTCAAGCCCACGCCTACGGAAGACATTCATTCCTGAATACACCACTTGCGCACTATTTTTTTGTATCCAACAACTCTCGTCAAATTAGATGGTTGACACTGTTCAATTATTCCCGCTTTTGTGCCTTTTAGTGCCTTAATTAAATTTTCACGGTGGCTGTTTTTTTCGCGTCGAGCTTTTTGTTTTGCACCTCGGAAGTGTGAATCGGGAGTGTCACTTCCCGCCACGTCCTATTGTGGAGTGAACCCTTTCTGTATTTAATTAGGCTTTTCACGGCGAATGTCGGTTTACACTTTTTTTTTCACAACAATTGTTCGTTTTGGTAGTTGGGGGTGTTGGATGGGTTCTCGATGAGGTTGAGATAGTTTCAAATACATATTGAGATGTATGAAAAATTATTAATGATTTCTTAAAGTTTATTCTCTAGTTAGAAACGTAGTTATGTCTAACTTAAAATCACCAAAGCAAATACACATCGCATTAAACTTCTAACAACTCCTTTATATTTAGGGTTATTTGTGCCAGTTACTATTTTGTTTCATATTAAACCTGTTTTAGAAAGTTGCTAGAGCTAATACATACGAAAATCGTAATCGTATAATAATAATGTTAGATATAATAATTTTTTAGAGGATCCGACCGTTTCGAGGTTTTTGCACGCCTTTTGGCGCCAAAATCATGGAAGACTTTTATGTAAAACCATAATTTGTTTTAGAAGAACAACATACAGCAGCTAAAAGAAGAAATCAAAGAAAAACTCCCGGTATCGGAGAATCTGAAACCTGTGCCTCCACCTGTGGTGCCGACACTGGCGCCGCCTGGTGGCGAGACGCTGAAGCGGAGTAAGAAGAATAGGCCTGCTCCTCAGCCGCCGCGACCCTCGGACCTGGAGATCAGGGCGCCGTCGGAGCTGCTGGTCGGGGTACCAGGGGCTTTGAAGACACAGTGGAAGCACCAGCCGTTCGTGCTCGTGACGGGCGCTGTCACCTATGTAGCTAATGTGAGTCAACTTTTCTTGATTCGTATTTGTTTTTTATTTGTCAATAAATCCAATCGCATATTCCACATGGCATAGAATAATGTAATGAGCAATGTACGCGTATAAGTAATTTTACCCCCTTCAATTTTTATTTTATTTTATTGGGTTACCAGCATAAATTACAGCAATACATTTACAAATTACTTTTTGGTGATTGTTATCATAAAGTAGATCTTCCGATAAGTATAGGACCATAAGGAAAGACATACTTACTACAGTAAAACTTCTTAATTAGAACGTATAGTGAAGTCTTCTTAATTAGAAGTCATACCTAGATTTGGACTAGTTTCTAAGTACGTACCTAAATAGTAGGTACGTAAATGCTTAAGTTTTTTGTATTAAACTTAAGACCGCATCTTCTCAGGAACTTGGTGATAAATAAAGCATGATTTTTACCTAGTACCTGGGATCAACGGTGGTGAAAGAACTACGGGGAACAGAGTCGACAAAGAAGTCAATACAGAAGCTAAAGAAGTCTACCAAAGAGCCGCGCGACTCGCCTGACATCATCCTCTCCATCAGCTATCGGGGGGTCAAGTTCCTGAACACCATTACCAGGGTGAGTAGACCACAACTACACCCACTCCTTTTTTCCCCTAACTGACTTACGATGACGGCTTCGAGTAGCCTCGTCATCATCACTGGATTTGCGGGAGAGCGGATGGCTCTCTCCCTTTAACACCTACTCCTTATCTCATACTTAGGGTAGGGAAGATAGATTGATAGAGAGCATTAGACATTTGGCATAGTGCACGACCAAAATAAAGAACTGGCTATGCTATCACTTTTGCCTGACAGAAAAGTCAGAAATACATCTTAGTTCCTATTTTTTGTGTTAAATAAAATATGTGCACAAGATTTCACTATCATGCTTATGTAGAGAAATTACCGTTGAACCTTGCAGCTTTACTTGTATAAAAATACACTGCAATTTACTGCCAAAAAAACTTTTAGATTTTACTCACACATTTTCAACAATATTAAAATTTAATGAATAATAAGTTCATAAAAAGTTAATTATTACGAAAGAGTGAAAACCCTCTCACCCGTGTCTCGGGATACACTCACCCAAAAACCTTTTCTGACACCGTTAGTAATGTTGCTTGTTAACAAAATTTCTTTTCAGCAGAGATTGTTTATCCTTTGAAGGGCAGTCGGGTGGGAGCAAACATCCCAAACAAAAGGGCCCCACTAAGCGAAACCCCTGACTTTGCCTGCCTGACTTTTAATTACGGACCATTCTTCACACTTGATCGGACGAGTGACCAATCTTGCCTTTGTTTTCTTGCAGAAAAAAAGGATTGCCTTTTCTTTCTTAATTTTTTTCTGAAGCTTTGTGTTAGAGCCTTTCACGGTTAGTTTAGTGGGATAATTAGTGTTTTTCTTCTGTTTACGCTTACAAAATTTTAAATTGATTCTGTTTTTTGAGAGTTGGAAAGTAAAACAAAAAGCAACTGTTAAAATGTTAATCGATAACTGTTGGCAACGGTTAACGGTTATTTAAATTAGAAATGGTGCCTTGCTTATCAAATTGCAGAAAAAGTTTTTTTAATTCTAAAGAGATTCTTAGTAAATAAAGACTAAGTTCCTACCAGTACTAGACTACGAAAAGATATAGAAGGCTTTTAGAAAGCTATATTACTATTTTATCATCTTGCAGAAAGATATCTTACAATCTAATTTTAAGAATACTATCACGATTTGTAGGGAAACATTATTTTCATTTTTCGTAATATTATATCTTAATTATTTAGAAAAGAAACACTTGTTATTGTCTTGTTGCAAACGTGGTTGAAAACAACTGCCAGTTTAGTTCTTAAATAGCTCCGGATCATTTTATTAGCCCTTGCGGACTAAGTGACCATTAGCATCATCTTCTAACTCCCCCATCTTCCCCCAGGAGCTGATCTGCGAGCATGAGATACGGAACATCCACTGCGCTTGCCAGGACGCTGACGACCTCACTCACTTCGCGTACATTACTAAGGACCACGCCACCCGCAGCCACTACTGCCATGTCTTCAGGGTTGCTACCATGGTGAGGATCAGACATTTTGATTGTTTTTTTTTAGTGTTTAGCTTTTAAATGTGACGGGTCACTCCCAGAGGGCCACGTTCCCGGAGGGCCACGTCCCGGAGGGCCACGAATGCGAGAAAAGTGATGACGTTATCTTTTGTTATTATTTCTTTTGTGTTGAATTTGTACCGTTGACAAAAAAAACTCAATGAATGTATTTATTTATATTATTTATTTAATCATAAATCACAAATATAAAAAAATCACCATTTATATCAAGTTACTTTTTTCACTTAGATACAAATAAATTTCAAATTCTAGAAACACAGCCAGGCGAGATAGGGTTGGATAGAAAAACCTGTTTCAACAAACAAAAAAGGTTAACATTTAACATGACTAATTTAACTTTCAAGATAGCGTACGAGTACATACAGTTATTTTATAATTTCAATTATGACGTATAATATTTTTGAAACGTAGTATGGGAGAACTTATAAGTGCTTATGGATCTTTATAGGTATTAAGGTAGCTGGCACTCTGGAATAACATATAGGCAACTTTTTTTTTATTCAACCCCCATGGGGTTCATTGGGGGGGGGGGTGATAATTATTAGTATGGGAGAACTTTTCATAAAACTTGGTATGGAGGTAGCTGGCACACTGGAAAGACACCAGCGCTACTCTTTTTTTCAAAATTCGACCGGGGTTGGGGGGAACGTACTATGGGAGAACGTTTATTTTACAATGCATGTAGGCTATTTTAATACATCATTGCTACTAAAACCCATTAATACGCGGACAAAGTCGCGGGCGGCCGCTAGTTATATATAAATTTAAAAATTGCTTGTTTGCTAACGGTACTTACGTGTTAAAAACGTTACAAAAAACAACACAAGTACATGTTAACACTTTTTCGCATTCGTGGCCCTCCGGGACGTGGCCCTCCGGGAACGTGACCCTCGGGGAGTGACCCAATGTCACGACACAATTTGTCTTTTATTTGGTTTACTGGTTCGATGCATTTGATAGCGCCCCTGTCTCGTTTACCAGGATTCGCGGGAGCGATCGTCGATCGATCAATAAATATTGCATAATGTATTATAAATATTTGTATTTGTTTCGTATCGAGTTGTTTATGTTTAGTATATATTTCTGTATATTAACTGTTGTTTCTGATATTGGCTAGGAATCAGAGGAATGTGTTTGAAGTTGTGATATTAATTTGTTTAATTTTGGGTATGACGCCCGAAGTGTATTTTGCAATTTTAACATTTTATGTTTCAAGGCGGTATCACTCGTTCTGTTCTTATGGTACTTTAGTAAAGATTTATCAATTTGCTAGTTTATTATGAACGGTTGATGAAACTTTATATAATTTTCAATAATAAAAAATAGATTGTTGCATGGACTAAGCACTTGTAATTTGTCTATTACAGGATCAAGCGACTGAAGTCATCCTTACACTAGGCGAAGCCTTCGAAGTCGCTTACCAGATGGCGCTCCGTGAGCAGTCCAACCGGACCAGAGTGACCCAGTCCATGGCCAAGACCCCCACACACGACCCCATGACAACCACCAACAAGGAGAAGCCCAACGTCAACCACGGACGATCACATTCCATAACAGAGATCAAACTCAACGGACACCAACTCAAAATAGCTCCCATCCCCGCTTCACTCTCTAATGAAGACTTCCAAGCCGCCGCAAGGAACTCCGACGGCTCCAGAAGCCCTAGGACCCCTCTCCTCAAGGCGCCTATAGCCTCCACAGAGGAATTGTGAAAGCAGAGGTAGCATTGGTTGCTTAAGAGATAATTGTCGAACGAAAACTATAGAATCGAAATATTAACTGTTCGCTTTTGCATCAATGCTTTAAACTTCGTTTAAGGATGCTAAAAGTTTTGTAACACTATTGAAATGTTTAATTGTGGAAGACATTATATTAGAATTTGACGTCATTGTCTTCCTAAAAAACTTCCATAAAAAGACGATTTAGATAAAGCGTTTTGGAACGTTTTCAATGGGATTCCTCGAATTGTTATTGATAATGTTATATTCGTTAAGTATGACTATTTAATGGTGAAAATAGGCTTGTGTGTTTTAATATAATCAGGACCAGTTACTAAATACATGAATTTCTGGTCTCGCATTGTGGTATACTTATAATAATATAAGAGTATAAACTATTGTATTTCGATTTCGACACTGCTTTTATGAACCATAACCTAATTTATTTAACTGTTGTACGATACTAGTTAAAACAATTTTGCTATTGAATAGTAAAACTATAGGGGCTGTTATATTTATATAGTAGTTTTAAATGATTGTATATTTTTGTTTCCTCTAGCATTAATATGCGAGCTGTTATATGTACTATTTTATACTTGAGCATTTATTTCATCGTTTGTTAGCTCAAGTCACGTTTTACAATATGTAATGAGTGTAATATCTTACACGTAAATTTATAATCGATTTTTAGAGGTTTCAAAAAAGGTTAGTTAGCTTTACATTATTTTATGCTTTGGACATCATATTGATATTCTTTTAGGCCTAAAATAATATAATCTCGATCCTAGATATTATATGTTTGTGTAATACGTTACCAAAATTGTTCGGTGTCGTATATAGGTAAGTGTAAATAGTTTAGATATGTAATATTTGAATGAGGATGGAATATTGTGGGTTGTTGACACAAAAACTTCTTATGACAAGAATAAGTAGGTATATAGCGAATTCGCCTAACATATAGTACATAAAACATATCAACCAACGTTATGTGTTAATAGGTACCTATTCATTAAAGAGTCTGGTTGCGGTGGCCAGATTAATGTTATTGTCATATAATGAATTATTGCCCCAGAAATCATCGCTATATTATTAAAAGGTCTAGCCACCGCGATTAGTACAGAAAAGTTCGTATTTATGAAATTGAGCTTCCGATGTTAATTTTGCGAAGTAGTTTTAAAAGTGTTGACATTCGTTATAATACGTACAATAATAGTGTCTCAAAATGACAAAAAATATAACTGTTTTGAAGTTCTTTTCAATTATGGCAACTATTTGCTCAATACAATGGCGTTTTCGGAGACATTTTTGATTATTATTGTTCATAAAGTTTTTGGTACATTCGGTTTTACGGTTTTATGTATGTCGTTGCTAAAGTCTGACTATTTTAATTTGAGATTTGGTGTAATCTTATGTGATATGAAAAGTAAAAAGTATTCAATTCATTTTTTTATCTTTCATTTCTAAATCTTTGTCCTTTCAATTTTATGTTAAGTATTATATTTATTTGTATATGTAGCATTTTTGAAATAATTATACATTGTTGATTATTATTTTATTTACTATACATTTGTCATATGAAAATATTCATGTTGATATAGACAATTTATTTAATATACGTAGAGTTACTGATATTATGTATATTGATATAAGAGTAGTATATGATATAAAATAAATTATGAAATTGACTATACTGTGCCAAATTGCAGTGATACTGGTTTGAAAGCCAATTACGATTGGAAAATAATAGGAAAGTAAAAATGCTCACTGTTGACACCAATGTAGTATGCTCAGGCCTGATTTTTATATACTTATGTATAAAACTAATTAAATTTACGTATTAGCATTAGTAAGAGTGCGGTGACCGTCCTGCAACTGGGCGTATACATTTTTATATTGCAGTTTTATACATAGACTTCAGTTAATTAATGCGAGTGAACATAATAAAATAAGTTTTCTTAGACTGAAACTAGGAGCATTTTTACTATTATTCATTGAATTTTAGCTGATAACAGACTTCAAAACAGAGCTAATTAGTATAAGTGTAGTAAATCCTAAGATAAAGCAATAAACTCGTCTACAAACATTATATCTGGTTGATTTTTCACAAAACAAGAGTTTTGTTTCAAAGTAAACTTATGATATTTCCCTAGAATTACATATTTATGTATGTATACCAAAGAAAACTAGAGTAGTTTTAAATAAATATTGAATATTGACATAGCTCGAAGTGACATCGGTCATAAAATATATTACTGTTATAGATATGCATACTATATTACAATATCAATATAATATGAAATTATCACTGCCGTTTGATCGAAGTTTTGTTATGATGTTACGTGTTATACTTTATATAAACGTACTTATATGTTTTATATAAATTAATAGTAATGTTATTTTGTAGGCCCCTCCTCTTTTGTTTTAGAGTCAAGTTAAATTGTTTTATTATATTAAATTCGTCTTGGCAAATATCTATCAATGTGCTTTATATGTTTACTATGTACGTATCTATAAGAAATTATTGGTTGTGTCCTACTGTTTATTTATGTAAAACTATACATAATATATTATATTGTAGTTGGTCCTTCGAATATTATTGTAAATACCTACCTATAATGAAATTATATTCAAAATTCAATAAATTGTGAAATATTGTGTGACGATCTCTTAATTTCTATGTAGGTATTAACCATACCTTATATTATTCCTTATGACCTACTCCTAGTTCCTACTAGACTAAGTCAGAGTTTTAACTGAAACATAGGGTAAATATAGGCTGACTAATATAGGGTAATAAAGAAAAATAGATACCAAAGCCCCCACAGATGCATACTTTGTGGAAAAGTGAGAGCCATTCACTCCTCTGCAAGACCGGTGATGATGACAAGACTTCTCAAACCCAACTTCGTAGTCAGTCAGGAAAAAAACGCTTCTGGAATAGTTTTTGTAGTCACTTCCACTATATAGGTACGGTATTTCTACGTCGTTTTCTTCAAATCGAACTACACAACAGACTAACAGCATATATAATCTGGGTTTATATGAGTCAGTAGTGTAAGGATCTCCTCTTTTAAGTTGAATAGAATAGAATAAACGATAATTTAGCACAAATAATACCTAGATGCACAATTAAAGAGTAAGCGCTCGAAGTATCATCACGTGATTCGTGCAAATAGGTACCTGAAGAAATGACTACAGTGGTTCCCATCACGGATAAATTTATTAAACACTCATTCAAATAATAAGATGTCATAGTAGTCCAGTCAAAATAGACAAAAATAAGTGCTAACTTAGACAAAATTCGCATAGAGCTGAAAATTGCCAGAGACGTTAAATACATCATAATAAACGAAATATCAAAAAACCCCAGCAATCCCACTTCTGCGAAAAAATTTATTCAAGGTCAAAAGTATAAAATTAAGGATTGTTCCATTTTTTTGAAAACAGTAAGTATTATCGTAAAAATAGGTCAAACAAAAGTTGTAGATCATACAATTTTCTACAAAAATGGTCCAGTCACTTTTTCTCTTTCGACTCACCATTCGCGAGATATCGTGGTTTTAATCATTAGAAAATTCATATTTTACATAATATGCATTCATCTGTTGATATCGTTTTTGATCGATATATGACCTGGAATAGGTTCACTACGGTAGCGACGTTAAAACCCGACCAAGTGTGAGAAAAAAACATAGGTTTTATATGAGAACCCACTTTACACGTTGGTTTCATGTTGTTTCTAGTATTAGATGTTATAGAGGCAACTGAGATACATCATTCGTTAAAATTTTAACTGTCTAGCACAATCGCATGGGGGCCTGGAAGCGTTTGAAAATACAACTTTTTCAACTTTGTGCATCGCTATATCTCTGAAATGGTGAATCTTAGGAACAAAGTGTTTAAACATTTTTATAGATAATTACGTGATAAGTAATTTTGTCATACATACTTTTATGATTAAACTTACCGTTTCGCTCAAAAGTGCATAAAACTGATATTTGTGACATTTGACCTTGATTATTTTTTTTTGCAGACGTGGGATCGATGGGGACTTTTGACAGATTATTTTTAATAGTGTTCCCAACATTCATGCCAATTTTCAGCTCTATGCGAATTTTTCCTAGGTTAAATGTCTATTTTGACTGGACTATAGGGTTCAATATACGGTGGTTACAAGTGACGGCCAGATATCATAGTCCAGTCAAATTAGCATCTAAATTATGGGTAAGGTTGCATTAATTCCCAACAAGCTGGATTTTTGTGCAGGTCTTGAATACGTCATTACAAATGATATGTCAAAAGTCCCCATCGATCCGACGTGTGCAAAAAAAAATTATCATGGTCAAATGTCACAAATATCAGTTTTATGCACTTTTGAGCGAAACGGTAAGTTTTATCATAAAAGTATGTATGACAAAATTACTTATCACCTAATTATCTATAAAAATTGTCTTACACTTTATTCCTAAGATTCACCATTTCAGAGATAAAGCGATGCACAAAGTTGAAAAAGTTGTATTTTCAAATGCTGCCAGGCCCCCGTGCGATTGTGCTAGACAGTTAAAATTTTCACGAATGATGTATTTCAGTTGGCTCTATAACATCTAATACTAAATACAACATTAAACTATCACTCAAGGTGGGCTCTTTTTCTTTTCTCTACGAAAGCTTTTTTTATTTGCTCGCACTTGGCCGGTTTTTAATGTGGTAACCACGTTCACCCATGGACACCACGTTAATGTGGAATAGGTTTACTAGGGTAAGCACGATAAAACCCGTCCCAGCGCGAGGAAATAAAAAAAGGGCTAGTATGAGACCCGACCTTAAGTGATGGTTTAATGTTGTATTTAGTATTAGCGATAATAGAGGACTGTCTCGGTGGAACAGTGGTTAGTGCCCCAGGTTCATAACATACGGTTCCATGGGTTCGATTCCCACTCGGGACAAATATTTGTGTGACGAACATCGGTAATTGTTCCGTGTCTGGGTGTATTATTAAATATGTTTAAGGTTATTTGTGTATCCGCTGTTGATCCTGATTTCCGTAACACAAGTGCTTAAGCTACTTACCACGGGATCAGATCAATGTATGTGATGTTGTGTAAAAAAAAAAAAAAAAAAAAAAAAAAAAAAAAAAAAAACTGAAATCCACCATTCGTAAAAATTTTATCTGTCTAGCACAATAGCACGGGGGCCTGGAAGCATTTGAAAATACAACATTTCAACTTTGTGCATCGCTGTATCTCTGAAATGGTGAATCTTAGGAACAAAGTGTAAAGACAATTTTTATAGATAATTAGATGATAAGTAATTTTGTCATACATATTTTTATGATAAAACTTACCGTTTTGCTAAAAATCGCGAAAAACTAATTTTTTTTACCTTTGACCTTGAATAAAATTTTTTCCTTACAGGGGAAAGATGGGGAACTTTCAAATTTTGTTTTTAATGATATTTTAAGCAATCTTACCGATTTTCAGCTTGGTGGGAATTTATGTAACTTCGAATGTCTAAATTGACCGGACTATCAAATCTTGCAGAGTTAATCAAGTCGGGTCTACTTATTTCTCCTTGAAATATATTGAAATTGCCATACGACCACCGCCTAACACCAAAATCACCGTCCAATAACTCATTTACAAGCCAACAACATTTATCCGGCGATAAATTTCCTCTCCTCTCTAAAAACACCTAATTACGTCCGCGTCATTAGGTTTGCCAAAAAAAGGTTCGAGTTTAAGCGCCATTTGTTAATCACGGCGACGGTCGATTAGATGTGAACGATGGAAGCCGGCGCAGGTCTTAGCCGGAGATAAATGGAAATTAGGTTTCCGAGGGGTTTAAAAGGTTTTAAAATCATACGGTGGCACTTATAAGCCGATATCAGAAGCCTGGTTGGCGGAAAATGTTGGCGCTATCGTCGTTGTCACTCGCTCGATTATGAGTCAAATTTGTAAATACATACTCATAATAAATATGACACCCACAACATGATTGTGTGAAATTTTGGTGAGAGCCATCAGCTCCCCGATCTATTCCTTTCTAATACCAGTAGCGCTACCATGAGTTTAAAAGTTACGGACTCGATATCGCCTACGTAAATATGTCTATGAAAAACTTGTACAGCGTCCCTGGTGGTTACACTAAGAACTAAAATCGGCCGTATGAAAAAAACAACTCGATAGCTTTTTAACGTACGTTCGAAAACTTTTTCGATAGCCAACTCATGGTAGGTACCGCTGCAGAAGCCAATACAAACTTTTTTTTTGTATAAATTTAAAATTTTTAAGTGCTAAAGCTTGCACTAGCTGTACTAATATTTAGAAAAACGGTTTTTATTTGTAGTCGTTATTCGAATGCATAGTGCAATAGTATTCGTTTTTATGGTTCCGTATTTGGTATTAGTCAGGAATAGATCCGCTCTCCCGCAAGTCCGGTGATGACGACAAGGCTACACTAAGCCATCATCGTAGTCAGTATGGGAAAAAATGTACTGCGTAGTTGAATAACAAAATTCACGTTCTTAAATAAGTCAAACATGGTTTATAAAATACTAGCTTTCCGCCCGCGACTTTGTCTGCGTAGAGACGTTTAACGAATAAAACATTACTTCCTTATAGCGCAGTCGGTTAAAAAGTAGCCTATTATAACATTTCCTAGGCTCTGGACTATATGTGTACTAAATTTAATTTAAATCGGTCCAGTACTCTATGCGTGAAAGCGTAGCAGACAGAGTTACTTTCGGATTTATAATACATATTAGTAAGGACTAGTAAGAATATGTTTGACTGAATCTATCGTATCTAATGGAAAAACGTGAAAAATAAGAAAATAGAGAACCGCAGGGATATATTAGATCTTTTCTTTCTTTTATAAAATCATGAGACATCACCTGCGTTGTCCCATAACTACGAAGTAAATTTAACTTCAGAGTTCCGTCACGATTGCCTCGTAAGCCTATTGAGCCTCTTCCTTGTCCCTTCAGTAAAACCGTTATGGGTGCTAACTCGCCAATCTCCAGAGTGTGCAGGTTAAATACAACAAGTATAGTGGGTGCCTTGATGTTCATTTCACACTTTTGGCTAGATTTAAAGCTACACTATTATGTAACTTGACATAGTTTGTTTTATTGTTGTTCTACGTTTTAAATAATTTTTTGTTCTTTATTTTTTTCATTATGTAAACATAGATTAAAACACTAGGTTAGACATTTTTAACCTTATTTGCATATGGTGTATACCTTCAAGTGATTAAGCAATCAGCTTGAGTATCCTTGCTTGTATTTATTTTAAGTATTGTTGTATTAGTCGTTGGTGTACCAAACAAATAAATAATAAGCTTATCACACCGATATTCTGTCTCGAGTGGACTAGGAGTTGTGAGATCTATAGCACTAGGAGTTGTGAGATCTATATCTCACAAATCCTAGTGCAGGATACAGGGACCCAAACAAATCGCCGTCGGACCAACCGAAAACTAGCCAGTCATATACGAGTATGTACAGTCATTTAACTAATGAGGCGAAAAGTCCAAATTGCACGATCACTTCCTAAACCGGGTTTTCTAAGGACCGGGAATAGATGGAAGTATACTAATATAACTAAATGATAATACTTGTAACTTATACTTACTTATCATTAAACATGAATATTTGTAGGTACTCTACCTTTTTATTTGCATTTTAAATCAATATTATTTACCGAGAAAATTTGAAGAACTACATGTAGAACACAAAACTGACTTGCATCACTGAATAACGAGTGTTTTGATATTATCTGTAAGAAACTAGAACTCAGTTTTATTTTTCACAGCCATATTTACAAAGTACTTCGAACGTTTTTTTATTATTCAATCAAATAAAAGCACATCTTTCAACTTAAATCAATTGTATAATTAAGCTTATTTGAAAGAAAAAAAATTTAAAGAAAAAACCATACTATATTTAAAGAAACCGTGACTTCATCCGTCAAAAATACCAAGAGAAATCATTTAGAAAATGTGGCGCTCAACGAATACGTTGATGAAAAATTTTAATACCACTCAAAACACTTGTTCCCAATTTACTAAAGCTTACAAAATTATAACAAAAATATTCGACCACATGGTGCACTCGAATAAATATGCAATCACACGGCCGCTTGGCGCCGAGCGATGCATCTACTCGAGTGCATAATCGGACGGAATCGATACTCGACAACCACTTGATTGTTCGAACAAATGTTGTATTTGGGCCCTTACAATGTTATAATACTATAATTATATGTATGTGTGCCTTGTTATACATAAATAAGTTAACAGTTTGCATTAATAACATTTTCAATCGGATTTTCAATTATTTTGGTTTTTTACCGATTACCTCCTTATGAAAGAAGTGAGATTTGAAATGGGTTAATGTAATATGGAATTAATATGTCTCAATTTATTATTGGAAATGTAAACAACAAAGAAAAAACAATACACTTGTATGTAAAAAATGACGTTATACCTTCCGATATGTTAATCTGCTAGATAATATTTTATTTAAAATATTCAATAACTATTTAATTTGCATGAAGTGTCATAATATAGTGTGATAACAAATAAGATCACAGTGTAAAAATTGTAAACGGTACAAATAAAAAATGCATAATTTTAATGGTATGACAAAACAAATTACCGAGAGCGTTTTAGCACCGTTTCAAGCGAACACCAAAATTTTGCGAGAGACCATCCACCTAACTTACAAACCCCGATTTCGTTCGCGGTCACAGGAAACTTCAATATAAGACGTTAACTTTAAAATCCATTAGGAAATATCTCTCCTACGGAGGGAGCTATCTACGATGCAATTACGGTGCAGCGGTGATCGGCGATCGGCTGATGGGAAATTTGACGCGCCGTCACACGGAAGTATTGCAACCGCTCGGCGCTCGTTAGATCGCGACGAGATGGGTAATGATGGCAAGGATAGGACACACCTCGTATCGTTAGTTTCATTTTATTTAAAGTTTTATTTTGTAGTAGTTTTTTTATAAAATGCTAAGATGATGACCTCACTCCACCATGTTAGATGGTATGCAGTAGTGAGATCCACATATTATGTGGTCGACAGGCACTATTATCTACATATTGAGCCTAAAGAGCCCGGGATCACAGGAGGGGGGAAACATGAGCTGGAAGGGCAACCTCGTGTCGAGGAAGAGAGTTGGGTTAATGATGATAGGTAAGACAAGGTTACAAACTGGTATCTCTAGTAGGAATAAGTTTATTTTATGATTTCTTTTCTGAGGAAAATATACGGTTCTAGGTACTTATTATGTAGCGACGGTGATAAATAATCATAAAATAATTTCAATTAAATCAGCAATTAACAAATATAAAATAGTATGATTTACTTAAAGAAGCAGTCATATACTAAAATTTTTTATTATAATTACACGCTCCGAAATCATATTGTAAAGCTTTGCGTATGCTTTAATTAGAAAAAAAAGTATTATAAAGTATTTACAGAATAATAATGAGATCGAAGTATCCTTTATTATAAAAATACAGGACAGCCATAGATTTCTCGGATCATACGTCTATGGGACCCGTTACCAGCCATCATAAAGATATTTAGCGCAACATTCAGAAAATGAATGCTCATTACTCTACATTGTGAAACAAACAGACAAAGCTTATAGGTATGTATGTATCATACTCGGTTCTACACAATATGCAAAACGGCTTAATATAATTTGTGACGAGGATGTAAGTAGGTAATACAATTTCCGAGGTATAAAGTCAAAGAGCTCAGTGGCGCCCTCTCGCATCGCAATATACTTAATTACAGTAATACCTACCTGCCCACCTCAATACGTGACGTTTGATGTAGGGTGCCCATAGTTTAGGGTTTTAGGAGAATATTACGGAATATCTTCTTAATCGAACCAATCTACGACTGTAAAAAATGCATGCGTTTTTTGACGTGTTAAGCTTAATGTAGTGAAACATTTTTTAATGTTACTCCTGTATATGTACCTCTCAACCTATAAATAAAAAATAAAGGCGTCCGACCGATTTCAGTCATGGCGGCCGATCTCAATTGAGATCAGCCAAGTGCGCAGGACATATTATAGTGCACAAGTGTGCGCGCAAACACAAGTGCACTCTCTATTCCCTTAATCTTATAATTCGGTGGGACGGCAATCCGACATGACCGATGAGAGATCGGGCGCAGGACCAACGTACTTTCCGAGGCAGGGGCGTTCAACCGCCAACTTCTTAACTCCGGGCTGAATAATTTCATTACAGAAAAACGCACACATATTTTGCCCGACCCCGGATTCGAACCGGGGACCTCTTGGTCCTAACGCAGCGCTTGCTACCAATAGACCAACGAGGCAGTTCCCTACCTATACGAGTATTATGAAAATAAATTATTTGATTTGCTCTACGTATTAGAACTGTTTTAAATGAAAAATAATTTAATAGATTCTCATCCTGTCTGTACTTCTATTACATAATGCATTTAGAAAAAAATGTTTAGTTCATATTCACTAAACATTCACTAAATATATAACATTACAAAATTACTTTGTTGCGCATATAAACTATATGTTCACTTACAAATGTGATAAGGCAAAAGCAGTGTGATTCATCCACCCCGTTTCGAAATGCTGACAACACTAAAACAAATGGGGGGGGGCAGAAGGGGGAGGCCCAAGAAGGCCTGGCTTGACGTCGTAGTGGATGACATGCGTGCCAACAAACTCTCCCCGAAAGATGCCAAGACCGTGCGAAGTGGAGAGTTAAGAGCAGGAAAGCGGACCCCGGGCTCCGCAAGGATGCAATCGGGAAAACGCGAAGATGATGATGATGACTAAAACAAACCAAAGTTACTGTCAAACTACCATTTGTGTGGTATATATTTCTTGTTTATTTTAACTATATTACAATTGCCGTTCGTATTGTAAATAAAATTCGTATTCCTTTGGTTTTCCTGAAAAAAACTTTGTGGCTAATTTTATGTGATTTTAATGTGTCTTAATTAGCCCATAGACATCTCCACCCACCAAAGGGCGCAAGCTTACTCTAAACTAGGGCGATCTAGCCTTATTCAACCACGCTGGCCAAGTGCGACTTCACAAAACTATAGAGTTTCTTCGTATGTGCAGGTTTCCTCGCTATGTTTTCCTACATTACCTACCATGTTCATATTTAAATTGAAAAGTGTGTAGTAAGTAAACAAATTTTAATTTATTTTAATCACCCTACATTTTCCCTTTTATGAAGCTGGCCTTCAGAGTGAGTGCGACAGGCCCAATATGGTCTATTGTGCCTGTCGATCTCATTACCGCTTACCATCAGGTGGAGTGAGGTCATCTTGTTAGCCTTTTATTTAAAGAAAAAATCACAAATTTCATACAAAAGTCCGTTAGTCTCCTTGTTGCCTCTCCACCCTATGACTAGTGCGAGTACTCCCGTAATTGCGTGGTAATTACGCGGTGCGCGGGGCCGTGCGTAATGCGTTGCGCGGACTTGAAAATCTTCGCTGAAGTTAATTTGTACGAATGTTACGCGCGTCTCTATTAATAGATGCTGATGTCAACTAATTAAGATTTAATCACATTTTACTCGTGTATGTTGCTATTTAAGTAGCTTACGAAGGACATATTAGCCTTCATATGCATGCATGAAAAATATTTAAATCATATACTTTTTACAACCATAATGTGATTCAACCTTGCCGATTCTACCTAGGATACGAGGAATTGAATAGTTTTGTACTCATTTTATCCGTTAATCATGTAAGAAAAACAGGTTTTGCTACTCCATTCTACATTACAGTTATTTTCCTTCCCGTGCAAATGCAATATGCTGACGAGAACGTAGTGTTCATTTATTTATCTAATTTAACTTGAACATGCGCATTTTGTTGAAATTACTTATACTAGGATAAGGTTCAACTAGTAAACTACAACGATTGATCACTAAGGTACATTTAAAATCCATACTGCAAAGAGTTACAACAATTCCATTCCCTAAATGTTGATCAGTGATATTTATGGTAGAGCTTAAAAAATAAATGAAACAACAAGTCAAATCAATAAAAAGAGGTGTTGTTTGAACATGTTCTATTCCTTAATCTATAACCTATTGATAGAAAACAGGGTGAACTCACCCGTGATCATGGCGCTTGCAATAGTGCCGAAATATCGGGAGCTCATTAAAACAGTCGCCGCGCGCGCATCTCCGGTGACAAGCGTGTGTCAGACTGCAGCGTATCTGTGTCGAAATCTTTGTGAAAATGACGTCTAATGTTATTAAATGTACGAGTTGCAACATAGTGATCAGTGAAATATTAGCCTTTGTGAAAAATAAACTGGATGTTATGGACGAGGACAGTCTATGTCGTATTTGTGTAACGGCATTTACTTCGGAGGAAATACTTAGCGCGAAAAAATTGTTATACGACTCCATACCTACGGATAAGCGAAGTAAAACCCGAAAAGGTGAAAAAAAGGCGCAACGAGACATCGATGATATAATTGGGCTCTTCAAACGGACGGATCCAGAAGTTATTCCTATTTTCGTGGCGCGAGATCTCCAGAAACTGCCCCCGATCACATTCGATCATGTTGATGTGACGCGTCTACTGAAGGATATTTTGGTGTTGAAGGAGGCTCAAAAAGTAGCCGAAGAGCGTTACGTCTCAATGGATACCTTTCAAGCATTGAAAAACGAGGTTTTAGACCTTAAAAACTCGTCTATTGTTAACTTCGAGAATGGCTATAATAATGTAAACATACGAAGAGGGAATTATCTTAGTCGCGATTGCAACTACGAAAGTGGACCAAAGGGACTACATCACATCTCAGGGTGTAGCCCCAAAAGCAGTGATATTTCATCATATAGTCCCGAACAGCCATTTGAACTATTTTCAAATACACTAAATACATTTGGACCAGTAATAAATACAAATGTGGGTAAAAATAACGAACGAGTTTGCTTAAACAACCCGTGTGCGACTTCAAGTGCGCGAATGTTGAATCCGAAGCTCAGTGTACAGAAGGACGAAACTGCCGTGACAAGCAATGTGCATACAAAGCAACCTATGTCGCACTGTACTAATGAGCGGGCAAACTCACCTATGTTACGCCTGGACGGTGAAGCTGCGCATTCAGAACCGCGAATGAGTCCGTTAGCAACACAAACATCGATAAGTATTGCAGAGAAACTTAGCGCTCCGGGACAATGGAAACATGAAAATCCTACTGAGGAGTGGAAGGTGGTGCAGCGTAAGCGGTTACGAAACAGAATAATTATAGGAAAAAAAGGAACAGCAAACACTGACGGTAAATTTAAAGCAGCTGATATTAACATACCACTATTTATCTACAATGTGGACAAGTGCACGGCCGAAAATGATATAACTGCACATGTGTACAGTAAGACACAAATAAATGTCACACTGCAAAAATTAAATTTAAAAATTGATAGAGGCTATAACGCTTTTAAAGTATTAGTACCGAAAAGTAAGCTGGATGTTTTTCTTGGCGAAAGCTTTTGGCCTGAGGGCGTACTGTTTCGGCGCTTTGTGAATTTCAAAAAAGCGAAAAATAATGAACCCGAAATACTAAATAATGACTAGTGAAATTTTAGTTAATAACTGTATACTATTGAGTTTCAACTGTAAAGGCATTTCACGCTCAATGGAGTGCGTAAGGACACTATGTAAATCGGGGGACATCATTGCACTCCAAGAAACGTGGCTACTGCAACATGATATACCGTTATTGGGAACCATCGATAATAACTTTGCGTACGCCGGAAACACAGCGGTGGACCTGTCGACGGGAGTTCTGCGTGGTCGTCCGTACGGGGTGTCGCTTTACTGTGGCGAAAGGATCGGTTTCCGTGCGGTTCTATAATGGAGTGTAAGAGTGTTCGACTGTTAGCGATTAAGATACGTATGAATAACAGTTACATGATAGTGTTTTCCGTGTATATGCCTACTGATGTGCGTGAAAATTTAATAGAATTTACGGAATGTTTATGTGAAATGTATGCGATTACTGATAATGAAAATGTGGATCTAGTGTACTTGTTAGGCGATTTTAATGCACACATTGGTGCGCCCTTTTTCAACGAACTAAGGAATTTTTGTACTGAACAAAAACTATGTATAGCAGACACAGAGATGTTGCCGGTCGATTCGTTTACGTATGTGAGTGACAGCCACGGTTGTAGACGGTGGCTGGACCATTGTGTGACCTCGCTAGCGGCTAGACAAACGATTGTAAGTGCAAAAATTCACTATGATGTATTTTGGTCTGATCATGTTCCTCTTGAAATAGTATGTAATCTTAATAAATGTATACCGAAATCTATGGATAAAAACATAGAAGAATGTGTTGATATTAAATAAGAACACAGTTTTTTGACAACGAAATGTAAGTTTATTTATAGAACGCAAACTTTTTACATCTAGACACATCGGCCATGTATTTCATAGAGAATGACAGAGGCGGGGGAAGTTGCCATAGAAAAAATAATTTAATTACATTGCCATTATCTAACACCCCCTCTCAATGTAATTATTAATTATAAAACAAAACTTGACCCAGTAACCTATAGTTACCTATAACTACAATATTAGTAACTACATAGTGCATATTATGCAATTACATTACATTTTTGTAAACAGCGGGTTATCAGCTCCCTATTTAGACCCTTGGTAAACATATCTGCAGGTTGTTCACCAGTCTTAATAAATTTTATACATAACATGTTACTTCTAATAAGCTCTCTTACAAAGTGGTATTTTATGTCAATATGTTTTAGGCGTTTAACAGTGTCTGTGCAGGCAACAGAAATAGCAGATTGATTGTCACAATAAATATGCACTGGACACACATTATTTATCCCAAAATCATTTAACAAGTTTATTAACCAACAAGCCTCACTGGCAGCAACACTTAAAGCAACATACTCAGATTCAGTTGATGACAAACTAACTGATATCTGTTTCTTTGAGCACCATGAAATTAAACAGTTTGAAAATTTAAACAAATAGCCAGATGTGGACTTCCTATCTGTGAGATCCCCTCCCCAGTCAGCATCACAATAACCTTCCAAGATATCATCTTTACATTTATACACTAACTTATATTCTAAAGAATGTTTAACATACCGCAACACTCTCTTTAATGCGGCTAACAACATACTATTTCCATACTTCTGGTATCTACTCAATAGAGAAACAGCAAAACAGAGATCTGGTCGAGTACCAGATACAGCATACATAAGGCACCCTATGATTTGACGACATAACTTTTCAGTATTTATATCAACATTATTTTTATTACATTCAAATATTTTACCATTAAAATTTTGATCTATTGGTGTAGAAATTGGTTTACAATCCTCCATTTTAAACTTTTTCAATACATTTTCCAAATATTTTCTTTGGCTCAGTTCAGTAACACCTTTCTCAATATTTTGTTTTATGTTTATGCCCAAAAAATCAGTAACTACACCTAGGTCTTTCATTTTAAATTCCATACTTAAAACATTTTTCAACTGTTTAACTAAAATATCATTTGTTCCAAACACTATGAGATCGTCCACATAAAGTAACAGGTAAGTTTGATCACTATCATTTCGCTTTATATAAAGACAAGAGTCACAATCTGATTTAACAAATCCTTCTTTAAGCATAACAGAGCTAAATTTTACATTCCAACATTTAGGTGAACTCTTGAGCCCATATAGTGATTTATTCAATTTTACTATATTATTTCTACCTATATATGCTCCTTCTGGTAAGCTAATAAAGACATTTTCTTTTAATTCCCCATACAGGAAAGCACCAGTTACATCCATTTGATAGATAGTTAAATTAAGTTTAGTTGCAATAGTAACAAAAAGTCTAAGAGTTGACAATTTGGCAACTGGAGCATATAGATCATTTAAGTCTAATGTATCTTTCTGTTCAAAACCTCTAGCTACTAACCTAGCTTTGTATTGTGGAATATTATGGTTATTTCTTTTAATTTTAAAAACCCATTTACTACTTACAACCTTCTCACCTATTGGTATATCACATACTTCCCAAGTGTTATTATCCCTTAATGTTTGCATCTCCCTCTCAATTGCTTCCCTCCATTTGGAAGCATCACTTCTTGACATGGCCTCTTCGTAGGTAACAGGTCCACTTCCTTCAGAATACACATTCTGACAGTTATAAAACACCGTTGGTTTCCTCACACGTTTGCTGTGTTGCCTTGGAGGTATCTCAACATCTTCTTCATCGTTGGATGGTACATATTCACTTCCCGACTCATTGCCTTCATTTGAAGTGACGGTTTCATTGAGTGTTACCAATTCTGTTGATGATTCCTTTTGAAAGTCACTAGATTTCTCTTCTTCATTATTTTCTTTGTAGCTAACCTTAACTTCATATTCTTTTATATCACTTTGCTCTTTTCTAAGAAAACTAAATCTCTTTTAATTTCCACCTTGTTCCTGTGAGAGTAATATATTCTATATCCCTTAACTGTCTCGCCGTATCCAACCATAACACCTTTTTCTCCCTTACTGTCCCACTTCCTTCGTTTTTCTTTAGGAATGTGAGAATATACTGGGGTACCAAATGGTTTCAACTGATGAATGTCAAATTCTTTTCCGGACCATACTTCATATGGTGATTTCTGACCATCCTTACTCTTGCTGGTTCTATTTAACACATAAGCTGCAGTATTCACAGCCTCTGCCCACAAAGTCTTTGGTAAAGTTTTACAAGCACTCAGCATTGTTCGAGCAGCTTCTACGAGGGTTCGGTTCTCTCTCTCTGCTTTACCATTTTGTTCCGGAGTGTAAGGGACACTGGTTTGATGCAGGATACCATGTTTTGAGAATATTGCTTTCACTTCTTTATTCACAAATTCCAGACCATTATCAGATCTGAATACTTTTATTTTATTCCCAGTTAAGTTTTCTGCCTTACATATAAAATCTTCAATCACATCCTTTATTTCATATTTATTTTTCACGAAATATATTGCTCTGTAGTTTGAGAAGTCATCTTTTAGAACTACAAAGTAGCGTGCGCCTCCAACCGACGTTACTTCCATGGGGCCACAAGTATCCGCATGGATTAACTCACATGCTTTGGTGCTGACACTGTCACTGTTATTGAAAGATAAGCGTTGGATCTTCCCTTCTAAACAGCTTTCACATTTTGGAATCTGAGTTTGATCCACAACAATGTTATTTTTCGAGAGTATCTTTTTGACATAGTCGAAGTTTTGGTGCGCTAATCTTTCGTGCCACATTTGCAATGTATTGTTTATTGTTTTAGCTACACTTGCCACTGCGTTTTTGTAACGAAACTCCAGATAATATGAACTTCCAACACGTTTTGCGATCGCGCAAACATCGTTGTTTTTATAGAATTTACATGTAACGTCATCTGTCAACATGACATAACCTTTGTCTGACACTTTGTTCACAGAGATTTGTCTTCAAATCTGGAACAAACAAAACTTTGTCTATGGTTGTTTGAATCCACTCTATGCCATTAAAGACTTCTACCGCCATCTGTCCATAGCCAAGAACACTAATCGATGCACCATTACCCACAATTACAGATTCTTGTGATGATTTGGTAAATGTTGAAAATAGAGTGCGGTCATGGCACATGTGTTCACTGGCACCAGAGTCCACTAACCACAAAGATTTTTCTTGTTGTTCTGATGAATTTAACACCACAAAGGCATTACTTTTCTTATGGTCCTTGTTCTTCCTAAACCAACACTTTGCCTTGTTATGGCCGGCCTTTCCACAATAAAAACACTTACTTGGTCCTTCAGAGTTACTATAGTTCTTACTTTTACACTCACTACGGAAATGTCCCATTTTGTTACAATTGAAGCACTTTATATCCTTCTTGTCTTTCACAACAAACGCAGATGAACTTGGTGTTTGCGGACAACTCTCACCCTTTTCTTTTAGTCGTTCCTCTTCAATTAACAATCTTGCCGTTAAGTTATCTATAGTTTGTTTATCGTCTGGGGCAGACTCCCAAGCCGAAATGAAATATTTATATTCATCTGGTAATGACATTAATATCTTTGTTATTACAAATTTATCAGATAACTCTTCGCCCATTTGTTTAAGCTGATTTTGTATTTCTTGTATTTTAGATAGGAATGTGGACATTTCTGTGCCCGTTTCATATTTGAATTGAAAAAAGCGTTGCTGAATAATGTGGATGTTGGTTTCAGTCTTCTGTTCATAAATGCTGTGCAATTTTTTCCACATTTCAGCTGATGTTGAGCATGAAATAATATGTAACATGACATTCTCGTTCATTCTAGTAACTAATAGTGTTTGTGCTTTTGCGTCTTTTGATTCCCACATAGCTCTTGCAGTACTTTCTTCGGGTTTTAGGCATTTTCCTTCGACAACATCCAACCAGTTTTGACCACGTAGCAATACTGTAGTTTGAAATTTCCATAAATTCCAATTATTGGCTCCTTCCAGTTTCATCAAACTGTTGTTCGAGTTCATATTTAACTCCATTTCGCTGACCTGCCTTGCTTCACCCAATTGAAAACAAGTATTTCCACCTTTTTCCGAGTCTTAACCTCACTTTTTGCCGACACTTAGCACGCGGTTTAACTTGCGACTTACTAACTTCCTGTATTGTTTATTTAACATCCAAGATATGTGCCTGGGCCCATAACCTGTTGATATTAAATAAGAACACAGTTTTTTGACAACGAAATGTAAGTTTATTTATAGAACGCAAACTTTTACATCTTGACACATCGGCCATGTATTTCATAGAGAATGACAGAGGCGGGGGAAGTTGCCATAGAAAAAATAATTTAATTACATTGCCATTATCTAACAGAATGTAATACGGATTTAAAAGGGGTAATCTGGGGACAACGCGAAAAATCGCAAAAAATTAAATATTATAATCTTTGTAATAGTAAATTGAGAAACATTAACTTTCCTGAGGAATTTCGACTCTGTTGTGATAATCTATGTAATAATACTTCCCATAGAGAAATAATTGATAGTATGTATAATTCTTTAGTTACAATATTGTGTGAAGCCTCTGTTGCTTGTTGTATTAAAGACCGTCGAAGTGGGGCTGGCTTTGTCTCAGGATGGAATAAGTATGTTAGGAGGGCACACCACAGGGCAAGGCTTTGCTTTCGGGAATGGTGCTTGAAAGGTAAGCCTAGGACAGGCCGAATTTACGATGAAATGGTTTGTTCCAGAAAAGCCTTCAAATCAAAACTTAAATTCTGTCAAAATAATAAAGACCAGGTAAAAATGGATATAATTGCTTCTCATCATAAAGCTAAGAATTTTGTTCAGTTTTGGAAATCCACTAACAAATTAAACCCTAGGGTGTGTCCACCAGTAAGTGTTGACAATGTTAATGAGCCCACTGAAATAGCTAATCACTTCATGAACCGCTTCAAAGTAGAGCCCAGGGTGACGGCAGCAGGTGTGCGGGTGTCCGAGGCTAGTAATCGTGTTGACGGAAACCTCATAAAAATAACATCGGCTGAAATTGCTAAAGTCATTCGACAAATGACTAGAGGTAAGTCACCAGGGCACGATGGCCTCAGCGTCGAACACCTGCAGCATGCGGGGCCTCACCTCCCGAGAGTACTAGCCATGTTATACACATTTTGTGTCCGTCACAATTACTTACCAGATAAACTTATGAAGACCATAGTTGTTCCCATAGTCAAGAATAAGACGGGTGATGTCTCTGATGGAAATAATTACAGACCAATTTCCTGGCACCTATTTTGGCTAAGGTGTTGGACAGTGTACTTAACAAGCATTTAACACAGGATATAAATCTGCATGACGCTCAGTTTGGTTTTCGTTCTGGCCTATCCACCGAGTCAGCAATACTATGCCTTAAGCACACGGTTCAATACTACACTGATAGGAATACGCCAGTGTATGCATGTTTCTTGGATCTATCAAAGGCATTTGACCTTGTGTCGTATGATTTATTGTGGGAGAAACTACACAGTAAAACGAATTTGCCGACTGAATTGGTCAAAACATTTGAGTACTGGTACGATAATCAAACCAACGTGGTAAGATGGGCGGGGCAGTACTCAGATGTCTATAAAATGAAGTGTGGCGTGAGACAGGGGGGGTTAACGTCACCCACGCTTTTCAATATATATGTGAATGGGTTGATTGAGGAGCTCAGCAGCGCAGGGGTAGGTTGTTCAGTTGATGGCCACTTCGTTAATAATATTAGTTATGCTGATGATATGGTGCTGCTGAGCCCCTCAGTCAACGCATTAAAATTGATGCTTTCTATTTGTGAAAGGTATGCTGAGGCCCATGGACTCAGGTATAATGTGAAAAAGAGTGAGATATTGGTATTTAAATCTGGCACAAAAACCTATCCACTTCCGCCAATAACACTGGATGGGTGTCCTCTTCCGATCGTTACTAAATTTAAATATCTGGGTCACTGGGTCACAGATAACCTAAAAGACGACACTGATATGGAGAGGGAGCGTAGAGCACTGTCAGTAAGAGGTAATATGCTGTCACGTAGGTTTGCACGTTGCTCGAGTGAAGTTAAAATCACTCTCTTTAAAGCGTATTGCCAAACTTTATACACGTGCAACCTTTGGAGCAATTACACCAAAAAAACCTTCAGTGCTCTGCGTGTCCAGTATAATAACGCCTTTAGGGGGTTGTTGGGATTGCCCTGGCGCTGCAGTGCCTCAGGAATGTTCGCCACCTGTAACACGGACGGGTTCCATGCCGTTTTGCGCAAGCGAGTGGCTTCTCTGTGGGAAAGGGTGCGGGACAGCTCCAACACTCTCCTGAAGGTGGTTGCAGACAAGATGGACAGTCCAATGATTAATCACTGGAGGTCCATCCATATCCAACCCAATAATTAAGTTTTACTAACATTGTTTTTATTTTTATTTTTATTTTACTTATCTTTATTTAAATTCTACTAACATTTTATGGAATCTTTGCATTCTGAAAATAAAGATTTTCATTTCATTTCATTTCATTTCATTTCATTTCATTTCATTTCAAAACAAAACAACACAAAACAAAACAACATGGTAAATATCCCGGACATTTTTAGTTTTCTAATGTGCGTAAGCATGGCAGTTCAAAACCTCGCGACCACGATTGGTGTACCCCAGTCGAAACGTCGGGCAGTAAGTAGCTATGTAATTTGCTACTCCTAATATCGTGTGTAGACCCATAAAGACATATTTTAGTGCAATGGAACGCGAAAGTCTAAAATCTTACAGTTTAAAACCTATTGATAGGTTTTAGTAGCATTATCAGTTTATGTACGACAGATCCGCAGCACATAGATCAATGGCGGTGCGGAGACAGGCCCGCGTCGCGACGTGCCTCGCTCCAATGCTGCGTGAAAACCCCACGTACTCCACTCCAACCACCAACATACTGATCTATGGACACTGGAAGTGGCCAAGGCTATGCGTATAAGCAGCAAATGTGCCTTGCTAGCTTGCAATTATTCACACAACACAAGACTTACCTACCACCGTAAGAGCGGCCTCCAGGCTACAGCGGGCTTACTTCGTTCTGCGTTCTTAGTTTCCTCGCTTCGCAGGTTAGCTCCTTTCCGGTAGTTTTTTCTTTTTCAGTTTATCCGTTAAAGTGGTCAATTTCATCGCACCACATTATCAGCCCATATTATGTCCCCACTGCTGAGGCACGGACCTATCTTAAACTAGGGCGATAAGGCCTTAGTCAACTACGCTGGCCAAGTGCCGGTTGGTTTACCACACAATCTAAGAATTTCTTCGTAGGTGTGCAGGTTTCCTCACGATGTCCGCCAACTGTATATACTGCGGGCTGCTATTCACATTCATAAAATCACCCTGAAGTCATCCGATTACGAAATCCTTCTAAAGCAACGTGTGTTCAAAGTTCCTGTAAAAAGAGTACGAACAACTTTTGCAAAAAGACACCCAAATTATCTGTTCCCTCGGTTGTATAACCGAGCTTGTCGCAATGCTGACATTAAATCAGCGCCACCACGGATAGCCAAGGTAGCCATTGAATTGTGGCTGATGGACTTGGACTATATGGAGACAGAGGAATTACTAAGTTAAATATACCAACTAATGCTCACCCACGCACTCACTCACACGCACACACACACAAGCACACACACACACACACACACACACACACACACACATACACACAACCATAATAATAAATTAGATTTAAGTAAATAAATAAAATATTATTGTTAGAAATATTAAAAAGTTTAAATATCCTTATGTTAACTATTAGTCATGTAATTTTTTATTTTGTTTTATTTTATTTTATTTTGTTTGTTGCCCAAGACAGGTGTCTCAATTTCAAAATGTGTTTTAGTATACTGATGTATTGGCTGCTGCGATTCAAGCAATTATGCTTAGTGCAGAGTCGCTAGATATAAGAAAACCATTTGTATTACTTTTGCCCAAATAAAGATTTATTTATTATTATTATTATTATGTTTTCTTTCACTGTTAAAGCGTCGAATGATGGTACATGAATTTCAAATTTGAAAAACACCGTGGTTCGTGGCAAGGTTTGAACTGGCGACCTCTCGATGGCAAGCAACGGCCTTAACCAGTCGGCCATCGACGCTTTTTTATCGCGCCACGGTAAGTTGTAATGATAACAGTAATATACTGATTAAGGAGCTAAATAAATATACCCAGAACCAAAAGGCCTCATAGTTTGGCGTATCTAGAGAGATATTACTCTGGTCCTGACGGGCTGGCAAGTCGGCTGAATACAAACGGAGATCTCAAATCTTATTGCGCACGCCCATCGCACACGGAACCGAAATTCACTGACATAGGTCTGGCCCGATGCGGTTTGTAGGGTTCCGAACCTCGTGGGGAAAGACGAAACCCTTATAAGATTTAAAATTTGAAAAAAATCGCATTCATGACCCCGTCTGAACGGGGACTTGAACCACCGAACCTTCCGACATCGCGTAGGATGCTCTACCCACTGAGCTATCCAGGCCTTGAGTTACCAATGCGAATTCTTCCATCACCTTTAACCCGTTATAGCCACGGGTGGCGCCACCACCGGTAGTGATCAACCCTTATAAGATCTCAGTTTTCCGTCTGTTTTTCTATCTGTCAGGACCCATTTTGAGAGTATGTATCAAGTTAAA
Source organism: Maruca vitrata (assembly GCA_039566165.1). Taxonomy (NCBI): domain Eukaryota; kingdom Metazoa; phylum Arthropoda; class Insecta; order Lepidoptera; family Crambidae; genus Maruca; species Maruca vitrata. Next base: position 6,506,132 of record CM076930.1, read on the forward strand.
ATTGAAGTCTGTGATTCCCTAATGAACTAAACAAACCAACCCATTATTAGGCAGGTTACAGGCATTTAAAATCTTACAATCATACATTTTGTAAAGTATAACTACAATGTAATTCCCTTTGATGATCTCTACATCAATACATTTTGAACTAATAATTACAAATAACTAATTTTGAACTTTCAGCTAACATGATGCCGATATTTCGACTAACTTTTATTACATCGACATTAAGAAAATATATCAGGAAATGGAACTTTCCCAAACATACATATACATATTTCTGCCAAATAAATATCTATATTACAAAATGATTCATCTCTATGATTTTCCATCTTGGATTTTCGTTTCAAAATGTAAAATCTTAACGTACGTAGTCCCCCAACTTAACCTGTAGACTTATAAGTCAGTACATCGAAACATCTCCGGCATCTCCGGCGGGCATAACCCGATTTTTCGCGTCTTCCCCTTTATCTGGCGAAAAAATCGTAAACCTAGTGTGGAGGCGCACAATGGCCGTATTGTGTGCGGATTAAATTATATTTCTAAGCGAACATGACGAGACCCGGGAGGAAACGGTGAGCTACTTCGTAAACTTAGAACTTTGCTTATTGTTTTTGTAACAAGGTATTTATTTTGTTGTAAATAATAATAAAAAAATAAAAACTTTATTTGTACAACAACAAGTTACAAATTCGGAGTTTAACATAATATAACATTATGTCGCACGCTTAATCAAACAAAGAAATAACACAAAATTGCTGATTTTTGGGAATCGGCGTTTAAAGTTTTGCAATTCGTCCGCGTCAACTTTCGCGATCCATAAAAATTAAATGGTTTATGATTTGATAAAACAAAAGAATGTAGGATATGGTCTGATATATAGGTAATATTATGACATCAAAAAATATATTTTTGGAGGGATAAATAATTAGGTAATCATGAAAGAAAAAAAAAGTTTTGACTTATTTCACTTTAGCATTAAATGTTAGCTTTATATTTTAAGTGACGTCCTGACATAATGACGAATAATCCAGTTTATCAATAACAAAATAAAAATAATGTGACATTAATCACTTTTAGTTCATTTTATTACTATTAACTTTGATAGTTTCTATGTATGATTTTAAGCTTTCGCGTTCCATTACACTAAATATTAGTCTTTATGGGTCTACACGCGATATTAGGAGTAGCAAATACTTAGCTACAATCATGATTGGTGTAACCCAGTCAAAACGTCGGGCAGTAAGTAGCTAAGTATTCGTTACTCCTAATATCGCGTGTAGACCCATCAAGACTAATATTAAGTTCTAATATTACTTTTTTTTTCATAATTTTATGTTTGTAATATTATGCTTTAGAAATAAAACGCCTTTTCATATTTTTTTTATATTTATCAATGAATAACTTTCCACATAATTAGGTTATATTAAATTAAATCTTTTTATACTACCTAAATGAATAAATCAGTCTTAAACTGTAACAGAAATAATATCTTCTTTAAAAAACGAAGCTTTGTTATTTAATTTTGTAGTTCATTATCACTGCCTCGTTGCGCGTTGATCTATTGGTAGCAATCGCTGCGTTAGGACTGAGAGGTCCCCGGATCGAGTCCGGGGTTGGGCAAAAATGTGCCTCGGAAAGCACGTTAAGCCCGTGGTCCTGCGCCCGATCTCTCATCGGACATGTCGGATTCCCGTCTCACCGAATTATGAGAGTAAGGGAATAGAGAGTGCACTTGTGTTTGCGCGGACACTTGTGCACTATAATATGTCCTGCGCACTTGGCTGAGCTCGGTAGAGATCGGCCGCCATGGCTGAAATCGGTCGTACGCCTAATTTATTGATTTTTTCTTCTTGATCAACAGTCAGCCTTAAACAAGGAAAATAATAAAGTTATATAAAAAACATATCTTCTTTGAGGTCTCTGCTATTATTTGGGCTTAATACTAATATCAAACTGTAAGAACATTTTATCGAAAGTAAATTAACTACAAAATAATTTAAGATATCGCTCAAAGCTCAATAAATCAGACTTTAATTGTAGCATGAGATACCAAAAATGAGAACAAGTTCATAAATAAATCACACACAATAAAAAAAAACAACGACATGATTTACGCTCCTTTAATACCCAGCGTATTAAGGAGATAATTGAGGGAACCAAAGCTCCAAAGTGTTCGCAAGATACGCGTCTATTGGGCAAAGCCAACTGACAAAGCTGAAGACTGAAGATGGACGCGTGACGTCAAACAAGTCAGAGGTGCTACGGGAGTTAGAGAGGTTCTATGGGCAGTTATATACCTCGGTCTGTGCTGAGCCAGCAATTGCAGTGACAGACCCAAGAGCCAAGCTAACCCGACACTATACCGAAGACATCTCGGACGGACAATCAGCCTGTACGAGATTAGGATGGCTCTCAAACAGCTAAAGAAAAACAAGGCTTTCACGTCTCTCTTCCCTCTAGGGAGGGAGGGGTGAATTTAAGCGGGCCTTCAGGGTGACAGGCTCAATTTGGTATATTGTGCCTGTCGAACTGTTGCTTACCACCAGGAGTAGTGCGGTCATCTTGTTAGCTTATTATAAAAAAAAAGAAAAGGTACCGGGTGAGGATGGAATCACTACAGAGCTCCTGAAAGTGGGCGGAACACCGGTACTAACAGTCCTTCAGAAACTCTTTAATTCCTCCCTGCTCGATGGCTAAATGCCAGAAGCATGAAACTGGTGTGTTGTGGTCCTCGCTTCAACTTGTCATATTCTACAGTATTGTCGTAATCTGATAAACAATCATCACAGCTCTCGAAGGATTTTTAAAATTTTCTTTTTCTTGTATAAGTTCACAAATGTTTGGAGAAATATTTTAATTACCATCTTTTAATGTATTATTTTCATCGTCACATCTAGTCTTTATGATTACATTTTTATTTAGAGATAAATATTGAAATTCTTCATCTTCAGGACGTTATGATTTCATACTGAAGATTTGACGTGTTCGCGAGGACGCCATACGGGAAAAAAGTGAATACAACATTTTGCGTAAATATTGTACACCATGTAATGAGGATAAGAAATTACATGAAATGCCTTCAAAATCCTTTATAATAAATTAGATCAAATAGAGGGACCCCAAACTTCATCATCATCAGCTCATTCCTGTCCACTGCTGGACATAGGCCTCCCCAAATGCACGCCACTTCTCTCTCCTCGGCCACTCGCATCCAGCTCCTACCACACCACCTGACTTGCGGGGGTCCTACACTTCGTTTACCGAGACGCGGTATCCACTCCAGAACTCGTCTACCCCATCGGTCATCGGTTCTACGGCTGATGTGACCAGCTCACTGCCACTTCAGCTTGCTAATGCGATGAGCTATGTCGATAACTTTGGTTCTCTGACGGATCGCCTCATTTCCCCCCCAAACCCCAAACTTAATCACTTATTATTGCTAAAAAGCTAATGATCATGAAGACACGAGTAAATCGATGTAAAAATAATAAACTAGGTTACATAAAATAAAGATTAAAATGACGTAAGTAAAGATTTTTCTGGTGTTCATTAGGTTATTTTAATCGAAAAAGAAATTATTTCTTAATATGCCAATACTCACAGAACTACTTTTGATGTAAAACGGCAATAAATATAATACATCTAATTATTTTGCATGTAATTTAATACTAAACTGAAGTAAGTCGATGTATGTTAGAAATCTAAAATATGCTTTAAAAGTAAACTGAATTAACTAGAAATGATACTTACCCGTGACGATAATTTTTAATTCTATATGGTAATAAAACTAATAATATCGCTTTCGTAGAAAAATATAACAAGAAATGCAAATCACCTGTTAATAATAAACAGATTTAATTCACTTTACTTCGATCTTCAAATTGGTTACCTTGAGTCGGCGCTGGCACATCACTGAGTGTATCGTTTTATTGGTCACAACTTGTTCACTCCAGTTAGTAAAAAAGAGAGGGGCGATCATTTATTTCGCTTCTATTTGGTCATATCGAGCGGGAGTCGGAGCATACCTATTCTTATCGTCGTAATATTACGTTTTATGATTAAATCTCAAAAACTGTGATTTTTGAATTATTTCTTTGTTTGATTAAGCGTGCGATATGTTGGTTGTACATACATGGTCTTAAAATATTGGCGGGTTTCCCGACTCCTAAACTAAGCAGAGACTTGTATTTTAGGAGCAGGGGATTCCCCTACAAATTGTCAATATTAGTATGACAAACAAGAGTAGTAAAGGTACAAAAGTTAAGATATTTGTGTTATTATGAAATTATGTATATTTAATAAATGTGTAGTAGTGTATGTATATTAACCATTTTCAACTAATTCTTTTATTTATTTTATTATTGTGGCGAGTCAAGGATTGTTTGTTGTGTAACAGTTTCTTGGTTAAAACCAATACTGGATGAGTTAAGCGCAAGACTGATCACTGTATAGATCACAGTGGGATGCCTATGTCCAGCATTGAACGTTTTCAGTTGGTATGATGATGATCAGGTTTCAATCTGCGACGATTGGATCAGAATCTGGTTAAAATTTCTTTCACTCTGCCTGATTGGTATATTGTAAGGGTAATCGTGTTAAAATATTATCATATTACATATAATTTAATCAATTTTCAATATCTACTAATTTTAATTTTCAAAATCGACTAACATTATCAGTTTTGCTATAGAGCCTGGTAAATTTCACATTCACTCGATAAAAAAAAACTTTTTTTTTCGAGTGAATGTGAAATTTTTATTTCATTACTTTATGTTGCTTCAAATGAGTATGTTTCAAGTTCTAATAGTCTGTGGTCGACCTCAAAGGTCTGTTTAAGGAGAAATGAGGTTTTCATTCCGTGTGGACGGTTGATTTACGCTGAATTCACTTCAGGAACCTTATTATTATTATCATTCTGACGATTTATCTGTTGTTATATACCTTATTTATAACGTGTAGTGTAGGCAATATAATGAGTCTTTTGCGTTATACTCTTACTAATAATATACAGTTAAATGCCGATCTTTGATAGTAGGACAATAAGTAGCTCTCTGTGTATTTTCTACTGTACCTTACATCACGATAAATGTGATAAAATAGCACACTATTCAAACAATAGGTCATTTTTATATGTCTAGCTTACTTCATTAATAATTGCTTTAAACATAAGATTGCTTAAGTTAAGTGAAATTAAACTTAAGATTGCTTAACTTCAAAGCAATTACTTACAATGTCAAAAGAGGATTACGTCTTTTGGAAATCAGCAGGTCACCTAAAATATTCCGTTTTGCAGATTTCCACGATTGTATATAACCGGTATATAATATTGTATACCAGCTGCAGTACAGGCGAACGATACAAATCCGCAAATCCGCGTGGATCCCTGATCCGGCTAATGCGATGTGCACACGGCGCGCGACTCTGACGTCACCCGCGATGGCGGCCGTAGCTTCTCGTAGCCGCGTAGCAGCGTAGCGCGTAGCTCGTAGCAAGTAGCTTCACTTGGCGGATTTATTATGGGAAATGATTTATTGTTTCTGTTTGCAGTTTTCTTTATGGGTTACAATTTACTTGCTATACCTACAAATTTTCTATCGAGTAAATAATGAGTTTATTTGATTTTATTGTTTTAGCTGTAAAACGTAATACATTAATTGTCCAAATAGTGTGACCAAATTAATGAATATACGAACGTTTTAATAATTTTAATTTTGTTATTGCTATGTTTAATTTTAAAATCAAGAAAAACTCCATTCAGAGCATAGTTAAGATAGCTTGAATTTAATTTTATCGGAGTGCTTCTTACTGAATTAGACATTATACTCGTAGTTAGTTATGATAAATCTTCATAAACGAATAAAGCTTTTTAAGCTCTACACAAAATACTTAAACGATATAATTCGTTTCGTTAATCGAATCCCAACCCTTCCCGCACTCACCACTCACCACCGAAGTTTTGAATCCGAAAATCGGTATAAATCGCATTTTCTCCGTTATAAAGGATCCCTAATTATTAAAGTCAGAATATGCAAAGTTTGTTGTCTCTTATTTTGTTGATTTAACTCTAGTACCGTCGGGTCTCGTGGGGTAATTAGAAATTCAGATTGGAAATTTTCATATTTCACGATCTCGGATTGTATGTAAATCCGCCTAGATATGATTAAGTTGACGCGAAATGTTTGATACTTCTCTACAATCTTAAGGGCTTTACTGAGACAGATTTGGAGTCGGTTTCAGATAGTTGGGGTTTGATATTTGACAAAGTGTTGTAGTGATTTGTAGTGACACATACATACCAAATGAATTGTTTTCTTTAGGAATAAATTCGATTTAAGTTTTTGCCGTAGATTATTATAACATGTTATTTTTTAATTTTAATGAAGCATTTAGGAAAGAAAATTAAAGATATTATTAATTTTTCACAAATGTTGTTCTGATATTTAATGTAACTGTATACATTTCTTTTCTATGTTTACATATTATAATTTAATATTCATTATTATTAAATGATAAGGTTACTAAGTATAAAAAGCTTCAAAAAGAGAAAACTCGTTATGAGAAACGCACTTTACGCCTTGACACCCTATAATACCAATATCGGTTATGTTTCCCATTCATTACAACAGATTCGATCTGCCATAAAATAAAGAACACAAGGCTCATAACACTCCCACAAAATAGCCCTTATTCCGTTGCGTTAAGAACACAGTTTTTAGGGAACATGGGATCCGTTGACTGATTGGCGACCGGATGCTCCCGATTTTCCCTTTGTACCTACTATACATATAGTAATAATAGGCTCTGTTGTCTGTTTGTGATCGACGTTGATTAATGTCTGTCTCGGATTAAAAAAACTTTGTGTTTCAGCGACATGGTGGATAAAGAATGATGTGGAGTGGGTGATGGGATATTTGAAATGTTTAAAACAAGTTTTTCATGGAAGTCACAACTAGTGATATTTTTATTATTCAATAGTATGGTTAATTTGATTCGGTTTGGTACTAACGTACTGCAAAAGTTTTATTTGTAGTAACATTTATTGCTAAACATTACCAAATATAAGTATTATGATCAATTATCTACAAATCAAAATATCACATGAATTACATTATGAAAGTAAACAAGAAACCAATGTAAAGTTGTATAAAAATCTTGCAACGAACTGATACTGTACCAAAACCGAAAACTTTGATATTTTTTATAAAGAAACTTTTTGAGCACTATCTAACTTTTGGACACAAGACACTCTACACCCTCCCTGTCCCAACGACATTTGATTTCGGTGACATCTGGCGGAAATAATGGATTTTTTTCAGTTAGCTGAAGGTGAAAATTTAATCTATGACGATAAGTGACGGGAGGAGGTTTAACGGGTATTCTTTGCTGGTTTCACCCGAATTTTCAGCTGAAAAAATTGCGGACGATATCAGTTTTTATGGAGCAAGTTTTTTTAGCCTGGTGACGAGAAATCTATGGTACCAAAATGAGACGCTTTTAAATTTTTTCAGAGGAAAATATTGAGAATTTAAAGAACATGTACTTTTTACTTAGCTTTTTACATTCATATAAAATACATTTAAATTATAGCTAAGTAACAATTGAACAACATGAGTATACTTATTATTAAATAATTATGTCCTTGGTGATTTTTATTGCGAGTCTGGCGTAGATTTTTAGTTACCATTTGCAGGGTACTGCTTGTTTCTCGTGCTTATGTCAAATTCACATTCGAATTTGACATCATGAGATAAAGTGGTTTTATTACACCTACGTCTCATTAAGATAAACTTGTATATGAATCAGAGTGACGAGGAGGAATTAACAATAAACAAAAAAAGAATAAGACATTCAATAAAGACCTAAATTCAAAGCAAGAGCCCTCCAGGCTGTTGTAATTCGAACCGGAAATGAACCTATGTATCCTGTTTTATGTACTTGTTGGCAAGTAGGAGGAAGTTGGAGTCTCGAGCCGCGTGTGTAGCATTGTTGGGAGGCCCGGACTGCCAAGAGGCTAGACGGAGGAATAAGGAGATATTCTGGAAGTCATTCGATAGGCAAAGTAATTTGTTTTATATTTCAGGCAATATCACATTCACTTATCTGACCCGTAAAAAGTAGCGTAGGCTCTGGCATTATGGAAATCGGAATCAATAATGGAATTATGTAAAAATATGTCAGTAACACACCCAAACACGGAGCAAACATCAACAATGTTCATCAACAAAATTCACAATCCTCTTATAAATAAAAATTAATTGCTGTTCGTTAGTCTGACTAAAACTCGAGAACGCCCGGACCGATTTAGGTAATTTTGGTTTTAAAATGTTCGTGATAGTCCAGGGAAGGTTTATAGTATTGGCGGTATGAAATTCGCCGGGACCACTAGTAATAAGATACGTTTCAAACGTTGACGAGACTTATCTCATGATTATAACAAACCAATTGAAAAATCGAGTATTAGCCAAGAGTAATTTGCTCAGATGTATTTTGTTTAAAAACTCACCTTAAGTAGGCACTACTGAGCACGTACAGTATTTGTACATACAGTCTCTTTCAAGTGGAAAAAGCTGCCTAATTTCGTAAAAGAGTAAACGTACTTACAAGTTCTACATTTGAATGTCGAGGGCTACCATAATATGTCCTTAGGACGAAACTTGCGGCTGTTCCCGGCGTCTTCATAACGGGCCCTAACTGCTCAACAATTCGCAAACTGCTGTTTGATGAGTCTTCCTTGTCTGGGGATGTATTGGCTGTGTACTAACGACTATATAATAATAGAAGGGCTATAAAGGGCGAGGTTGAAAATAGTTATGCAGTTATATGGTTAAAAGTTCGCCGTTTTTGTGATACTTTCCTACATATCGATCGTAATTTATACGAGTATAGTTTTTAATTGTTGGTTTAGTTTAAAGTAGATGTTTTTATCTTATATGACCAATCAAGTATTAGTCCAGTCAAATTAGCTCTTTTAAACACCAATCTGCGGAAAAATTACTAGTGAGCTGAATTTTGGTACACACCTTTATTACGGCATTGTAATGAAGGTGTGAAAAATCGACATTCATATCGTGCCGGCTTAAAAAGTTATAGGGGTCAAAAGGTCGCGAAAATCAGTTTTTCGCGAATATCTCGCGATCTATTGCTTGTAGGTTAATTGAGGTCATTAGAAAAATTATTTGTTAAAAAATTATCTACAAAAAATGTTCTTTGCATTTTTTGTAGAATTGAAAGTTTTCGGAGGAGAGCGCCAAAAAGCACTCACATACGGTATTGTATACCAAGGCACCAAGGCCTATGCTTTTCATTGATATTTGTAAGCGTGTTGTTAGTAAAATCTACTACATACAGACATATAGCATTAGTAATACTAGTACAGAAAGTTTTCCTTTTTGGAAAAGGAAAACTGAAAATCATGAAGATGTTTAAAAATTTGTAATTGTACAAAAAATTGCAGCGGTAGAAAATATGTCCTAGCATTGGCAATGCATCTCGTGAGCAATTTTCTTGTTGGAATATTTTTGCAGAATTGTTTAAATCGGGCCTTTTTTCAAACATCTTCATGACTTTTATTTTTCCTTTTCAAAAAAAAACTTTCTGTACTAGTATTACTAATGCTATATGTCTGTATGTAGTAGATTTTACTAACAACACGCTTACAAATATCAATGAAAAGCATAGGGCGTACGCCTTGGTATACATTTTTTATTTTTATTTATTGAGCTAACAAGATGACCTCACTCCACCTGATAGTAAGCGGTAGTGTTATCCAAATATGAGTTCGACAGGCACAATAGACCATATTGAGCCTGTCGCACTCACCCTGAAAGCCCGCTTAAAGAGGAGACCACTGCTGCGGCAACAACGAGACAAGGCGTGGAGTCGCATTGGTATTGAGCTGAGCGGGTCGGAGTTGGCCAGTCCGCCGGACAGAAGGGCCTCCGTTTCTACGAGTCCCCTTGGCCGGCGGGCTGACCCCCTCCGCTCGCACAATACCGCCGCTAAGACTCCACTGGTCCGGCGCTTGCCCCAACAATGGTCCCCCCTGGCTCCGGTTCGTACAGTGCTGATCCCGGAACGCGACCTGACCGAGAGAGGTCAGAGTCACTTGGCAATACCGTATGTGAGTTCTTTCTCGGCGCTCTCCTCCGAAAACTTTCAATTCTACAAAAAATGCAAAGAACATTTTTGTAGATAATTTTATAACAAATAATTTTTCTAATGACCTCAATTAACCTACAAGCAATAGATCGCGAGATATTCGCGAAAAACTGATTTTCGCGACCTTTTGACCCCTATAACTTTTTAAGCCGGCACGATATGAATGTCGATTTTTCACACCTTCATTACAATGCCGTAATAAAGGTGTGTACCAAAATTCAGCTCACTAGTAATTTTTCCGCAGATGAAACCTAATTTGACTGGACTATATAGCTTTATCAAAACAATATACACCGTGAAATTTGAGTGGTTGTTTTCCCGCAGTAGAATGATTCTTCTTAGTAGTGATATAGGTTTGTGCAGTTTTTTTTATTCAAATCAATTAATACCGGTTGTTCGAAAGGGATACACGAAACTCAAAAGCACGCCCTAACCGCGGTATTACTAAGGGCATAGAGCTTCTTTAGCTATGATCATCAATTTCTGATTAGGTCACATCAGTTAAAAGATTTGTCGCTTCACATGCTTTCGAGTTGGATGATTATTTCTTTGTAAAATTTAATAAAATATGTTTATGTGTTTGAATCAATAACTAGAACGATTCGATGGTTGGTACCTACTGAAAGGTAAATCGTTCTGCTACGGTATGCTGGGGCGGCCGGGCGTGCAGACCCAAGCTGGGACCACCCTGACCTAGTTGCAGGGATTTATTAATAGAATAATGCTACACATTCTTAAAACTTGTTTTTATGTACCCTGTGGCCTTTGCCCAGCAGTGGGACACTATAGGCTAGATAAAAAAAAAATGTACCTTGTGAATCTACATCCAAATTTTGTCTAATTTAAAACAACAAGAGGAGCTAGAAAATGGAATACTATTATGAACGAGTTTATCCGATTAAGACGCAATAGTCAACAAAAAATTTTACCACAAAATACAATTCGAAACCAAGCAGCCCCAGAGCTAAATAACAACCTTGGACAAAATGTAAGTTCACTAAACACACACAATACTTAGAGATGAAAGACATCCGTTTTCTCGCAAGTTCGACGATGATGACATGACTAGACTACTCCAAGCCATCATCATAGTCAGTTTAAAAAAAAAACCTAATTTTAGAAACTATTCTGTACATCAACACATCAGATGTAGGTACTAGAGAACAAAATGAAACTATAAGGCCTATGACTAATCTTAAAACTAGACAACTTACAGGCTGCCATTACACTATAATTTTATCTTTTTAAAGTAAAACAACACAATACATGAATTATTTTGCAACAAATAATATCTTTCTATCAGGTCAACTGGCCATGATCATGGCCATATAGATATCGCTTTCAACAGTGTAGAAGTATCAGGAACTCGATGAAATAAGGAAACATGGTAAATATCCTATAGGCCTTTCTAATGTTACATACTTGAAAAGCCAATGACACACAGATTAAAGTAACATATTTCTATGTTCGTTTTAAAATGTACTACTGACCAAATTTACAACTCTACAACTTGCTACAGATGTTGGTAATTTCTTCTTTTACATACCTACAATTAAGTAAGATCTTGTGTAGTTGTAGACTGTTTTACGTTCTTACTACAATGTAGCAAGAACGTAAAACAGTCGACTTAGTTTACCCAAGATTTTTTAGTTCTGCAGTGGTCTAATGATTTTTTATTATAAGTACACATATGATACAAAGAAAAAGATAGTTATGTGCATCAACACTTAAGTTTGCAATAATTTTTACCATTTTGCATAGAGCGGCCCCCATGATTTCCATAGATACGAATTTTCAAAATTTCATTAGAACCACATTATTATTATTTTCCTTCATATATGTTTAAATATTATTGTTTTAATTAGGATACGAGCACCGGCTAACCATCGACCACTCATTAGCATTAGTGATTCTGAGATGCAGCGGTGCGTTAGTCGTCCTAATTAGTAAACCATTAGATTAATGTTGATTAATAATCTATTAGTTCGTAGTAAATCTGTTTTCCAGTGGTTAACTCGTTTTTATATTATGTAGGTATAAAAGCTTGATATAGAAAAACGGTGTACCAAAAATAAATAAGATGATGACTGAATAATGACATTGTAATTAATTATATTGCTGTTACTGAAACGATAAGAGATGAGTGGTCTCGCTCATAGAATTCAAATTGAAGTTATGTATGTTAAAATTTAATTATCGTCACTGCAGCTATTGGCCGATGTTCTTTTGATCTCTTTTTATCGTATGGTTGATGAACAACCTGGTGTCAGAGTTTAAACCGCCCGTAGGCCTCTGACATGGCTTCACACACCGTTGAAAAATCTCTCAGGTGTGCTGGTTTCCTCACGATGTTTTCCTTCACCGTTAAAGCGTCGAAATGATGGTACATATGATTTTCAAATTTGAAAAACACATTGGTACCTGGCGGGGTTTGAATTGGCGACCTCTCGCATGACATGCAACGACCTTAACCACTCGGCCATCGACGCTTTTTTATCATAATGTTTTACATCTATAAGTCTGTAAGGTACTGAGTGAAGGCATTTAAAGTACATCTGTAATTAAGGCGCGATTCCAATTCGGTCTTGACTTTTTTAAATCTCAAATAATGTCAGGAACTACTGTTCGAAAAGAAAAAAACCTATGTGTTGAATAGATCATTTATTGAGGAAGACTTTAGGCTATATTATTTAACATCACGCTGCAACCACTGGGAGCAAATTTACGGAAAATGTGTAAAAAACCCAGAAAAAACGCGGACTAAGTTGAATAAAATGAACATTTAACAATTTTCAAGAAGTTTAGTGAACTGAAATTTCACGCGGCCCAAGTCGTGGCTATTAAAAATACCTAAATTCTGTCAAATTACTGGAACCTGGTAACTCAACGTAAACACTGATAGTTCCAAGGCGCATAAATCGGGATCACCTCAGTTTAATTCAATCCCGCACAAAGGCCGGGTCGCCATTCATTCCGGAGGCACGTAGGGTAATGTATATTCTAATATATTTGCTGAGAGCGACTTTTCGTGCCTATCGGGCCGTGCGGTCTGCGGTCTGAAAGGGATGGGGTGGGAATTACCTGTAACGCTTTGTCGATGTGTTTTATATCTAGTTGGTGCGACAAGTTTTCTTTGGTTCCTTCCTTTTTCAAGGAACCTATTTTGTTGTAATTTTATCCTTATTAATATGTAATTCTATCTTCCTGTCTGAGATTTGCGCTTTGAAAGCTACTGAATCAATTGTTTAAAGTAAGGGGTAACGTTTTACGTGAAAAACGACACGTAACGAAACGTATGGAGCTGCGGGTGGAAAGCAATAATAAATATCCTTTAACTTTAATTGTAGAATGTCAATGTTAAGTCAACTCAAAAGTGATGTTCTAAATTAAAAAAATAATGAATAGACGTTGTAGTATACACTACAACATAAAATTCAAAGAAAACTAATAATGTACATTTTTTAGCAGCAAAAATCTGACAGATATCCACTTTAAAATCTTCCGTCTATTTAATATCGACATGACACATCACATCACTACTTGACCTCGTATTTACTCTGTGCCTCGCCAGTTCATCTTCATTTTTTATCTCTTTTACCGGAAAAGGCAAAAAAGCAGGGAACCGGTCTAGTAATGAGTGAAAAAAAAAATGTAAACGAGAAATATCACCCTCTTCCGTGCGGAGCGGTTATAGCGGCGGATTGAACGGGATGGCCGGTGAGATGGGATTGTTTTTACGAGATCCCGAGGTGAGGGAAGAGGGAAAAAAGTGTTTGACCTTTCCTCCTTGGCAGTTTAGCGTCTAGGGAAGCCACAGATTTCTTTATAATCGCTGGGATTAATTTTTAGGAACGTTTTTGAGAACATTAGCGAAATGCGATTGATATTGAAACGTGATATGGCATATTATATTATTTAATTGTTACCAGACAAGTCAAATAAGATTTATAGTGTGTATTCCAAAGTAATGTAACTTAACAATCACTAAGTAGGTATGTTAGTAAGTTAAACCGAATCATCCTTACTAGTCCTTACTAATATTATAAATCCGAAAGTAACTCTGTCTGTCTGTCTGTCTGTCTGTTACGCTTTCACGCATAGAGTACTGAAGTGATTTATATGAAACTAGCTTTCCGCCCGCGACTTCGTCCGCGTAGAGACGTTTAACGGGTAAAACATTACTTCCTTATAGCGCAGTCGGTTAAAAAGTAGCCTATAAACTTTCCTAGGCTCTGGACTATATCTGTACCAAATTTCATTTAAATCGGTCCAGTACTCTATGCGTGAAAGCGTAACAGACAGACAGACAGACACACAGACAGACAGAGTTCCTTTCGGATTTCTAACATTACATTAGTAAGGATTTGGTATAGATATAGTCCAGAACCTAGAAAAGGATATAGGCTACTTTTTAACCGACTGCGCTATAAAGAAGTAATGTTTTACCCGTTAAACGTCTCTACGCGGACGAAGTCGCGGGTGGAAAGCTAGTACCTAATATGGTAAACACTACACAAATCATCATAATTTATGTAATTTAGAAACAGATTATTTGGTCTAGGTCACATAATGTATTCATTATACATTCTACGGCCATGACCAACAGAAAACGCAAGAATATATATCGCTTTAAGAAATAATAAAGATACAAATATCTTTAAGAACGAACTAAACGTTGTTACTACATGTATAAATTGCCAAAGGGAACTTTAAGATGTTTCCGTCTAAATGTTATCTTCTTAATGAACATCACATACATAACATCACGTTAAAAATCATTGAAGCGTTCGTTTGCAAAGTTCCTGCGAACGACTGCCGCTAACTCATAAGACGTAGGATGGAGTATTAATAATTATTATGAACATAGTTTTACCACATCACGGCGGATCTTGTGAAGGGACGGTGGCACAGCGAAGGGTTAGTTAACGTATCTTTAACGGTGCGCAATTTTATAGTTATTTTTCAGGTTACATAAAAAAGATAAATCATAAATGGTAGGTCTTAACAGAACTGTGCTAAAAAGGAAGCTTAATACAAAATAGGTAATATTCTACTTACACTCAACACTCTGATTTTTAAGCCAGGATGGAATTGTAAATCATATTTTTTTTTGACTGGCTCGGCGGAACAGTGGTTAGTGACCCTGGCTGGCGGTTCCGAGAGTCCTGGGTTCGATTCCCACTCGGGACAAATATTTGTGTGATGAACATGGGTGTTTCTTCCGTGTCTGGGTGTGATTATGTATTAAGTATGTATTTATAAATATATATGTACGACGTATATCAGTCTCTGACGCCCATAGTACAAGCTCTGCTTAGTTTGGGGTCAGGTGACTGTGTGTGGAAATGTGCCAGTTATTAATTTATTTTACTTATTTTTCATCTCTCGCTATTTTTAATTTTAATAAAATGTAAACATGTTTATTAACATGCATATAGTGGAATTCTACTATTTCACAGTTAATAATTCTGTTGTTAAGTTCTAGATCGGTCAGCATACGGTACGCTGAATAATAGGTAAACAACATAATATCAATAACCATCTATATTCAAGCCTGCGGACCAACGAACACACATAATCGTTTAACCATGGATTACCATAACCAGTCGTTCCTAATGTACGGTGTAACCCGTCCGTCTCGTACGACTTCAAGTGCGATATTTAGCTAAATATCGACAGGAATGGCGGAGCATGTCGCCTTTGATCCCGGGAACCGTCAAATTGGCGGTTTGCGGCGAAGACTCGTAGCTAGCTTTATTATTGTTGCTCCTTTACTCAACTATGTATTAGTGCGATAAGTTGACACGTGTCACGTTAAGTTTCTGATTTACAAGAATGGATTGATAAGTCAAGTTTTGTTTATTTTCACTCTGACTTTCATGGAGGAAAGCTCCTGTCTAAGTTCCAAAGATACCTTCTTAATAATATTATTGTATGTTATGGACTTATACAATACACTTTATCCTGCAGAAGTTATTTTTCTTTCTTTCGCGATGTGTAATAAGAGCTGCAGAAGCATAAAGATTGCAGTCGCTAGATTATTACGTATTTGTCCATTTACAAAGAGTTGGTGTTTTATTTACGATGTGCCTTTATATTATGATTATTATTGGACAGAATAATGTGCCGTTTTTAATGTGCGAATATACTTGCACTATTATATTATGTTATAGAAATTATATTCCTTAAAGTGCTGTGCCAGGATCGTAGCACATGGCAGGAAGTGATATCTGCCTGCGAAAAAGGCGTGATGTTAAGTATGTACATTAATCATTTGAATACCGTGACCTAAATGTAGTCTGAAGTAAATTGTCATTATTAAAGTGAAACGCGTGTTTTACTGTAATTATCAAGTGTTAGGTATTTGAAATAAAACTTACCGTTTTTAACCGTTCGATTAGATGAATGTTTTGGTATGTAAATAGTTTTCAAGTTAGGATGACTACCTAACGCTTAGTATTGTCTATTTTTATTTGCGCGAGCACTACACATTTGAAATAAAACTAATTTTACGGATTAAACTCGCGTGTATTGATATTCTAAACATTATTTAGAGATCCGACGTTTCGAGCTCTTTACAGCGCTCGTGGTCACGGGCAAGACGAACCGTCGGATCTCTAAATAATGGTAGTCATCCTAACTTGAAAACGATTTACATACCAAAACATTTATGTAATCGAACGGCCATCATCAGCAGGCTTGACAGTGAAAAGTGCCCGAAATCGGCAGCGAACCCTCGCCCCAGACGTCCGTTCCAATCAATAGTCGATTAATCAGTCGCAGCGCGGCGGCGCGGGCGCAACGGCGCGGAAAATCTTACAAAAAACGCGCGGGCGGGGCTCACGCGCCGCCGGACTCGGCTTAGGGACAGGGGAGCTGTGGAGCTGCCGTACTGACATATATAATATAGAAGATTTTCTTAAAAAAAAAATATTTCCATAATAAATAAACCTACTCTAATGTTATAAAGCTGAAGAGTTTTTGTTTGAACGCGCTAATCTCAAGAACTACTGGTTTGTATTGAAAAATATTTTTGTGTTTAGTAGACCATATATCGAGGAAGGCTTTAGGTTATATAACACGCTGCGATCAAGAAACAATGGAAAATATGTTAAAAACGCGGGAAACGCGACAGGGGAAAACGCGGACGAAGTCGCTTGCGCAGCTAGTATTAGGTATTTCAGGAAAAAAAACATCTTGTCTTACTATGTATATCGAACAGTGCCATTTAACGAATGGCACATTCTTAGGTTTGGGTGTTTTTACATGATTTTTTCTGTTATCTGTAACATAATATGTGCTGGAATGTCATGTGTCATGGACTTTTTATTTATAATTCTGATCCTTAGACACAAACATTTTTTTTAATAAAATTCGGCGCGTAATTGGTATAGCCCAACTTATCTTTGTCATCCGACATATCCTGTCTACATACGACTATACTCCAAACATTTGCACTTAGTTCAAAATCACATACAAAAAGTTTCAAAATATACATAACGCACCATCATCGTCGACTCCACAGCCCCTTGTCCCCGTCAGCAGAAGGGTAGGCTGTGCGTGTCGATAACAGAGCTCCATAAATCATGGCGCGCAAATGTCTCGTGCGAGTTGCGCGCGCGGCGGCGACGGGCCGTTAACGGGCGGAGTGCTGCCTGTCAGCGATGGGGACACTAGGATGGTGGAAGGTTAAACTGGGCCTCTACCTAATGCTGACGGCGTTGTGGTAGTTGGATAAGGTAGAAAGCGAGGTAAAAAGCGTCGATGGCGAATGGTTAAGGTCGTTGCTTGCCTGCGAAAGGTCGCCAGTTCAAACCCCGCCACGTAACAATGTGTTTTTCAAATTTGAAATTCATATGTACGATTATTCGACGCCTTAACGGTGAAGGATAACATCGTGAGGAAACCTGCGAAGATATTAAAAGGTTGTGTAATCGACCAACCCGCACTTGGCCAGGGTGGTTGACTAAGGCCTTATCGCCCTAGTTTAGGGTAGGCCCGTGCCCCAGCAGTGGAGGCGATGAGGTACGCCGCGGAATTTAGTGCGTACACTCCTGGGCATTGCAACTTAGTCCAGGAGCAGCTGCCGGATTTTCATCTCAGCACCGGCAGCCGGGAGTCCCACACACCGCCTTGGATAAACCCCTGCTCCAAGGTGACGGTGCATCAAGCATTCTCCGCGTCAATAAAAATAGGCGTATATTTAGTGGCATACGATCCGTAATCAATATTAGGTGGCACCAAGAGCTGTTCGTTGAAGATGTATAAAATTCTGTGGAACCTAAATAAAATAATTTTGTTTTTTGCATGTCTCTACGTTTGTTGTGCACTATAAAGACTTAAACGACTCCAGAAATTTCAATTTAAATTCATTAATGCATTGTTGGTAGCACTACTTAAAATTTAGTGATCTTTATGTGTAGCTCCAGTATTTCAGCTGTTACAAATTATGTTGGCCTATCGCTGGTGCTGAGGTCACGCTAGCGGGATTCAGAGGGATGATAGAAGTTTAAGGAAGGTGTCATCACTTTAAAGTTCAGGAGTAGCCGATCAATTATTCCATTAATTATTAACACAATGTTACGACAATGATTTGTCTATTATTTGCGCGAATACATGTCCCATATCCCATTTCAATGTCCAAGATATTTATTTATTTATTATTTATCTTCTTATAAATAAAATGAATTGCCGTTCGTTAGTCTGACAAAAACTCGAGAACGCCCGGACCGATTTAGGTAATTTTGGTTTTAAAATGTTCGTCGTAGTCCAGGGAAGGTTTCAATGAGAAAATATAGTAAAATAATCAGTATTGGCTGTATGAAATTCGCCGGGACAACTATTTGAAATAAAACTTATTTTACGGATTATACTCGTATGTATTGTTATACTAAACATACTATTTAGAGACTAAATGTTTCGAGCTCTTTACAGCGCTCGTAGTCACGGGCAAGACTGAGTTAGCTGATAAAGTCTTGCTCAGCTGTTCAGCTGTTTTTAAGATATGTTACAATGGTGAAAACAGCAAAGGTTATGTGTGAGTTTGGACGTCACACTTTCAGTCACTTTTGTGAGTTTAGAGGGTAATTGCTTTATAGTATGCAAATTGTAGGTAAATAAATGTAGTATTTCTATTCACCATCATTATATCAGTCAAAAGACGTTCACAACTGGACCTAGGCTTCTCTCAACGGTTTCCACAGTGATCGGTCCTATGAAGTCGAACCGGCTTCGTAGAACCGATTTCGATACGCTTCGTAGAAATCGGCATTCAGTGCCGATGGTCTCGATCAGGGGGCCTACCATGAGTTGGCTATCGTAAACTTACGTAGTTAAAAACCTATCGAGTTGTATTTTTCATTGATTGTAGTTCTTCGCGTAACCACCAGCCGGCGCTGTACATGTTTTTCATAGACATATTTATGTAGTCGATATCGAGCGCGTAAGTTTTTAAACTCATGGTAGCCCCACAGATCATCACTCAATCTTGAGGAGGGCCTTCCATTCATGAGACGGGCAAAATTTGTGTGAGTTTTTCTGTCAAGAAATTACTTAGCCAATAATAGAGTAAGGAAGATGGCAGTTGCATGCCCGTGCACGATATTTTATCGGTCATATTGGATTGCCATCTCACCATACTATGAGAGTAAGGGAACAGAGAATGCACTTGTGTTTGTGCGCATACTCATGCACTGTGATATGACCTGCGCACTCGGCTGTACTTAATTGTTCCCCGAAAACCATCAGTAGAGTATTTGTATTAAATGTCTTCGTAAAAAGCATACCCTCGTAACTATTTAACATGCGAGGCAACTTGTGATAGGTATTTTGTAATAGTTCATTCCGAAAGCGACAAGAACCTCACAACTTTGACAAAATGAAATATTTAGCCCGTCTTCGACCGTTCATTGGTGCGGATTCCACCAATCCGATCATACACGTTAATTATATATTAAGCTGTACAACAAAAGAATACCTTCGTCTTGGTAGACACGAGTACGAATAATGTTGCCAAATACGAATTTTATTAGAGTTACAATTTGTTTTAGTCAAATGATAGCGCCAATAGTTACAGGAAACTATTTTCTATTAAAACATGATATTCTTGGCATAAGTTACAAGACATTTTGATGAAATTCAAAAGAAAAATGTTGAGAAAACTGAAACTGTCCGGGATATTTACCATGTTGTTTTGTTTTAATGAGCTCCCGAAATAAATAATTGCAACAGTGCCGAAATATAGGGAGCTCATTAAAACAATATAACATGGTAAATATCACAGACAGTTTCAGTTTTCTATTGTGTATAACCATGACAGTTTAAAAGAAAAAATATTATTACATGCTAACACAATTTTTAAGGGCAAATTCAGAGATGGCCATTGAAAAATCTCATGTCTGACTTTCTCACTTGAATGAGAGATCTATAAAAAAATATTATTTTA
The DNA here is from genome assembly GCA_039566165.1 of Maruca vitrata. Lineage (NCBI taxonomy): Eukaryota > Metazoa > Arthropoda > Insecta > Lepidoptera > Crambidae > Maruca > Maruca vitrata. Next base: position 6,526,737 of record CM076930.1, read on the forward strand.
GGGTAATTGGGTAAGTTTTCAATTCGTAGACTTCTTTTCTTTATCGTTTAGCGTATCGTGATTCGCAAATAGATGAATAAATGGAAGAGTGGTTGCTTTTAAACTTTTACTAAATTAGTAATGATCATTTCCCACCGCTGGCGAAGATAAAATGTATTTAGATTTCTAAAAAGCTAGGAGAATATGAACCCTTTAAAATAGATACCTTTAGAACTCTTACTACAAAGACTCTCAAGACTGTTCAAAGGAAACATTTCGAGTGTTATTAGAACAGAAGATCCTAGCAACACTGTAGGCAGTCCCAAATAATTTAATACGTCACTGTGACGTCACGCGCACCGGCATGTCTGACACACGCCCGTAAATTGTTCCGCCCTGTTGGCTCGTTTAATTAATTCACAAATATAACTGGTGCGCGAATTTCGTGCCGTATGTGATATTTGATTTTATTGGACACTGCCGCCATTTTATATTCGCATTCGGAGAACATTAGAACTGGGGCCTAATTAGCTACCCATGTACCTACTATTATGATGCCACAGAACGACTGATGCAAATATCCTGGACTGTTTTCATTTTATAATATTGTTTATTGGCTATTACCATATTTGAGTTTTGAGTGTAGCTGTTAAAGACATTAATAATTTCAATAATAAGTACTACTTTATATATCTGAAAAAAAATCTCGTACAATCGTCGTATCATACGTCAAATATTACCGGATTCATACCCGCACCGATGAACTCACATTATTTGACTTGCTTCTAAAGATTAATGTACGTTTTTAGTGAAATTCCAGATAAAATAATACCGTCCCAAACAATTAATCCTACAGTTAAGCCGTTATAGAATCAATCGCAGTATTACCGCCTCCACCACAACACAATTATATCGATACAAAACCGAGTAATAACAACGGGAGAATAGAAATCGAATTCTGACCCCTGTCCTCGATTCCGTGGTATTCCCCTAAAAGGGCCCAATTTAACTTGAGGACGGACAAATTGTCTTGTATTGGGATTTAATAGATGCCGACCAAATTATGTTTCTTGTTTGGGACCTATTAACAGATCGGCTTAGGTACGTATAAATGATCGATTTTGTACATGTACATTTATAAGATACGATTTGACAAGCCTTAACGGCTTATAATCACCACATTACTATGTACTGAAGCAAACTCGCTTCCCACGTCTCTGTATGTAAAATGCATGCTAATATCTTCAAAACTACGCAACGGATTGTGATGGCGCTTTTTTTAATAAATAAAGGGATTCAAGAGGAAGGTTTTTATGTATAAATATATCCGAAGCGAAGTGAGTGTGGGGTCACTAGTAAGTAATAGGTTCCGCAGTCAGATTTGATAGTTAACACGCTATATTTAATGAACTTCATAATGATAGCTTGACATTTGGGACTCTATATCCGTTGCCGCTGTAACAATAAACAAAACCAGAAGAAATTAAATATTCCAGGTCGGCTCCCATGCAACAAACGTGATTTTTTTGTGGTTTTTTGGTCAATAGTGTAAAGGCAACAGGTGGACGTTTGAAATATTTAGTTGCACATTTCAAAAATAAACGATAAAATTAAAATGAAATGGTGTAATGAAAGGGAAGTTAGCGTACGTAAGTTATGTCACTACACAAGCATCAGAACTAGTTAATGATTTTTATTTCGTCAATAACTGTTAAATGCATCCCCACTTTCTTGCAAACCGTACTACTAAACTAAATCCCCTTATTAGATCTTCTGATTCCAGATTTCCCGACATCGCACCGGCAACTTACCTGTCCCAACGCGTTCCACTAAAAACTAACCCTTTAAACATCGTAACCTCTTCGGGATCCATCGAGAGCCCGGACTCCCCTCACAAATCATACATATACAACATATATATATTCGTATATATCCAGCCTACACGGTGCATACGGGTCCATAGCTACGATTTTCACGCTACCTGCCTTCAGAGCCAGGAGGGTGAAACGCCCTGTTTTTATTCGAAAACATATTTCCACTGGTACTCTAAAATATGTAGTTTAAAACGAATGCTGTATTCGCGGCGGAACGGAAATTTCAATATTTTTAAAAGCCGTCAACTAGATATTTATTTTTATGCAAACGTTGTTGCGTCGCGAGCGCAAACCAATTTACGATATGTGTATTTGTTACTAAAAATACAGTTCAGTGAATGCGAAGAAAAATACTGATTGATAACATTATAATTTGCTTTTTAAACACCGGTATCTACAGGTTCAACATTGAAAAATATTAAATGAAAAGCGTCATGTATTGGAGCTTTGACCAAACTTTTTCATAAAAAAAACGAATCCTAAACTTCCTTTTAGCACAATTTAAGGGACGATAAACAAATCAGATCATTTTGTATTTATAAGGATCTAAATATGATATTTTCTCTCCACCTTATTGATTTCTTGACAGCCGTCTCACGCAGTTTATTTCATTCGGCGAAGTCGGTAATCCTTTCAGTTCGGGTGGCTTATTACAAAATCTGAGCACGGGGCGATTGGGGCGATGGGGCGAGGGGCGGAGGGGCGGCAGGGGCGACCGGTGCCCGCGCGAGCTGAAATAACTTGGACTCCCGCCAGATATCTTATAATCGCCATTCTATTATGAATCGCACTAGAACTTAACTGCAAAAGCGTTAGAAATTAATTTATTTAGATTGTGGTTAGAAGCTTTTGGATAGAATTATGAGTGCTTTGTGATAATATCATCATCATCACCAGCTAAACTAGGGCGATAAGGCCTTAGTCAACCACGTGATAGTAAATTTGTTGTTATTTACATATATTAGCTGCTTTGTAAATAATTATTTAAAATCTTATAATAAACGGCTCATATCGGACCCTAATTAAAAAGGCCAGCTACAAAATAATGTAGAGTTCTTAACAATTATATTCGAATGCTGCTTTTGATACTTGTCGAATTTATGTCGGAAGTAACATAACTATTACTTATTTGTATATACCTAAATACTTCTTGATTTTACGCGTCATGTAGCTTTTAGTTAATTAAATGTGATACAAATGCATGATGTGTTTGCATTGTTATGTAAATCATAAGGGCGTACTAATAAAATATTATGTTATCTTTAATTTCAGTCCTTTCCTCACCAGTCATCTATATCTGCGTTTGAATGTTCAGGCACCAGTTTGGCGGGTAATGATTCCATTCCTAGAAACATCATTAAATCACGGCTCCTGGTCGTATCTAGCCAATACCGTGCGTTGGCGAGCGAGGGTGCATCTCAGTGCAATTTCCATAGCGGGCGGCGGACGTGCGCCGGATCGCAATGAATCACCAGCTGCTGCACCGGCCCATAGACCCATCAACACCGTAGATAAATATTAGTCTTTATGGGTCTACACGCAATATTAGGAGTAGCAAATACATAGCTACTTATTGCCCGACGTTTCGACTGGGTTACACCAATCATGGTCGCGAGCGAACTGGCGCCGCCCGTCTTCGTCTGCCACAGCGGTTGTGAATTTCTAAATCCACCCCCGAACTAGCACTAATGTCATTATACAGCTACCCACATTTGTCCGACACCGGGCGTTTTCAGCACTAAGCCCTTTCGGAAACAAGATGCGGACGTGAGATATAGATTTATACACTTATGGGACAATCAAAATACGATTAGGTACACAATTTTCTTGTAGTCAGAATTGTTATAAAAATGGGTTTTTCTGACATCACTTTTATAAAGACAGGTACACATAACAAAGTAAGTTTGACTATAAGAACAAACACATGGATCCTCTACTCAATAATCAAAGAACATGCACCATGCAGTCAAAGATTTACGTAACTTATTGACAACAAAAGTTGTAGCCGCCTACCGAATTCTCTTGTATTTTATAATCTTCTTCTCATAAATAAAAATGAATTGCTGTTCGTTAGTCTGACTAAAACTCGAGAACGCCCGGACCGATTTAGGTTATTTTGGTTTTAAAATGTTCGTGATAGTCCAGGGAAGGTTTATAGTATCGGCGCTATAAAATTCGCCGGGACCACTAGTTGTTGAATATTTATTAGTATCTGGACAGGTCTATCCACTACCTAGGTCTAGAAGCAATCCGTTGACCGCGGACATGTGTTTCGTGGTGCGCTGGGCTCACGAGAGGCCCGCCATTGTTCTGGCTTTGGAGGCTCCGACGGACTCCATCGGTAGAGCCAGAGGTTATCCCGATCATTTGCAAGTTATTTGAAGGTGTTGGATAGTACTTTATGAATGTAAAAAGGAGTTAGAGTAGATTCGTTTGGAGGTTAGCATCGAATAACGTTTTACCGGTATTATTTTACTGAAATTATGTTATTCCATATTTCAGTGCTGATTTGATGTTAAAGTAGGATCTTAATTCGACTCCCAAACAAAACCATGAAAGTCTAAATTGATTAACTGTATTTTATGTATTTGGCGGTAAGTTAATACTGGTAGGTATGATTAGTAGTTTGTTTCATATATTGTACAACTAACGTCAAATATCCTACTCTTCTTCTTAAGGGAAAGAGAAGGTGAAACGAGGAGATGTAATATGCACCTTTGCCTGTTATTCACTCATAAAATAAAAAAAAATATTTTTTTTCTACTAAAACTTCAAAGCTTGTAAAAAGGTAAAGGTCGCCTCCCTAATAGAAATTGAAATAGCGCTATTAGATACAAGAATTAACAAATGAAGGACCTAACTGGCCTTTTCAAACATAATTATGAATAAAGCAAACTCCAGACCACGAAAGCCAACAATGAAACGTTTCACATTACTCTGGCCGCTAATAGCGCTAAAATGGTTAATTGTAACGCCATACAAAATGCATGAGCCTCTTTAATTGGCTATTCTCTAGTCCTGCAAATTATACATTCACGCCCCGAGCTAGCGGTCGACATAACTATTGCTGATACAAAGCAAACATTAGCCCAGCCATGCATTATTGTCAAGCACAGGATCGCTATTCAACGTTCTGATTCACCATAAAGTCTTTATTCTACCACGCGAAAATACACCTAATCGCTACTGCATAGAGCCGGAAACAGCATGACGACAAGTGGGTCTATACTGTGTTTCCACACTAGGCGCTTTTATACATGCACCGAGCTGGCAAGTCGCATACGCGCCGCTGGTTAGAAGCGACTATGACAAAGATTGGAAGCAACCACGGTTGGCTTTATTAATACAGCGCGTTTTCCGGGTGTGTGACGCGCGCGGAAAATGGCCGTGCAATCATGACGTCATAATGGTTTTGCGTTGCGCCACGTAATTATAATCTTGGGATATTGGAAGTTCTTTTGGACTTCATGCAAGTGCAAGACATAGATATTCATATTATTTCGTGAATATTAATCACTGGATTTCAGAGTTTATTAATCATTGAACTTTTTTTTTGGACTGTGTAAATATTCACTGTTGATCCTGATACCTGCTAAAAATGGTTACTAACGTCGAATCGTTAACAAATGTATACTACTAGTAACGTGTATTACACTACTTACTATGTAGTTCAGATAAATTATTATAATTTTTACGGTAATTACTTTATTAACATTTTTATTTTTAACCCATAATAAATAATGGCTTGTTTACTTTAAAGATCTACAAAAAAAAACTTTAAGTAGTTTTAGTATTTTTGGGAATGTTGTCATGTCCGTCCATGTCGAAGCTTTATAGAATACGTCTGATTTTGCTGTAAAGGGCTTTGAAAATTTGGGCAGAAACAAAATGCACCGAACCATTAAAAAAACACTGTTAAAAATGACTCCCACACAATTAGGTGAAACATACCCCGCTAACCGTCCACCCTGTATCCAGCAGTGTATTCCCGTCGTATCCCTGCGTTTCCTGGTGACTTTCCTACCCAGTGGTCATGTTTCACGCTACACGGCCCTGGTGGCCAGTGGCCGGTCAATTTTGCACTTTACGCCCATTAGGCCTAAGGCCTTTGAACTGCTCCCGTTAGTATTTTTATTGGGCCCCGATGCCAGCAGCGCGATATTGTTAGACGAAGACTTTTTATCCGTATTATGTATGTTGGTGGTAGAGTTTATAAGGAGACTTCAAAGAGTTGTTATGTAGGTGAGAAAAATTGCAAAGATAATTTATTATCTGGAAGGTAATTCGTAGATAATCATATATTAAAATTTATTGAGTTTGAAATCTTAAATGTCATATATTTAGGTAAAATTAACTAATAATTCGAAATGGATGGCGTTTCTTATGACGCAGTTGTGTCCTTTTCGTTCTTAATGATATTTATATAAGTTTTTACTGATTAAGATACTTACAAAGCAATCTTTGTTAATCATTTAGACTTATATACATACAATATATAACAGTACTAAGCGGACTTATTCTTAAATTTAAATTTAAAATGCATAGAAGTTAAAATGTATCTACCTACCTACAGACCTAGTTTATCATCAACACTATTCAAATATTATTATCTTCTTTTTTCCTAACTGACATGCTTGGAGTAGCCTCATCATCATCACCGGACTTGAATTCAAATATAAATAATTACCGTTTCAGTAACCGATTTTTCTTGAAACGTACTACCTTAGCGAGTTAAGTGAATCCCAAGCAATGCACTAAAGCAGTCAGTTAATAACATGTCTCGCTGATCGTGACGGCGGGCAGCAGACGGCGCGCTGACGGGAGCCGTCAGCAAATCCAATCAGCCGCCGAGGAGCCGCGCGGGTTTGTGTGTTGTTGCTCGTGCGCGGTGCATTGATGCAGGCTGCTGCAGGGCTGGCATGACGAATCAATGTGTATTGATTAATTTAGTAACGACCAGCGGCCGTTCACGACTTCGTCAGACGATTCAAGTACCTTGTAATTCTTGTAAAATTGGCTATGCATTACTGAACGTTCGGACTGAATTGGTCCCGCCGTTTTGGAGATATGCGGAATCAAACAGATAGACAGACAAAAATGTTTTTAGTTATGTGTTTGTTATTGGTCGTTATTTTAATATTATATTTTTTTATACACTACCTAAAGATAATTTTATAAATATCTCATAAATAACTTTTGACAGCTGAATGACAAATGGAAAATACTTGCTTGCAATTAATAATGGTCTTACATACTAAGTACAGCAGGCCCGCCACTAGCTCGTCGAACGCCCGCGTGCAATACCGATTAAGCCGCCCCATATACAAATTTACTTTTCCGATTCCAAGTATCAAATCGAATTAGAGCCTTTGTCCTTTTTTTACATTTTTTACATTGGGCTAACAAGATTACTTCACTCCACCTGATGGTAAGCGGTAGTGAGATCCAAATATGAGGTCAACAGGCACAATAGACCATATTGAGTCGCACTCAGCCTGGAGACCTGCTTAAAAGCCGTTACACGCCCCGTCTAAAGAACCCGGGATCATAGGAGGAAGGGAAAATATGAGCTGGAAGGGCATTCCATGCCTTAATGACACGTGGCAGAAATGAGGAACTAAACCTCTTATTCCGAGCCATCAGCGCCTGCATTGTATGTGGAGTGCAGCGCTGCCCAGCACGTGTCCTTCGGGAGTGGAAAGGGGTGGGAGGGACTAGCTGAAATCGCTCTTCAGAGCATTCCCCAATATAGACACGGTAGAGAACACTTAGACCGGCAATGTATCTACGAAATTGTAGAAGCTCCAGGGTTTCGGACACCTCTACATCACTGACAATACGGATAGCACGTCGCTGCAACCTGTCGAGAGCATCTAGTAAGTACTTTGCGGAGCCATCCCAGAGATGAGAGCAATATTCAATGGGCGAACTTGTGCCTTATACCGAAGACAGAGCTGCACCGGTGTGAAAAATCGCCTCACTCTGTTCAGGATCCCTAGTTTACGGGAGGCGGTTCTAATGACGCTCTCGATGTACGATGTCCCACTGGTTTAGGTCGCGGCGAACATCGATGCCAAGTATGCTAAGGCTATCCCGTATTGGTAAGGGGCTGCTCTGAAGAGTAGGATGGGAAAGGAAAGGAGACACTTTGCCAGCAAATACACACACCTGTGTCTTCTTGAAATGCGGTCCAAGACCCCGTCAAGCTCGGCGACAAGAAGGTTCCTCTTCTCGGTTTTGGTCTGCTTTACCCCAGGTATTCCGAAATAACGTGCATAGACAGTGCTGTCGTCTGCATAGCAATGGATATTGCCTAGAGACAACATGTCATTCATATGCAGCAGAAACAAAGTCGGTGACAGAACGGAACCTTGAGGAACACCGGAATTTATAGGGTGAAAACAAGAAGTGCGTCGGACACGAATCCTGCACCCTTCCAAAAATCCCGCAATCCAATCGCATAAGCGAAGTGGCAGACCGTATGCCGGGAGCTTGGAGAGAAGCGAACGATGCTACATATTATGGTCAAACGCTTTAGCAATGTCGAGGCTAACTGCCATAGATTCACCACGCTTCTCCACAGCCTCCCCCCAGAGGTGTGAAACGTACGCTAGAAGATCACCCGTGGACCGTTTTGGTCTAAAACCAGCAGGTATCAGCAGCATGAGAAAAAAAGAAATATTTTACAAAAAATACTATATTTGAGTAAATATAAATCTTTATAATTAAGACCACAAAATCTGAAAATCAATTGAAATGTCGTCGTCGTCTCGTCATGCTTAACGAATAATTAAAATGTAGAAATACCTACATAAATTGTTCACAATTTGAACACAGTGTGTATTACTCACTTAAATAATTTGTTACACAAGACAAAACCAAAATGTACTTAAATAGTCTTCTACATAAATTTAACTCTTCTTGCTTTTGTGTTTGCAAAATCTGATATCAACGTTAACCATAGCTAAATGACTTAATTTTTGCCGGAGCATTGTTGACTTGATATATTAGTATTAAATCAAGGTTAATTCATTTACTTAAATGAAGATTACATTTATTTAATCACTTTTTAATTGATAAAAAGTTATGTAAATACTTGTATAAACAAATGTTTTACTCAAATTTAACGTAAAAGTCAATTTCTTGATTTTTTTACCCTTTTTGGATGATATTTGTAGGTACTTTGTTTCATCTACACCGTGAAATTTTAGTGGTTGTTTCCCGCAGTAAAATTATTCTATCTTAATATCACAATAGATTTGTGCAGTTCTTTTTATTGAAATCAATAAATGCCGGTTTTACGTTAGGTATAACCGAAACTCGAAAGCACGTTCGAACCGTAGCCTTATTTATTTTTAAGCATCGATTTCATGCGGCAAGCAGTACCTGATTACAACACATATTATAAAAGAACGATAGCTTCTCTCGTTTTCGAGTTGGAAACGCCCTGCACGCCCGCTCTGGCGGGCCTGAAGTACAGAATTAGTCACATGCTGTCACGCTTGGAATGTAAGAGATCCTTCTATTACTTATTGGAAATGGAACAGTGTTTTGTATGGGAAGCTATGATGTAATTACCAAAAAAATTGACTTTCAGTTTCAAAAAAGCATAAATCATAATTTTGCAACCCATTTTGCCGTGAAACACTTTTGTTTTGGTAAGCATAATATCAGTTTCTTATACCTACAGTGTAATCTTAAAAGAAATAAGCAGTGTATTGTACGCAGTATTGGTTTATGCCGACTTCAGAGCACAAGTAAAACGTCATTTTCATAAAGGTGGAAAAGCACCTTTCGATCCAAATAACTTTAACTCATCAAACTCAACTCGACAGCCCTGCACAACCGAACGCAGGTACCGTGCCGAAGTCATTAGCAGTAATGGCTGATCCACTCCGTGTAGATTTACTGCGGTTGCATATGTGCCGTGCAGCCGTATGCACCGGTTATTGGCGAGATATGGCATGTGCCGCCATTCGACGTAACTCTTGAACAGTCCGAGATTAGGCGGGTGAACGCTCGGAATGGGAATTCGGGCGAATGTGGAGATTGATGGTTGATTAGGTAGTAGAGATTGAGAATCGTAATGTCTGATTTGTATATACGAACATTGTAGGGTAAACTGTACCATTCTTGGCACCCTCCCAGTGATTGGCACTTTTGCCTTTCATTTCAAATATTTAATTTATTAAATACGTTTTTGATATGAAGAAACTACTATTTAGCGGGAAATTTCTTCATTTACATGTGGAAATACTTAACCGTACGCTAAAATGACGTCTTCATTGTTTTTCTGTTGGACTAAATCAACAGTGGAAGTTCGCGGCAATTTTATCCTGAAAAAGTTTGGTGAGGCGTGCGTTGGAAGTGAATTATATACGATTTCAAGTAACCATTTGAAGGATATTTTAGCTTTACGTCATGATATTATGTGTTAAGAATATGATTTTTAACATTTTTGAAAAAAAAAAGATTTGTGTTCACGCAGTTTTTGCTATGCCAATGATTGCACTGAAATATATATTACCGCTCAGTCATTGGCAGACCTGGCAATCGCTATACTTCTGAATCCTATATTCTTAATTTTATTTTTTTGACGCGGAGAATGCTTGATGCACCCTCACCTTGGGCAGGGGTTTACCCAAGGTGGTGTGTGGGACTCCCGGCTGAGGGTGCGGAGATGGAAAAGACCGGCAGCTGCACCTGGGCTAAGGTGCAATTCCTAGGGCCACTAGAGGTGTACCCAATAAACTCCGCGGCGTACCTCATCGCCTACTGGTGATGCCGTGGTACCTGGCAGAGCCTTCACGCACAACACCACCGGCGGAGCCTCCACGGGCTCCCTCAAGCCTCCCCGGAGGGGAGCGACAGGGGACCTGGTACGCAAGGTCACTCCCGTCCCTCAACGACAGCCGTTGAAGCAATGGTGACGGGAGTGTTCCCACACCCACCGCCGGCAAGCTATCGTTGGACTGCGGCATATGACGCGGAACCTCATCTTACCACTTCTATACAACCACCTAGTGATTACGCTCAGTCTATACCGTCAACAAGTCGATGATTTGATCATCAGACGATGAAATAATGAAGATATCCAGTATTTTCATTAATTCATCGGAAGACTGATTCAATTTAATCATTAATTAAATAGTTGTAGTAACTAGGTTGACACTATGATAATAATTGCAATGCCATTGTAAGTGCCAATGATTGTACTGAGTTACAGTGTCACTCACTGCACCATAGTGCCAATGACTCTCCATTTATGTGACTGTCTATTATTTTGAGTTTTTTAAAATAAATAAGGATACATTTTTAAATTGTAGTATCATTTAAGGAATGTGTTTGTATCTAAAAATCCATTAATGCTAAATAAATCTGTAACTAACGTAAGTCCAATTGAATTTTTGAAGCCAAAGACCAAAGTCAGCATTAGGTGCCAATCAATATACTGGTTACCCTATATCATTTAAAACTTGATGGTTACCTGCGTATACTCATAAATAGGAATAAGGTAACTAATGTTGTATTAATCAACTAGTCTACTCAGAAATAAAATTTACATATTCATATTGCAAACATATGTTATACAAAAATAACTTAGATACGATCCTTTCGAAACATTTAACTACTTATAGCAATTGTGATTCACGGGAAGTTGGAGTAGTTTTCTGAATGGTGATGATTTAACCCTACAGTTATTTGATTTCAAATATGTACTCTTCGTGCAAATAATAAACAATAGAGAGCTTTATTCAGTGCCATTCGAAAAAAATTATTCGTATGTAATAGTCTCACAACTTCAGTTATATCCAATTTCATCCCAAACAATTACAGCAAACTGTAACGTCTTGGCCCAAGACGGCGATTTAGGAGGGTTCAAATTTCCATACAGTCGCGGGACGCCAAGTCGGCCCATTACCGTATTTCACTGCTGTCATAAAAATCTAAGAAACAGCAGAGTGCGCCCCTGTAATGGCATCCTGTGTGGTTAGATTGGGGGTTAGGTAGGTACGGTGGGGGATTCGGCATCTTAAAAATGAAAGTTTTTTATTTGGCTGTCTCGTAAGACGGGGAAGTTTGAATGCTGGCTATTGTGAAGTGACTTGCGTGTCTGTTTCTATTTTAAGTAATGGACCATTTCTGCTGTAGTAATTAAGGAAAGTTCAATTGTAAGAGGTGCTTTCTGAGCGTTGCAAATCTGCGTTATCTCTAGTCATGTTACGAAACTAAAACAGTTACGTACGCAAGAAGTGTAAAAGGTTGAAATGAGAAACAACATAATTTTTAATGGCATACATTTAATGCTTTAATAAACCTTTAACGTGTTTCAACAGATTTCATAGCATATGGTGAAAGTTGTTTCTTTGTAATATCACGAGTCCGATTAAGATTTTAAAGTTGTATGGGGTAAAATAAAACAAATAATGTAGTCGCATACTAAGCAGATGGAATTGTTTAATTAAATAATACTTTGTATATTGTGATTCGTCGGGCAATTGTTAATTTGACGATAAAGATCGCTTGAAAACTTCCCTTCCATTTTAATACTTGAACTCGCAAAACCAAGACCACTAAATCTGCCGTTTAATTGTAATTGTTTCGTATACATATACATACCGGTGAACAATTATCAGTTGTATAGCATCGTTAGCGCTGCAACATGCTATTGCACGCATTTACCTACGAAATGACATCTCATTGTGGCCGCTGAATGGGACTCATTACCGGTAATAGCGGCGGACGCTACTCTACCTCGTGCCTACGAGACCACGGATGGTTTTACAGATAAATGGCTACATGTGCAGCAAAAAGTGGAGGTATATGAACGTACTTGAATAGTTAGTATGAAGCTTCATTTAAAGGTAGAATGAAGTAAAACAATTATGCAATTGGATTGAATCGTTTTGATTTCAACTTAGATAAAATAATAATAAAAATAAATCATAAAACGTAGTAAACGTTTTATGGATTCATAAAATTATGTTTAATTTATGCTTTTTAATCATAATCAAGATTAAGTAAAATACACAAATTCTTAGACTACGCTTTTAAATTTTTATTTGTTGTTTTAATGCTATTAAAAAAATATTAACTGAGCTAACATTGTTAAGTACAATTGAGAAAACAAACACACATGGTTTTTATGTAGCTATCATATAGTTTGTTAATTATAAAAACCAGTATGTCAAGTGTTCTCAGGATTGCATATAAAGTTTAAATATATTTAAACTTAGATACTATCCATTTCATATACATTGTTTAAATATAACTTTTCCTAACAAAGTCACTGTTTTTTTTTGTGTGCTATGTAACATTATTTTACCAAGAAATACTTCACTCTATTATAATCCCTTTCTACCTATAATCCCAAACATGATATGGCCAAACTTAAAGCACTTTGGAAAAATATTTTCCTCAAACTGTTCTTTTTTCGGGGTAAACTTTCCACCCTTCTCAAATTGTTGCAGTTCCCCAAGTTGCCCCCAACGAAGGTACCCTAAATACATGCAAATAGCCCCGTTTCCATCGCTCACCCCATTTTTACGATCGTTATAAAGAACGCAAGGAGAATATCTTCGTTTTTCTAATGTGTAAGAAAATATAGTGCGAAGTTTTAGATATAATGGAATACTGAAAGTAATGAAAATGTCATGACACTTTGAGATGTCTCAAGATATTTTTAAAAAATCAGTAGATATATCTTTACCCGTAGACACCTTTACTATTCACCCATACTACTGGTAGCTTCAAGTTATAAAAAACTCAGCTGCATTTTTAATATGTTCTCCTTTTCAAATATATCTCGGTTGTTTGGTTAAACATTGAAAGTTACCAGTAACCAAATTGCTAATATTAACCTATTATCGATTGTTGTTATTTCAATTGTTTTGACTGATTTTGTGACCTCTTTCATTAATTTTAAGGTGAAAGGTATTTGACCCTTCTAGATCACAAGGACATAATGTGAACTCAATTATATTATAATAATATTTATCTTTCTCGAGATAACGAGAGAGCATTTCTTATTTATGCACCAGAGGACAGCGTATTGTGTTGCCAATAACAACTCGAACTTTTCACATATTTCTACAATGTCACACCAATTTGCGAGAGACGTCGTAAATAACGTCTTCATTTACATACTTTGTTAGTTATACTCCATTATATGTGCCTACATTGTCATATTACATAATGTGCCAACTATCCTTAAGAAAAGCCGCGTCCGAGCTCTTCTAATTTGTACTTCTATCCCGTTCTGGCGCATAGGAAAAGTCAGCGAAGCGCGCCGATGGGCGGGGCGTACGCGCCGACCAGCTTAGGAAGACCCACGAAAAATGTATACAGTTACACCTCAAAGTACTGTTTCACGCTAACAAAGGGAGAGGAAGGGGGTCACTTGAGACTGGTTAGTCTATATATCGCCTGAGTGCACATTGGCTGATTTAGACCACGCCCACTTGGAAAATGCATTTCCAAGATTGCTATGCAGATGGCATTCGGGCTAAGAATGGTGGGATTTGAAAGTTCGCCCCGGATTTGGCATGGCTCGGAATGCCCGTTTTGTCTTGGCGGTCGTTGTTTTTTCCGCATGCTTTTAAAAGATGACGCGCTGCTGTCTGGCACTCTTTCTGATATTGGTCGGAATGAGAACGCACGAGTTTGACACTGAGATGAGCTCAGGCAGGGCTATTTAGGTCTCGTATTCGCTCACCTGCGTACTTTGAAATCAGGATCGGAACATACATATTGGAGCTTAGACAAAACATTTGCAAGTATATTCCCAGTAACTCTTTCTGCCTTTGCCCCTTCCGGGTCAACTTGGACGTTTTTATTAAATATAACCTCCTAGACACGTGTCTATCCCATTTGGTCCCCTAAAACGTTTCCGAGGTCAAAACAGGACAGCAACCTTAACCTTGTCCTTAAAAGGTTGGACATTAAATCCCCAATTACCTTCTGCAAACAGACACGGGAAAATATCACAAAAACATCTACTTGACGCCTGAAGAGTAAAGCCAAATGAGGGCTTCTAGATAAAACACCAATCTTTATGGAAGTATCAAAGCACTTAAACCAAATAATTTGTGAGCTTTAAATAAAAAAATTATATGATTTAAGTTTTCTGAAAAGTGTGACGTTTGTGTTGAAGTTAGAATACATTAAAAAACTGAATATGTCAGGGATATTTACAATATTGTTGTGTTTAAATGGGCTCCCGTTAAAAAGCTATCCAAGTTATGTATATTACTTCTAACATTAGTAAAAGTGATCACAGGTTCGTCAAAAGCTCAAGCTTGGACGTACAACTACGAGTCGTATAATAAGATCGAGGACAACTTACGTGTTTATACGTAAGTTGTCCTCGAGCATAGAATAAAAAGTTTCTTTTAAGAATTTAAGTGCGTACTTATCAAGAAATACTCCGAGGTGAAAAAGAGTGTTGTGAGTGTGTTGACTGAGGGAAAACATTTTGCACGTAATATTCCTCGTTTGTTAGATATATCCATAACTGCACAAGTGGCAGTACCTTAATAAGGTTGATTGTAACAAAAAAAAATATCGAGGATTTTGTTTGATGAATCTTTTTTGCATAGCATTCAGATAGTTCAGAGTTTAATTACTGTTTACAAGATCTCAACATCTTTGATCTCTGATACAGGTCGTTGGTATCCAATACATATTTTTCTACCTATGAATTCCATACAAAAACACTAAATAGTTCGCAAAACTGTTCAAACATTAAAATTTAATGTACAGGATGATAATAACACCAAAGACATTCAAATTAATCACGAGCACCCCTTGAGATAATCTAAAAGCCTAATTGAGAGAGATAGATCATGCTACCGGTCCCACAGCCCTTTATAAAGCCATAGCTGCACAGCACCGAATGGCATAAAGCCAGGTCCACACAGCCACGGCAGATGCGCTCTGACGCGATTTGCGCTCACACTTCGTTACCCGTAGCCCCTTATTGATATAGCGTTATGTAATAATGTGGCCGGCGCGATTCAGGTCGATGACCTGGTGAATCGATTGAGGATTTTAGAGCTGGTGAGGAAATTTTGTTACAATTTACATAGGTACTTAAATATTTGAAGACACCTAACCCTTTTTATGAAATTAAATAAGAATTTATAGCTTAAAAGTACTCACAGGAATAATCAGGTGAATTCGCAGTTTATTAAGTTCTTTTAATTAATCTCTCATTACTAGTTAAGTGTCGGTCATTGAACTTATAAGCACTGATACGAATATTTCAATTTCGTTTTATGAAAGTTAAAGCATTCATGTACCTACTCCTTTAAATCTCGAAAATGATAATAATTAGGGTAAAATGATGATTCATAGTAGAAATGGATAATTCATACCTTTTCACATTTATTACTTTTATTTATGTATGCAAAGTACCTACTGTGACCATATTATTATAAATGTATTATTTTGTTGCGAAAAGGTCTATTCGATGTTTGAGCTTGTTTGTAAGCTAAGTTCTTCCACAAATTTAGATAAATTTTTCACTCATAATGAATACTTGATTTTGGTGAGGAAATTTGTATTACCACATTATAACTTTATATTGTACGTCCACCTACATTAAAAATGATTACCGAAAAATCGCAGCAAGAAGTCAACATAAAACCCCAAAATGTCCGCGACTCAACTAATCCTCAAGATACGAATGGACACGGGCCTTTCATTCCTACAATATCTCTCTCCATGTGGAAACCGGGCGGAATAAAAAGCGCGGATTGAACGTCGCCCGAGCGGACAGCCGCATTGTTATTGAGATGGGCACTGCCATTGTGGGCATTGCTTATTGCCCACTGCTGTACTCGTATTGGGCGTTTCAAAAATGTTTCAATAGTGTCCCCGGGACACGGTTGTCGGAGGAGACCAAAATGTAAACATCGCGATTTAACATGTTATCACCGTTAAAGCGTCGATGGCCGAGTGGTGGTCGTTGCTTGCTATGAAGTCGCCAGTTCAAACTCCGACACGTACAACGTGTGTGTTTTTAGAATTTAAAATTCATATGTACGATTATTCGACGCTTTAACGGTGAAGGAAAACATCGTGAGGAAACCTGCACACCGACGAAGAAGTTGTGTAGTCAACCAACCCGCACTAGGCCAGCGTGGTTAACTAAGCCTTATCGCCCTAGTTTAGGGTAGGCTCGTACTCCTACAGTGAGGACGTATACGCCGTGAAATTTTAGTGGTTGTTTTCCCGTGGCAGAACGATTTGCCTTTAGTAATACTATGGAATCATGCAAATAATTCCGTGAAAAAAATTTTCTTTTTCAAAATTTCAAAATAATATACATATTTCCAACTCGAAAACGAGAGAAGCTATCGTTCTTTTATAAGATGAGACGTAATGAGGTGCTTGCCGCATGAAATCTATGCTAAAAGCTAAAAAAGGCTCTACGCCCTAATATTTTGAGTTTGAGTTTAATAAAACGGTTTGAAAGTTTCGTTCTAGACACGCGGTAGCGTGTCAAGCCAAGTTCAAGAAACAGAACTGGCGAGCCGCACCGTGTGTAATATTACACGAACCATTTGGAACCACTTTTGAACCCCTCATAAATCAAAAACTATTTGACATAAACGTATCAAATTTGGCTCATATATTGTGACTTGCGAGATAAATATGTGTTCTAAATTTCATAAGCTTATCTCAAACAGTTATTTAGATATTAATGTCCAAAATTCCTCATTTTTATCATTGACTGACTGACAGATCAAAATTCTAACCCAGTTCCAAATGACCTAGAGAGATGAAATTTGGTATGCAGATAGGTAATTACATGAATACAAAGGAAAAAATAAAAAACTGGCAACTTTTTTTTTTATAATGAGCTAACAAGATGACCTCACTCCACCTGATGGTAAGCGGTAGTGAGATCCAAATATGAGGTCGACAGGCACAATATACCGTAAGATAATGTATGGTGGTAGCCTATGAAGGTCTTCAGACCCAAAGAAGCCAAGACAGACCTTCATAGGCTACCACCATACATTATCTTATGTTAAAAGAAGATATGATAGGTATGTTATAGTGTTATATAAAAATTTTAGGGTTGACCATTGAACTTGGCACCCATTTAGATCTCACTTCTTTTGTCGTTGAAGTCAACAACCAAGGCAATTATCATAATATTGAACGTGGCTCTCATTTCACATTTATGTTTTTGATTGGATTATCCCTTTCGTAAAACCGATATTTATTGATTTAAATAAAAAAAAAACTGCACAAATCTATTTTACTACGAAGATAGAATCATTTTACTGCGAGAAAAGAACCACTAAAATTTCACGGTGTAGGTATAGGCCGATGATGATGATGATAAAGTTATCAGGGTTTTATATGACTTTATGGGCGGGGCACGTGGGCAGTATGAAGGATGATAGATGGGTCAAAATAGTCACCCAATACTCGAAGACGGTTTTGCCGTAGAAAAGTCCCATGAAAAGGTAGTGAGATGATCCGGTCCAGTTATCAAAAACTGACACGTCCTATACACGGCTTGAATATTTAGCAGTGGATGGGTTGGTGGAGATCTTTGCCCAGCAGTGGGATGATAGGAGATAAAAAATGGACTTTATTTCATGTGCGATCGAGCCAACACTTGAAGCATTTCGCAGACATACTATACTAGTGTTTGGTTGACATGCTATACCAAGGAAATCTAACCTAATAAGCCTAAAATACCTACATTACCTACTGCCCGGGCTTTTATGTTGCGCTAGTGCCTCGGTCCAAGAGGTTCAGTTCCTTTTGTCTGCCCCGTGTCATTAAGACATGGAATGCCCTCCCAGCTCATGTTTCCCTCCCTCCTATGATCCCGGGCTCTTCAGGCGGAGCGTGAAACGGCATTTAAGCAGGCCTTCAGGGTGAGTGCGACAAGCTCAATATGGCCTATTGTGCCTGTCGACCTCATATGTGAATGAATAAATAAATATTGCACAACATCACGTACATTGATCTGATCCCGTAGTGAGTAGCTTAAGCACTTGTGTTACAGATATCAGAATCAACAGTGGATAGACAAATATACTTAAATATATTTAAAAACACACCCAGACATCTTGTTAGTCAATTTAAATAATAAAAAAGCAATCCAGGTCCTGAGCTGCATGATATCACTTTGTAGAAATTATTTATTATGCATCATCATCAGCCCATATACGTCCCCACTGCTGCGGCACGGGTCTATCCTAAAGTATGGCTTTCAGGCTTGATAGCAAGTGCGGGTTGGTCGACTGCACAGCCTTAGAATTCCGTCATAGGTGTGCAGGTTCCCTCACGATGTTTTCCTTGACCGTTAAAACGTCGAATAAGCGTACATATGAATTTTAAATTTAAAAACACAGTGGTACGATGACAAGTCACGAGTTTAACTACTCGGCCATCGAATTTATTATGTACTCTTAGTACTTTTTACAGGCCGACAGTTGGCGATTCGTAATTACAATAACCGAGGCATGTGTTTTCTATTATACCCGTACTTTCTCTATATTATTCAAACAAAAATGTTCAAACACCGATATTTCACTCGGCTACATAAAACTACCTAGCGACATCTTTCGCAAATTCGAAGAATGGTTCCCGCCGAATCCCATCCGAATTCGCTTTAAATGCAAAAATCCCGACGATATTTTAAACCCGGCGCGTGGCCGGAACCTAACCCGCGACCGTGCAGTCGGATGCAATCTATTATGCGGACATATCGCCGGCATCTAACGGTCATATATTTTAATTCGTTTTAAATGTATTAGGTAGTGGATTTGACAATTTTGATAGCAGGCGTTCGTTGCGTTTCATCGGTTTGTTGCATTTTTTGAAATTGCGATCATCTGTTTATGGTAGTTTAGAAAATGTAACGCGGAACAAATATATTAATGATGACCGACCATCGGTGTTTAGTCAGTTATTTATCTCTTTAGGTATACACATGTACATATGTGTTATTCACTGTTGTTTCTCATGTTCGTAACACTTAGTTCTCAAGCTATTTAGTACGCTAAATAGCTTGAGAACTAAGTGTGTTCTTATTCCGTGGAATAAGAACGATATATGTGCGATAGTGAGAAATGTATTATTAATACTTCTAGTAACCTTTACTGGGTAATTATACCTAGTAAAGAACGGTACTAGAACTCGCCTATGGACGTAAATGACAATAAAACTGTTTAGTTTTCTTACAATGGTATTCTTTATAGTGGTGGTGATAACAAACGTCCGTTATAAATAGCTTGCTGTAGGAACATTTTCAAATATAACTAGGTATATTTTATCTTAATTGGTTACGCGTCATACAATGGAAAGGAGCTATAAAGAAAGATCACAAAAACTTTTTGGTGGGATACACACAAGCTTTACGTACAACTTAGCTTACCGAGTAAAACTTTTTACACGATATACGGTTAAAAATAACAACGTTCGAGCTTCCAGGAGTCTTTTCGGTATAAAAATACAATTGTGCATGTAAAATGCTTAAATGAATATTAAAAGAATTTGAGTTTTGATTAGGAAAATCTCTTTCGTCTCCAGCGACGTAGGTAAGTATATTTAAATCTTTTATCAACCAAAACATAATGTAGTCCTACAGTCGCGTCAGCCATTTTCCGATTTCACAGTTTCACCTCACAGGGCATACATCAACAATTATTCAAATCGTCCGCGGCTGCGCGGGACATTTACATCATAATAGCGCGTACGCACCGACTTCACGTTTTACGACAAGATCCGTTTCAAGAGGGAAACCTCCCTCCCTCCCTTTACCTAGACTGTATATAAAATACTGCTTTAAAATTACAATGTTACACTCTGTGTAAGATTTTATTCAATAGAGGGTTGTGCCTTTTATTGTTATCGTATATGTTATATGTACATAGAGTTCTATAAACTGCTATATTATATAGATAGGTTTCTACGCTCTGCTATAGTGTTTCTACTAGCAAGTGGATAGCATTGATAAATAAAAGGTGTAGGTATATAGGCTCTTTTTGCCATTAATCAAGATATATTGTTATTGGTATCCAAACAAACTTTCATCTCCATTATGTATTATACAAAATTAAAAACATTCGTAAAATATACTTAGTTTAAAACTATAAAAATGGTCTATCTTGAAATGAGCAAAAATCACAGTTTAATAAAGTGCCTGTATAAAATTCTAAACGATTTTTACACCACAGCTCTACTTCTGCTACTCCTATGTTTTTATTTCTCCATCCTAATTATGCAAAACATGCAAAATTTCAAAATCCCAACTATAAAAAATAACAAAAACAATTAAAAACAGTTCATTCAACATTTTAAAATATTCATAGCAGTTTAAGAGCTATCATAAAACTCAATGGCCAATGCACCCTACACTATAATAGCGCAACACAAAATATGTGTTTCATATCGCCATGAGTGATATGACACTTTGAAGGCGTCACAAATTAATACAACATTTGTGCAAAATTCGTATGTCAACCCAAAAAGTAATCAAAATCTTTATTATTTTCGACACAGGGTTCAAAATAGTGGCCCGTCGGCGTTTTAGGGTTGAAGTATGGTTTTGTACGGGAGTATTATATCTTATTGTGTTTTTAACACTTCACCCCCGTTGTAGCGAGTGTAGGGTGAGCAGGGGGTATTTGGCACCCTTGCTGATTAGCGTTCTTAATCTATGGGGGAAATGGATGGTGGTATGAGTGATGCTGTTAGTTTTTTTAATTTAATGGATTTTAAACTTTTTCAAGGTAAAATTGTTAAAAGTAGTTTTAGTAGAAAGAAATAAAAATATTTTGCTTCTACTTAAAATAATGTCAGTTATATTTTTCAAATCACTAACTACTAACGAAACACATTTTTATCAATAGAGGGTGATACTGAATAATTCTAACAAAACACATTTATTTATTTTTGTATTGTAACACCAATAAAACTGACTACTAAAGACTCCCAAATAAATTCATTCCATCAGTACATTTCTACACAAAAACAAAATTGTTCTCTCTCGCATACCCCGGTCCAGTTATTCAATAATATTTCGCATGTTTACTTAACATCTTAAACTGTCGCCTAATGAACTGCCGTGGGTCCGTAAGCCTGTTTGCTACTCGTCCATCTTATTATACTAATGTCTATTGTGTTACTTGCACAAGCTGTTGTAAATAAACATTCGGAGTTGACATGTGCTGATTATTTGAAGGAAAGTATGTTATGGTCCAAGATCCCAGAGCTGCCAGACATCACTTATTTTCTAACGGACAAAATATATACGATTGAGTAGTGTTGGGGTGTATCATCATATGACTAGTTGCTACCTTGACCAGACGGCCATTTTTCATATATCAACCAATCAAGGTACATAGAAACACTGCTCACCTCACTTAAATTCTGATGACTGATTTTAACATATATTTCACACAATATCATTAAAAATCAGGATTCATTACTCCCAGACACATGCGGTCGGCGGTTTTACCTTACAGACGCTTTAAAGCTATGAAAAAAATTTTACTTTTACTTACTTTCTGATGCTTGATTTTTATATATGTTATTCAAACAACTAAAAAGTGCTCATCTGACCGCAATAATTATA
Organism: Maruca vitrata; assembly: GCA_039566165.1. Classification (NCBI taxonomy): domain Eukaryota; kingdom Metazoa; phylum Arthropoda; class Insecta; order Lepidoptera; family Crambidae; genus Maruca; species Maruca vitrata. The sequence goes on from CM076930.1 coordinate 6,549,198, forward strand.
GAATTGTACTTTACAAACTATTTTATTAGAAAAACTTAACTAAATTCAATTTTAAAAAAAATCTAAAACAGTTGGGTCTGGTGAATGTTTGGCCCCTTGGATCGGTCTGTCCGTTTGCAAAACGTTTTAAAATAGTTGTTTGAATAACATATATAAAAATCAAGCATCACAAAATAAGTAAAATTAAGTAAAAGTAAAATTTTTTTCATAGCTTTAAAGCGTCTGTAAGGTAAGACCGCCGACCGCATGTGTCTGGGAGTAATGAATTCTGATTTTTAATGATATTGTGTGAAATATATGTTAAAATCAGCCATCAGAATTTAAGTGAGGTGAGCAGTGTTTCTATGTACCTTGATTGGTTGATATCTGAAAAATGGCCGTCTGGTCAAGGTAGCAACTAGTCATATGATGATAGTACACCCCACCACTACTCAATCGTATATATTTTGTCCATTAGAAAATAAGTGATGTCTGGCGGCTCTGGGATCTTCCTCTATTAAATGTTTTCAATGTAACTGGTTTGAGTGTTAAAAAAGTAATTGTAATAGAGCATACCGTATGTGAAATTACATTACTTGATGTACGATGATAATGATGATTAATAAAATTATAATATGTCTGCTCTACATTGGCGCTCAACCGAATAATAAAACTGTTGTGGGATTTGTGTAATAAATAAAATTACACCCGATTTGACATTTAACGACTTTAGTTTTTCAATTACGATTATTCTTAACTATTGAGACCTTAATAGAGCTATGGCCATTGAATGTACCCACTTAACACCCGGAAGTTCCGACGCTCTTAATGGCCCATTATCTTTATAGCACATTATCAAGAAACAATACACCCTCCCGAGACTCTTAAACCGCGATCATTAACCACCATTTTCCAAAATGGCAGTTTAATCACGCCGGAACTGACGCGTGCGCCGGATCCCCAGCACCATCTATTGCGCTCGCGCACTTCCGGTGATGTCTGCAGGAGGTAAGAATGCAATAAAGAGACATAATGTGGCATGATAAATGGTGGACTAGTTTGGAAACTATTAAAATAACTGTAATTTTTTTTAACTATTCAACCGGGTCACCGCGTGTCTCAAAAAGTTGTCTATAGTTCGTTAGTGTAATAATCATAAATTACTTGGTGCCATGAACTGCATTGCGATAATTTGAGGTGATTTCGTAACTGGGAAAGCATTAACATTTGTTTATTTTCTGATATTATGATCTAATACTTCCTCTAGTTACATATTATTATGTAACATCAACATCAAGGCAAGTAAAATATGCTAGTAATTTTTAAATATTACACAATATGTTCGTTTTACTTTTGAAACATCCTAAATTGTATTCCGTCATTATATTTAACAACAGACCATTATCCTATCGACAGATTTAGTCAAGTGTATAGTTAATGCTGATTGTAAATAAGTAGCCGTATCTAAACCGAATTTTCTATTATCCTGTAGGCCCCCGAAATATAATTTACACTTCGCTAAAGACCCATAAACATACGTAATAAAACCCAACGCGGATTGCGATGATAAATACTTCATTCACGTGAAGAGGACCCAATTCGCTTCGGTTACCGAAAAATTCGATTTCATCTGGCGAAAAATTCGAATTGTAAAAACTGCGAATTCGATACGCACAACGCGCTTCCCGAATCGGCACAAGTGCACAATGACGTCATTAGCAACTCTTACGTTACCACAAATTTAACCCTCCACAAATTCATCGTCTTTATTCTACAGTGTTTAAGGTCTCAATTCATCGCGGCAGATTTGTAATTTGGTCGAATTTCGTTGCGTATGAATTTAAAAATAATAATATGTCATCGTTCGGAGGGACCGCCTCTGTCTTTTCGATCCAGTGTCCCGTAATTCATGTTTCGGTCGTATGTTGATTTGGATGGTTATGTCTTTGTACGTTTTCATTGCTGTCCGCATTTGAATTTAAATAAAAAATGGCGAAATACAAAAAAAATACATGAATATAAGTGTTTATTTAAAGTAAGTAAACGAAATACAGAAGTGAATCTACCCCGTGTACCTACTTATGTATTTTACAATGTGAAATGTTATGAGAAACTTTTTCGTAGCTTTTAGTCCTTACTTACTTGTTGTTCAAACAGAAATAAAAAGCAAATTAGCAAATAATGTGTCTTCATGTTTTGTGGATTGATTGATGATCAAAATATTTATTGCTCTGAGACTTAGGTATACAAAAGTTATCTTTTGTAACGGTTATATTTTAGACCGTAGACCTATTTCCATCTTGCCCAGTGAGCCGACGCAGCGAACAATGGAAACAGCCCAATCCCATGGCGACATCCGCGAATTTAAATCTCGCCCCGGGTGTTAGAACGCCGTGATTTGTGGTTATTTACCTCGGTTGTTAAGTTCCCATTTTGGGCGACCGTTCGTGCGGAATCCGCCGATTACCATTCCAATTTCGTTTTTAATTTTGCCATACGCGGATGTGGCCACATTGCCTAACCCGCGCGACAATAGAATATAAAAGAGATTCTTTTTTCGAAATTCCCTTTTCCCGCGCATGAAATAGTTGCTGGAAATAATACGTGGGCGGTTTAGGGTTAGACGCTATTGTGAGCATTGTTACCGTTTTAAAATTATTGAATGAGCTCGCTGAATGTGCTGAATTCATTATTAGGGTCGGTGGTGCGGTATGGGTTTTTTGTGTGGTATTCATGAATTATATTAAAGTCGCATGACGCATAAACTTGTGTTTACATCCGAATGTCTAATGTTTTGACATAATATAGCTAGTTATGTATCGGTAGGTTGATGAACAATGTGATTACAGGCATAATATTTAAATGTTAAGCTCACTCAAAAGCTAGTCTCAACTCTAGCCGATGAGATGTAGGATTTTTCAATTGGATGGATGAAACTAAATGAATGTGTTGCCTTCTTACTTTTAAATCTTCTTTCTTTCAGTCTTATGTAATTTGTTATTAATAAATGGTGTTAAAATATGTATTTATGGTTGTAAGGTATCTAGTTTTCTTTAAATACGCGCATAATAAATGTGACCTCATCCTTTAATTTTTGTCAGTGGAATAAGCATACCAAAATGTAAATAGAAAAATCGCGAACTCACTAATAACCAATCAATGTTCAATTAATCCGCATAGCGATTGGATTTTTAAATTCAAACAGCTAATCAAATCACACCCAAGTCACTCCATCAAAAATTTTAACCCGCAAGTGTCGTCGGATTAGCATAATAATTATCTTGCTCGGTCCAAAATCAAGTAATTCAATCAAAAACTCGACGATTCTCGAGTGCGAGTTTAGGGCGAGGGTTAGTCCAAAATTTGCTGTGTAAATTCAAAAAAGCTCTTTGTCCAAACAAGATGGCGCCAGAAAATGTCAAAGTCAACCCTTCCGTGCCATCCTCATTGAGAATTCGGCCGTGGTCGGGCAGACCGCGCACTGAGATGAGAAAACGACTGGTTAATTTGTAATGTTCATTATTTTTGTTCCACCCAACTGTTCATAAAGTAGGTAAGGTTGGTCACAATAACACGTAAAATTCAAGGACGAAAAGTAGAAAGTTTTAAAAGTTGGCAATTTAACTGTTGCTGCGCTGTTAAAGTTGTTTGATCTGATTTTTCACAAATCTAGACCAAGGGTCTATCAATTTGCAGAACTTTTGCCGACGTGTGTTAGAGCCATGTACTCCCCCGCAAGTATGATGAGGATACTCCAAGCCATCATCGTAGTCAGTAAGGAAAAAAATATGTCTAAGCTAAACTACCTTTAACCGATGAAAACGTAAAACAGATATTGTTTATACAAAGGGATATTTAGTATGTATAAAATTGTTATCAGTCTCAACTTCGAAAACATAAATAAATAGCAATATAAGCAGGAATTCAACTTAAATAAACAATAGAGCCAGGCGGTTTCCCAATTTAGTGCGAAATAAGAATATTTGCATAGCACGCGCCGGAGAACTGACGGAGACTTTAAATCTAGTAAATTTACTAAATCTAGACTTGAACAGATTTCACGTTTGGCCCAGACGCTGAGGGTTGGCAGAGACTATAAATCATTTAGAAGTGGCAACTTTAAAACCTATTGCTTTGGAGATGGGCTGGCGTTAAATATTACTACTACCCGCTATACTAAAATCCGTAATTCGACAGAGCATTTTGACAGATAGAGTGTTACCATGTGCGGGAAAAAATAAATAGTAATGAGGTTACTGGTAATATTTAATTATCGTCAGAATAATCCGGTCTAAGTCTTTTTAAGCGCAAAAGCGGAATCTCAGTAAAAGCTCATTTCATCCTTTGAAATATTCGTGAAGTAGTTATTAGATATGTTTATTTATCTTCATAAAAATGTTTTAGATTCCTGATCTTAGAAGATTTCTTGATCAGACAAGGGTTGTGGTAATGATAGTAACTAAGTACGTTGTTGTAATTATTGGAATATGTAAATCATAGCTTACTAGTGACCCGCCTTCGAGTGTATCGTTCAACCATCCTCTTAAATCCCTCTAACAATCCCTTTATAATATATTTTTTGGTTTATATTTTTTTTATGGTCAATAAATGTTTTCTTTTTTTTTCTTTCTTTCTGTCAATTAAAAAAACCCCCAAAATCCGATGCGTAGTTTTAAAGACTTAAGCGCACATAGATACAGACACGCGGGTAGCGACTTCGCTTTTTTGTAGAGATAGGTACATTGTCAGGTTATTGATGACTCCAAATTCTTCCTGTTATTCCCTTCTGAAAGCATTCCAGGTGCTACGAGCCAGTTTGAGCTGGTTCGTCTTCGACGTTTCACCTGCATATTTGTTCGGCTCGGCCTTAAACAAATCGATGCGAGATCCGATTTGTTTGAACGCGGTTCGGAATGGAAATACTTGTTCCCGGTTTCTCCTGATTTTGTTGTTTGTTTCATGTGCCATGTTTGTTAAGGAATTCGTGCTAGATTTTCACAATATTTTAAGACATCTCGAATTTAATATTGGAAAACAATATGCTCCAAAATTTTAAGTGTTTCTATGCCTAGTATTGTTTATAATATGAGCTGTCAAACTTCTAACCAACTGAAGGTTTTGGCTCTTATCTAAATTATATCAAAAAGATATGAGATGACGATATCTTTTTCTTAGATAGAAAACCACATTCGAATTTAATATAAATTACCTAACTCAATGAAAAAAATCTGTCTATGCAACCTTTGATTCAGCAGTATTTTACGTGCGTTATTAATTCAATTTCTTCATTTTCATTTCACGATTCCATTTACGACCCTACTACCAAGTGGTACAGTTCAAATTAATTTCGACTCCTCTAACTGTACGATGAGTGTATGTGACAAAGGTCCTTGTTTTTATAATGACAAAGAAATGTCATACGTGAAGAGCACGTTGCTTGCAGAATTTTAATTTGCCCCGTGTACGCTTTTTGGCGTTGTTACGAAAACTTCAAAAAGAAAATAATAACGCATTGTTAGACGCTATCACTCGTGTTTTGCTTATTCAATTTTTTAGTTTGGTTTTTTCATTTGAAAAATAATAGGGTTTGAAGGTGATAATTAATAAGATATTGTGATTATTAAATATTAAGGTACATTAATTTTGAAACAGAACAATAATCTTAACTTATTTTGTATCTTATAATAGAGTTCGGTTGTAAAGTTTAAGTCTAGGTTAGGTTAAGGTTATTATGGTTGGCATTGGACCATTTTATAGATAGACATTGACCTACTAATCTTGGTACTACATGAATATTGATTATATTTAACTAACTTTTACCCACGGTTTCACCTGCGTTAAATTCCCACTGAAACAATTTTTTTACGCACGATTTAAAATACAGTCAGCGCCATCTAGTATCTTGCGCAAATTTAGTCTATTTCTAGTAATTTGCGCAATATTTAAGCTAAAGAGCGGTTTTCCGCAAATCCAATTCTTTTTCCGAATAAAAAAATATTGTTTATATTTTTATACCTTCAACTGTAAATAAACGTACTTGCATAAGGTTTATTGAGTATCTAACGTATGAAGAGGTAACAAAAAGAAATAAACTTTCGCATTTAGGTATAATGTTATAGATGGGAACTTAATGCCAAACTCACTTTAAAGGGACTAGCCCTTTTCTGATTTGATTTAGAAACAAAAAAATTGCTTTTAAAATATTCCTGCTTATAGTACTGATTGTATAAACATTTTTACCTGTAGGCACTCGTAGTTACAATCATAATTGTTACTTAGTTTCCATTACGTTAAAATATTCTTACAACTATTTTTAATCATATTCAAACTAATCCACACATAACAAGTATGCATCGACATTGGCAAATCAAACGGTAACACATGAAATGCATTCAATACACCGCAGTCGCTTACGCGCAAAACGCTCCCCACGCTTTGAGCAATAACTCCCTCTGCCTAATTAGATTTTTATTTTGATCTCATTTGTCCGTCCGTCTGATTGTCCCGCCCCAGGGTCTAGTTAACTTTCATTATATTTGATTGTATTAATTTTTATTGCTGCTAGGCAATTTATTTGCAGACGTTGACAAGTTGAAAGCAGGTCTTAGTGTTTCATTATTTCGTAGTACATACTAACACTCGTAACACTTAATATTGTAGAATTAAACAAATGCAAGAACCTGGTACTATTGATACATAGTATTATATACTTTCTATAAATGATTGCTATGTACTTTCTTACTGTTCATTATAGAACTATGTTTCGAGATTTAAATGTTCTTTCAAAATTTAGACGATTAATTTACGACGAGAAAACAAAGTATCATGTAGCGAATGTTCGTAATTCGTATTTAAAAACGTACAACAACAAGCTATACATTTATGAAATAGCCTACTTTATTTAGGTATAAAGCTTTTAAAATAAATAACGATCTTTTCCTAAGCACATGCCTATTTTATATAAAACTTAAAGAACGTCGTCAGTAATGCTTTTAGCATCAATTTCAAAACAAATTACAGACCCTGTCCGTAAGGCCCGCAAACTGAATTGAATCCGGGACTCCCGCGGTCGCGCCCAAATTGCATTACCAAAAATGCACCGAGCTCCCATTGAAATATAATGAATTTATATAGGAATTTTGTGGTTTACAACTGCCGTGGATGTAGAGATGTTGGAAGTGATTGTTGAAAGTGGGTGTTAGTTTTTGTTTTCTCTCAAATAATTGGTTTTTCCTTTAATTTCTAACCGTATTCAACCATGAAAAATAAAATTTTCCGTGAAACTAAAAGACCTATTAAAATTTTCAGAAGGTTTTTAATATTACATTTGTTGTACTTGTGGTAAGAGATTTTTAATATTACACTTGTTGTATAAACCAAATTTTTAATCATTAATAAGACCTTAGCTATAAAATCTTTACATTAACATTGAAATATCGGTGTCATAGACAACGTTTCAAAAATTAAAGAATAAAAAGTATACCAATACAAAAAAACCTCTACAGCGCAAAACTAGATCTTTCTATGAATTCGAAATCGTCGGGTTAGAGTGTAAACCTGCTAACTCCATATTTGGTACATTTTTAGGAGAGACTATTAGATTGTGTGTTTATTTTCACACTTTCGAATGGTATAAAAAACGGATGAAAGTAAAAAATGGATTTGACAGGTTTACACTCTAAGCCGACGAAATGGCGGTTGGATGAGTGCTGTCAATGAATTAATCGACTTGTTGTCAAGGCACTGATCATTGGTCACTGATCGATAGTTTAGCTCATAAATAGTAAATTTAGGTACCTCAGGATGAGGATTGCATTACTTATTTTTCCTGACTGACATACGTATGTATGAAAAAGTCGATGCCGACAACGAAATGCTCGTCATCACCAAACTTGCGAGGGATCGGATGGCTCTCACCCCTAAAGGATTGTATTGCTTCCATACAACCTACATCTGGGGTCTCACCGCACCCCGCCGGTCCGGCGCCCCCCCAAAGACAATGTGGAACTAGCAGTTGTAATCAGGTTAGCGCACAATTTGCGTGTGCGGCCATGCGCGGGATATGGCGTCTGTTCCGCAATTGCTTTTTTGAGCCGCTGCGATTTGCCCGTTTATAGTTTCGACGTTTGTATGGATGGGGCTGTATGGAGCCAACGCGAGAGTGGAAAATACAGGGTTTAGATAAACTGTAATAGTAGGTATCTATCTAAATGAAATTTCATTTTCGAGGCTATGAAAGTCTTAATTGATATAATAATTAATTGTAACTGATGTTATTTAAAAAGCATCGCGCACACCTAAAACAGACTTAGTGTAAAATACACACTCGATTTTTAATAAAAATAAAATAATCATGACAAAACTAATAATCCTGCGTATTCCCCACGACCCGAGTGGGCCAAATCCCAATTTCTGCGGACACAAAATAAAAAGCAATGTCATAGCTCATTAAGCTGTAAGTAGGACCCTAGTAAGTAGTGCTAGAGACGTGCGCGGGCGCATGGCGACTTGTGTCCAATGGCGATAATCCGTGGCGCGCGGCCGCCGCGTGCTGCGACTGACGGCTGCATCGTTAGACACATGCATGAGACTGCGTTAAACTGATTTGCTTGTGATTTTGACAAGTTTCAAATAAAGTTTACGTACTTTATCGCCTGTTTGACTTAATTGTTTAATGTATAATTTTGACTAGCCGCGCGAGCCAGCGACTTCGTTCATGTTTTCCGCCGTTTTTTACACATTTTCCGTTATTATTTGCTCCTATTGGTCGCCGCGTGATGTTATTATAGCCTGAAAGCCTTCTTCGATAAATGGTCTATTTAAGACAAAAATATTTTAATTTTTCCAGTAGATTCTGAGATTAGCGCATTCAAACAAACAAACTCTTCAGATTTATAAAGTTAGTATAGAGATACGAAAGTGAATGGTTATAAAATGCAGTGTAGGCATGTGATGTGTGAACAGAAAGAGATATAACAATGATACGTCGTATAAATTAATTAACAAAAAATAGATTCAAAAACAGATTCCGAAATAAACAATGTTACAGTATACATAATATAATAAATGCGTCAGAATATTACAGCCACTAAACATGTTGATGAAAAGTGAACTTCATTGCATGTATTTTTCCCTTTAAACATCAGCATAATATTCTCCTCTCACAATCAAATTAAATTACGCCATCATAATTTTAAATCACGTACAAACACCATGTTCGGTAATTCAATAACCTGACCAAAGTTAACAGGCAATTAATAAAATAAATTGACTTCCGCCCCTCCCTCGCCGTCGGCCGTTTTCTCACATTAAAAAACTAACATTTATAAAAGCACAATGCTTATGATATGTATGAGATGTTATATTGTTTCGGCACGTGGCTGCAAATGGGTTAATATGTGTATTAAGCGACAAAAGATATAAAAAAGCTCGGAATGGGTGACATTGATATCATAATCAAAATATGAAATGATATTTGGGGTGCCGAGAGTGGGATTATGCGACCCGCGTTTGTTTGATTTTAATGGTATTTTATGGGAGCGATTGTTTGCCTTTCGGATCAGTAATATGAGTATTTGTTAGTTTTGTAAGTTGTCAAAATAATAATTTGCTTAGCTTTAATTTAATTGAGTAAACAGTAGTTTATTTTGAGATATCATTTTTATTTGTTCTAATAACTACTGAGACGTTAGAGAGCGTTTGTATTTGAAATTTACAAAAAATATGAATCAAAACGTTACATAATTTTAAAAATTTGGACATTTATTAACTTACTGTTTGCATATACTTAAGTACTGAACAATCGCCAGATATTTTATTGACTCTACCTAGTGCACTGGTTATTTCATATAAATTTAATTTCTTTTTTTAGTTGCATTTTGGTGCAGACATAGAACGTTGACCCGTTGGATAACAAGGGGCTAAAAAATATTCGTACATTTTGCGCTGAGCATTGTGCAGTCCGCACCAGACGCCACTTCTGCGTTCGCACGAATAAAGACCCGATAAAAAACGGGCCGACACGTGCCGCCGCATTATGCGATAACCGTCGGGGGCGGTATTAGACTATTCACGACAACCCTAGTTTTTACTATCCGCCAAGCCACTGAAACTTCAACCTTAAGTTCCAACAAATTGGGTAAGTTTTTGATTGGATCAAATTTGGACATTTCGCGCCCAGGGCTGGGAAAAATAAGACTCACCACGAAGGGTTTAATGTCCAAAATTGTTTGCAGTCAAACTAACCCCCAAGTAGGGTTGGCAAGTACAATTTCTATTTATTGGTGGGAAAGCCTCGTGTCAGTTCTAACACCAGTTTTAATATTTTGGGTCGCGTGGCAGCCACGCGTGGCGCTTTGGCAAAAAACTGGACGAGCGTAATTCGCGTTTTATTGGAGCATTCTTCGTGTTAAATGTTATGCGATTCTTTGTGGGAGTCTGTGGTTATTGGTCCTGAGCTGTCATTACGCGGAAATTGACTGGTCACAATGTGGCGACGTGTGGCGAGCTGAATAGAGTTTCAATTTTTTAATAGTTTAAATCCGATTGGGGACAATGTACTCGTTCTTATTAGATACCCAAAAATTACACTATTATTATGAACGAATGATTGCGTCATGAATGAAAATATATGAATATGATTTTATGGGAAAAATTGTAGCAATTTCATAGCTACATAGCACATTTTTCAAAGAAGATACTCTATTACTTGCTATTATGAAGCTTTAGCAACAGTTTTTTACAATACAAAGTTTAATAAGTCAAGGCAGTCTATTTTTTAAAATAATAAATGTTATGTTTATCTATCTATGTAAACTTCTTATCATCATCATCATCATCATCTTCGCGATTTCCCGGTTGCATCCTTGCGGAGCCCGGGGTCCGCTTTCCTACTCCTAGCTCTCCACTTCGCACGGTCTTCGGCATCCTTTACGGAGAGTTTGTTGGCACGCATGTCATCCCCTACGACGTCAAGCCAGGCCTTCTTGGGCCTTCCCCTTCTGCCGGGACCCGGCGGTAGCGACATGGCTAGACACTTGTTCCCTACGTAGTTTGCCGGTTTCCGTAAAACATGACCGTACCAACGTAGGCGGCACTCTTGCAGTTTATCAGCGATGTCTCGGACATGAAGGCTGCCGCGAATACGGGAGTTCTTTACGCGATCAGCTCGCGTAACTCCCGACATCCAGCGCAGCATCTTCATCTCCGTGACCCGCAGTTCCTGCTTGTGCCGCTCAAGTAATGGCCATGCTTCACTACCATATAAGAGAACAGGCCTAATGATGGATTTATAGACCTGTCCCTTCAGTATGTAAACTTCTTATCTGGTTATTTTAATGCATTCAAAATGTTGACTTATTTTTTATGTAAAAGACCATTAGCCTATATAAGAAAATTAACATGCAATAAATGTGTAACACATGCATATTTTTAATTAGGTAGTAAAACCTTATACGTTTTTAGGTCTATAGAACATACGCATGCATGCAACTCTATAATGAATATTTTTCCAATACCTTAATTTAAAATGTGTCGCGACAAAACAAAAGTTTGACGTAAAATTTGTTCTATTTATCTATTTTATGTATCCAATTAAAAAAAAATTATAAAATTTTATAGCGTTACAAGCTTACTTGTCCTCAAACATCAAACCTACTACCGCCATCTATGAGCGGGAAACCAAACTAAACTTAGGGTAGTTCTACGCGCCCCGTTGCGAAAGGGCCAATTTCCGTTCACGTGCCGATAACAATACGATACCGAGACGATACTGCTGCGATATAATAAGCGTCGTCATCGCACGTCATATTTGCCCTCTGTTTACTGACGCCAGGAAATTGCCCTTTTTAGACAACTATTGCTATTTGGGAGTCTGTTTCCTGGACAGTATTCTTTTTTTCGACCGTAAAAAGCGTTTTATTAATACGACATTATTACTATTAAATAAATAAATATCTGGGACATTTCCACACATGGTCAAATTACCTCAAACTAAGCAGAGCTTGTATTACGGGCGTCAGAGATGGAAGATATATGAATGTTTTATGTATGTTTATGATACATATATATTTATAAATACATAATCACACCCAGTCACGGAACAAACACCGATGTATATCACACTATTATTTGTTCCGAGTGGAAGTGGAAGTGGCCAGGCTCAGTGAAACAGTGGTTATTAGCTAGTCTTTTAGTGTTTTACTAATAATTCTGTAATAAATGCGCGAATATGATTTAGCCAAAGTGGTTTTATGACAAATCTGCTTCACGTATTATACCTGTAGATATGTTAGGAATTATGTATTAGTCTAAGAACGAACTATCTATCTAGATTTTGTAATGCCTTCATGCCTTCATAAGGTAGCAATATTAACAAAAAAAATCAAACTGTTAAAATGTATAATTCCAAGTTATAAACAAAACTCATTTTCGCTTATGTCTAACAAAAATCGATGACTTCATTCTTCTGGGTTGCAAATAAACAAATAAATAATAAAATAAAGAACCTTTAAAAATAAATCATGCACTGCGTATCCAGGGCAATCAGTCCGAATCGGACAGCGGAATGCTTTCCTGAAAATTAGAAAATTAGGACTTAATTTATTAAAATATTTATGCCTCCAGATTAAAGAAAAAATAATTAAGCAATATCGGAGAATTTCTTTTTGCATTGTGATAGAGTAATTTTTTTTAAATTTGTCAAATGGAAGTAGATAAACACGGATTGAAAATAATAAAAACTTTTTGAAACAACAGTAATTTTACGGATTAAACTCGCGTGTATTGTTATTCTAAACATATTATTTAAGAGGCCCGATGTTTCGATGCTCTTTACAGCGCTCGTGGTCACGGGCAAGACCGAGTCTTGTCCGAGTCAAATCCGTAAAATTAGTTTTATTTCAAACTAGCTTTCCGCCCGCGACTTCGCCCGCGTAGAGACGTTTAAACATAAAATCATTTATGTTATGTTATGTAGAGACGTTTAACGTGTAAGACATTACTTCTATATAGCGCAGTCGGTTAAAAAGTAGCCTATGTCCTTTCTCAGGCTCTGGACTATATTTAAATCGGTTCAGTACTCTATGCGTGAAAGCGTAACACACAGACAGACAGACGAAGTTACTTTCGAAAAACCGGCCAAGTGCGAGCCGGGCGCGCGCACAAAGGGCTCCGTAGCAGGAAATATAAAAAAAATCAACCTATGTCAAAAACCATGAGAGATACTTTGATCAAACCAAAAACAGAAGAAAGAGTAAATTAGCATGCATCACCTCTATTTTTTTAGAATTTTATACCCCGTAGTTATAAAAATAGAGGGGGGACATACTTTTTACGACTTTGAGAGCTGATATCTCAAAACCGTTCACTTTAAGAAAAATGTTTTTAGAAAACTTTATATCATTTTAAAAGACCTTTCCAATGATACCCCACACGGGTATGTACATCGAAAAAAAATTTCATCCCTCAGTTACATGTATGGGGGCCCCACCCCAATTCTTTTTACTATTTAGTGTCATATTTTTGTAGCGGTTCATACAACACATATTCCCATCAAATTTCATCACTGTAGTACTTATAGTTTCCGAGTAAATCGGCTGTGACAGACGGACAGACGGACAGACGGACAGACGGACATGACGAAACTATAAGGGTTCCGTTTTTGCCATTTTGGCTACGGAACCCTAAAAACGAAGTACCTCCAAGTGCCAGCTACCTTCATACCTATAAAAATCCATAAACACTTATAAGTTTTCGCATACTACGTTTCACCCCCCGTAGCCTATATTCCAGAGTGCCAGCTACCATCATACCAAATTTCATGAAAATCGGTTCAGACGTTTGAGCGTGAAAGAGTAACAAACATCCATCCATCCATACTTTCAAGTTAAATAATATTAGTAAGGATGTGTAGTGTTCGCGCAAATAATATAAAAAACTATTTTATGCAAAATATCTTACTTCGAATTCTCCAATGAATATGTCCGAATCGTCTGAAGGCGGAGGCTGGTCAATGTTGTCTACTGCAGTTATTTGTGGACCTGGAATTGTTTTTTATTTTTATGGACATCGTTTATGTATTAAATAAAGGTACAATAAATACAATAATGTGTATTTTCTTTTGCAGGTTGCATTAAATCAAGACTCAAGTTCAAGCATTAGAACCACACGTCTAGCGCCATCTATGAACGCTTTTTGACAAATAGAAAGAAAGAAAGAAAGAAGAAAGAAAACATTTATTGATCACATACATTTACAAAGTTTAACAAACACACATACAGTAGATGTGATCAAAAGGTTCTGCCTCAGCATGTGCTGCAGCGGCTGCTAGGCCGCTACAGCGCTGATATTCTGGCAGAACCTTTATAATTAAAAAAATACAAATAGAAAGCTTTCTATGTATTTTATCTTTTGTATTTAGATTTTATACAATTATAAATAAAAATAATAATATGAAATATTTCATTTCAGTATTTCTGGAATTGATAAAGAATTGAGTCAGTATTGATGAAAACACATACTTTGGAAATTATATTTAACGTTCGTCGTTCTATTCGATTATGTTATTTTAAAATATCGTTTCATGGGAATAGTTGCTGATAATATTTAAAAGCTTAATATGTTTTGAAGATAAATAAGATCAATGTTTTTATTTATCCATGTGAAATATTTTTTTATGCGCGTAAAGCAATAAACGTTCATATTGTTTTGTAAGTTATGTAACCAAACATTCGCAATGAAATCGGAATAATTCCCAAAACATTTTATAAATAGGTAATATTCTGAAACGCAGTCAGAGTTTAAACCACGAACAGTTTTAATACATATATATTTTAACTGCCTCGTTGGTCTATTGGTAGCAAGCGCTGCGTAAGGTCCGAGAGCCGGTGGTCCTGCGCCCGATCTCTCATCGGTCATGTCGGATTGCCGTCCGAATTATGAGAGTAAGGGAATAGAGAGTGCACTTGTGTTTGCGCGCACACTTGTGCACTATAATATGTCCTGCGCACATGGTTGATCTCAATTGAGATCGGCTTCCATGGCTGAAATCGGTCGGACGCCTTATTTTAATATATATTTCTCTGCTACTACTAACCCATAGGTATGAATTCCATGGGTTCGAAGAGGTCCATCGGGATGAGGTCGGCGGGCGGCGAGGGCGCGGGCGGCGGCAGCGCGCACGTTGAAGACAACCGGGGGCCTAATATCACAAAATACATTCAATGTTGCGCTCAAGAACGTGCCTTTTAAAGCTTTATTGGCTCAGTGGTTAAGGCCGTTGCTTGCCATGCGAGAGATCGCAAGTTCATACCGCCACGTACCACTGTGTTATTCAAATTTGAAATCCATGATTATTCGACGCATTAACGGTGTTGGATAACACCCTGAGGAATCCTGCACTCCTTCGAAGAAATTCTTAGGTTATGTAGTCAACCCACCCGCACTTGACCAGCGGGGTTAACTAAGGCCTTATCGCCCTAGTTTAGGGAAGGCCCTTGCCCCAGCAGGGGAGACGTATATGGGCTGATAAAGATGATAAAAGCTTTATTTAGTGAACATATCATTTTAAACAGAGCTTTAAAATAGTTGTGTGACGAACATCGATGATCCTTCCGTGTCTGGGTGTGTTTTTAAATTTATTTAAGTATATTTGTATTTGCACTGTTGATTCTGATATCCGTAACACCAATGCTTAAGCTACTTACCACGGGATCAGTTCAATGTATGTGATGATGTTTCAATAATAGTGGAGTATCGTGGTTACAATCAAAATATCGGTTTATTGCGATACAAAATATTGATAAATACTTGCAAGGAAAATAGATGATAAATATATTCTAGAACGCAGTGGCCACACTCCTAGACCCGAATGCAACACAAAAGTTACATATCTATCATAATTTAACCAATCTACAAGTACAAGTAATTACCATGTCTGATGGCGTTGTCGTCAAAGTCGCTGTGGCAGTGGCTCGATGCGGGAGGCTCGCATGGCTCCACTTTTACTTCTCCGACTAAAAATATAAAGTAACACTGTTAAAATGTACGGAAAATGTACGTTTTTGTACTAAGATATGAAAAAATGTACGTTCTCCGACCGTTACTTTACGGTGAGCCGCCATCCCGACGTCAGGTTGGCGGGCGAATTCTTATCCAATTAATTTATTTCAAATCTGATATTGGGAATAATATGTACGTAAATTGTTCATGTAGGAACGCTTTTTTAAAACTTCTTGAATGGGTCTCGTAGTCGGTAGCTACGGTCTGTCAACTGTGGTGAGCTGTAGTTAGCTCCTAGTGGATGGTAGTGCAGTCTGTGGTGGCGTGGCTTCCGGATGCGGATGGTCTCCTTCCGGTAGCTAGTCTGCGGCTCTGTATCCTGGTGAGCGATAGCTAAGTGTGTTCCGGTACCGTCGGAGGAGAGCGCGGTGTGGTAGGCGTGGTGCGGTTCCCCGACGGCGAGGTGCAGGCGCCCGGCGCGCACCCGCGGCACCACCACCGCCACCACCGGCACGCGGATCTGCACCGCGCCCGGCGGCGCGCGGCTCGACGGCGAACCTGGACCCTGGAATGATCACATGGCTATGCAAAGTATGAATAGGAGAGTACCAATACCAATGCGAGTCTCCACGCCTTGTCTCGTTGTTGCCGCAGCAGTGGTCTCCTCTTTAAGCGGGCTTTCAGGGTGAGTGCGACAGGCTCAATATGGTCTATTGTGCCTGTCGACCTCATATTTGGATCTCACTACCGCTTTCCATCAGGTGGAGTGAGGTCATCTTGTTAGCTTATTATAAAAAAAAGGAGACGGGGGGAAAAGGCAGACAAACGCCTACCCGATCTGGTTGGACTTGTTAACACTCCGTGCTGTTTTTTCAAAACGAGGCTTAAATTAGATAAATAGTACCTTTTGAAGGTTCTATTTTGCTTGTCAACCTCACAGCCGAAAGGCCTTAAATAGAATGAGATCACCCTGGACATCGAAATATAAAACTGATTTGCCAATAAGCACAGCTCAGACACGAAAACTTGGAAAAGCATGGTGGAAAATAAGTCATTTCAAAACCTAAAAAATTTTTTTTAAAAATATTCCACTGACTAAATAATAATATCCTACCTGAGTGGGGTCGTTCTCATCATTTTTGACGACAATCTTGCCGCCAATTTTGAGATCTTCAGCAGTGGCCGGGACCAACATCTGCAATAGTTGTAGCACATAAATTTGATACCTAGGAATCACAACATGTAGAAAGTACTGAAATGCTGCAACCTACCTGCTTCCCACCAGGCAACTTCGTATCAATCACCTTCACCAATACAGGGGTTGCGTTATTTGGCTTGAGCAGTGCGAATGGGGTCTGCCTGGTGGCCAGCGCGATGCCCATGTGGTACGTCTTGATGGGGTCCACGATGACCCCGCTGCCCACGGCGCCCCACGGCGCGTCGGGAGCGCTTGGGGCGACCGGGGTTGTTGAGGACCCCGCTTCAGGGTACGGCATGGGGAAGTCCCAGGGCTTCGTCCAGACGGAGGAGGGGACCTCAACGGAGGGTAGGTAGGGGCCGACGGAGGAAGAGACTTCGCAGTGATCGGAAGGCGGTCTGGAAAGATTTATGTATACCCATTTGCATTTGTGAGAATGTCACTGGTTCCGTCAATAGTCGTTGCTTCATTATATTACCTACTGCTTCAAGTATTAAATTTCGGAAATTTAAAGATCATATCGATAGTATTTGCAAAATTAAGTAGCTAAGATTTAAAAACACAGAAATTTACTCCAGCATAGACGGTAATGGGCTCATGATGATGATGATGATGATTACTCCAGCTAAATCATTTACCTGGTAGAATCAGGTTGGGAATCGCCCACAGCTCGCCCGAGACGCGGCAGGTTCCTGGCTCCGCGCGAAGGAACGGGCGGGACGCAGCCATCGTCAGGGTGGGCCTACAATCAAATCTCAGAATGTGCGAAAGACTATTTTGCTTTCATCAGAAAATAAAATTACAGAACATCATTACCTAATTATTTTTCTAATATCGAGAGTTTGAGATAAATAGTTCGCAATAAAAAGTTTGACTTGGAATTTCTAATACAAATAATGAAATACATACAAACATAGATTCACGGGAAAGATGGCGATGTTAGTTCATAGATTAACACAACTATAGAACTAGCCTGCCTCGCACAACTGTTTTTCCCAATATAAGGCGAAGCGGAATGGCTCTAGTAAACCATAAAAACTCTTACCTTATTTTTGTGACAGACCAGGTTAGATTGCTGGTTGAAGCCCTTGAGGCAGATGTTGCAGCGGTAGGGGCGCTCGTTCGTGTGTGTGAATAAATGGTTCCGTAGGTTACCTACATAAGACAAAATACAGAAATAAGTGTAGGTACTATCAGCAACGCTGGCGGTCGACCACCTATAAGGTGAAAATCGCTTGGCGCTTACGCGTCTGTCAGAGCAAGCCCCGCCTAATTGTGGTCAAGGAGCTGGCAATAATTTTTTGGTAGATATTTGAGGCATGCTTAAAACTTGTCCTGTACCTCTCCTATTATATTCCAACACAAGCCCGCAGACCTGGCTGAGTCCCGGGTAACCAAACCCCAATTTATTTTATTTAAAAATATATTTTATAATCCAAAAAATATAATTTGTTCGTTCACCTGACAGGTAGAAGTTCCATCGAAATAATTTGTCTTAGTGAGTCTTATTTTTTAGTTATAAATAAAAAGATAAAAAATATTTTTGGGGGTTTGCTTTAGCCCCGCTACTCACCAGCCAGGTCTGCAGTTTCGTGCTGGGATATAATAGGAGAGGTACAGGATAAGTTTTCAGCTTGCCTCAAATACCTACCAAAAATTCTTGCTAGCTCTCCTACTATTGGAACGTATTCGGAAACAAAGGGTCGAAGTGCTCTTCTATTGGCGGAAATAACTAGTGGGCGGGGCTAATGGCATTCAAAGAAATCTGTTTGGAAAGTGTACTACCGCCAAAATTCCCGACTGTACGTAAGTCATAGGCACCTAAGTAAAGAAACTACATAAAACTTTCATCTACAAGTCTATGTACTACCAGTGAAATAACAAACTGTAACCTTATAAAAATTAAGACCATTTAAGTCGCGATACAATTTACTTTCAAAGAATACAGCATTTAGCTTCGAAAGATTATAAAATTACAATTACTATCTACAAATCTATGTCTCGACACAAAATAGTTCTACAGAGTCGCTGATCTAATTAGACCTTTTTGATGAAAGCCTTTGGGACAGAAATGGCACTTGTAGGGCTTCTCGTCCGAGTGCGTCTTCCGGTGAGATATGAGCGTGGACACGCGGTTGAACGTTTTATGACACACCTACAAGAAAGTGTTTAAAAAGTATCACATTTAACGTATACAAATTGCCACATTCTCAGTGTCGTAACAATATAATGGCAAAAGGAAAACTGCAATGCCGGAAACAAAAAAGTCTCTACTACTAGAGAATGCACACGCATATCAAATAAGATAGGTAATACAAGTTTTCCTTTAGATTCGCTTTGGAGCACAGGCATTTCATAAATTTTTCACATATTTCCACTTTACAACAAAGTATTACTTGAACTTTTGCAGTGATTAGTTGTATGATAATTAACGAAATTTATTGCTGTATTCCCTTCTAAACGTAATATTTGGCTGCATCCACAAGTAGATGCTGGCGGTTCCAAGCGTCGTGGGTTCGATTCCCACTAAGGACAAATATTTGTGAGATGAGCATCGATGTTCGTTCCGTGAATACATACTTAAATACATATTCCTGGGTGTGAATAATAAATATCTATCGTCAGAGACTGATATGTATATATCTACACTAATATTATAAAGAGGAAATATTTGTATTTTTGTATGTTTGTAATGAATAAACTCAAAAACTACTGGACCGATTGCAATAATTTTTACACCATTAGAAAGCTGCATTATTCAAAAGTAACATAGGCTATATTTTATCCCGGTACGGGAAGTAGTTCCCTAGGGACGCGGGTGAAACCGCGTGAAACAGCTAGTATACTGATATAGTACAAGCTCTGCTTAGTTCGGGGTCAGATGACCGTGTGTGGAAATGTCCCAGATATTATTATTGTGCTTACTTCGCAGGCGTACGGTCTCTCGGCAGAGTGTATGGCCCGGTGCTGGCTCAGCGTGGACAGCTGGCGAAAGCTCTTCCCGCAGGCGTCGCAGTGGAAGTTCCTCTCGTCGGTGTGGGTGGGGAGGTGCCGCATCAGCGTGTACTGGTGCTGGAACTCGCGGCTGCCTGGTGACGTAGGGAAAGTACCAGGATATAGGTACATACCTACAAGTTTACTACAAAACTCCACTGCAATACATTCACCATCATCATCCCATGTACGTGCCTAGTGCTGAGGTACGGGCCCACCCTAAACTAGGGCGAGAAGGCCTGGCCACGCTGGCCAAGTGCGGGTTGATTGACTATACAACCTAAGAATTGCTTCGTAGTTGGGCAGTTTTCCTCACGATGTTTTCCTTCACCGTTAAAGCGTCGAATAATCGTACATATAAATTTCAAATTTGAAAAACACAGTGGTACGTGGCGGGGTTTGAACTGCGTTTAGTGCGTACATTTAGTGGAACTAAATGTGTTGGAGTGGAACTGCATAGTAGAACTAGTGGGAATGAATCATATGGAGTGCCTGTAGAAATGGTAAAGAGAGCATGGCGAGTTTTGTTATACTATGGATGGATATAGCAGTTTTGTTTTGTCCCCAATCTTATGTATAACGACATTTAATGATAACCTTTTCTTTTTTTCTAACGATGATGGCTTAGAGTAGCTTCGTCATCATCACCGGACTTACGAGGGCGCGGATGGCTCTCACCTATTAAAGATAACCTTCAGGTAGAAGTTGCAAAGTTAGTACTTTCCCAATAGTTCTCTTCGGAAGGATCTTCGTATGACATAATTGAATAGTAATCTAATAATATGTAGTAGATAAATCTAATATCATTAGATTACAATACAAAATGTAAAGATCATAAAGCAGTACTACTATAGGAAAGCGACTTAACTTTAAAAGCAGCAGCTCTACTTCATCGAATACCTCGATTAAGTCACAATTTAATCAAAAAGCTACTAACAAATTCCGCATTCCCAGAGTTTGACGGTCCGTCCGTGCCTCTTGACATACTTCACGTAGTGGAAGCGCGAGCGCGGGTCCGTCTTGTCCACTTTGCATGCTCCTGAGGACTTCGTGCGTTCTGAGGGGACAAATAGTTGATGATGAGACGCGAATGCATTGCTACAGTGAGTGGTCGTACACATGTACTTTAATTTTGTTGCTATTGGTTCTTGGTAGATACAAAGGTTTAATTTTAGAGCTAGTCGTATTATTCAAGCAAAACTACAACTTTGTAATAAAACTACGACGTTTCGAGCTCTTTACACGGACAAGACACGTGACCACGAGCGCTGTAAAGAGCTCGAAACGGCGGGTCTCCAAATAATATGTTTAGAATACAATACACGCGATTTTAATCCGTGAAATTATTATTTCGGATGTGTAGTGCTCGCGCAAATAAAATACAATACTATAAAACTAGCTCACAGAAAACAGACACAGAAAAGACAAAAGCATGACAGTACCTATGTATCTAAGAGTATTGTTTTCCTCTTAGATAGGTACTGGTATGCTGTGTCTAACTTATATACAAACAGTTTTATGTGGAGCACTTACCATTGGATGTCGAGGTCACAAGTTGAGGTTCAACGTAAGGCTTTCTGCTAAACGTCAACCCATTTCTGGAAGTTTTCCAGTCATTTGCAGGGGTCGAAGTATCCGCTTCCTAAGATAATATGTATTTATATTTTAAATGGTTTTATTTAGCTCGACCCGTACGGTGTTTATATATGAAATACTTAGTTTGTTCCATTCTGTAATTCAGTTTGTAAAGTTACATAATTTTCTCACTTCTACAGCAGGACAACTTCAAGAAATAAAACGAATAAGTAAAATAATGATTTCGGCTCAACAACACACAATTCTTCATAATTTATATTTTCAATATTGGTAGTAATAGAAAAGACTTTTTGAAGGAATTCACTCATTACCTAAGGCAAATTCGAAAAATTCGATCACTGACTTATCCTCAGACTGATAGTGAAATATTCAAAATTTTATCGATGACGACGACATTCAAAACTCTTACCAGGTGCAGAAAATATCGTACCCACACCAATCATACAAACACACAACCAAAAATGTCGAAAAATAAAACAAAATCCTACCTTCATCTCTCCCTTCAGGGCTGCATCCAGGTCCTTCCCGAAGGTGGTCTGTCCCGTGGTGCCGAACCCTGGCTCGGAGACCAGGGAGGCGATGTTGCCGTCCTCCTCCGTCCAGGCGAAACGCGCCTGCCCCTGCTCCAGGCCTTCGGGGAAAAACCCGTCCCGGAATAGAGACCTGGATACGTCCAGCTGTGGAGGGGTTTGATTCATCATTAGTCCATATTGTTTTTTTTTCTTTTTATAAAAGGCTAACAAGATGACCTCACTCCACCTGGTGTTAAGCGGTAGTAAGATACAAATATATCATAGGAAGGAGGGAAAACATGAGCTGGAAGGGCATTCCATGAATTAATGACACGTGGCAGAAAAGAGGAACTACGCTTCTTAGTCCGAGCCTCCAGCGTTTGCATTGTATGTGGATAGCAGCGCTGCCCAGCACGTGTCGTTCGGGAGTGGAAAGGGGAGGGAGGGACTAGCTGAAATAGCTCTTCAGAGCATTCCCCGTTATAGAGGCGGTAGAGAACACTTAGACCGGCAATGTCTATTGTGATGGTATGTGAATCTTGTCAATCACATCTTTACGTGATCGATAAAGATAACTCAGCACGATTGGGTATCGCTACCCTGAACACGTACGTACAAAATGATAACATTAATAGATAAGATGGTTACTTTAAGTAAATAAAGAGGATTCCGCAATGGACAATGCTTTATTCAACTCCCAGCTCATCCTAATATTACAATATACCCACTGCTGGGGCATGGGTCTACCCTAAACTACGGCGATAAGGCCTTAGTCAATCACGCTTGCTAAAGTGCGGGTTGGTTTTACCTAAGAATTTCTTCGTAGGAATACAGGTCTCACGATGTCTGTTTCTTACACCGTTAAAGCGTCGAATAATCGTACATACGAATTTCAAATTTGGAAAACACAGTGGTACGGTTAGAACTGACGACCTCTCGCATGGCAAGCAACGACCTACCACTCGGCCATCGACGCTTTGGGGGGTTTGATTGGTCGGATGGAACTAAGAGCTAGGAACTGGTAACTTGAGGTTCAGAGACGGTAATGAAAATTTTACCGTAGTTAAGACTTTTCATAACAACGTTGCGTAATAATATTCGACGTTCTATGGTTTTAGTCAAATATACCTACTCAAGGTTTAAGTTAAGTTGCTTGTAAAGTATCAATTTTTATGCCAGATTCCGGAGAAATGTGTGAATCTAATAATTTTATGATGCCTTAATACGTTAGATAGGTTTTTCATACAGGGGACTCTTTATAAAGCGATGAGTTTCGTACCGTGTAGATAGAGATTAAATAAAAATAAATCACTCGTAAATCATTGTTAAGTTAAATTATTTATGTTTTTTAAAATTTTGATAAAAGTATTTTGTACTCAATTCGAACCACATTATTATGTTCTAAAATAAATTTATTTTTATCGACGCTCTTGGATCATAATTAAACTACTCATAATAAAAAATAAATACTCTTATTTAATTTGAAAATTTATATCATATTTTTTATGATAAGTGTTGTAGTTTATATGTTATTTATTTTATTTATTGTTGGTTTCAAATTAAAACAAAATGAGCATAAGAAACTTTTAACTCGATCAAAATAAAACAAAAAATATCTTACATCATTCTTCCCAGAGTTTGAAAGCAGCGGCTCACTGAACCCCAGATCCTTCTTGTCATATTTGTCAATCAGACACACCTCACGGATACTGCAACAATCATGAAACAATAAACAACTCCCAAATAAAACACAAACGAAAACAAATCAACATGGCTCTGAAACAATTTGGCCCCAAAAATAATCGAACATCGGAACCTTATTATCTCATCCCCCGGACGCATGAAACTGTTTTCTGGTATTTCTTTTATTTCCTCATCGGAGAACATCATTTATTTTTACCAATATTCAATTATTTCAACAAAAAACACGAGAGTCACGTCAAACCGTCTTTTTTCGCGATGTCTATTGTTCTGTTGTCATGGCAGTCGGCGTTCGAAATTTGATTTTAATTGACGAATTTATTTTTCTAATTTGCAAATGGCGTCTCCTATGCACGTGTAGGCTGCATGGCCTACCTGTTTGTGTTGGGACCTTTTTTCACAAGAAGTTTATTTATATTCTGGAGGCATGTCAATATGGCAAAATATTTTATTAATTAAATACAATTTTCACCGAAGGGGCGGAGAAAAGGCGTGATTTTATGTATGTAATTTTCACCGAAGAATATTACATCCTATAAGTAGGTAATTTATTCACTTCACTTGGTATGGTATCAAAATAGATATTTTATCTGTAAATAATATGTAAACATTTATGCAGGTATTTTATTAACACGATAGGTATAATAGATAATTAGGAGTACAACAATACTTAATTATTTATTTTTCATAGTTATCTCAGCCTGGAAAAAAGTAAAGCGCAAACTTCGGAGTTATGCCCTATGCCCTATTTAAAAAAAGTGAAAATGCGATGTTACCTTCCCGCGAAGGTTTTCAAGAGGTTTATTATGGCCGTCTAAGTGGCCTGCTCATTTCGCTCGCCACTCGAACATTTGAAGAAGGCTCGGCTTCAGAGTGTTTGTTGAAGGAAAAATATGAAAAAATGTTGCTGAGCAGACGCATCCTTTTATAAGGTAGGCGCGCGAGTGCTTTTGAAGAACAAGTTTCTGACATAGAGATACGTACCTGAGACATTTCAGACTTTTATTTATTTTTATCTATCCCCAACCCGCAAGAAGCGTTGAATTTTTATTGAATGTCTAGATCTAATATATAAAATTCACGTGTCACAGTTTTCGTTGCCATACCCCTCCCTCTGAGAATCGGCCAACATCTATTTTCCATACCCCTGAGTGATAAGGGTTATCCACGCGGACGAAGCCGCGGGCACAGCTAGTAATGTTTAAAAATCTGACTTTCAGTTTTTCCAGAAAGTCAATATTAATTCCGGTTGGCATTTAGCATGATGGTACAATGGGTACCTTCTATTGTAGGTGTTGGTAGATAATATGTATAAGTGGATTCGGAATCCTACACGACAAGATTACATTAGCACATAATACCTATAATTGGGTATTAGCTGGTAATCGTCACACGTTGGCATTTCAATCAAATCAGGCAAGGGCCGAGTCAAAGGCATACCGATCTCAATCAGAGCAAGAGCGCTATTAAACGGAGCAAGTAGGTACACCCACGAATATGCAGCTGAGAGAGAAAGAGCCCTTCAAATTTAATGTGTAAGTACAATAATTAAACAAACCCCTACTTCTCCTAATTTATTTTTTGCCGCGTAAGGCAGAATCAGAATGCTTATTTTAATAAACGAAGCATCAAGACATCCGTTCAATACACTAAGTAGGTCTTTCTAAGGATAAAGAAATTGTTGATATATTTCATTTTAAGAAACAAGTAAGTAATATGAAGCAAAAACTGTATGAAACAATGAAAAAGAAATAACATAAATAGTTTGAAGATATCAAGAAATACAAAACGGATTTTTTTATGTTACCTGGTGGGTTACGGTACCTAATTTATTGTCCAAAATAGAAATATGAAAATAAAAAATGTATTTTATTAAAACCTTCTTGGATAAGTCTTTATAATTATATAATAAGCGCCATCTAACAAAAACAATCAGTATTAAATGTGTTGACGACTTGTGACATCTAGTGGCAAGTAGTTAAACTAAATGGTTTTAAAGCGCCATCTGTGATTTTATATTAGTACTAAGTAGCTTGGAAAACCAGTGACATCGCGTGGTCAGTAGTTAAACTAAATCGTATGCCTAAACAGCGCCATCTACCAATTACTTTGTGATATTCGGTCTTTATAGTACCATTCCTTACATGCGAGTTAATATTTAAATGATTTTTTTCTAGATGGCGCTAATCATGAAAAATATTTGTAAAGAAAACCAAAGTTTTTTATTAATTTTGTGATAGGTAGTACGTAGCGTGTAATTTAAATTAATATTTCTTATGAGTTAATGGTATATAAATTTTTACTTTATTTTTTTTCTCTGAGAGCAAACCCTACCCACCAGAATGTAAAATGAGAGAGCTGGGGCCTAGGACATGGTCACATCCAAATTAATGATTAATCCATTTTATCCATTTAATGTTAGCAGTAAGTTAATACAATAAAAAAAAATACTAAGGTTTTTATTTCTGAGTCTAAAGCCCAGTTAGTTTGTTGTAACTTTGCAATTATTTTTATATTGATTGAATTTGACTATGAAATAAAATAAAGATATATGCCTATTTTTTTATTATTGTACTAGTGGTTCCGGCGAATTTCATACCGCCAATACTATAAACCTTCCCTGGACTATCACGAACATTTTAAAACCAAAATTACCTAAATCGGTCCGGGCGTTCTCGAGTTTTAGTCAGACTAACAAACGGCAATTCATTTTTATTTATAAGATATATGTTACATGACCTGTCCGAGAGATTTCTTAGGGAAACAATAGTATAGGTAGGTATGTGATCAGGGTAATGAAAATTTTAATAACGACAATTGATTTGGATTTTGACGTGTAAGGTACTTTTTGAACCTTTATGTGTATATCTAACGTGACCAGAAGTCCTGTTTTCACAAGACCCGATTTTAAAAACGCATATTTCCTTTTAGATTTTTTCCGCAGATGATCCGTTCTGGCCCAAAATGAAAATTGTCACGTTAGGTATGTGCCTAATATAGACAATTATATTTTTTTTCCTAATACATAATTTTACACACAGATTCCAATAACTAGGATAAAACTTTGATTTGATAGCTGGCTGCTCTTATTATTTTTTTTTATTATTAAAAACAAACTGTGTTATATTACAACGCTTGATAGCACCAACTTTTTGATTTTGGTATTGTGTCCGTCACAATGTAGTATTACAGTGGTTCCAATGAACCGGATTACGTACGTTTAACTACAACAAGTAGGTACTCGCTCAAGTGCACTTGTATTATCGCTTGATGTTTTCACACAGGATATTGCATTCTTATTAGACCAGCTATGGCACTCCATCTTAGTCTGTTTGACAGGACGCAGATAAATCGCCCCGTTTGATCCACTGATAGCGGTGTTGCAGATTCATACGTTTATCATGAGCTGCATCCGTAATAGAAAGAAATAACAGTGCATATTATTATGTAATTTTAGTCACACAATACTTGTGAAAAATAAATTTCTTAGTTCCTCTAGGGCGTTGACCATAGTCGTCGAAAATACTTTACCTTAGACCTTTTCTAACTACTCCCTCGACCTAGTTAAAAGATAAGCATAATCTTTATGGATCAATTAAGTTTTTTAAACTATAATTAATCATGTTAAAATTGGATTACAAATTGAGATTTAGGCAGGCCTATAGTTCTGCCCTGTCTCATGCGCCAGCATTCAGGGGTTCAATCCCCGCTCGGGACAAATATTATGTGTTTGGGAGGGTTTTTTATACCTTTATTATTGATTTCCGTAACACAAATGCTAAAGTTGCTTACCACGTGATGAGATCAATGCACATGATGTTGCCTTATTAATAATATTATTTATTTAACAACAACTTATCAAAAACATACAGAATGATTCTGCTCGTTACATTATTATTGAATATAATCTTAAAAATGATTTGACTTTTCACACCCTAGGTTCACTAGTACTTTTAGGTACCTTCCTCTAACATACCAAAGATCTTATTATGATTACCAACATTACATTACAAACTCAAGACTATAATACCAACCGAAGGAAATATCTTAAATCAAAAACGGCGTGATCCCATCCAAATCACCCATAAAGCACAAAATCAGCGCGACATTACTGCTTTAATCTCCCATCCACACGAGGTTATGGCGAAATGGCACCGCATTATTCCCATACTAATCTAATGACGCCGGTTATGGGTATTATACCCTATTTTGGTCCAATTTAGACTGTGGCCACAACTGGCCCGGCGAATCAGTGATAGGCGATGACGTCACGATCCGATAATGGCGATCGATTCGCACGTGACGTACGTGTGCACTGCGGGACAGGGGGAGTGGGACAGCGGCGGTGCACCTTAAAGAAAACTTGGGAATCTATGTAGGTAAAATAGACGTCTTTTTGAAAATGGAAACTGTCACTTTGGGGGACATAAAAGCCTAAAACTACGGATTGTATGCGGGAGAAGGATTTGTTTTTCGAAAATGGTTACAAAGCTGTCGTATTTATAACTAGTAGCACTCGCTACGCTTCGGGTATATTTATACATAAAACCTTTCATCTTGAATCCCTTTATCAATAAAGAAAACCCAATCAAAATCCGTTGCGTAGTTTTAAAGATTTAAGCATACATACATACATACAGACAGACGCAGGAAGCGACTTTGCTTTATACTATGTAGTGATTGAATAAATCTTTAAGATGCTAAATTAGAATTTAAGACGTTCGCTTTACTTTCGACGCGGCAAGAGATGAGAATAGATGGTTTAGTATAAAGAATATTTTTGTTTAGGTACTTAAGAATTATTTTTCGTAGAATAAATGATAAAATATAAAATAAGTATTTTATTTCATTTATGTATTATAAAGTTACCTAGATGGCTAGGGTACATAAAAGCTACAAACATAGCAGCCGCCATAACTATTAAAATTACAAACAGCACCAATAATATTGGTCGCGAGTGCACCTCGTGTTGTCGAGCTCGTCACACATCGCATAATGCATGCTGACAATAATTCCGTGAACACTGCACAATTTTCTGAATTTGTCTCCGCTTGTCAGGGATCGGTTTATGCAATAAAGCACCAATGTATAAGCGGCTGATGGTTAGTAAGGAATAAATGGTATAATAGTGATTTATAAGGCTTAAGATTTTAGCGCTCTATGAGACATAATCTATTCTCATATTGTAAAGAGAAATGTTTGTTTGCTTTGAAGAAGATCCGGAAGTACCTCCTTGACGTATTTGAAAACTTCTTTCGTTTTTGCTGAAGCTACTCTATCTGCTTATTGCGTTATCTGCACTGCAAAGTCATGTATCGCAAAACATAACAAACAAAATCCACGTTTGTTTTTCATGTACCTACCAAGACTGTATTCCTCCATCAAATTACTTATTCATTGACTTCAGACTTCCTACATTTATATTTCATTTCATTACATTAAAAACTATATACCTACTTGGGTAAATGCTTAGTTACTTTCTACGTTTCGTCTGTATGTAGCTATGTATTTGCTACTCATTCTATTGCGAAAAGATCCATAGTAAATGAAATTAATAGTAACACAAATTCACATACATTGATCTGATAGTTTGTACGTAGTAAGTGATAGTAGCTAAACCCCTGGTGTTACGGATATCAGAATCAACAGTGGATACACGGTTTTATTTTTATAAAAGGCTAACAAGATGACCTCACTCCACCTGATGGTAAGCGGTAGTGAGATCCAAATATGAGGTCGACAGGCACAATAGATCGTATTGAGCCTGTCGCACTCACCCTGTAGGCCTGCTTAAATGCCGTTTCACGCCCCGCCTGAAGAGCCCGGGATCATAGGAGGGAGGGAAAACATGAGCTGGAAGGTCTTAGTCCGAGCCACCAGCGCCTGCATTGTATGTGGATGGCAGCGCTGTCCAGCACGTGTCGTTCGGATGTGGAAAGGGGAGGGAGGGACTAGCTGAAATAGCTCTTCAGAGGATAAATTCAAATATTTTTAACAATACGTCCAAATATCAATGTTCTTCACACAAATATTTGTCCTGGGTGGGAATTGAACCCACAACTCTTGGAACTAATACTATTCCTTTAGGTAGTATAGTATACAGACTATTTTAGTATTCAGCCTTATTTTAGGTTACATTTAAGTAAGTTCCAAACCTGAGAACGTCGCTCAAATAGGCCCCAGCCAGAATACCAGCGCCCCAACGGGTTCTTGTCTTTGAGTCATATGCTGAGTATGGGACCTAGTTCACCACAATCAATGGATCAATGTTGTTTTTAAGTTATTTATTTTTTCTCTTTTGTACTTATTTTTTTTTTCATTTCATCAGCTTGCAATCGGCCCTGCAGGCCTTTGGCAGATTTGTTGCAAGAGTTTGATGGCGGGGGAGAACTATTCCTCCATTGAAGAAGCTGTCTCTTATAACGATTGTTACTGAACAAGATCCCAGCCGTGTTGTCTTTTGAGCCTTCTGGCATTCATTTGTTCACCTAGTGCTGTGTAGTGTTTTGTGGTTAATAATCATCATCATCATCAGCCCATATACGTCCCCACTGCTATATATAAGGCCATAGTCAACCACACTGGGCAAGTGCGGGTTGGTTGACTACACAACCTAAGAATTTCTTCGTAGGTGTGCAGGTTTCGAACGATGTTTTCCTTCACCGTTAAAGCGTCGAATGATGGTACATATGAATTCCAAATTTGAAAAACACATTGGTGCCTGGCGGGGTTTGAACTGGCGACCTCTCGCATGGCAAGCAACGACCTTAACCACTCGGACATCGACGCTTTTTGTAGTTAATAAAAAACAATATTTTTGTTATATTCTTATTTTGATGTCTCATTGTGTCCAAAGCGATCCACAATATCGATGCCAATCTGGATCTAGTTGCGCAAACGACGGGGATCAATGCGCGGAACATCTCGCGACAATCACACGACTATCAGGGAACTATCACGCGACAATCAATCGACAATCACGTAACAACGTGATTCGATTTCGATGCCATTTATTTTCTATTATACACGTTTTGTATGTTGTCATCCATTCTGATTATTTTTTGATTCGTAAGCTTATAAATTTTGATATGTTTTTTACTGTTTTAACATAAGTCAAAGTCAAAGTCAAAGTCAAAATTTCTTTATTTATATAGGCATTCACATGCACTTATAAATCGTCATTGTATTAAATAAATAAGTAATTCTACCACCGGTTCGGAAAGCCGATTCTATCGAGAAGACACCGGCAAGAAACTCGATAGTTACTCTTTTTAACTGATTATCACATAAACTTGTTAAATATAATTGCCATGTCGTACAGTTTGAGTATGTCACAGTATCATGGAGAGAAAAAACTTATACTACAATTACTGTTAATAATAAAAAATAGAAAAAAAGGTAAGATCGAACAGTCCAGGGCCCAAAAGTAGCACCTGATCCGAATAATGACAATTCGAGCCTTTTGGACAATAATTAAAATCATAAAGAAACAAAAAAAAACAAAAAAATAACTACAACAATCCCAACCTGTATGACAGAGCTTACATAGAGTAGAATCTTAATACTATATGACTGTATTACAAAATAAATTAAAATACATTATTTATAAAAAATATCAATAAGAACAAAAGTTCATAAAAAATGTCAATGATTAAAATAATTTATATTATACACCGTGAAATTTTAGTGGTTGTTTTCCCGCAGCAAAATTATTCTACCTTACTAGCACAATAGATTTGTGCAGTTCTTTTTTATTAAAATCAATAAATGACGGTTTTACGAAAGGTTTAACCGAAACTCGGAAGTACTTTCGAACCACTTCATCAATTAGGGTACAGAGCTTCTTTAGCTTTAAGCATCGATATCATGCGGCAAGCAGTTCCTGATTACGTAACATCTTACAAAAGAACGATACTTCTCTCGTTTTCGAGTTAGGAAAATATTATTTTAAAAAATTGAAAATGAAAAACTTTTTTCAAGGATTAATTTGCATGTTTCGTTCGATAGTATTACTAAAGGCAAATCGTTCTGCCACGTGAAAACAACCACTCAAATTTCACGATGTATTAGAAAAAATTTATTACAAATGTAAAATTTTATTTAACACAATCTGTCCAAGCGTTTTTATCATTAAAATAATCTTCTACTTTATAGTATCCCTTCTTAATACATTCTTTGAATTTTTGCAAAAGTAATTTAGTAATACTTACAGGTAACTTATTGAACATTTTTACTCCTAGTCCAACAAAGGAGCTATTAACTTTATTAAGTCTGAAATGTGAAATAGCAAGTTTATGCTTATTTCTAGTATTGAATCGGTGAGTATCTGATTTTTTAGGAATGTATTGTATATTTTTATACACATACATTAAGCAGTCTAGAATGTACTGAGAGGCCATTGTGAGAATATTATACTCTTTAAAACGATCTCTGAGGGAATCGCGTGGTTTGAGTTTGTAGATGGCCCTTATTGCTCTTTTTTGCAATACAAAGATACTATCAATATCAGCTGCTGATCCCCATAAAAGCATGCCGTAGGATAGAACACTGTGGAAGTAGCTGAAATAAACTAATCTTGCCGTTTCAACATCAGTCAATTGTCTAATTTTTCTTACAGCATATGCAGTTGAACTAACTCTTCCTGCCAGGGGACCAATATGAGGTCCCCATTGCAGTTTGGAACCTAGAGTGATTGCAAGGAACCCCGTTGAGTTTAGGACTTCAATGGGTTCATTGTTCATTATGATTTTAGTATTGACTTGCTTTACATTAGGCATTGAAAATTTTACACATTTGGTTTTTTTGGCGTTCAACATAAGATTAGTAGATTATTAGTAGTAAACCAGTGCAAGACTCGTGAGAGGGCTTTGTTTACGTCGTCAACATTTTCTTGCTGTCTATCAATCTTAAAAAGAAGTGATGTATCATCTGCAAACAAAACTATCTCACATGTGTTTTCAGTAAAGAACGGAAGATCATTAATATAAATAATAAATAATAGAGGTCCTAATATCGAGCCCTGGGGCACTCCCATAACTAACGGGGCGCCGGAGGAACTAGCCCCATTTACATTGACTTTTTGGGTTCTGCCAGTCAGGTAAGACTGAATCAGACTAAGTGCATTTTCTGAGATGCCATAATGGCGTAATTTAAGTAGAAGAGTTTGATGATTAACGCAATCAAACGCCTTGGATAGATCGCAGAATATGCCTAAGGCATCTTGTTTTCTTTCCCATGCATCAAAAACATGTTTTATAAGAGCAACACCAGCATCTGTGGTGGATTTACCTTTAGTGAATCCATATTGGTTTTTATTTAACAAATTGTTTAAATTAAAATGGCAAAGCAGTTGACTAAATACAATTTTTTCAAAAATTTTACTAAATGCTGGTAGTAAGGATATGGGTCTGAAATTAGATGGGTCACTGTCATCGCCTGATTTGAACAAAGGAATGATTTTGGTTGACTTCATCAGATCAGGAAAATGACCTTCATTAATACATTTGTTGAATATCATCGCCAATAGTGGAGCAACTGTATATATTATATTTTTTAACACGTCCACTGAGAGTCCCCATAGATCCTCTGACTTTTTTTGTTGAGTTCTTTAAAGGCTTTCACAATTACTTGAGCATTAATGTAGGCAAAATTGAAAGAAGATGTGCATTCACTTACATGGGACTTTAAAAGTGAATGAGCAAGAGCCGGACTGGAAGACAAACTACTTGTCGTTGTTACAGCTATGTTGGAGAAAAATGATTGAAATGCATTTGCTATATCAGCATCAGAATCTAATATAATATCATTCACTTTCAGGGAGATCTTGTGATTTTGTGTTTTGTTTTTACAAGTCTCTTTATTAATGATTTGCCAGGTTGCCTTGGTTTTGTTAGTGGCTTTATTTATTTTATCTTTAAGATAGAGCGACTTAGCTATTGTACACAATTTTTTTTAAATCTTGGAATAATTCCTAATATAGTCCGTAAGAGAGGGATCTTTAGAGTAGGGTTTGAGATCATACAGCTCAAAAAGCCTCCGCCTACTTGTGAAAATTCCTGTTGTAGCCCAATCACTAAATTTAATTTTTGAGCTATTAATTTTAATTTCCTTTTTAGTGAATATCCCATTAAACTCTTTTTCTACAACATTAAATAACTTTTCGTATAACTCATTACAATTTAGGTTAGGTAGAATGTTCATTAAATAAACTTTATGGTTAATATTATCTTTGAACTTTTCTATACGACTAGTAGTTATTGGTCTGCAAGTTATGACAGCCGGCATAGGAGTCCAGTGATACTCAAATGCAGCCATTTGACCACAGTGGTCAGAGTTAATAAAATTTATTATAGATTTATCTTTTACAGAACAGTTACAAAAAATATTATCTATACATGTTGCCGAGGTAGGAGTAATGCGAGTTGGTTCATTAAAAATTTGAGTTAAGTTAAAAGATTTAAAAAGATTTAAGAACCTTATGGAGTTCATTGATTTTTCTAAGATATTTATATTAAAATCTCCACATACAACTACCTTTTTATTGCTGGCACATGCTTTCCTTAAAGCTTCCTCCATAGTCTCCTCAAATAAGAAATAGTTAGCTAATGGAGGCCTATATACACAAATAATAATACATTGTTCTAATTCTACACAAGACAGCTCACTTGTACGTTCATTGCACAATGAAACAAAGTCTCGACGCTCCTTACACTTAAGCCAATTTTTAGTAAAATGAGTGACCCCCTCTAATTACTGTTTTTCTAATGAAAGAGCTACTGACTATATAATTATCAATACTAACGATTAATTCATGTTGTCTCAGCCAATGTTCAGTGAGACATAACACATGGACATTATTTTCGTTTAAAAATAGTTCTAACTCTAATTCTTTGCCAGATAAACCCTGTATATTCTGGTGTATTATTTTAAGATTATTAGGCTTCTCCTTTGTCATTGAATGGCTAGAGACGTCCTCTATTGTCTTACATTTAAATTTAAATTATTTGGAACAAATTCCAAAGTCTTAATATATAAATTAAGTAAATTATTTACATTATATGCTAACAATGATGTTAGCTGTTTTATTATTTTAAAAGGCAAATAAAAGGTTTTGCCAGTCAACAAAAACTTATTACAGTGAAACCTGACTAAGTGGGACCTGGATAAATGAGAAACCTCCATATCTAGTACTCAATCGGGGGTCCCAACACCTAGGCACTGCATTACCTCTGTTAGTGAGACGAAGCAAACCTCTATATCTGGGATTCATTCTTTCAAATTTTTTGCTTATTTGCCTCTGTTACTGAGACAGCGAGTGTATTTCACATCTACAAACCTCTGTTACTGAGATAAAATCGTATTGTTTGTTTGCTTACTTATTCTACCCTCAAATTTTAATGACCTCCAGTTTTAGTTTCGCTTTATTATGTTTATTTGAAAAATGTCAAAACGTAAAATAAAATGTTTATCATTTCGTGAAAAACTGATTATTTGAGTTGATTTAGAATGTTAACGTAAAACATTTTTTTAATAATCGCACCTCTATATCTGAAATAACCTGCTTTCTAACCTCTGTTAATGGAACCCTCTGTTATTGAGACAGATATTTGTTTATACCTGGATATCTGAGACACCGGGTAAGTGGAATACCTCTATAAGTGAAACAATATTGCTGGTCCCTGGATGTCTTACTTAACCAGGTTTCACTGTATCTATAAACTTATTTGTGTCAAAAAACACAAAGTGGTCGCTATGACTATGGGATAAATTATACAATTGTGTATTCAATATGTGAATACTGTTATTTTGTTCCATTGAGTAACATTTAGAGAAAGGAATAGCACACCGGATCACTTTTTTAACATTTAGTGCTAAAAGTTTTGAAAATGCATATAATATATTTTTTTACAAATATTTTGACCATCACCTATCATTATTATAATTATAGAATTTTTATTATAGTTGGAATTAAGTATATGTTTTATAATTTCTTTAAATGTGTTATTAGGGTAGCAATGATTTACCACACTGCAATTTAATTTAGTTGTACACATATTGATATTGGTCGCAAAAGCTTTCCATGTCATGCTAAGAAATCAAATTCCGATTAAAATTGAACCCTCCATAATATAGATTAGATGATAATAATTCGCACATCACGTTAAATCATGCCAATAACATTATATTTTCATTGTTTTCTGGTATTATAATAAGGGGCCGTAAGGCTTTATGTGTGACCGATAGGTATATACAAATACATACAGGATTCAATAGAACTAGCCCGACTTCCGTTTCAGGACTCACCTGAAAACCCCAGGATTAAGGCACACGAGCTGGAAATCAATTCTACGACTTAATGGCACGGGGCAGAAATGAGGAACTGAACTAATTTCACTATATTAAACCAAATTCTGTTATCAAAAATGTATTTGTTATAGTGTGTAGTGAATCATTAGGAATCATAACATCCAAAATGTCTAATAATATAAGTATAGCAAGCAATATGCAACAACGCCTTTCAACATACCCACACGCCCATACACCCAAAAAAAAAAAACAATGAACACTTTTTGTAACATGAAAAAACCACTCACCGTTATTATGTATAAGTCCTATCGTACAAAGCAAAGCAAAACATAAGAGCTACTTCGTTATTAACACTCCGGCGATTTATATTATTGTTTCTCTCGTGTATTATTAAGTTTATTTGTTCTACGCTATCCAATCTCACGATACACGCATACAATTACAAATCAGCCCTCATGGCACAAGTTATTAAACATTACATTCTAAGCGCGCGTTTTACAGACAATTTAGTTGAACAAATTATAACGGTAGGGCGGGAGTGACAGGCGGGAGCGGTTTTAACTTCTATCTTGTTCCTTTTGCTCATTTATTGGGTAGATTAAGTTGTCTTATTACCAGTCCAACTACGAATACTGAAGTTCTTTGGCCACATAACTAGGAACGAGCGCTCGATCGAGAGGCTAGTGGTTCAGGGCCACGTGGAAGGCAAGAGATCCAGAGGTCGATCACCTACCCGATGGACGGACATTATAAAAACAGTCACGCAAAACTCAATAACTGAGTGTTCTCGCAACGCAATGAACCGCCTGAAATGGAAAACTATTGCCAGGAAGGCAATTCATGCTAAGAAGACCGACGACGACGCAA
Source organism: Maruca vitrata (assembly GCA_039566165.1). Taxonomy (NCBI): domain Eukaryota; kingdom Metazoa; phylum Arthropoda; class Insecta; order Lepidoptera; family Crambidae; genus Maruca; species Maruca vitrata. The sequence continues at coordinate 6,586,350 of CM076930.1, forward strand.
CCTCCTAGTATCATCGAAGCAACCACGACCACTCTGCCAAGAGTGTACGACTGAGAAGAAGTTGTCTTATATCGCTATGTTTAGCAAATCTGCAGATTGATCTTTGGCCTGTCTCTGCCGTACTTGATGTCGTTGAATAGAGGTACCCATCAGTAATAATCCAATTACAAATTGTTTATTGTCAAAACTTTAAATTGTTAGTATCTCGAGAAACTAGACTGGTAGTAGTTTTCAGACACAATGAATCCTGCACGTGGTGAGATAGAGAAGGAGAGTATGAAAACCGTGCCCCCTGCCATTTCCTAAACTAGCGTAGTACAATGGTTTTCCTTACGTTATCTGTAGAAGAGATCTGGTCACTTTTCTTGAGCTTCTCTTTTAGCTTACTATTGGATAAATTGGAGTCAGCGAGTTACCTCATTCAACTTATAATAAAACTAACTCACTAAGTAACTAAGTACATATATGATCGTAGTGCAAGCTCTTACAAAAACATAAGTGATTAAAAACCCATTGGTCTTCTTTCCCGACTATTGTATAGGGCAGATGATCTTATTAAGATCATCTAGGTAGACGTCTACCTCATATATTATAAGGCCTGTGGTAGACATAAGAAATCAAATCAAATCAAAAATGTCTTTATTTATATAGGCAATTTCCATGCACTTATAAATCGTCACATTACTAATAATAAGATTCTACCATCGGTTCGGAACGCCGATTCTACGGAGAAGACTCCGGGAAGAAACTCGACAGTTACTCTTTTTACGTTACAAATTGTAAATGAGCTAAGCCATACAGTCTGGGTAAAGAAAGCATCGATGGCTGAGTGGTTAAGGTCATTGCTTGCGAGAGGTCGCCAGTTCAAACCCCGCCACGTACCAATGTGTTTTTCAAATTTGAAATTCATATGTACCATCATTCGACGCTTTAACGGTGAAGGAAAACATCGTGAGGAAACCTGCACACCTATGAAGAAATTCTAAGGTTGTGTAGTCGACCAACCTGCACTTGGCCAGCGTGGTTGACTAAGGCCTTATCGCCCTAGTTTAGGGTAGGCCCGTGCCCCAGCAGTGGGGACGTATATGGGCTGATGATGATGATGATACAGTCTGGGTAAAGAAACCGCTTATACCCAATCCGCTGCCTCTTCTAACTCACCCCTCTTAAGACCTGCGCCGGCGCAGCGCAGCGGGGCGCGATCTCTGACAGTAACAGACACACGGTTAACCTTTAGATTGAGATGTGAACCGCGGTATAATGGCCTCTTGTATATGCATAGTAATAGCTAGTAACTGCCCGCCTGATAGATATATCCTGAGCGTTAGAAACAATAAAAAAGAGATGAGTTTTTGTTGTGAGAATGTTTTCAATAGCGTTTGTTTGGCTTGATATGATAGTCCGACACTGTTGTTTGTCAACTTGATATCAATTATATACATATAGTTATGGTTGGCGACTGATTGATCATTGGGTACATGCATTACAGCTACTTACACGCTTAAGCTCTAAACTTTAAATTTTTCATACGAATTTAATTTTTTTTTATGGTGTCAAATATTTGATTATTTTTCATTATAGGTACAAATTGCGCTTGTGTTGACTAGATTGCTTAACTTAACGATATATTAAAATATTACATAGAAAGAGATCGCTAATTCTAAATCCCCGTTTGTAGTTTATTTCTACACTCTTTTCGTTTTGATTTATGTAAAACACTGATATCATTTCAAAACAATGATTGGTTAACATTGTAGTAACATTGATTTATTACATTATTATTAATGCCGTCACAATTTTTCTCACTTGCCTCTAGAAAAGCAAATAAAAACTTTTACTGAAATAGCCATTCAATTCAAACTCTATGCATTTTATATACTTAAAGATAGCTTGTCATAGCAAAATAACTTATTTATAAATACCATACAATGGATCAATTTACTTATACATTATTTTAATACCTACACCGTTTAAACTTGCGTGTGAGCGTTCAGCTTTAATTAAAGCGGAATAATCACAATAAGAGCCCGGTAACAAGTCTGAAGAAAAAGCGTTGATCTCAAAAAGGCATGACCCAAATAATTAGACCGGCCTGACATATAAATCATCTTTCAAAAAATATTTATGAGCCTCGGCAGTCGGGTGGTCAATTGGGGTTGTTGTCCAGTGTCGATGATAAGCGATGCTGAGTAGTATCAGACACAACTCTGCAACAAACACAACAAACTGCGTAAAAACGCAGTGAAGGAAAAGCTATGTTTCAGCTCTACTTTGACTTTTAAGCGTAGGTCTCACAGTGAAAGAATGTAGGTATCTTTGGTTGTCGTTAAGATTTCTACGGTACTGCTAAGTTTTAAAATCTAATTTTCAAAGACAATACTAGCGTAACTATTGCCACTTTGATTTAACCCATTTCATTTGTATTGCATATTAAGTTTGTCAATAAATAATTGCGTCTCATATTCCTAAGATGTTGAATCCTGTGATTGTAGTAAGCTTATGTATAAAATTCATGTTATATCAATCCACAATTTATTTTTATCGAAATCACCAATGTTTGCATTATGAAACTTTTCTTGTAGGGATACATACAGGAAATCGCTTCCATCTCGCATTGCCCCAGTGTAGGCCCGCCCTAACCAACAGGTGGTGTTAATTTAAAGCCTACAAAATCGACATATAAATAATCACTTCATATAACTTGCCGGGTAATGTGGACGCCATGGCATTAACATTAAACGTAAACGTTAACGGCGTGGCGAATTTGTGTTGCACTTATAAGGATTAAGGAGAGATGAATGGGACTAACCTAATACAGAAATAAGAAAGAAATAGAAAATACGTGAAATGTTTACCGTTACTGTTGTTTGTTACTACTTTTATGAAGTACCTATTCGTCATCCTTTACAATCCCTAACAGTTACCCGCAATTACTTGCATCTATTTTACCAAACTTTTTTAAAAAATAGGTATTTATTAACTAGAACCTAGCTAGCGAGCTAATGGAGTAAGCCAAACAAAGCTTATCAGTTTTGCAAGTTCTACGTTTAAACGATTATTATTATCATGAATTGAATGGTTTGTAAATGGCGAAATCGATATTCTCACACGAAAGGCATTCGTAAAATGTAAAAGACATCTTCAAATTATTCCCACAAAAATCAACAATAAAGCCTTCACAGCAAGAAAAAGTGCGATATTCCCTTAAGCCCTCGGTCCCGTTGCTGATTGATCATTAACACGGCGAGTGTTTGTTTAAGCTCGCGTCGTCGTAACAAGCAACAGGTCGTTACGACAGCCTTGTTGTGCTCACACGAGTGCTAAATCAACACAATACGTGTTGTGGAAACTTTTAGATAGGGCACTAAAAGTTACTTGGGTAAGTATTTTAATTTACCTGCACCACACCTATGAGTAAATGCTTAGGTTGTTTAGTCAACCAACCCGCACTTGGCTAGCGTGGTTGACTAAGGCATTACCGCCTTAGCTTAGGGTAGGCCCGTGCCCCAGCAGTGGGGACGTATATGATGATGAATTATTTTACTATAAAATATTTGAAACCAATGAACGTACGAGTGTCGTTTTCAATTCATTGTCCTGTGTGCGTATAATATTTACATCCATATTAATTACATATCTAACAATACAGACTCTTAATTGACAATAACACTCAGAACCAAAATTTTCAAACATACTAAAATACATAATCACACCCAGACACGGAACAAACACCAATGTTCATCACACAATTATTTGTTTGTCACTAACAATAGTTCCACCGAGCCCGTCGAGTTTTATATTTTACTTGTCTACTACTACCTAAAACAAGTAAGCTAACAATAGCATTAACATTACAATTCCAACTCTATCTGCACCTAAGTCTACCTACGAAGGCGTTGTATGCAAATATGACGACGCATTGGCAGGAACTTACGAGTTGGCTCGCAAATCCTTCCGTCCGCACTTAACTTATTGCCAGGTCGTTCCGAAAAAATGTTATGCAGATTCATACATGCGCGGTATTGGATAGGGTGTTCTTAGCGCTTTGCAGTAACGAGCTATTAGTGAAACGTTGAGTCTTAAAATCGTTAATAATCGTTATGTTTGGTGGTCTGGTACACTTAAGGTAACATTAGTTTTATATCTTATACTTCTTTTAATCTAATACTTAGATATAAAACAAATGTTACGTATAAGGTCGTGTGTAATCAGATTTAAAGTATTTGAATTATTACTGTCCGAGTTTAATTCGATAAATTAGTTTGTATCAAATGTGTAGTGTTTCACATAAAGACAAAATAACATCATTGTGGGCTATTCTAAGATACAAATCACGAAGCAGAAAAGAGATGCTTCGTTTTTAAGCTATTTTCTATAAAATTAGATTTCAGATTGAATAGATTATTGAACAGATTAACCGATGAAATTCGATGATATTGGACGAAAACGTAAAAAAGATCAGCTACGTTGAAATAACTGCTCCAGTTGTGGCAAGTAATGAAATCAATACAAAATTTATTAAAGAGATATATTTTTTTATTTATTGTACGGACAAGGTGTATTTTAAAATATTTTTCAATCGGAAATAGTTACAAGTCAGTTACGAGAGTGAAGCCAAAACAAGTAATTAGTATCATCGAAAAGAAATTGCACTACGATAGTAAGACTTCCTTTTCATCTAATTTGAAATTAAGGCATCTAATTGCAGTTTAGATTGCGTACAGTCTTGATCACGAATCAATTATGGCTGCTCTAGATATACTTTGGCAAGTGCCAATTGATGATTAGGCAAGTGACAGACGATTGAGCTGTCTACTACTGTGAAATCTCTTTAATTGGAATTACCGAGCTTAATGGAGAGTATGGGCAAAAAGTTTTCTATTTCATACATTCTACTGGTATTTGCGGTGTCGCAAAAAGTAAGGTGTGTTCTTGGAATTAGAATTATGTTCTTATTCTTGGAATGTTTTCAGATTAGGTCTTAGTTGATCTAGTAGGTAAAGTAAATAATAAATAAATGTTACACAATATCTAATACATTGCTCTGATCGCTAAAGCACTTGTGTGACGGATATCAGAATCAACAGTGCATACAAAAATATGCTTAATAACACCCAGACACGGAACAAACACCGATGTTCGTCACAAAAATATTTGTCCCGGGTGAGAATCGAACCCACGACTCTTGGAACCGTAGTTAATGAACCGAGTCGCTAACCACCAACGAAGTAAAAACATTTATTGTTAACATGAAACTCTTGGTAGTCATTAATTTAGGTACGTGCTGTATACGTATATTACTTACTAGCTGTGCCCGCGACTCCGTTCGCGTTGGAGCTAGAATTTAAATAGCCTATCCTGTGTCCTAGATGTCTATGTGTTTTTATACTAAACTTCATCAAAGTCGGATAATTGGTTTAAAAGTTATGGAGGAACATACATACATACAACACATACAGAAAAAAATTCTAAAAATCGTGAAATTAGTATCAGTATCATATATGATTGAGCCTATAAACACAATATCTCTGAAAACAAATAACTTACTCCATGACCGACCCTTACAGATTTATTATTAGTATAGGTATAAGGTACTGCACATTATTTTCGTTATATAAATATATATATATATATATATGTTAAGGTAAAAGTGGATAGAGTAGTTATTATGTATAATTACCGGTCACTATGCATAATTAGCCACTCGGGACATATATTTGTTTGGTGAATATCGGTGTTTGTTCCATGTCTAGGTGTGATTATGTAGTTAAGTATGTATTTGTAAATTACTTTTCTGAGAACATTTAAACATTGAAATTTGGCATGCACCTGCATACCTAATTTCAATCATAGTCGCAAGTATGCTTTAAGTCTATTAGGGTAGGTACCCTAATAGACTTAAAGCATACTTGCGACGCGATATTGCAAAATTTGTAAGGGATCGGGAGTTACTGGGAAAAAGCTTTTGTATGTAAAATCCTGTAGTTCACGTGAACGAAGTCACAGGCACAGCTAGTTATAAAATAAACCAGTCAAGTATCTAAAAAACCAAAAATCATGTTTGGTTTTTAAAAAATACTATCTTATAAAAATAAAGTTAAATAAAATTAGCAAATTGGCTGGGGATTTTCAGTGGAACTCTTAAAATTCTTTCTCGTCAATATATTTTTGAGATTTGAGATTTGTGACATTTGGAATTGCAGAGTATTTGTGATATTTCTCAGCAATGTCAATATTTACCACAGTCGAGCGGGAGTTTTATATAATTACCGATAAATTTGAATAATTCACTACATTTACCATGTGTGTAGGGAATTATCTATATTTACCAGTGATTATAAATAATTACCGATTGCTCACATTGACCGTAACATATATTATAAATTAAAAAAAAATTAAATATTGGTAACATTCAACGCATAAAAAGGAAACCAAAAACATCTATGTACACAATTTCGGCTTTCTGACCAAATAATTGGACAAATGCATTCAAAGCTATTCAGGTACGTACACCTACCAAAGTACTGTTCAATATACAAAGCAATACGAAAGAAGGTAAAGCTCATGTGTCTGTCTGTACACACTAACCCCTAACCTTTTATAATAGCCGATACTTCAAAATTGTTATGCAATTGAATGCGCCGAGCGTAATTCACACAATATAAGCAAATTGTATGAAATCCGCCAGTAACTCAGTTTAATTTGGCACGTATCGTTACTTTATTGCATTATACTGAACCCTAATTATTTCAAAGTGGCCATTAACGTCTTGTAAGTCCGCTTGGTGTGTTCCGCGGATTTATAGGTGATGTGCGCGTCGCGGGTAGCGAGAGAAATTGGCATTATTAAAAACAACCGGATTTGGGTATGGGATGAGTTGAGTGCAAGTTCTGAAGCACACGGAATCTCATTAACGTTTCAATTTTAGTTCTATTAATGACATATCTAATTGATTCATGAAATGAATACAAATACACTTCATATAATTTTTGTTTCCAGGGGTTGGTACCCACGACTCTTAGTACATGACCTTTAATTTAAATGTAACGCAGAGATTATCCATGAATTATTTCTGCATTACTATTTTACATGTTTACTCAAGGGTAAAGTTACATCGTCCAACCAACCAACCTTGAAAATTGTCGCGCCAAAATAATAAGGCGTCCGACCGATTTCAGCCATGGCGGCCGATCTCAATTGAGATCAACCAAGTGCGCAGGACATATTATAGTGCACAAGTGTACGCGCAAACACAAGTGCACTCTCTATTCCCTTACTCTCATAATTCGGTGAGACGGCAATCCGACATAACCGATGAGAGATCGGGCGCAGGACCACCGGCTTAACGTGCTTTCCGAGGCACGGGCGTTCAACCGCCAACTTCCTAACTCCGGGCTGAGTAATTTCATTACAGAAAAACTCACACAAATTTTGCCCGACCCCGGACTCGAACCGGGGACCTCTCGGTCCTAACGCAGCACTTGCTACCAATAGACCAACGAGGCAGTTAAAGTTCGCGCCAAAATAACCAACAGCCGTATCCCAAAAAGACAGATATTTCAACGCGCCCTGCAACATGCGCAGGAGTCGTGATTTCAGTCGTCCAGAATGAGTTGTAAATTGGCACTATCGATGATTTATCCGCCGCATTGGGAACAAGTGTCGCTAAGACTAGTGGCGAAATTCTAGCTCAATGCGATTTATTAATTCCGCCTATAACATTGTTTGTAACAATCCGAGGTCTTAATTCTAGTATTTTATTGCTGCTCGTAATTTTAACCGCGCCATGAATAATTGTAACAAGCTGGTACTAGGGCGGTTTGTATTGCCATTTCATTGGGAAAAAATCGTAGAACTGTATGTTATTTTTACATAAATTGTTGTAAGGGTAACAATTACGTTTGTGATAGGGTGATGAACTGGGAATATGTTATCCATCTTATGTCTAGAACGAAAAGAATTCAAAGATAAAGCAGTAAAATATTTAAAAATCGTTATAGTGATCGCTTGTGAGACAATTTTCGGCGAAATTAAATGGCGTTAAACCTGAGATGGTAAGCGACAAGTGCCTGGCCCATAGCTTTAACAAACTAAACACAACATTCATCTCCCTTCCGACATGAAAAGAATAAAATAAAGTTAAGTTACATATATTACTTTGATATTCTATAACAAAATGGGAGTAATAGAATAGATAGAGTTAGATATACCATACGATTGTGGGAACCGGGAACTAAACGAATAGTTCTCATTGCCCCATAGTGATCTTTTGTGTTCAGAACAGACCATACTAAGTAGAAACCATGTTGTTTGATTGGTTGCTGTGTAGCACGTCGTATGAACGTTGCGACATGACCTGGTCGACAGGTTTCGTTTCCTCCGAGGGAAGTCGGCTTGTTCAGAAAGCTAGTCTTAGGTGTTTTTGTATTAATAACTTTGCTAAAAGGTTAACTGCTGGCTTGCTACTTGTGGTTTCATTTGTGTAAGGGAATAATTAGATTATGTAATTGTGTATCGGCAAACATCCAGTCACATCTAGACATAGTAAGTAAAATTGAAAACTGTGCTACATATAGACAAATTACTTGTCATGAGATTATCTCCATATTTAATTATTTTATGATTGTGACGATTGCACATGACTCTATACATCCGGGCAGAATCCAAAACCTTCCTACAACTCAGGCATATTTTCTCAATCAATTTCTCAATGAAATGTAATCCACAACTACTTTAAGATTACTTCGTAAACCGGTACCTTAATATGGAAGTGCTCAAACCAAACAAAAATAACGCTGATAAAATCACAGTATAGCTAAGGTGCAAAGACACACCCCTGTGGCACTCCGCAGTCAATCCGCGGCTTCCCGCGCCACAATCAGTGTTCTATCAAGACATTTCCTCCTCCAGCTCCCTTGTGCTGGTAACCCTGTTATTGGAGGTTATTGGACTTATTAGCTTTGTCAACCATCTCCGCGAATTAACCGATGGAGGTTTCTCGGCTATATTGAACGCTATGGAACGTGTAGTAACCATCTTGATGTTTATAAAGGCGTAAACAATAAGAAACTTTTACTTGAGCTTCGTTTTCTACAGACTTCGATCATAATAATATCGTGTATGCATAAAACAAAGTTAATAAAGGTTGATTACGAAAGCAAAAAAAAACACGAAATCGTGTTTAAACCCTTGAATCAATTGAACAAACAACTGACTCACTATGCTGTATGATGATTTATAGCATACTCGTAATATAGTATAAGGTATGATATTATATTTCTTCAAGTTAGAAAAAAATAATTAGAAACGTTTACAATCACAACGACCGGTCACCCATCCATTCATCGTTCACATTAAACGTTACATTACCTTATTGCTGTTTTCGTTTTGCAAAATACCTCCATTCCCACCTGCGGTCGGCCCGAACAATGATAGGGTGTAATAAGTTTTTACTGCGGCATGCAGTGGGATAAATCAGCGGACTGGTTGCCAATGAGATAACGGATTTGAGTTCTATCTCACTGAGGCACGAAAGTGGCGCCACTAAATCAGAAGGGATGGATTTCAGAAATGTTGTTGAGATTAGGTAAGATGGTTTTGCCGGGCTTTTATTTAATTTTGATACATCTAGAGTTACGAAGTTGACTGAAGTTCTGGGTTCGATTACCACTTTGATCAATAAAAATCATGATGATTAACATCGGACTTTGCCCTGTGACCAGTGTGTTATTTATACATTTTATTATATTTGTGTACTATTTGAGTAGTACTAATATCCATAACACAAGTGCTTGAGGTACTATAGTTTTTGAATTTAGGAATGGCCAAGGCAAGCTTTGTAAAGCTCTACATATTAGTAAACGGCTCTACTGCTGCGTCTCGGTGAAATAATATCCTTCAGGGACCGTCGTGCTACGTTCAGTAAGGCTAGTTGACTAGCCTCAATTCATCGTCATTGATTTGTTTCTATTATTAAAAACTTATTTAGATACCCTTTAAGATTTTTTACGAATGAATCTACTGATGAACTACCACGTGTTAAGATGAAAATTATATTGTATGTGCGCGTTATGTTATGTTATAGACAAAAACATCATAATAATTTGATTTCATATTTATATGGTTATTTTAATACATTATTCTAACAAAGCTAGAAGAAAACGTCGTGAATTAGTATAGGCTCACAGTTATCTGAATGAGTAACAATGATCTAGCAAAATACATTTAAAGTGTAAAGGGGAAAAGGTATTTTTAATTTGTACATACGTAAGTAGTTCGGTATAATCTATTTCTTAGTTATTCCAATTGTGTTAAATCATTTGCTCAAGATCAATTTGCTCATTCAGCTTGCTCAAGATCGTCATAGTCTCTCTATATTAAACACAGCACAGCTTATAAGCAGGCTATCATGACTATGGCATTGTTAAGTAAATGCGTTGTGCGCACACCTTTACGCAGAGGCCTAGGCTTTATCCAAACTGCACGTCATACTATCCAAATCTGTGCCATTCCTCCAATCGATTCTCAACTTTATACTTTTAGGATAGAGTTAAGAATCGATAGAAAAGCTCGTTATGTGGTAGTCTGATGGCAGCCATTGTATTTATTGGTGATTGAGTTCACGACATCCTGAACTGACGACTTTCTCTACCAATCGCCGATCTCTGTTGGACAATAGGTTTCCTTATGGCGATCATATACGCGTCGCATTGCAGTATTCAATTGAACGGTCCTACTTGTAATCCTAATCTTCGGTTATTTGTTACATTAAGCCGACAGTTTATTCGCACTGTTTCATAAACTTTCCTGTAGAACGTCGTGGTTATACGGAAAACGAATTAACAAATATATAAGGAGGTATATAAATCCATAAATGTTGTTTTAAAATTTGATATCGCTTAAATTATAGTGACTAAATTTTTATAGAGGTGAGAGCCACACGCATTTCCGCAAGTCCGATGATAATGAAGAGGCTACTCCAAGCCATCATCGTATGTTTTCTTAGGAATAAAAAATGGTCTTGACAGACAGACAAACAGACAGACGGACAACAAAGTGATCCTATAAGGGTTCCTTTTTTTCCTTTTGAGGTACGGAACCCTAAAAAATGGAAACGATGATTTAGGAGCGTATGTGGTCACAATAATTACGTAATTGGTGTTTGATAATGTCAAAATAATTATTATTAAAACTTCATTATACGTGCCATCCGTCAAATCCACCTTAACTCTGTTGTTTAATTACCACTACTATTAAATAAAACTAGCTATCAAATACACAATTAGGTATTTACTTATGATAGTGTTCGTACTTATAACTCGTCTATTCCCCTTACAAAATAGCAAAATAGAAGGGCGTAACAAAACGCCCCGTTATTTTGCACAAATAAACCCAATTTACAAGCCTAATTCCTCTATTGGAATCCTGAAAGTGCCAATACAAAGTGCTGTTAACCCACGCAATGTCTCAACAGTCGATTTCCCCCAATATCCGGACCATTCGACCCCAAGAAAGGGTGGGGAGGGAAATCGGCAATTTGTTGAACACTTTTTGATTTAAATCAAAATTGATTGACAGGATTGTTGCTTTAAGTTTGTGTGTATTGGAAAGTTAAAAACGTGGATTCGTAGACATTTAATTTTGTTATTTAATATGGATTAGATACTTATAAATAGTTGTGAGGAATAAAATTTAACGGTATGTAAATGAAAACTGATAAACATGAATTTTCCGATAAAGATACATAATTAAGGTTTGAGTATATGACTGCATCGATGGTCTATTGGTCGCAATTGCTGCGTTAAGACCGAGCGAGAGGTCCCTGGTTTGAGTCCAGGGTCGGGAAAAATTTGTGTGTGTTTAGATATTACTCAGCCTGCAGTTAGGAAGTTGGCGCAACCCGTGCCTCGGAAAGCACGTTAAGCCAGTGGTCCTGCGCCCGATCTCTCATCGGTCATGTCGGATTGCCGTCTCACCGAAGGTAAGAGAGCAGAGAGTGCACTTGAGTTTGCGCGTACATTTGTGCATTATTATACACCGTGAAATTTAAGTGGTTGTTTTCCCGTGGCAGAACGATTTGCCTTTAGTAATACTATCGAATCATGCAAATTATTACGCGAAAAAAAAAATTTTTTTTTCGCTTTTTGAATAATAATTTTCCAACTCGAAAACGAAAGAAGCTATCGTTGTTTTTGAAGATGTGACGTATTCAGGTACTGCTTTCCGCATGAAATCGATGCTTAAAGCTAAAGAAGCTCTACCCTAAGTCATAAAGCGGTTCGAACGTGCTTTCGTGTTACGGTTAAACCTTTCGTAAAACCGGCATTTATTGATTTTACCAAAAAAGAACTGCACACATCTTTTGTACTACTAATAATCATTTTACTGCGGGAAAACAACCACTAAAATTTCACGGTGTATGTCCTGCGCACTTGGCTAATCTCCATTGAGATCGGCCGCCATGGCCGAAATCGGTCGGACGCCTTATATTTATATATTAGTTTTACCCAGTACCCAAATATGAAATCGATTACAATTATTTTCTCCCATAAAACAGAACCAAAATGTTTACTTAACTTACATGCATGAAATATTGTCAGAAATTCATTCAGGTTTCGTGCATAAAAAAGGCATCGCAACTTTTCTCACCATTTTTATCTTAGCACTTTTTAAGACAACAGCTACAGGGCACACTTTCTTGCTAACTGGTCTACCTCATCAGGTTCTTGCATCTCGTACCTACGCTTAAACAAGTGAAATTGCAAAAAAGAAAGGCCAAAATTAACGTTGAAAAAGTACAGCAATCATGGTATTGTAGTGGCCAGTTCAGAACAAAGGACCGCCTTATTAACCTTAATACTTACGTCGCACCAAAAATAATATTTCGAGTTTCCTCCTCATCAATTCAAGTCACATTGTTGAAGTAAAAAAAATGAAGCTTGAACTGTATCAAACCGAGTATAAATCAAATTGACCCGAAATGCGTGCGCTTTCGGCAAATTTCGCCATTATCGGATCGTTTCGCGCAAAAAGAGCAATTTGGGTCACGTTCTTGAATTTTAGGGGTCTTGTGGTGATCTTTGAAACCCCTTAATTTATTTGCACCATATTATTCCAACTCTCATCTACCGACAGTATGGTATAGACCTTTTCTGGCTTGATAATCTTACCTACCCTGACAGATCACAATATTAGTGAGCAATTACAAGTGAACAGTCAGTTTGCACGGGAGTTCCTTTAACCACTTAGGTGCTCTAAGATGGGATTTTAAAAAGGTGTGTGTAAGGCGTCCGACCGATTTCGGCCATGGCGTCCGATCTTGATTGAGATCAACCAACTGCGCAGGAAATATTATAGTGCACAAATGCCCTTATAGTTCGGTGAGACGGTAATCCGACATGGCCGGTGAGAGATCAGGCGCGGGACCACCGGCTTAACGTACTTTCCGAGGAACGGGCGTGCATTCGCCAACTTCCTGACTCCAGGCTAAGTATTTTACAGTCTACTACAGAAAAACTCTTTTTTTTTTTCCTACCCCGTACTCGAACCGTACTCTCGGTCCTAAGGCAGCATTAGACCAACGAGGCAGTTTAAAAATAGAATACCTTGAAGTGGCGGTCGAATTTGTACTACATGATTACATCAATTCCATTATAGTATGTATTCGCACCGCTATGCCTGGAACCTATCCAATAAAATTGGTTCCCACTTACCCACGGCTGGTCGAGTCCCGTAACGAACCCGCGGCGCAGTGTAATTGTTTGCATTCATTGTTCTCGCTGTCCGGACTTGCTTTAATTAAACTGGGTTCGGAGGAATCCGCTATTGAGAGTATACTTGGAGAGATGATATTGTACCGAAATCTGAGAGAAAGAAAAGGTCTTTGCGGGTGTTACCTAAAAAGTTTTGTTTTATTTTGGAAGTACAAAAAGGCAAGTTTATAAATAACTTCATTGTTAATATGAAGTTATACATGAAGATGCTCTTGAATTAGCAACTAGCATATAGTACTCCAATAATTTTAGTTATTTTTGTTTATGTTTTTCCTGAGGAGATAACGTATTAAGTAATAGGAACTTTTTAAGAAATGGCTAGTTCCTGGTCTAATAGTTAGACCCAGGAAACGTATGTGATTATACAAAGGGATGAAATTTATACTGTAGACAAAACTTTCAAGCAGATATTTGATTTTATTTTACAACAGAGACGGCTGCTAAGTATTTCACTGCATCGGGCTAAAATCCAATGTCAGGTTAAATATCTTGTGACAGGCTCTTAACTGCTGGGCATTTTCATTACAAAAAAAAAAGTGATAAGGAACAAAAGGTCTTCCAATCCAACATACAGAAGATACAATTTTCTGTATTAGCAATGAAATAGATGAATTACAAGAAGTATGTGTAGATAGGTGTTACAAAGTATGTAGTACATAGTTGGGAAATTGCCAGCACCAAAATCTTGCAACCTAAATATGCTTACTTACGTTCTAAACCTATAATGGAGAGTCATGAATGAATGGATTATACGAGTGGAAGTAAAAATAAGAAATTAACAATTATTTCCAACAATTAATTCCTTGAAAGATCAGAAACCCTCTCGTTTACAACGAAACAGGGTTCCCTGGTTAATTTATTCATAGAACATCGGTGTTAGCACAGAAGCAGTCCACAAGATGTCGCCTCCGGGCTCAGCTGATGGCAATTACGTCACGACACGGCGAACGCTATCATTTATGGGGAATTTTAATACAGGATTTATGCGGTTTCTGTAATAGCTCCTGGTTTTATGGCAATAGCTCCTCAAGATTTATTGGGAGGATTTGTGTCTTATGAATCGAGATGGAGTATTTTTTTTCTTCGTTGATTTCAATTGATTGTGGAATGATGCTTTCAAGCTTCAAAGTTGTAGTCAACATGCTTAACACTTACACAAAATAAGCATAATAAATCCTATTCTCGTCAGTTAGTGCCTCTACAGTCTACCTATATCATTTGTAACTTAAAAAAAACACGAAACCATTTTTTTTCAAATAAAATGGTATACATTAAATGAATATAGATCGTAACCAACTGATCTCCTGAACTCTTAGAGCCTAAACTAGTAAGCTAATTGTTATGTTATCTTAAAATCAGAGCTAATCATAAAAAATCACGAAATTATCACCATTCTTTTTTCATTATTTCTTCACATAAAATGGAATACACTAAATGAATAGATCATAACCAACTGATCTCCTGAACTCTTAGAGTCCAAACTAGTAAGCTAATTGTTATGTTATCGTAAAATCAGAGCTAATCCTTACGAAACCGTAGCATCATAAACGACAAAGGAAACGTAAGGAAAATGACTAAGATCTTGCAAAAAAGTGGTCCACAACCAAATGACCGAATTATGGTGGTAAATATTACTCTTACTGTCTAATGAACCACATTTATTACCGTTCCAGACCACTCACTCAATCCAAAACGACTGTCCAAACGACTAAACCGCCACATAATTCGTGTGCCCGCCCACTGCACCCTAATTAGATAATGAGACAAATCATTTGAGTATTGTACAAATACAAATTGTTTCGTTCGGGAGCGGTAGCGACGCTCGCGGCGCCCGCGCAGCGCAATTATACCACAATGCGGCGGCGTGTTGACTAACTACGGTAGAGCTGAATGGTGCATTAATAAATAGACTGGAAAATAATGGGTAACCTATGTAATTAAGGGTGAGGGCCATCCGAAAGTACGCTGATGATGAAAAAAAGGCTTCTCCAAGCCATCATCGTAGTCAGTTAGGAAAAAAACCTATAAAAATTGGAAGAGAAAAATAGTGAGGAAGGAGATGAGATGAGACAACCAGATTAACAGATAGTGTTGCAAAAAATTTATGTTATTACTTAAAGAAACACACTCCCCCTAGGTGAAAGGAATATGTTATGTTCGTTCACATAAATAAGTAATTGGTGAGAGCTCCATTCCCCTACGATAGCAAAGCAATGTCAAGTCGTCACCGTTAATCAGTTAGGAAAGAAAATTATAACAATCAACAGGTGAAGTAAACAGTCACAGCGGCTCCCAAATTGACAATTTAAACGATTCATCTATGAAGTTTAATATAATTTTTTTAGCTATAAATAGTTCACAGCTAGAAATATTACATACGCACCCCGATAGCATACCCAATCGCGGCCTACTCTAACGCAGGCTCGAATAGCTAGTCTATTACCAGCAAAATGACTATTGTACAATATACCTAGATAAAAGTTCAGTATTAGGTTTTAAGTTACTACAAGTAGATATCGCAAAAACGCGGCCGGTGGCTGCACTGCCCGCGGCATCGAGTGATAGACGTTAATTGTTCGAGAGGGATTACGCCCGCAATTATTATCCGTTTTTACTCTGCGCCTTAGAAGGGCAACTTTGTAAGGTATTGTAATTAATGTTGGTAAGAACCGTATGTTCCGAGATTAAGCTGGATCTTTGAAAAAACCTTTCCTTTTCCTCTAAGGCGGGTTTCTGGAATAGATCGTGAATAGAGTTTCCATTGTGGTTGTGACGCAGATATATTATGTTTTTAATACTTAAATATACTTATTTGTCAGCCTGGTGCGACAAAAGCGTCAAACTGAATAATCGGCAGTATCTACAACCAAAAAGACTATTTGTATTATCATCAATCAATACATAGTATAAAACAAAGTCGCTTTCGCTGTATGTCCGTATGTATGCTTAGATCTTTAAAACTACGCAACGGATTTTGATGCGGTTTTTTTTAATAGATAGAGTGATTCTTAAGGAAGGTTTGTATGTAAAATTTACCCGAAGCGAAGCGAGGGCGGGTCACTAGTTGAAAATAATGTAAGGTTTGAAGCAATATAAGGTAAATCATCAAGGTGTTATCTGTAAAGGTATATTAAAATGATAGGTATTATGTATGTCTGATGTTAAATGTGCTAATAATGGATTGCCATTTGTTATAGTCTTTTCGAGCTTTTCTTTATCTTCCAACGCACCTAAACTGAATCTTGCAACCAAATTTTGAAACAGATATCTTCAATCCATTTGAGCTGTAGTTATAATCGCTATTTGAATAAGTGAACTAAGAAGATCTGAATACTTGAATCTTACGACAATCTGAAATTGTTCTTTTTACTTTTTAGCGCATCAGGTTTGCACATACAATTACTTGAAGTCGGTACAATAAAATGGCGTATACATAAAAAAAATCAATTATTAAACTAGAACCGGATACAAAAATCCATGTACTACGCTGTTAACCGTTTGTAAACCGACGCAGCAAGCATTTCCACTCGACCAGGTTCAAAGGACGCATCATAATGATAGACTAATTGGGTACTAGTGCCCTGTCCGTCTGTCCGCCCATCACAGCCTGTAATGAGAAAATTGCATGTCCACTATAATAATAATTATTATGGAAACCACTTTAAACCGCTGCCCAAGTTGGTGAGAATATCAGGGCTGGTCAGACGAAATAGGTAAAGCTTTATTGCAGACTTTAAAGTATTAAGCTTTTGACGAAATGCTTTACAAAACTATTTTTTTTATATAATTTAACTAAGTTTTTAATGCTTTGCTTATTTCGAGTATCCAGGCATAAATTCGTAAATAAAAATATTAAAGTACTTACGATTTTGTACCATACATACTTTAAATTGTATTATTGCTAATGCAGACTTGAAAAATACCAACTTAATTGAAATAATACCTGGAATACTACAAGAATTAAAATACTAGCGTGACATTATCCCCAGTCCATGCCGTCTCAATAAACCCCTAGTGCGTAACTCTGGGGCCAAATGAAATTACAATTGAAATAAAACGCTACGGGTCGAGTGCCGACAGAGGGCGCTGTAAAGAACTCTTTTTATTTGTCCTAGGGACAGTTATACCGTTTTCATAGTGGACGATTAAGGCGAGCCTGCGATGAGCCGATGCCGCGAGATCTATTTTTAGTTTTACTGTGCACTTGTAGGCTAGGAGTTAACCTGTTGTGTTTGCAAGACTCGATGTGTTCTCTTTCTCAATTCTTTGCTGTCGAGCTTTTCAACTTTTCCTGCTGGCTTGGAGTAGTATCGTCATTATTACCGGACTTGCGGGAGCGGATGGCTCTCACGCCTAAGAGCTTTTCAACGCATTCAGTCGGTGGTATGTTACAAAAGCACAAAAACAGGTAATTTGAAGAAAGAAGAAGAAGAAAGAAAAACATTTATTGATCACATACGATAGCACGAGTTAACACACATACATAATAGTGATCAACAGGTTCTGCCTCAGCATGTGCTGTAGCGCCTGCTAGGACGCTACAGCGCTGATATTCTGGCAGAAACTTTGATTAATTAAATTAAAAAACTAAGAACATAGAAATAAAAACAAAGAATATAAACATTTCTATTTTTTTCACTAAATTGTCAGTTATGTTAGTAAGTCTACTATATTACTGCCAATTATAATAATATTTTCATGTAAAACCTACCGTTTCAAAGTAACAATAACTGTGGGGCTACCATGAGTTTCAAACTTACGCGCTCGATTACGCCTACGTAAATATGTCTATGAAAAACTTGTACAGCGCCGCCTGGTGGTTAAGCGAAGAACAACAATCGGCCATATGAAAAAAACAACTCGATAGGTTTTTAATGTACGTAGGTTTACGATAGCCAACTCATGGTAGGCCCTCTGATTATAGCAAGTAAATAATTTGATTTAGCTTGAATATCTATGTTACACAATTCACAAGTTAGTTAAATGTTGTTTAAGATTACACAGTTACAAAAATGAACATAATTAATATACTTTTCGTTGCTGGCACTCCATCCCCTGGCCTATCAGGAATGTATTGTTAAAGCATATAGCATTGCAGTACCTACTAATTACCGATAAAATTTTCATGTGATACCGGCCCCTGCCTTTATATTCTAGAATAAGTACCAACTTAACGATTCCACAGGCTAGGATCTAATAATGTGCCATAACAGTGGTGAGATCAAAAAATAATAAAGCCCCTTTTGTAATACATGTCCCGCATTCAGATAAATATCTAATTAACTTTTCCCTGTGTTTAGTTGTTGTGGTATAAAAGTTTTTAAAGCGAAGTGGTATGCTAGTATCGTTAAAGGACTGTAGTTTATAAATATAAATTATACAGTGTATAAAAGCTTCTTTTAGAACAACACACACAATTTTTGAATTTCCCTTAAGATGTCTAATGTAGTGTAGATAGACAATACTACATACAAGGATATCCTTCTGTTTCGACACTGTACTCTAATTTATCTCATCATTTTTACTATCATCATAACACATAGTTAACATCATCATCCTGTCCTCCATTCCTTCCATTTTCAATTTCGAATTCCGAATAGCCTAACTTAAATCAGCTGATGCGCTGCGCAATTTGTTTCCTTTTCTCTTTCCGTCTGAATTTTGAATTTCGAATAGCTTAACTCCGATCAGCTGAGGCGCGCTGCGCATTCAATAAGCGCGGCGGATCACAATGCTCGTCGCGCGATTTATGGCTCGTCACATAGACAATAAATAGTGATTTTCGCGTTTCTCCTCGCTACACGCACTACGGTAGAACGTAACTTTGTGCGTGTCGTTTCAACTTTTGATTTCCTATAAGTTTGAGTCACAATCTGGCCGATAACTGAAAGAACATTTAGATTTTAGCGCTAATTTGACCATTCAATACGAAGTTTTTAAATTTGTAAAGCCCTATGAAATATTTTTTCTACAATAAGAACTACTTATAATTGTCATTCGTATATGAACAAGATTCTTCAATACCTATCGAATATTGGAAAAAATATAGACACTTAAGCCGTTAGTTTACATAGAGTTTAGTTTCATTTTCAGACCCTTCACCATCTGTGTTCCAAATCACATTGAAATCTCTTCAGTAGTTTTGTTCTAAAAACACAATTAACAGACAGCTACTATCGAATTTACCATAGTGTAAGAAGTACGTATTGCTACAAGGGTTTAAAATCAAACCTCTAAACGCACCGCGTTACGTCCTAGCCTGTCCTAGCCACGTACGCCATTGTGCCGCATATAAGGCCAAGTGAAGAGGCTTGATATTTTTATACGATACCAGAGGCCATTGTGGGACAGGTCTCCTAGACCTGGTTAACAGTTATTTGTACGGTTCCGTGTCTCAGGCCGTGAGTTAGACGCGCCAGAAATGAGGGAGTTGTATTGGATGGCATTTGCGTGTCTTGCGGCAATGCGATTGGTTGTTAGCTTTCTTGCACCAGGGGGTCATTTTTTAATACTGGCTGCATTTGAGATTAGATTAAAATGCTGATTGACTTTCAGATGTGGATAATATAGCTTATTTTTCCTTTTTTAAAATCATACGCGTCTTATTGACATAACACCCTCTGTCTTATATTGAAAAAAAGATTACAAATGTATCTAGATGAAAAATTAAGGTAAAAAATCTTTAAAAACAAGCTTTTATTTAAATGCGCTAAAAAGAAAAAATAAACTTTTACACTATAACTTTACTGTCAACTTATAACATTTCAAATTCAACATATTTGACACAATTTATATGTTTTAAAAGCTTGTCGCGAGATTTAAGTACTCGTATTTACTTTCTTAGTTTTAAAATTTTTAATAGGCAGGTATTTTAAAACTTGCTTTTAAAATTACGAGTAGGTACTTAAATCTCGAGACAAGCTTTTAAAACATATAAATTGTGTCAAATATGTTGAATTTGAAATGTTATAAGTTGACAGTAAAGTTATAGTGTAAAAGTTTATTTTTTCTTTTTAGCGCATTTAAATAAAAGCTTGTTTTTAAAGATTTTTTACCTTAATTTATTTTTATACTTTTTAGTTTTCACCTTGTAAGTTCCACCCTGGTTACCATCTAGCTCCAAAGTACTCATCTAGGCGAATCAAACGAGCCCAAACTCGATGGGGTTGTGTCGTTTAAGTACTGAGTTCCTTTGGCTGTCTTCCGGCTCCATCATCAGACCCTGGTTACCATCTAGCATCTAAGTACTCATCTAGGCGAATCAAACGAGCCCAAACTCGATGGGGTTGTGTCGTTTAAGTACTGAGTTCCTTTGGCTGTCTTCCGGCTCCATCATCAGACCCTGGTTACCATCTAGCATCTAAGTACTCATCTAGGCGAATCAAACGAGCCCAAACTCGACGGGGTTGTGTCGTTTAAGTACTGAGTTCCTTTGGCTGTCTTCCGGCTCCATCATCAGACCTTGGTTACTATCTAGCACCAAAGTACTCATCTAGTCGAATGAAATGAGCCCAAACTCGATGTGGTTATGTTATTTAATTACTGAGTTGCTATGGCTATCTTCCGACTTCATCATCAGATCAGCTCCATGTCATAATAATATTGCATTGTCATCGGATATACACGTGCATGCAAAATTTCAGCTCAATCGGTTGAGGGCAAGTGCCTTAAAATTGAGTTATAAAATTCCACCCGAACACACAAACATACATACATACATACATTGCAAGTTAAATAAAAGCTTGTAAAAATAAAATGACGGGGTAAGTAATGTACTCATTAAAATTATAGGAAATGAATGAAATGAAATTAAATATTTTTCATAACAATTACTGAGTTTAATCCGTAAAATTATTTTTTATTGCAAATGTGTAGTACTCGCGCAAATAGTAGACAATAGACAATACTAATTACGGCCTAATTTAATTAGTTAAATAATTCAGACTCACAAATATAATGGCCATTTTGAATGTTCACCAAAATCAAATTTGAATTTTTACGTGGACTCTTGTACTAGGTTCCACAGTTAATGTGGGTAAACGCACCATTTGTACCCCGGTGAGTTAGACGTCCCAAAAACACACAAGTTGTATGGGAAACTTGATTTTGTATGTTCGTCCCCCGTATCTCGTAATATAATGGTGCTGTGTTAGGATTCATGAACGTATACATTGCACAAGCCACTCGGTTAATAGAGGCGAGTAAGTAAATTGATTTGTGAATTTATTTCGTTCAAACTCGCACTAATCAAAGTCTTTTCTACCAAAAAGCTCCTTTGTAATTTTTTATTAAAAACACCTAACGAATGGTAATCCTATTTGTATGGCCATAGGACGATGAAAATATGAATATGTTATTGTTCTTGGTGAGATTTGAGGGTGCCTTATAATCATAGACTGTCTTACTTTAAAATGGCCACTCTTCGACAACGACGTTCTAGTCATGACTTGGTGTTTTTGCATAGACTTATCAACGGGAAAATAAAATGTCAAATGCTGTTAAGTGACATTAAACTCTCGGTACCGGCTCGTTATCCTCGTCATCCAATCAAGAAGACTTTCGCCTTACCTTCGGCTAGGACTAATTTGGGACATCACGCGCCTTTGGCCAGATGTTGTGGAAAGTATAACGAGTTGCACAATGCCGATCTTGATATTTTCCACGACTCGTTGCCTAGTTTTAGATTAAAATTGTTGGAATTGCTGAAAGTATCAACTGATTAATTGTAAGTGTAAGTTCTCTAATAATTATTAATTTAAGTAATATTTTTTACTATTTTTTTTTTTCTTCTTGTGTTATTTGGTTCATAATTTTATCTGCAGCCATATAAGTTGGCCTAAATTTTATACTTTTACTAGTTTCATAATATAACTATCCTTAATTTTTTTTGTGTTGTTTTGTTTACAGTCAGTGCTGTGTGCACCTTTAAAGGGTATATGTATATGTTGTGTGTCCTAATGAATGTTATTTTAAGTTATTTTGTATATGTATACTGTTGGTGTGCCTTTTTAAATAAATAAATAAATAAATAAATAGATTTATTTACAGATAGATATTATACAGATTGTGTCCTATCTTGAATCACGAAATCGCAGAAAAAAAAGGGTGTAGACATTTGCTAAGAACAAAAGACTGACTTCAAAAAGAAAAATTTTCAATGAAAGTCCTTACTCTACGCTTGAAGTCGCAGACCGCTAAAATATTAAATAATATTTTATTGAACGCTGATCTTGTCTAATTAAATGAACAGTAACATTATAAAGTTTCATAGCTTTGCAATATTATAGGACGGGAGAGCGCCATTAATATTGTTACTTTAATTAAATGAAAATGTAAAAGCAAAGCTTTCCAATAAATAAAGTTTTGAAAGCTCACTTGTTATGTAAATAATTGCGGTAGCTTAATTAAAAATAAATATTTAAATCAAAAAAATAAATCGAATTATTGCCATTTAATTTATGGGCCTCATGCACTAGACTCTACACAAAACGTACAACAAAAATAGTTTTTATTATCTGGCAAATAAGGTATCTTTACATTTAAATTAGCTTGCCGTATTAAACGTTGCATTAACAGGTTCGGAATAATTCCCCCATTCCGGTAATTTATTTGAGGGGCTTTTTAACGAAATAAAATACAATCAATAAGCGGGCGAGCATTGTAATCAGTATTGAAACTTATCCACGGAGTCCCGCTTGAATATTCATTTTGTTTGAACACGCAACGCCGTTTGTCGTAAGGCCTAGTGTCTGTTCGGTCGGCTTGAGAGCTACTTACTATTTTTCGCACGTGAGCAATACAAGCTTACTTGTTTAATAATTCATTTGGAGCTTGTAAGGCTGCTCGTCTATGTGGTAAGTGTGGCTGGTTAGGTAAGGGATTTTGAAATCTTTCATTAATCTTTAGTGCCTAATAGTAAACATTTTCTTTTAGCTATTTTATAGCACCTAGTTAATCTATATACGGATGACCCTGATGTATACATAAAAAAAACGTTCATTGACAATATCATATAGGCATAAAATAATCAACTGATAAATTATCATTAAGATTATTAGGCGCCAAAAGCCTAATTACCTAATTAGAATATCGCATCAGTACAAAAAGAGTTTGCTTGGCTAGAAAATACAATATGTAAAAACCGAAACCTAATTTTAAATTTTCTTCTGCATTTTATGTAAAGTAGAGAGGTATTTTTTTCTATGTATTGAAAAAAATATAGCTCGAGCTAGCATTCATAACTACCTAAGTGGACAGTTCCCTTATCCTGAACTCAAATACGATTGTTGTCTAATTTATGAGAGTCGTTTGCAAAGAAACCTTCTCTAGGTAAATTAAGGAAGCTCTAGTCTTAATTGACTAATTAATGAGACATCTGAAGAATTGTATTGGTATTTAATGATCCCTTTATCCGATGCCATTGAATTAGTAGAAAGATGTAGATATTTCAGTGCTGTGGTTAGACAAATAGAGCCTGTGTTTACTTTATAGGGAATTAACGGAGTTATTGAAGGTTTTATGAATAGAACCTTGTAAATAAGTTAGTTATCATTAGCAATTATGCTACTGCAACGACTCATCTTTAAAATCTTTCACTGGGCGACTCAAACTCTCGAGTTGGAGTCTCCTCGTCATCATCACATGAACTGAGAAGATAAAGTATTCATACTCATAAATGTATTTACCTACGAACAATCAACACGTTAAAATAGTACTCATTTTCCATATTAAAATATACACCTACATCCATGTTGACAGTTCATTATAAAAAGATATCAAGTCGATAAAACATGTATTTTATTTGTAGCCACGTAAAGCGAATTCGTTCTTAAATTAAATTAACAATTTAACGCTTAGGTATTTGAGGTATCTTGAACTGTTTTACAGATAAAATCCTGCTTCAATCTTCAGTCATCGTTTGACTAGCTCGGTGGAATAGTGGTTTTTTACTCTAGCTTCTTCCCGAGTTGATATGTGTGCTACGACTATTAATCGGAAAATCGGAGCTCTAATATGTAATTATTGTTTCAGTATTCGACCGTAGTTATTTTATGATGTAAGACTAAGTAAACTGGGGCGTCGCTCCTTTCTTCAAAATCTTAGTATATATGTTACCGGAAATGTATGAAATCAAGGAATTGTATACAATTCCTAGGAAATGTGTACAATTCCTAAACTGTTTAGGAAATGTATAAAATATTGTTTGAAAAGCTATTAACTGCATAGATATCCTAGGAAATGTGTACATTTCCTCGGAATTGTATAAAATTCCTATATCGTATTAGAATGTGTAAAGTAAATGCTTTCTATAGTAAAACACGTTAGTAATAAAAAAAATCCCGCTTTTATTACCTGGTTTTATTAGGTTGACCTGTATGTATGTTAGAAAATAAATTTAAACATCTTAACATCAGAGGGTTATGATACAGTCGTATGTGATTTTGATGATACAATAATATGCACGACCAAAAGGTGATAATACTTTAACTCCGATCCGTCCGACATTAGAAAAAACGAGAGGCGTCCCAAAAACAAACGTCTGCACATCTCGTGGCTCTAAACCTAAGACAAAGGTTAATAAGGATCCGCCTCAGAATCAAAATAAGCATCCCGAAACTCCTGAAATGTCCCTACTGCTTACTGAAATCCGCGAATTGAGACAAGAGATGATAGATATAAAAAATCAAAATGCTGAGATGGTATTGCTAAGACAAGAGGTTGTTGAGCTGAGACAGCAGATTACCTCCCTTACCACATCACTATGTGAGAATCAAAAAGCCTCTTCTCTAAAGCTGGAGACTGCACAACGAGAGATTGCTGACCTCAAATCATCGTTGGCTCAAATGCATCTACAGTTCAATAACCAAGAACAAAACGCGATGAAAAATGATGTAGAATTAATTGGAGTTCCTGAGACAGGAAACGAGAACCTGGTCCACATGATGATGACGGCAAGTCAAAAGATCGGCGTGCAGCTAAATGAAAGTGACATCGATGAAGTGAACCGCATAGGATCAAGGCATCGCCACCGCGACTCGAAACCATCAGACCCACAAGCTCAATACCCACGCCCAATTGTGGTCAGATTGCTGCGCCGGCAAAAAAGAGATGAACTAATTAGAGCGGCAAAAGCGCGTAGAAACCTCACCACTGAGAACATTGTGAACTGCGCTCCAGTAAAACTGTACATTAACGAGAGGCTTACTAAAGAAAATCGTTTGTTATTTCGAGATGCGCGGAGTCGAACCACTGCCTACAACTTTCGTTACTGTTGGACTAGGAATGGAGGAATTTATGTGCGCGAAAACGATAACAAGCCGGCCGTCCGAATCCAGTCGACTAGCGATCTCGATCAGAAGGTGGGTCCAGCTGTTTCACCAACAACGCCCTAAATTAAGTACTGCCTACTGTCTTTCTACAATTTTTTATTTTTCAAATTATATACTTTACTTTTTCTACAATATAAAAACACAAAACACGTACACGCAAACCACCATTCACATCACACTTAAACACAACACTATTAAATTCCTTACACCGACACACAATAAATTCCTCTCATTCTTCAGTATTGCAAATTTCACTTCGACACCACACAACACGCACATGCACCATACGTCTCTTATACTACATACCTCCCACAAATATGTACCTCCCGTACGAAACAAACGCATAGCTCCTCGCTCTCAACTGTCACTAAACAAAATTACTTCTATAATAAAAATTCAATTGTGACATTGACATTAACTCTGATAATGTTCTCAATTTAAATTGTGATACAGTTGAGAGCTTAGAGCAGTGCCGCGATATTCTGAGCAAATCTAGTTTTAACCTTAAAATTCTGACATTCAACATAAGAAGTGTGTTAAAAAACATACATAGCTTCCATGTAGCCCTGGGGCGTCTTGGTGTAGAATTTGATGCCATCATTTTGACAGAATGCTGGTTAAGTGAGGGCACTAACGTTCCTCTTATAGACGGTTATAACAGTTATCACACACTTAAACATGTTAACAGAAGTGGAGGCGTAGTTGCTTATGTGAATAAAATCTGGAACCCTACTGTATCAGAGCCCCCGATTGATGATAGCAACTGTTTGGTAATAGACCTGTGCCCTGAGGTAGCGATATTCGGAATCTACCGTTCACCCTCATTTATCAGTGTTACCAATTTCTTGTCCACATTAGATCAAGCCTTGAGAATGTGGAACCAAAAGTATTGTTTGATCCTTGCCGGTGACCTAAATATTGATATTTGTAAAAGCCCTCCTTCTGAACAATGTTCTGATTACTTATGTATATTAACAGAGCACCAACTTTTACCAGCGATAACAAAGCCAACCAGAATTAACTCCTGTCTGGATCACATATTTATAAAGAATAGTTACACAGCCTCCGGTTTTATCGTAAATACTGATATTACAGATCATGATCTCTGTGTACTTGGTGTTCCTGACATTAGAACTAGACGAGAGAATAATAATAGATTTAAATCCGTTACCGATTACTCTGCAGTTTTAACTTCCTTAGAATCCTCAGACTGGTCTAGCGTACTTAATTCCGACAATGCCGATTTAGCTGCAAATATTTTTAGTGAGCGCATCAGCAATACAATATCATCTAACACAAAAAAAAAAGTGATATCCCGCTCAAAATATAACATCAAACCTTGGGTTACTGCAGGGATTATGAGATGCCAGAAACACCGCGACTATCTTCATCGTCAAGCTAAAATTAAAAAAGATGATGAAGTTTCCCAGATCGTCTATAAAAGATACCGAAATTTTCTGAATAATCTGCAGCGTAGACTTAAAATAGAATATGAAAACCAGCAATTATCTGATAGTAAAAACAACCCAAAAAAGCTATGGAAAGTAATAAAAGATATTTGCGATTTCCCCAAGCCTCAAAATACTGCTACGGAACTTATTAACTCAGAGGATCCTGCTCAGTCTCTTTCTAATTGTAACAATTATTTTGCTGGCGTTGGGAAATGTTTGGCTCGTGCAACCCTTACTAATTTAAATAAAACAGAAGAGGAACTTGCCTCCAAATTTATACCAGACAAACCACCACTGAACTCATTATTTTTGTACCCCACAGATAGTTTCGAAGTCACAGACCTAATAAAAGAACTCAATGACGATAGTGCACCTGGCTTAGATCGCTGTACACCCGCTTTAATAAAACTAGGTTGTCAATCCATATGTATTCCTCTCACGCATATCTTCAATTTAAGTTTGGCTTCTGGTACTTTTCCGAATGTGTGGAAGCTAGGAGTAATTACGCCCATACACAAAGATGGTAACAAAACTATTCCGAATAACTATAGACCAATCACTCTTCTTAGTATCTTCGCTAAACTCCTTGAAAAGATTGTAAACCGTCGTTTAAATGAATTCCTCGAAAAACACTCGCTTATCTCTAACAAGCAATTTGGTTTTAGACGAAATAGATCGACGGAGGACGCTGTTGTCCTGCTGACAGAAACCGTTGCGCCCCTCCTGGATAAAAACGAGTTCTGTATTGGCGTTTTCCTTGACTTAGCCAAAGCCTTTGACACGGTCTCAATTCCAATCCTTCTTCAAAAGTTATCATCTCTAGGTATCAGAGGCTTGGCTCTCGATTGGTTCCAATCCTACTTAATTGATCGACGGCAATGTGTCAGAGAGGGATCGGCAATTAGCGATGAGAGAGTAGTAACATACGGGAGCCACACGGCAGTATTCTGGGACCTACTCTATTTTTAGCATATATCAATGATATATTTAACGTTCCTGTCCCAGATGCTGATCTTATATGCTACGCTGATGACACAGCGGTATTGTTTCATGGCAAATCGTGGGAATCAGTCTTCAATATAGCAAACCAGGGTGTGTCTAAGATACTCGCCTGGCTAAGAAACAACCTATTAACATTGAATTTCCAAAAAACAAAATATATTGCCTTTCAAAAGACTCGTGCATCCAGACCTAAAGTATTCCCTGAGATTATTTTACATTCATGTGGTTCTTCGGGAGGGCACATGCTTGTTACGTCTTGTGATTGCTCTCCGATGGAACGAGTTGAAAACATCAAATACTTAGGTGTAATTTTGGATGAAAACCTCTCCTTCAAGCATCATGTCTCGGCTCTCTCTAACAATATAAGAAAATCAATCTTTATTATGAAATCATTACGCAATTCTGCCAGTAAACAGACTCTTAAAATGGTATACAGTGCTATCTGCCAATCTTCACTATTATACTGTATATCTGCATGGGGGCTCAAGCAAAACTACATTTTTACAGCTAGAGAGAGCCCAGCGTGCAGTCTTGAAGGTTATGCTACGCAAACCCTACAGGTTTTCCACGGACAAGCTCTACAAAGAATGCGAAGTGGCACGAGTCCGTCATCTATATGTTTTAAAAATTGCAGTCTCAACCCACAAGAAAACTATTTCGTCTTCCAACTTTAAATCTCTTGCTGACCGTCGTATATTCAAAATTCCCTTGCCCACTACTCGTACCAGCTTTGCCCAACATCTTCCTCCATACTCTCATCGTTTCGTGTATAATAAAGTAGCCTCAATCATAAAAAACACCAAAGATCTCTCAGCAATCGAACTAAAACGTTCCTTAAAACAATATTTAAGTAATCTAAACTACCAGGAAACGGA
Organism: Maruca vitrata; assembly: GCA_039566165.1. NCBI lineage: Eukaryota > Metazoa > Arthropoda > Insecta > Lepidoptera > Crambidae > Maruca > Maruca vitrata. The sequence continues at coordinate 6,615,779 of CM076930.1, forward strand.
GACTTTTATTGCACTTCGGAGGTAATATTCATAAACACATAGTTTTACACACACCCACACCCACACATGCACTCACGCACACACACTCACTCACACATACACACACACACACCTACACACACACACACACACACACATAATAAACACAAATTAAACTTCTTCTGTATTTACTTTATTATTTGTAACCATTTTCCATGATTGTGATCTCAATATTCAATATTTTATAAATTTCTTTTTACTTAGTGTATAAGTCGTCTAATTTGCCAAAAACAAAATGTTAAACATTTTTGGTTCCTGCGATACAGGCCTTGAGTCTAGTGCAGTGGCCGCTGCTTAAATGTGCAATATCGTTAGTTTAAGATGTTTTAATTTAGTCTATTTTTATTGAATAAGTCTGTAAATGTATAAACTAACTTTCCTTTCATGAATAAATGAATATTATTATTATTATTATTATATTATATGGTACTGTCGAGCTGATCTGATAATGGAGCCGAAAGATATGAACTGGAACTTTATGATGAATGATCGTATCATAGCCTTATTTGGACTGGTTGAAAAGGTATTTTAATACTGTGAGCAAATACTAAAAAGTGTAAAAAAAACACTATTTAACTCTATACTATTGGTGCACGTAAAAGTCAAAAATAAATTACGAGCACCTATCTGTAACCTGCTTCCTGAAACATCGCTTAACTTGATTTCTCAGTAAGGTATACTAAAAATCCTACCTGTTCCAGCGCCCTGCACTTTTGCAATCAAATATCATAATTTAAAGCACATAGTTTACACCTCAGCTCAGAAAAAGAGACAACATTAACGACTCTTTATTTATTTTTGACTTTTACGTGCACCAATAGAAGCGTGTTTAAGTGTATTTTTTTAAAAACACAGATATCATGCTGTAGTACAGCTTGTATTGCAAAGGCACTTCTTAAATCCCTGGCCAGTTCCAGTGTTGGCAACTGACCGTAGTGCAATCTCGGTACTCGGTACTCGGTACATCGTTTGCATCAAAAGGAACTTTGAACACTCATTATTCTGAGATCGAGAATATAATTGTTTTAAAATTATATTTAAGATACCGTTCTTGGTAACAATCGAATAGAGTTCATCATCAGTTTCAGTACAAACTACACCAATAAGAGGCAATTTACAAGGAACTTCGCGATCCCCCGATCAGGCGAAGCAATACCTTCCGTCTCGCTGTCGCGTACTCACTAATATCATAATTTGAAATGTATAGATTTCCTAGGAAATGTGTAATGTGTAATTTATTTCACACATTTCCGTGCGATTTTAGGAATTACATACATTTCCTAGGAATTGTATACAATGACGGATTACATACATTTCCGGTAACATATACATATAATTCTGCTGTACGTGTGTATCTAATTGAACTCCTCCTAAACGGCTTGACCGATTAAAATTGATTTTTTGTATGCATTCGAGTGGTGCCTTGGATGGTTTAGACTCACAAATCAGCGCGGCAGATGGCGCTGATTGCTTGAAAAAGAATGTGATCTCGGAAACGGCCCTAACGATTTCGCTGAAATTGGATATATGGGGGTTTTCGGGGATGAGAAATCGATCTAGCTCAGTATTTTGTCTGGGGAAGCGCATGTTAGATAGATATATCGGAAGCGAAGTGAGGGCGGGCCACTAGTAATAATATACAAACTAGCTGACCCGACAAACTTCGTCCTGTCAAAAAAATGTGAAAAAGAAAAGGGCTGTTTGTAGGGTTTTCCCAGCAATTATTCGATTTATTCTCGCCGTAAGAACCATCCTTGGACTTCAACGAACACTTTAAAAAAATAATTGGCCATTTGGTTCAGGCGTTGTTAAGTTATGCGCTTACCAACACATTTTGCGTTTCATTTTTATATAAAAAATATATGGGACATTTCCACACACGGTCACCTGTTCCCAAACTAAGCAGAGCTTGAACAGAGATTGATATACACTACTAATAAGTTGTTCGTGCCAACCTAACCTAAAAACAATACATACCACCAGTCTGAGGACAAGTAAACCTTCCCTGCATATTTTTACAGCACGCCTTTGTTAACAAATATGCCTATAGAACAACAGTAAAGTCGTCTGTCTGTATCACACGCGACACGCAGAGTGTAGCGGCGCGGCAAAGGGCTAGTATAATGCAGCTTACTTTGGTGTTAATTCGCTCCAACCCGCCGTATGACAGCTAGCTACAAAGGATGCTGGGACGTGGGAAACGTACGGATACGACGATGAATAATAAAACCTTGGGACTAAATCTTATAGTTATCGTAAGCATTATAGCTTTATAGCGTATAAGCTTTATATCGTAATCGTAACGTTATTTATATAAAAAAAAGTAACGATGTATTGACGAAGTTAAATATTTTAGCAAGGTTTGCTTTAAAGATTAGCTCTCGCTTGTATTCTATTATAGTCATTTTCAATTGTAATACAACATACACAGCTTAAAATTAGAACAAGATTTCCATGTGATGTTGTGAGATTATACATGAGTAATTAAAAATAATTGTCTTGCACTTACAAATTCTAATAAGCTGACTGAAAAAATTACAATGAGTACTGAAAGCAGTAAACTATTGAGTGCAGAACCCCATTGCCTCTTGATCAAATAATGGGACTAAAGTCAGACCACCCGGAGAGAAACCCCTCTTAGGGTGAAGTATTTCACCAGGTTAAAAAAAAGCCATCATCGAGCTGAAAAAATTAAATTAAAAAAAAGATCCCGGCGAATTGAGAACCTCCTTCTTCAGTCAGTTAAAAATTTATCGAGAAACTAATATTGTGATAGCATGTCCACACTTCTCGTTCCCGCGAAGGCTCGACGGCTGTAATAGTCTTGATATTTTCTTTATCAGCGGCTGCGTTCCCGGGCGGGTCCTATTACCTGTTTGCGGATTATTCGCAAATATTGCGATGCCGCAAACGCCTCTCATGCTTAGTGGCGTGGGTACATTAGCGGGTTCTGTATTATCGTGGTGAAACTTAAGAAATAGTTTGAGAAACAAATGAGTATAAGAATATGTAGTTATCTTAACCACCTTAAAAATGTCTTATGAGAGGTCGAATCAAAAGTACCCGTAATCGACATGCATTTCAGAAGTTGATGGATGTGGAAGAAGCGAATGTGGTGTGCCAAAACCATAGCACATGGCAGGAAGTGATCTCTACCTACCCCTCTGGGAATAAGGCGTGATTGTATGTATGTATGTATATTTACCATTTTCATATCGTTGACCATGACGGCCGAGTTCAATGGAGCAATTGCGCAGGGCTTGCTATAGTTTGTAATGGTGTGCGCAATCACAAGTGCAATACACTCTTACTCTCATAATTCGGCGAGACGGCAGAGTAGCCGAAAGACAGGCTTGACGTGCTTTTATAGATCTTCACATAGCTTATCTCTTACAGTGGTAAATACATCAGATTTTAGTAGTCAAATAAAGGAATCAAACAGATTTGGTCCCGGATGAGAATCGAAGCCACAACTCCTACCCTAATAGACTGGGTTACTGCGAAATGCGTCGCTGAGCCAGTCAATAATTATTTCCTTGCCTATTACCTTAAATAAACAAAAATTTTGCGATTAAAATATTATTTGTTCATTCAAGTTCGATAACCCAATCCGACAGTGTGCTCCTTGCCCAATCCGTTCCATTTTGTCCCACTATCATATTTTAACACGCAGATACAAGAACGCTTGGTTTCATTACGATACCTACGCTTTATTTACTGGTGAGTTGAGTGTATACTTTAACTTACTTTACAGTGAAAAAGCATGTTAACAAAAGAAAATAAAATTAACGTGTAAAATGACAAGAGTTACGGTCGAAGATACATATGAACTCGTGAACGGAAAGTATTGGTATGGACTGTGGCTTTCAGTATTATTTGTATGAAACTTCCTTCTGCACCGTACACTAATCGGAATCGTAACGTTAAATTTGACGCTTTAACGGTGAAGGAAAACATCGTGAGGAAACCTGCACACCTACGAAGAAATCCTTAGGGTGTGTAGTCAACCAACCAGCACTTGGCCAGCGTGGTTGACTAACGAGGTAGGCCCGTACCTTTAGCAGTGGGGACGTTTATGGGTTGATGATGATGATGATGATGAGGAGGATCCATGGCGTATTTGGTAGTGACCCTGTTTTTTGCGTCAGGAGTCAGGGGTTCGATCCCCACCCGTGGTAATTTGTTTCTTTTCGAATGAAACAAAAACACATACTAGTCGCACCCTTTGTCGAAATTTATATGAATCCCAATGATTTTTATCTTCGTTCGAACGGACTCGGTCTTAGCGTGGAAATATTTGTCTTTTAAGCGCGAGAGACAGATAGAGTTACTTTCGTATTTATAAAAATTTAAGGGTTAACTAAAAAATGAAACAAATACTGTTTGTTTAATTTTTTAGTTGCATTGCAAAAAGTAAGGATACATTTTCAAAAGTTTCTTAAACTAAAAAAACAATCTTGTATCCCCACCACTTTTGAAATTATATCAGTAGGGATATAAGGAACAGGGAGGGGCAATTCACATTTTTCGTTTTACCTTATACGAGATGATGGCTTGGAGTAGCCTCGTCATCATCACCGGACTTGCGGGGGAGCGGATGGTTCACTCCAAGGGGCAATTGACAATGCCGCTCCTAACTTCTAAAACCAGCGAAACCATAAAATTGTAAAGGAAGTTTAAACCTCTCAATTATAAGAATGATTTGATTGGTCGATGGTTTTACGTCACATCACAAATACCAGGTGATAGTGAGGTGTAGTGCAAAAAGTCGAGCGATGTTTTAATAAGAAGCGATCTTGCCGCGGGCGGTGGCACGGAGCGACAGCAAATGAACATCTGGAAACTGAATTGAAATTAGACACATAGGTACCTTATATGTTATATTAACCAGAAGCGTACAATATACACGCTTTTTTTCCTAGCTGTCTTACGATTATGGTTTGGAGTAGCCTTGTCATCATCACCGGACTTGCGGGGGAGCGGATGGTTTTCACCCATACTAGAAGCGTATAATATACGCTACTATAGTCGCTGTTGACAACAACACAACCTCTTTTGTTATTTAACATGACGCTTAAACCAACTATGTTTTTGAATTCATAAGTAGAAGTGAAGAGTCAGATTTCGGTGTTCAGCTACCGTATCGAGTTAAAATATATCATGGTACAAAGTATTTTATTTGATGTTAGTATTATTTTAATTTTAAACAGCACAGGCACGCAGCGGTGTATGCAAAATGATTTCATAAGCCTTAATTATCTTGATTAATTTCTAAATTATAATCATTCTAAAGAAACGAACGTAATTTTCTTTTAAACTTCTAAACTAAATTACCTTATAAGTCAATACTTATTTTTTACTGCTTCTTGTAATGTAAAATATGGCTGGTAATATTATAGGTAACACTAATTAATTCATTAATTTTTTAAGGATAAACAAATTGGCTTGTCTATTAATAATAATAATAATAATAATCATTTATTTCTATAGATTACAAAGATCCATTTTGTGTTAGTGAAGTCTTATAGCTATGTTAGAACTTAAAACAAATAATCTATCAATACAATACTAAGGTATGTAGTACGAAGTGACTGGCTTCAGTAGAGTGACAAAATGCCTCAAAATGGGTGAATCCAGTCTACCCGCAACTGTCATCAGGATAGTGTTGGAGCTGGCTCGCACTCTCGCTAGCAGCGATGATGTTTTTTGCGGATGACAGCATGAAAGCCATCCGTATGCGACTGTGCAAACATCTCCGACGCACTACAAAATCGAGGCAACCCCAACAATGCCCTGAAGCCGTTGTTGTATTGGACTCGTAGAACGTTAAGCGATCTCTTTGTGTAGCTGATCCATAGATTGCTAGTGTAAAGGCTTTGACAATAGGCTTTAAAAAGCGTAATTTTAACTTGATTCGAGCAGCGAGCAAATCTACGAGCCAGCATGTTACACCTGACCGCCAACGCTCTACGCTCCCTCTCTATATCGACATGGTCTCTAAGGTCGTCTGTAATGTAGTGACCCAGGTATTTAAACTGGTAGACTCTGTTAAGTCTCACTCCGTTAAGCAATAGGTCGGGTACTTCACCAGGACATTTACCTGCGGCCTTAAAAACCATGTACTCACTCTTCTTAACATTATAAGAAAGACCATGATCATAGGCATACTTCTCACAAACACTCAACATTTTCCTGAGCGCACCCACCGTTGGCGCCAGCAGCACCATGTCGTCCGCATAGCTGATACTGTTTAGACAAACATCATCAACCCAGCATCCGACACGCATGCTGCCGAGGGCGACGATGAGCTCATTTATGTACAGGTTGAAAAGCCTGGGAGACGTTAGCCCCCCCTGTCTCACCCCACAGCTCAACCCGTACTCCTCAGAAAAAGAGTTGGCCCACTTCACTCTATTCACCTGATTCGCGTACCAAAATTTCAGGAGAGAGGTGATCCGTTGTTTTCCTAACTTTCGCCAAAGGAGGTCATATGATACACGATCAAATGCCTTGGACAGGTCAAGAAAACAAGCATATATAGGAGTCTGCCTATCTGTATAGTAGCGGACAGTGTGCTTGAGAGCCAGAATGGCGCTTTCGGTTGACAGTCCAGGCTTAAAACCGAACTGCGCGTCATGTGATTCTATGTATTTACTTAGATGGGAATCAAGCACACTATCCAGTACCTTAGCTGTAATAGTTGCGAGTGAGATGGGACGATAGTTCGTTTTGTCAGAAATATCTCCGGTTTTATTTTTAATGATCGGAGCCACTATTGTTATCATTAAAGCCCTCGGCAAATATGAATGACTTAAACACAGCGAAAATAGCATACTCAAAACCCTTGGTAAATGAACCCCTGCATGCTTAAAATGCTCGATGCTGAGCCCGTCATGACCCGGTGACTTGCCCTTAGTCATTCTATTTATAACAGCTGCTACCTCTTTAGCAGAGAAACATAAGAGATCATCCGTCAAACACATGTCAGGCTCAGAAGTCGTCCTGGAAGGTAAGGGGGCTTCTACACTGAAATATTTTCTGAACATATCCGCTATGGCCTTAGGCTCACTCAGCTCACCTACACTCGCAGGCAAACCCGGCTTCAAATTAAGTTTACCAGTACTCTTCCAGAATTTATCAAACTTATTTGATGCTCTCTGGGAGGCAAGTATGTCCATTTTTATCTGGTCTTGGTGCTTATGACACCAGCTTAGTCTACTTTTAAAAACCTTACGCGATGCCAACATTTCTTCGTGTACTAAACCCGAATGCGGTTTATTATGTTCCAGCCAAACCCGATATTTACACCTTGCCTCCCTGTGAGCATCACGAACATGTCTGTTCCACCCTGCCACTGGTCTGCGTTTAACATTTACCCGGTCACCTCGAAAGGCCCCTACCTTGGTTGAGGATTTTACTGAAGCATCACACAATATACAAACAATGCTATTATACAACCTATCAAGCACACACCTATGATCAGGCAGATTACACTTTGTATCGGCACAATACCTAAATTCATCAGGAAAATGAATATTTTTAAGTTGCGTGTTACATAAATTATGATATACCGATATTTGGTTAGTATCTCTCTCACCCCATATTACATTGTTTTTTATTCTTTCCTTGCAATATATTTTATTCCTAATTATATTTAAATTACAGTAGACAATAAGTGGGAGATGATCAGAACAATAGACATTCATATCTATTTCAATTTTACTTATTGTTTTCCAAGCAGACTGAGTAACAATACAATGGTCCAACCACCGTCGGCACCCATGCGCATCACTAACAAACGTAAAATTATCTGAGCTTGGACCTAGCTTTTCGCTATCTGCACATAACCAGTTCTGTTCGTTACAAAAACACATCAATTCGTTATAAAATAACTCATTAGGGTGCGCGTTAAAGTCTCCTAATATGAAAACAGATTCCACACAGTTGCTCTCAACTATCGCATTTATTTCACCCAAACACTCAGTAAAGTCAGGTAGATTGTCAATTGAACATGTAGGCATATATACACTAAACACAACAATGGAACGATCACAGAGTGTTATTAAACCCTACTAATTATTTCATACACATTTTTGCTAGTGCGTGGTATATTAGTGGTATTTAACATCCATACATTTCCATATCCAACCCAATAATTAGGTATAGGTTTTACTAACATTGTTTTTATTTTTATATTATTTACTTTTATATAAATTCTACTAACATTTAATGGAATCTGCGTATTCTGAAATAAAGATTTTCATTTTATTTTCATTTTAATCTTTAAAGAAACGGATCAGTCAGTAACAAAAAAAAATGGTACGTACGTACCTAACATACATAAATAAATAAATTTATTATTATTACTATATTATACTACTCTCAGGTCTGAGTCATATTTTTCAGCTTAGCTAAAGATGGTGACGTTTTCCAAGGTTGTTTGTTTTGTTTAGTTTACAACAAGGTCCACAGATAGAATTGTAAACGAACTGCTTACCTTAAGAACTAATACACCATTCTGTATGTGCATAGCGAATTCAATCTTTAACATGCATATTCAATTTTTAGTCTAACCCTCCCAGCTATCTTCTGTAATCGACCTATAAATTTCCAACACACACATTGGAAGCAAATGAAACGTCTTAATTATAATACGTACAGAATAATGTACATTAATCTCTTGGTTAATCAATTCATGGCTGGGCCTGTTTTAATTGATTTTGATTTACGAGTACAGATGGCTCTAGGTAGCGAGTGGGGTAAGTGAAAATAAATTATCAATATTTTTAATTAGAAAATTTAAAAAGTAATTTACTCGTGAGTGGAACGTGATTGTTTTTTTGACTGTACCGTGGTTTAATGTCATAGAGTGCGGGTCTTAGCTGATTTGGATTGGTTCGCTACACGTGTGGAGATTCGCTACACGTTAAAGGCAGTTTTTTTTCCTAACTGACATACGATGATGGCTTGGAGTAGCCTCGTCATCATCACTAGACTTGCGGGAGAGCGGATGGCTTTCACCCCCAAAGTTAAAGCCTGTGAACATAATACATTAGACTCTTTACACTTGTACACTCACTACAGTGTTAAGTACAATATTGTACCTACTAATTTTGAGTGAAGATATTGCAATAGTTAATTTAATTATATCTTAAGTATGCCTTATGCTCCCAACTATCTATGTTTGTGCTTTTCATGGTAATCTGTAATTAAGACAGCACCATGTCTTGTGATGTGAACCTGATGTAATGTACAATTATTCCTTTTAAGGTGTATGTTCTTGTTGGTTGCTCAAATAAATAAATAAATATACTTTATTTTGTTTTCAACAAAGATACTTGGTTATTTCTTAGGTTTTTAATCTGAAGGTTTAAGCGGATACATTTTTGACGATTACGGCCCACATTCTCCTTATAATTGTTGAAAATGGTTCTATTTGATGCTCGAATTGAAATAACTGATATCTTTCATGCAAGCCGAATTCACCTATTGGTTCCTGAAGGAGAAGTGACGTTATCAAAATCAATTGATGTTAGGTAGGTAAATAAATAAAATAAATAGTTTTTTTGTAGTTTTGTTAATAAACAACTACTTACTAATGAGATTTATCGTCTCATTATGACCAGTGAAATATATAGTGCCTAACAAAGCATGACTGAATTCACTCAACATGCAGCTATTTATGTAAAATCAATATTTTATAAATATTTCATTTTAATAGATATCACGGTAAGATTGAATTTGAGATTCTAAACTGTTATCAGTATTCAAATTCCATTTCTATGGCCAACAAATTCCAAGATTACATTATTCCATGCTACGTAAGGCGTTCATTACAATATCGCCACAGAACAAGGCTTCACAAGTTATTTTTATTCATATTCTATTACAACAGAGCATTGGGATCATTATACACTTATAATTAGGCATCATGCTGCGAGGCTGATTGAAAAATCTTCAACAAACAGTCGCTAGTGTGTTCCTGACCCTATGCGTACCGTATTTTGCTTTGGAAAAAAATTATACGCGTTTAAACGGTCAGTTCCGCCTTATTTGTTATTGTCTCAAACTAATTTGTTAATATAAGCATTAATATGCGTAAGTTATTATGGACGGCCCGGTCTGTGAGAATTTTTCAAGCTTGAGAGCTTATGTGATCTTAGAGTATCATCTTTGCGGGGTGTACCTCGTAAACGGATGTGTTAAGATGGTATTTGTGTGACATGCCTTAAACCTTTGCTTCTTCTAGTAATTATTAGCTAGATAACCTAGGTAAATTTTGGGTTATTTTTCATAATAGGGTGCTTGGTTTAAGCATATTGATCTAGACACGCGGTAGCGTGTCAAGCCAAGTTCAAGAAACAGAACTGGCGAGCCGCACCGTGTGTAATATTACACGAACCATTTGGAACCATTCATATATGAAAACTAGCCAAGACAGACCTTCATAGGCTACCACCATATATTATGTTATGTTACCAGCAGACATGCTAGGTATGCTATACTGTTACTTATAAATAAATTTCTGTGTTGACCATTGAACTTGGCACCCATTTACATCTCACTTCTTTTGTCGTTGAAGTCAATAAATAACCAAGGCAATTATCATAATAGTGAACTTGGCTCTCATTTCACATTTATGTTTTTGATTGGATAAGTGATTACAGCCATTCATTTCTGGTTATATTATTGTACTGTGTATGTTATTAAAATTATAGCAACTAATGAAGATGATTAAAATTTAAATTAATTCTTTGAACCTAATAGTAACAGAGCCCACGACCAAAACCATGTCTCATAGCAATACGGCAAAAACCCTATAAAATCTTTAGATTGTATGATTCTGAACCCGACTAGGTATATAGTAACGGTCGAAAGTGTAGCAACTGCGTGGGAGGCCATTTCTGCTGTGTCAAAAATAAGGCAGTCGGTATTATAGCAATACGTCTGATAGTGAAAATGTACATAGATTTTATAATTGTATTACGAAAAAGTTCGTTTTCAGACATTTTGTGCGTAGCACATAGCCTGAGCGCATTTTTGAAAATGTCAACAAATTTAGCCGACCTGTATCATAGCAATACGGATATTTTTTTTTAACTTTTCGTTTTGCTGCCTTGATTACCAAAAACCTGTTTTCAGACACTTTAAGTGTAGCATATGGAGTATATGTTAAAACGAAAATAACAAGTGTGCTTTAAATAAAACCAAAACTATCAAATCAATCAGTATTTAATTTCAACAGCCTCATCGCTTGTTACGCCCCTGCCCCTTTCTTACTATTATTCATTGGTTTCATTCAAGATACCTCAATACGATTCTTAAATGATATCTGAGTATCGAAAAGTTGTCTGATAGAGAAGATGCTACACTTCATTTGTCTGATATAAATTTTTTGCACATGTGGACAACTTATTCTATCATGTCTAGCAATTTTCAGACATATTGCTATGATACCGATCGGTAAAATTTGTTAACATTTTCAAAACGGTCTCAAAATTTTATGCGTCCACATTTCCGTCTGAAGATTGTTTTGTTTGCATCAAATAACCAAAATTTACTAATAAAAAAGATTTTCAGACGTATTGCTATGAGACATTTTTTTGTCTCATTTTTAATCTTTTTAAGTGATTTTACGGGTTTGCGCTACACCACTAACGTCTGAAAAATATGTTTCCGGTATCTCAGAATCATCATTTAACTACAGTCTGCAAATCAGACATATTGCTATGATGCAGTTCGGTAAAATTCTTTGACAATTTTGAAAATTCGGTCAGATCAAAACGCTACGCGGAAAATGTCTGATATTGGTATTTTCGAGTTCAGAATAATCTTATCTATCGATTTGATGCGGTTTTTGGCCGTATTGCTATGAGACAAAAATTTTGGTCGTGGGCTCTGTTACTATAAGGTGGGTTATAAAATAGATTGACCAAATTGTAATCAAGATAACATTCGAAGAACACAAGAAACCTTTATTGTGAGATGATCTCACGCCCGGTCGTAAAGTAGCAAACCGGATCAAACAAAAAACAATACCGTCCAACGCAAAACATACACATAAATAACAACAAAACAATACTTGGACTAATCACGCACGCAGCCACGGACGCGCACATAAATAAATAAATGAAGACCAGCAGGTGGAGTCACTGATTCTTCGCAGATAATTTGCCTAACAGGTTCTTACCTGACACATTCCCTTCACTAAACATGCCAAAGGATCACCATCACTGTATCATCTACCCTATCCATTGCTGCTTGAAGATGTAGAAACAAAAGAACAACGCAACAAAAGCGTCAATCTACATCATTCAATTGCAAAGCTTCGCAGGAAAGCTTGCGAAATGACGTTCTTTAGTCGGTAGCCTCCTCCATACATCCGCCTGATAAGGGAGCTCCTTATTGCGACATTTAATTATTATGATTATGGATATACTTCAAAGAAAAGTGCGCCGGTTTCAGCGTCTTTGTTGCACGACGTTGTTGCTGGAAATTGTTATGTGTCGGCGTTCTGATGGCTAGATAGAAAAACGGATACGGTTTCTGCAACAGTGATAAAATAATGATCCCGCCCGAGACGGGAATGAGTTTATCTATCTCTCTACATAACTTCGAGTTCGTGATATTATCATTGAATATAATTGTGCCCATTTAAGCAACCTACCTTGAGTTTGCTTGAGCGGTTTTGTTCTTCACAATAGATTATGTTGATTCGAAACAGCATTATTGGGAGATCAATTAATATTAGCTGTCAAAGTGTAATCATTCAAGTTGTTATCATGATTGCAGACTTAATTTCAAAAACAATTGACGACCATATTTTGTTTCAAGTCCAGGTATTGAATTTAGTTGTTTTGAAGAAAATTACTTGCTATGATCGTTGACAAAGAGTCACCGCAGGTATTGCAATTATTTGAGCTATTCAATATGTAGGGATTTACATCCAGTTCATATTTATCAACTTAGCAATATAATTGTGTACAGAATCGATTTTAAGAGACAGTATAATTTTTGATAAGTGCAACACTTTAATCACAGCTATTTAACTTATTTTGGTGAGTTAATTAATGGCTTGGTTAGATACTTTCGGGGTTGCTACGTTTAATACAAATACATTAGAAATTATTGTTAAACACTATTATGTATTTTACACGAAAATGAAGAAAAGAATTTATGAATGACCGACGGAATATCAGCAAAAATGTAGCTGTTGCCTCTTTTCCTCAGTTGTTGTGAGGTCCAAGCCATTTAGATAAGAGATGGCAAGATTGTCTCGGGAACAAACTGTGGTGTCGAGGTGTTACAATAAGCAGTTAACCTCTCAGTCTCCATTGTGACTTAAATTTTACAGTTTCTGGTGAAAATAACTGGGTTGACAGCTAAGATTTGCAAGATAGTGGATTGCCTGATGCAATTGTTTGTTTTGGGAACATTTACTGCATTTCACTTGTAGGTATTCTTACTAATATTGTAAGCGAGAAAGTAACTCATTCTCAAGCCTTAATGTCAAAAGAACAAAATTTAAGTCTTAATTTGACTCATTGATAGTTTTGAGTTTGAGAAAAAGCATAGGGTACCCTTTTAACCGACTGCGCTATAAGGGAGTAATGTTTACGATTTTACAGCTTCATGTAGGCGAAGTTGCCAGCAGAAAGCTAATAAAATAAGGTATATTTTTGATATCCCAACTGACGGAAATAAGGTTACGGAAATTAGTTACCGATCATAATTTAAGCGCACATGCAGGATTCCACTTTTTTTAAAAAGAACAAAAGGAAAAAAACAGTCAACAATCGTTCTGCAATTGTTATTCCACCGGCCGTCCATCTCACCACCCAACACACCATCATAGCATGCATGCGAAACAACAAAACGCATTTAACTTCGAATCTTAATGAATCCATTCATTGGCCTTTTATCTCCTCAAATAGGTCCGGACAAGAGTTAAATTTCATTAGCAACCAGAACAATGTTCCCACGTGCTCTGGTCCGTGGTGTTTGCAATAAATAAAGGATTATCTGCAATAATAACTCGGCTGGATTGAGCCGAACAATACACCGGTGGACGAGTGGGAGGCGGATACCATCGAGCGGTCGAGAATCGTATAGAGCTGCAATGACGCATACAAGAGCGAAAGCTCATGGTGCGGGGCCAGGCTTATAAAAAGGATGTGGCGACATTTGATAAAAGAGCTTCGCACATCAACCAACAGATGGCGCAGACATACCATCTCCACGAGATTATGTAATTAGTATGGAACCTACATCTCACTTCAAAGTTATTAGGACCATTAACTATATATAGGGCAAAAACCAAGGTGCACCGGACCATAGTCTTCGAGCACGATCACCCAGCTCAGCGGAAGATCTTCCCTTTAAGGATCACTCCTAAAAGGCTAAGCTGCTGTCAATCGGACAGATTGTCAGAATCAAATCCTTATTTAGCGAGAACTTTGCATTATTTGCGAGTGTTTTCCAACCTTTCTAAATCGGTCAGACCTAAGGTTAAAATGAACAAAGCTTATTGTATCGGGTCAGGCATTTGGGGAGGCCTACGTCCAGCAATGGACGAAAGTGGGTTGATGATGATGGGTCAGGCTAATAAAGAAAAGGCTAATGAGTTGTTGAGTAGGAAATGGTGCACAATCGGACAGATTGTCAGAATTGAATCTTATTTTGCGAGAATTGAATTTTTATTTTGCGGGTGTTTTCCGACCTTTCAAATCGGTCAGACCTAAGGTTTAACTGAAATTGTATTGTTTCCTAGAGAGCTCCGTTTACATATATTATTAAATAATAAAAATTTTTGGGATATTAAAACTGCCTAAGCATTTGAATACTTAATTTATTACATTGCAAAAAGTAAGCAAATGGATGCGACCTTATCTGTTTTTTGGGAGAAATATGGAATTTGATAATGAATTACTTTGCCTGATTTTTTTTAGTATAAATACTTTCGAGATTTAGATATCAACCACCAGTTAATTTTCATAGTATCTATGAATACCATGATTCAACAATAGGTACGAAAAAGTAAAAAGCCACAATCTATAAACAACTTCGAATCAGAAATCAAGTAAACAAACTCCAGAGCTTTAATGTTAACCTATGATAATTTTGCCTTTGCCTTACTCGGCGGAGAGCGTAAATAATACCGTAGGTGGTTGTATCAGCTCTACAAAAACCCTTCAAGGAGTCTTTGTAATAGGGCCTGGGTCTGATTTAATTGTGGCCCGCGTTAATTGGCTATTGTCCGCGGTATTGGCCTGCCCTTACGTGCCCTATAGTTAACTATAGGCTATTGTTTTTTGTGTAACCCCTTTATGGAATCAGATAGCATAATAGACTAGTCCACTGTTTGCGTTTCGTTATTAAACTGTCAAATGTTATTGGGAGTTATTATTATAGTTTATTTTAAACATGGTCGCTACTTGGATATGAATTGAAAGGGATAGTTAAGGTTAATTGTCGTTGATTCGTTACCCATGTCCATTGTTTTAAAGCAATTGACAATTCTAATTTGCAGTTACGTGATTATATTAGCAATTTATTTATTCTTTGATGATATCTACATTTAAAGCTGCGCCCTATTATGTGATGTGTAGCTATAACAATTCTACTTTTAAGGATCCGTATGTTTCTCTTAATGAATTCATTTATTTCATACTACCATAGAAGTAGTATCCTGTCAAATTAGACACAATTAAGAGGCAATTTCGCAAATTATAGGCTTGTTCTGCATTTTTAATATTTTGTTAGGAACTATCTGGCCGCGTGGAGTCTTTGTTACTCTAAATAAAATAATAATATACATCTTTAACCACCAATTTAATTAAATATCGACTAGTGTTTAATAGCAGTAAACAACAATTATAATTTCCCACAACTTTGTATCAACAAGTCAATAGCTTGGAAAGCTAACCTTTACGGTTGCTGTCATCTGATCCATTAAACCATTCAAAATTGAACTTTGAATTCATTTGCTTAAGGTCTAAATTGTGTCATTAATACCGTTTGTATGACCGGATGATCATTTCTTCTTAAGTAGGTTAGTTAGATGGGAGTTAGGCATTATATCAGTATTAATGTTTGTCGCTACTATGTTGGTTATTACTTTATGTAATCAGTGGCTGCCTCGTCCATAATAGGTGAAGTAGGTACCGAGTGAATGAAAACTATTCAAGTAGCGGTTGTGAAACACAGATTACACTGTAAGTACCTTTGGTTATATCGGTAACTTAATTTAGGACTTATTCGATTAATTTCCTTCTGATCGTGATATTACCGTGATAAAGTTATGATGACTTCTTACATAGTTAACGAAAAAGTTAGATTAACTAAATGTATCTTGTCACGTTACTACGTTCCATGAAAAACATTTCTATATTTTACAAAGCCACGGTGCCATTGAACAGAGTAATAAGAGATGTAACAAATAAAAAAAAAAACAATTTTAACGGCCGAGTGAATCTTAGAAAGCGAGAACCTTACATCCAATATTACTTATTTGGATTTTTTCTCCCGTTTACTGTTTTTTTTTTATAATAGGCTAACAAGATGACCTCACTCCACCTGATGGTAAGCGATAGTGAGATCCATTGAGCCTGTCACACTCACCCTGAAGGCCTGCTTAAATTCACGCCCGCCTAAAGATCCCGAGCACGGGATCATAAGAGGAGGGAAAACATAAGCTGAAAGTGCATTCCACGCATTGATGACACGGGGCAGCAAAGAGGAACTAAACATCTTGGTCCGAGCCACCATAGAGGAGGATTGGTGGAGTGAAGAAAAAATGTAAATAATTTAACAATCGTTTTAAATAATTCAGGATATGCACTCTTACATCTATCCACTAATAATCCGTATACTTAACCGACCCACCATTGAACTAAAAAAAATCCAACAAACGACGCTTTTACTCTATTGTCTTTCCCTTCTAATTGCGGAATCTAAGGAAATAAATTCATAGGTGAAAAGTGGCCGATGTTGAGGTCAAATTAAACAATTAACCCCGGACACCGGTACAGTCGGCCGCAAATAAAACGACGCGATCCGTCGACTAATGAGTTGTTAGGAGCGCACTGTGCGCTGAAAACCGCACGCGGGCGAGTAGTGATGTGTGTTTGATTGGACTCATTAAAAGTGTTTATCGATAAAAAAAGAGTTTTTGTTTTTGTGAAAGATTGATTGTAAAAAGCGAAAGTGGTGTGCTAGAATCATAGCACATGGAAGGAAGTGATCTCTCCCTACATCTCTGGGAAAAAGGCGTGATTTTATGTATGTGTGTATGTATCTTCTATGCAGTTTATATAGACGCTGTATATGGTTCATTTCGCACAATCAAAGCTTATACAATCGTGATTGGCGATTGAGTAACTGAATCTATGGTTAGGGAGGTAATACTTTATTAACATACATACATGAAATTACGCGTTTTTCCCAGAGATCACTTCCTGGCATGTGCTACGGTCCTGGCACACCACTTTCGCAAATGCACATCCATCAACTGCATGCTCGTCAGTTAGGGCTACTTTTGATTTGATCTCTCTTTAAGATTTGACCTATTTAGTCGGTTATGAAAGGTCTTTCTTGGTCGTCCCCTGTCGTACTTTATTTATATTCAATAATATAACTTGAGAGTTTAAAAATTAGAGGAAAATAATCAATGCAATCGTTTTTTTGGATATTAATTTATACTGAACATTCTAAAAGTCAAGCAAGTAATAATAACGTTCTACCTATAATATGCAAGTAATTTATTTGTTTCGTTGGATTAATTTATCGATAATCATCATCCCATCCCTACTGCGGCAGAGCGCGGTCGGATGCGTACCGCCACACTAGTGCTGTAATTGGTTTGCTCCGCGGCTACCGGCTGATTTTTATCTCCAATTATTGAGTTTTCACGCCAATTAAATATTATCTGCCTTCCGCAGGAAGCGGCGTTCGATTTATTGTTAGATAATCCATCTGGTAATGGGCTCGCACAATAATGAATTTAAAATGGCAACTGTACTTCTGTCGGGCATAATACGACTCTTCAAGAATTCGTAATGTATCTGTTACCAGCTTCTATCGGCATGAAGTCTTTTGCCGAATAAAATATTACAATTTTTTTGTATTCGGGTGAAAAGTAGCCTGTAATATAGACTGATTAGTATTTCGTTTCATTAAGTATAAAGTGAACGATATCTAAAATTCCTTTACTACACACTACACTCACAACCTTCACTGTAATAGTTTACTTTAAAATAATGCAACAAGGATACATAAACATTCTATGGACATTCTCATAATTCTAACGTATCACATTTCTCGGACAAGAAAATGTCAAAAACAGCAAGTATATAGTTAATTTATAATGTACGATTAGATGGACGTTACTAATTCTTATCCAACAAAGTAGCAAAGAAGCTAAATGAAACCGTTTAAACGCCAAGTGTAGGCACTAGACAAACTGCCATCTAAAAATACACGAAGACTAAGTAAATTATTCGCTATGCAAATACTAAGCGCCAAGATGATACTTTAAAAGCTCAGATAAATCTAACTCGGGAAGACACCCATTCAATCTTCAGTGATTGATGACCGAACGGTTGACCGAATGGAATCGATTTAGGGGCAATCGGGCCATTTACATATGTATGGGAGAAAATTAAGCGTTGTGACATTGGACGATGGAAGCATTAAGCTTTTTGTGAGTGTACAATGAGCTTTACGAAGAGGTATTGAAAGGAGAGTATTTATATTCTAATCTAGAGTATTGAACGCGTATTCTATCAATATTTATCTTATTTTGATTTTGATATTATGATGTACCAATAGACTAAACTTCAAATTTCATTTCATTTCAACAATTAAAAATATCTTTGTAAACTTCAACAATTAAAAATAACGTTCAATCTATTTATGCTAATTCTGCATTCACATTACTTATGTTATGTACCTATCTCTACCTACTCTACCAAAATGATGACTAAGTTTAATAATAAGCGAAGAAAAATAAGATCTGTGGAGACATTATAAATTGTCAACTGTCATAAAAATAAAATATATTAAAGCAGTACAACTTAGTACTTTGGTCTGTTAATATATTCTCTATGCCACCCCTAACTTTCACGCATTAACCATTACGTTCCTATAAGGGTACGCAATCTGTGTTAAAGGCTTTTAAGGTCATATATTACAAAGCCTTACCAGTTTCTATCACTTACATACATTAATTGAAAGTAAACCAACGGGCCATATGTTGATTATATATGAATTAGCATAATCATAAAGCTTTGTGTTAGCTAAGAGGTATTTACACGCGTAATCTATGTAGATTGGATGCATCTGCCTTTAGTAGTGTGACCAAACAATTCGGATGCTGACGGGACTTTTAATTTTCAATAAAATATTGAATTGAGACAGACATGGGGATATTTCTGTAGTCGTTGAGTTAAAATTATTCCGCTTACAAGTGTCATAAAGATGCCTGTTGGAAGACAATAAATAAATTTTGATATAATAATTCGCTTAACTGATGAGTAGTTGAAAATTTTATGTTACATTTGCAATGATGACTAATTTTATTGATAGAGCTGAGAAGTAGTCTTCATTCATCATTCATTCACTGAAATACAATTAAAACATACTAATTAATTCATTCTGCATCGGAAAAAAATTACAAAATATATCTTTAATATCGTAACAGTTCCATGAGTATAATCCACCAACCTAAAACATATTATTTGTAACTTCTACATAAAAATCTGTAGGTATGTCTTGCTCTAGCGTGTGTCATCTTAAGCCATGGACACACGAGTGCCGAGATCGACTCTACCCATTCCCACGTGTAGTGGCGGCTTAACACAAAATATGTCATTATGTAAATTATAATTAAGTACGGTAGTGTGTACTATGGCCCATTCGGCGGAGACTGGCCAATCGTTAGTTCTCACGGCTCACGCGTGTATATTAAATAGGGATGTTGGCTGTATTTAATGCAAATCAATGTTATTTGAAGAAAAAACCTTACACGCCATGAAACTTTCATAGATTATTCCTAAATACCTCTGTGACGGTGACTGACCTCATTGGAACACTAAGATTTTATCGGGTGAAGAGTTGATTAGCGATGGTTATTATTTTACAAGTAAATAAAGTGATAAGTATGAATGTGAATGGACCTAATAGTAGAGGAAGGCCTAAGAATACATGGATGGATTGCATGAGAGATGATATGGGAGTGAAAGGAGTAGACACAGGGGGCTTAAACAAAGTAACAATATCAACGATAACGATATCGATAACGAAGTTTGAAAAGAATAAAATGTACGGGATTGACATTAGATTGACCACGTGATTTATCGTATCTAATGTCAATCCCATACATTTTATTGTTTTTGAACTTCATTATCGTTTTAATATTATTACTTGGTCTACGGTACCAGAGCTGATAGACTCTACCCTATTTAGCATGGGACAAGGGCGAAAAAATGAATGAATACTTAGATGAGAATAAAATAAACTACTTATTTCCTAACTATTAATCAAAAATACAAATAAAGCTTTAGTGCTTTCAGAGATTTAGAACATTCAAAGATATAATACAATTTCATCATGTCACCTCAACGTAAAAAAACGATTAAGCCCATTAAGGGCTATTCTGATTTATATATTAATGGAATCTCCAAAGTTTATAAGATGATAAAAATAGCAAGTAAAAATGTATTTATCCATGAAAACCGTGTTTTATGTCACCGTGAATTAAAGGCTTTTTCCAAAATTATACCATTATTATCTTCGATTAAATATTTGACTTTATGGGTCTACACGCGTTATTAGGAGTAGCAAATTACATAGCTACTTACTGCCCGACGTTTCGATTGGGTTACACCAACCCATTGGGTAACGCGTGTAGACCCATAAAGTCAAATATTTAGTGTAATGGAACGCGAAAGTCTAAAAAATTATCTTCGATTCTCACAAGTGATGACAAAGATATAAATATTTCGACTAAACCTCTTTAGGACATTATAACATTTGTATTGGATTATACGTTGATTTGTGATTGTCATTACTTGACCATAAGATACGTAATTTCTGACAATCAAAGTAGATACATGCATTAATAAGGTCTATAAAAGAAAAATATGAGATTTATAACCACTACTAATAAATTGGATGCTTAGAATCACATATTTCTACTGAGAGAGTTCTATACATGTATGTAAGTAGATATTATTTAATATTGGGACTAAAGTATTTTTAGGGCTCTAGTTTAGGGTAGGCCCGTACCCCAACAGTGGGGACGTATATAGGCTGATGATGATGATGATGAAGTATTTTTAAAGAGGTAAAGTACCATTGTACTTTACTAATATGTGACGGGTCTAATCCAGTCGAAGCTTTGTAGGATAGTCAGTATATTTTAGTACTTTACTCACGATTTTAGTCCTTTGCAATATCCTATTTAAAAAATGATCAGATAACTCTTTATAGGTGAAAACCTATTGATTTTGATGGTATTCCATTACTTAAATAATGACAAGTAAAGTGTATTTGGAAGAGTCGTAAATACAATATAAAAACGTAAAATTAGTTGGAATGTACATTTATCCTGTGTTTTTCGATGTTTCATTTAATTTGACTGGGAAATGTGACGATACTTATGTACCTTAATTTCGATCTTTTATGGAACGAAATAATGCTTTTCCGTGAAGATGAGTATCGGTAAACTTTACGATAATATATTGATACGTCTTTTTAATTCCTATCGATGGAATCGAGATCGTGGACTCGATAATATAAAATGGTGTACATTAAATTCAATCGACTAAATTTCGATTTCGGAGTCTATAAAATGTTACCCGCGCCTTTGTAACGCCTCTACATTTTTGGAATAGAGTCATGTCATACGGTTTTTATTCTTTTTTTACGAGCCAATGATGTTACGAGTATATGTTCAATATTATTTAGAATGCTTGATTTTATTTGCATTTTATCGATATGCATTTTAATGAGTTGATAATTAGTTAGAATATTTGTTGATACTTATTTCGATTCTCGATAAAGTTTCTGATGATCATTGATCATGAGAAAAATATTTTTTAAATGTGCCATCAACGATGAATATTTTGAAAGTGATATAGTAAGTATTATTAATCTTCACATAACGAGGATAACGAAAAACTGTTTGATCATCTTCAGCCCATATACGTCAGGGGCACGGGCCTACCCTTAACTAGGGCGATACGGCCTTAGTCAACCACCAGTAGTTGACTACACAAAATAAGATTTTTTTCGTAGGTGTAATAGGTTTAATCACAACGTTTTACTTCACCGTTAAAGCGTCGAATAACCGTTTATATGAATTTCGAATTTGAAAACAGTGGTACTTAGCGGGGTTTGAACTAGCGACCTCTCGCATGCCATGCAACGTCTTAAACCATACGGCCATTGACGTTTTTTAATATTCAATAATACAAATTTGAATAATAAAATATTTTCAGTAACCGGCCGTAATCTGATAAATCTATCAAGAGCAAAAAAATACCTAATCTGTAAATCAATAATATACGCTTTCAGAGTCTTCAAGTCACTTATAAAGCAAGTTTACGTTATTGAAGCCTATCGCACTATTGGCAGCCCTTTCACGACTGAGCTGCAATCTCGGACACAATGCGCTTATTTGCAATTAAATTTAAGTCCCATTGTCGTCGTCAAAGTTCTTTCTTTAGATCTCGCACCTTAGTAGTTCTAATACCCAGATTCCTTTAACACTTTCTTTATGTAAATGCTGCAATACACATCTACAAACTCTTCTTGCAAACCATTTTTATACTAAAGATGTGTAATAACTAGCGCATAAAGTTTAATTTTGTCTACAAAAGGCGTATGTGGTGGTTACGTTAACTCGGTAATACTAACACAGCTACCAGAAGATGTCCTTTGTACTCCCTTTGATTGAATATCGCACGCAAAATCGTAAACTTGAATCGATTCTCACGAATACGAAGAATCGATATTGAAATCGGCGGGCACACACGGCCTTTGAATAGGAGACGAAATTACGTTTACCGGTGTATCTTAGGAATGATATTTCATTTTATGTGTGTTGTAATTAAAATAAAAGCAAAGTATTAGAATATGGGAATACACAAAATTGGTTCTATTCAAAGCTTTTCTATGCAACTTTGCGCTAGTAAACTTGTATTACATACTTAAGTAGTTCGTAGTTGAGGCTGACTATCAGTGGCAGACGATGAATCATTCAGACACCAGGGGTTTATATGAACGTAAATCGTTCAAAAAAGTAAATAATTGATTAATAAAGGGCTATGGAGCGGAGTATTTTGAGTATTAAGTTAGTAGACAAAATAAGAAATACCACCATCCGCTCCCAGACTGGTATCGCTGATGTAGGGGTCAAGACTGCGAAGTTGAAGTGGCAGTGGGCGGGCCATGTGTGCAGGATGAAAGACGACAGATGGGCCAAAATCGTTACACAATAGGTACCGGTTTTCGCCGAAGAGGAAGGCCCACAAAGAGATGGTGCGACGATTTGGTCCAGCTGTCAAGGAATTGGTAAGCCCAAACCTAGAATAGAGAGCTGTGGACAAGTTTGGAGGAGACCTTTGTCTGGCAGTGGGATGACAAGGGTTAATAATATTTTTTTTTTATTTCTAGCATTTTAAGCTTTGATTCTTTTATAACTACATAACTAGTTTTAGCAGCCGCGTGTACTTGTCGCGTGAAAAGATAATAAGGTAGGTACTAGCTGTGTACCAAGTTCATTAAAATAATATCGGTAGTTAAAAAAATGACACTCTACATTTTTTTTTTGGTAAATATTTTGGTAAATATTTCAATCGCCGACAGCATACGCCTCCACACATACGTAATGAATATTTCTTACGTCTACACAAGTCGGAAATGCTACATAACATACTTTAAGCTCACTACAATTCAGAAGCCAAATTCAAAACAAACTTTCGTCATCACGTATAAAACAATCAATAATCGTATCAAATGAACAAAAAGAAAAAGATAAACAAAAGGCAAAGATCGTATTGAAATTACAGGTTAGAGAATGAAGCGGAAGATTTGTTGCTCAAACGATCGGTTTCGGCCGTAACATCGGGAGCAATGGCGGATTGCTCGTCATTACTGGCTGTAATGATTCGATCGCTGTGGATATGCCACTAGAACATTTTAGATTAATTTCGATCAAAAAAAAAAGACGTGTGGCACTCGGGGACTGCCGCGGTATAGCTATTGCATAGCATCGTCCGATTTCGGAGCAGCTCGTCTCGATTCGTGCGAGTTTCGTAGAGTCGTACAATACGTCTAACCGCACGCACACAAACACCGTGCCGAAATCTATCGAACTGAAACGACTTTAGACGATTGTGAGGTTTTTTCGTTACGGAATTTCTTGGTTCGTTCGACGCGCTCAAAGCCCGGTAGCTTAATATCTTTAAAATTAATGGCGTAGAGGCCACTCAGTGTTATTTGATAAGGAGTGGAAATTTGAGAGGATTAAAAGAATATTTATGTATATATTTTATTTTACCACAAGACATACTTTGGAATACATAATAATTATGTTTGATGAAATTACTTTGTTATTGAAATTGAGGTAATTTTAAACAATGAGTTATTAAAATTTTCCAAATTTCGGACTGACTTTCGCAAATACACTTTTTTCTATGCTATTTGGAGGAGCCTTGTATTCTCTTCCTTAGTTTTTAAACGATCGTGTGCCTTAGGGAGGCCTCTAATGGGGTGAACTGCTGTTGCTTCCGAAATTCATCTTTCGTTAGTTAGATAGGTAGTATTTAAAAGACGTTTGCCTGAAAGCGCCCCTAACGGAACATTTTGTTGCTAAAAATTTGTATTTATGCGTCTAAACACGATATTAGGAGTAGCAAATACTTATCTTCTTACTGCCCGACGTTTCGACTGGGTTACACCAATCATGGTCGCTTGCGAACTTTGCGTGTAGACCCATAAAGACTAATATTAATATAATATTTAGTGTAATGGAACGCGAAGGCTTTAAATTTTGTTGCTTCCAAAGATTCTTATGTTCATCAAAATATTCTTAGCTGTATCCATACTAATCCTTTCACCTGCATCGAATCGCGCGTAATCCAGTCGCGTACATACAAACAACAATAGTGTTTGTAGAGGGCGCGTCACGTGCGTCCGGCAATCTGCGCGGGCGCATTATTGAGATTAGCCCCGGTCGTAATGAACCCCGATACCAGAACACTGGTATTGATTCTTTGATTTTATTCGATCTATCATAATCAGTGAGTCGGCGGCGGTATGAACTGTGATCCACAATCCAAATATGTGATTTGAAAATGCCTGACTGATTGTTACTGGTTTATCGCTTATATCTATAGCAATAGACCGTAATACTGTTTTAAGTACGATCTAAGTTTATAATATTTTTTTTCTTTCGATAGATCTAAGTGATTATTGAATTAAAACTATTGCATGCACCTTATATACCGTTTCATTACAACTTTAAGTATCGAACTAGTCTGTCTATGTAACTGTTGTTTAATAATGGACCTCAAATGTCCACCTTTCAGGTGGAGTGAGGTCATCTCGTTTGCCTATTATAAAAAAAACCTCACAACCGCCTCCCATCAAATGTAGAGTCGTCATCATCCTAGGAGACTTATTTATAAAAAAAATTTAGAGGAATGTAATAGTTATTATCACGATTTTATATTATGTTGATAGATACGAAATACAAAAGCATGAGCTGTATTTATATCGACCAAGCGGTATGTTAGTCATATAACATAAGAAAGACATTATAACATAACGGCCAATAAATGCCATGCCCAAACTCGCCAACTGAGCTATTCGACCAATTAAGAAAACATCGCAGCTATGTCGCGGCGCAACAAAGCCATCGGTGTTTGTCGTCCGCTTTGACACTTTCGTTCAAAACAACTGGTATTCGTCGTCGTGGGCAGATACCATCGACCGAATACTACGGATATCGAGTGCGAATCTTTACCTCTACCACGGGTTTTCGAAAAGAACTCGATCTTTTTATAAATTCTCGATCAATTTCTAGTTAGCGAAGTTCTTTGAATTTGCATTTAAATCTACGGTTATATTCATGATAATATCAGTCATAAAATATCCTGATGATTGGTACTTGAAGCATGTTTAGAATATTTTCAGAATGTGATATAAACGTTTTGGTCTCTTTGTCATACAGAAGAATTTCTTTTAATATTAACTAATACAAGATCAATACATTGAATCAATGTGTAAATTATTTCAAAAGTTAAGTAGTATCCAAAAACCCCAGGGCGTGTGATCACGTGTCTTGTAAGGAGCTTTTAACTCCAAAGAAGCCGTAACTTTAAATTCTTACAAGCCGCTACATTCTAATATTGAAGAAAACGTCACGTTGAATAAAATTCCATCTAGAAATCTTTATTTCAACACTCAGTTCAGTTCGCAAACCAGTGGTACGACCCAAAACGTCCCTAACATCCGAAGCTCGCGTGAACGATGCCATCTTCAACGCCGGAATCGAATACATTATCTCGAGAGAGAATAATTTGTACCAATATTCCTCGGAATACCGTGCGATATGGCACGGGCACCGATGCCGATGTAAAACGAAATGCACTCTTAGAATTCTATTTGCCGATAAACTCGATTTGCAATTGTTTGTTCGAGTATAAGAAAGTTAACGTGACCATTTGAAGCGAACAAGGGAACTAGAGGGAAGTTG
Source organism: Maruca vitrata (assembly GCA_039566165.1). Lineage (NCBI taxonomy): Eukaryota > Metazoa > Arthropoda > Insecta > Lepidoptera > Crambidae > Maruca > Maruca vitrata. The sequence goes on from CM076930.1 coordinate 6,642,579, forward strand.
GAATATTTTGATCGAGATAAGTGGATACAAGCAAGTGCAAATTTCGAATCGGCAAAGGAAATTAAATTGGTGCGGTGTTGTTCGATCCGTTTGCGCTTAGAATGGCCGTTGTTCTAGATAGAAAAGGCCTTTATGGCGCCTGGTATTGTTTGTTTGTTCAGTTGTTTGTTGAGTGTTGTCACGTTTATTTTGTAGCGCCACTGGGGGAAACGTATTGAACCCGAGGGCCTACCATGAGTAAACTTACGTACGTTAAAAACCTATCGAGTTGTTTTTTTCATATGGCCGATTGTAGTTCTTCGCGTAACCACCAGGCGGCGCTGTACAAGTTTTTCATAGACATATTTACGTAGGCGATATCGAGCGCGTAAGTTTTAAACTCATGGTAGCCCCACTGCATGATTAGGTTTGGATATTTACTTTGCGATTGGAAATTTATTATCTATGTGAATACTAGAACCACAGTCCTAATATTCATACTCACACACACCCACATACACTCGCATACATTGGTAATAGAGTTTTATGCGTAAAATTGGTTTGATCAATAATGTCTTTTTTTATGTTATTCTTTCAATATTATAACTTAATCATAAGTGTCTTAATAGTGTTATCTTTAGAGACCTGCTGAGTTAGATAGAGCTGCATTTTTTGAAATTAAAAATACAATGTTTGACTTTTGTAAGTTTAGCGATATTTGTATATTTGAATATTCAACATGTAGGTCCATCATGTAGGTGCATCCTTGATCACAATTAAATAAATAGCAGAAGAAACATGCTTTGAACTTCTATTATAAAAAAAATCCAGCTTTGGCGCCATCCACGTAAGAAAGGGCATAAGAAAACCGGCAGAAATTATCTTCCAGTGTCTCTCAACGGTATGAACAGGTCCGAGACACTTGTCGCTAAGCATCTAATTGAGATCGGTTAACGCTCTCAGCTAGTATAACCACCTGACTTTGTTTATGTAGAAGATAACGCGTCGTGTGATGATTGCAAATAATTGATGGCATCAATAAAACGCATCGGAATGTTAACTGCAGAAAGATTGTAGATTGATCGTGGATTTACTGAGCTGTGTGACTTTAACGATAAGGGATGTGGTGTGATGAGTGGATCCGACTTGATATGGCCAATTTGTTAATGTTTTGGTTTTCCGATTACCAGATGCCGATTAAATGAATAAAATGAATAAATATTTGGGACAATTCCACACATGGTCACCTGACCCCAAACTAAGCAAAGCTTGTACTATTGGCGTCAGAGACTAATAAACATACATACATAATTATAAATACATACATAAAAACATAATCAGACCCAGACACAGAACAAACACCATTTTTTGTCTCGAGTGGGAATCAAACCCACGACGCTTGGAATCACTAGCCAGGGTCACTAAACACGGTTCTGCCGAGCCACTCAGATAATAACTAATTTGTACGTTAATTTATTATGTTGGTATTTACTCCATGGGTTTGACTTCTTTCATATTGTCTACTGCCACTCAGATGTTTGATAAAACCGCGTGTAGGTACGGTATGTTGTGCAATGATGCAAATGTTCGCGTTAGTTCTGCATTTGCCAGTTGTCAACAAAAAAATTACGGGCGAAACCCATCCGCTTCCCCGCAAGTCCAGTGAAGATGACGAGGCTACTCCAAGCCATCGTTGTATGTCAATTAGGAAAAAAATGCTTGATTACGTGAAGTAGAACCATAGAGTTTCTAGTCCACATTATTATGATAAGTCTTCAATTGAAATTTGAAAACAATTAATGATCACATACAACGGTGACCAAATAAAACAACAGAATTAACAGCTCTATATAAATCTCAAGCACACTACAAAGTACTCGCAGGTAGCGATTATTGTCGCCGCGACAACTGACAAATAAACAGGATCCTGTTGTTACATCATTTATTACGCTATCTTTAGAAACACAATCCTATGTATTGTGTAAGTAGAGTTACAAGCTTGTTGGAAACGCAATTATCATTTATGAACCGTAATAAAGTATTGTATGTTCGATTCGAATGTTGCTTTACGGTCGATTGCTTCATGCGTTTGTTTTTGAGGTGTAATTCTTTCTCCTAACGCGTATGTCGCCATAAAGATGTAGACATATGGTTGCCCTTTTGTAGAGTTCAGCAATTGGCGTAATAATTACTATGGAGCACCTGAGACCTGTATTTCCGGGACCTGTTGTGTAAAACTCAGAAATGATTTAGGTCTCTACCTCTGACTCTATTTGCGTAAAGTCGTTTGTCGTGAAAAAGTTACAACTTTACATCAAAGTTGGTTAAAAAGTAGTATTTATATCCGTTGTCAGTTTTTAGATTATCAGTGATCTAAAGTCCAATTCTTTTGGCAGGCCATACTTTTCGCGTGATTGTGTGTGTGTTTCGCTTTTTTCCATATTTAGATATTTTTTAAATTAAGCTGGATCTTTTGGATTAATACCTAAAACACTTTTGAAATGTAAAACTCTATAGTTAAACCATTACAACATGTCAAGAATTTTTGTAACTCATGAAAAATAATTGCTCTAACAATATCTACGACGAAATTCTTGCTATTTCCTCCACAACCGACAAATCAGCTTGATAATAAAGGAAATGCAGTAAGAAGGGAAACATTTGTTAGGGCCCCATCACTTGTTATGACCATAAAAATAAAACTAATTACCATATTATATGTCATGTTGAGTTACTAAACCTTTAAAATATTTTGTGCCATATACGAACGCTAGCAAAACCAGTCAAACAGCATACAACCACCAAAGAATCCATTCAATTACAATTCATCAATTTTACAACATCCACAAAAGCGGTAATAACAGCTCCGTAAATTTTCCGTCCAAATTAAAATATTGTAATTTTAACTGCTCTATACATTTCTAGGCACTTAGGAAACATCGTGCGTAATAATTTTATCTACCAGCGGGAGAGGCCTGGCTACTGTGGCTTTGTCATAGAGATTATCTTGTGTCATGTCGTGTTGCGAACTTAATGTATGGAGATTGGTCCAACAATAACTCATTGTAGGTAATATAAAGGCAGAACAGATGTGGAATACAAAACAGAGTCGGTATCGTTAGGCGAGGCGAACTAAATTATCTTTGAGCGAAATAATGCATCGTGACAATCACAATTCTATTGTTAAGGGATTTGTTGTTACGGTATGACCTGTTGCCTAATGGTGGCAAGTCCGTCATGTAAGAGGGAAGTAGCCACAGCAGTGTAGTATGGCTTTTTGCAGTCAAAGGTGGTGATGACTTTAATGCTTTAAAATTCTCGGTATTGTATATCTAACCAGTTAATTTGTCTGAGTTGCAAAACTATCAAAAACAGAAACGATTGAGCGCTTCAACAACAAGCCAAAAATATTACACACATAAAATCACGCCTTTTTCCGAGAGGGGTAGGCAGAGATCACTTCCAGCGATCCACTTTTCACCTCTGTGGGAAACGTAACGTGACGGGTTGTGGACCACGTCGCCGCCATTCTGCCTTTCCAAAAATCTTTATACTTGCAATCTTAACGATTCATCGATGTTACTTGTTTAAATGTCCTTTTACATATGAAATATCCGTACATAGGGATAAAAAAAAATCTAGTTACTTAAATTTTTCATACATCATCGTTTTAAACTTAAAGTTTATGATTTACATTGTATTTAATTTTTTTTACTGTATAAACTTATTAATTAAAATATTGTATGCTGATTATTCCTTATCAATATTAGATATTGTTTACCAGATATGTGTTTTAATATAAATATAACCCAAGGATCATCTATCAAAATAACGGACCCCAACTCACCAATCGAATCGAACATAATGTTTCAATCGCAACCGATCGTTTCGACCAGTTTCATAAAATAAATAACGGAGAGAATCCAACATCCATGTGTGTGTGTAATCAGGTACATAGCAAGCCACTTATGTGCTAATCGGGGCCCGTACGCCGACAGTTAATACATACATAATAAGTGTGATTACCTAAGACGGCCCGGGGCAACGGTAGCCGAGATGTGCCAATCTTTTCCTCCTTCCTTGTCGGTTTACATGCGGTGGAAAATCAATTTAGATTTAATGGAAATTGTTGCATTTTTTTGGTTTCCTCAGAAATGGTTTGGTTTAGAATTCCATTGCTTAGGAATACTGTTTAGGCCATATTCAATTGTTACAACCTTTTTCTGTTATGACAAATCTGTTAGTGTACCATAATAAATAAATAAATAGAATGTAAGCTTGACAAAGCAGCTATAGAACAGTAAGCTGGTCTTTTATTTTTAATGCTTGTAGATATGAAATCCTTTGGTGCTTTTTGGGTTGGTATTTCCGATATTGTACATCGTTTTATTTTGGTCAATAATAAACATAATAAGTTGTCAAAGTTATTTACTTAGAGTACCTAGTGTGTCGTTTATAAAAACCATGATTGTTACAGTAGCTTGTTTATGGTTTTTTATGCCAATAAAATCTTTAATATGATACTCACAAATATATTAAAAAGGCAAGAAGTAATATTTTATGTAGAGTTGAAAGAAAAACTAAGTGAAATCTTTGGAAAAACACCATACAAACCACACTACAAAAACAAAACCAGATTAATTTCTCACTTATCCAAGAGCTTAGGCAGTTAAATATTAAAATATACAGTTATAATTATGATTATTTAGAAGTTTTTTTTTGTGTTAAAAAAAACTAGCCTATTTAACTAAAACCTTATATAGCCAACGTCGCCATGTAAGCCTCTCACAAGCCTGCGTGTACGCAATATACTATTAAAAGGAGTCAACGCACCCGCGCAGCAATGCGCCGCGTAATAACAACGGCTACTGTTCGCGACAGCCGGCCACTTAGGAAAAACTAGCTGTAAGTGATTGGGAATTGCACGGAGCTGCTGATACCGCCTACTGGCAGGAGTGTGTGTGAAGGAGTTTGATTTCTGTATTTAAATAAACAGTCATAGTTATGGTTATATTCACACGCTACGAAATTATTTAGATTGGAGGTGAGAGCCATCCGCTTTCCGCAAGTCCGATGATGATGACGAGGCTTCTCCAAGCCATCATCGTATGTCAGTTAGAAAAAAAAATATTATAATTGTTTAAAATCATCAGGTTCGGTATTTCATAAAATTATTTTACGTCTTAATTTTTAGAAGTTACGTGTTTTGATGGTATTTCAGATAAGAAGAAAAACGTTCAATCCTCGTTTAAAATCAAAAAAGCATCGCGTTGGTCGATACGCTTTATTACAACGCTCATAAATTAGTATACCATTGATTACATGAGCTCTTGACGAGGCCTATGTCCAGCAGTGGACGGACTTATAGGCTACGGCAAAATGAGCTGTCAAATGATCATATTTAATAATAAAAATACAAGTGGATATTTACTATTACTGATGTAGATACTACTAAGATCCTTATGTCTGTTACTTTTAAATGTCATTTTCTTATTATAATATAACTACACTAATTCGCAAGAGCGAGGCTATCCCTCCACAAGTATCTTCTGTTACTTTTTGGGAAACCCCGGCATTTTGTAATATAATAAATAAATATAATAAATATCTGGGACATTTCCACACATGGTCATCTGACCCCAAACTAAGCAGAGCTTGTATTATGGGCGTCAGAGACTGATATACATACATAGATATTTTTAAATACATACTTAAATACATAATCACACCCAGACACGGAACAAACACCGATGTTCATCACACAAATATTTGTCCCGAGTGGGAATCGAACCCACGACTCTTGGAACGGCCAGCCAGGGTCACTAACCACTGTTCCACCGAGCCAGACAATAAATGAAGAAATACATATATTTCATTAACAATATATATTTTTTTATGTATTCAGTTTAAAAGCGCTAAACTAAACGTTTACGCCATCCCTTCCTTCGAATGAAAACACCGTTTCCCCAATCGCATTTTTATCTCAAACTCAAATGTCATTCTCGACATGACGCCGGCTTCACTTTACTTCAAACCGACTTGAAGTAAAGAATCCGTGGACAAACCAGTGTGCAGATACACGATACAACGGCTACCGTTTGCGATAACTACAGGACCACTTAGGAAAAACTAGCCACCGCTCGGTGCGGTAAGTGATTGTTATTTGTATAGAGCTGATATTACCGTGAAATTCTAAGGTTGTGTAGTCGACCAACCCGCACTTGGCCAGCGTGGTCGACTAAGGCCTTATCGCCCTAGTTTAGGGTAGGCCCGTGCCCCAGCAGTGGGGACGTATATGGGCTAATGATGATGATGATGATATTACCGTAGCCGAAGACGATGGAGTTTGTACTGCTGTGTATTGATTTGTGAAACTAAATCGTTATATTTGTTGAAAACGGTGGCTCTGGGGTGGAAGTGTTGATATATTTAGCAGAGAATATGTTTATGTTATATGTTATCATGAAAATACCGCAAACCAATTTTGGTTATAAAAGTTTTACATACTTCGGCTGAAAATTTTGATTTATAATTAACATTCTTTACTCACATGGAGCTTGTATATTACACGATACAATATTGTTTTTTCTTTCGAAATATTTACAGCATAATTTGCAATATCTTACTATGTTAAAATATAATTTGATCCCAGGCAGTCACAGCAATTGCAAAATATAGCGGGTATATAGGTATATCTACGTACATTATAGCACACAAAAACAAAACAATATACACAATCCATCTGATTCTGATTGATCTAATCTCTTCTAAATAACCCACAGTAGTAGTGGATGTTGTATCACCCAGGCATGGAACCCTGAACCTCACAATTACTACGTTGCACCTGATACCACGGGGCGTGTCCGCCGGTGGATTGTCTCGTAATTTTTCCTCCCCGCATTAGACGGGGGTTTAAATATAGTTGTCTACAATAAATTGCCAATAGCATCCACATAATTGCTCGCAATCTCAAACAAAAAGATTATTAAAATAATAATTACTTTTTGAGCTATCTCGCCACAAAATAGATGATTGCAGAAGGCGTATCTGTTTCATTTCTTTTATAAATATTGGATTTATTTTTCTTTGCATATGAATAAAAATATCGATACCGTACTGCTGGTGTAGTTATAGGAATCGTTTTTGAACACTCAGAATAAAAAAAAAACTATTCCTAAGTATTCCAGCTACAAATATGTAAAAGAGTAGAAATCCATAACGACAGATAAAGTAATAAAAATATACCTAAAAATTGTCTACACCAAATATCTTCTCTTTTATTGGAAGAACCGGTTACATTTTATTTTTCAGAGTAAGTCACTTATGAACACACTTATGTAAAGAAAACCTAAGTATTATTAACTATGTAACAACAATACTCGTTTTTTCCCAATGAAAATTTTTTGTATAATAGTTAAAATGTAATGCAGATAGATAAATGATATAGAACTCAATAGCGATTAGGTCTAAATAATGTAGTAGTCGATTTTTACATACATTTTATGGAATGTGAAATAAGGAAGACCTACCAGCTCTCAGTAACTTTATAAAAAAATTACTTTACTTAAATCTAGCATTTTCCTCATAAAATGTCTCTCAGGATGTTCTCACTCCACCTGAAGGTAAGCCGTCGTAAGGTCCACATATGAGGTTGACAAGTACAAAATACCCTATTAAGCCTGTCGACTTCACCCTGAAGGCCTGCTAAGATGCCGTTTCACGCTCCGCTAGATGATCCCGGGATTGTATGAGGGAGGGAACACACGAGCTGGAAGGGCGTTCTATGCCTTAATGGCTCAGGGCAGAAAAGAGGAACTAAACCACTTACTCCGAGCCACCAGCACCTGCATTGTATGTGGATGGCAGCGCTGTCCAGCACGTGTCGTTCGGGAGTGGAAAGGGGAGGGAGGGACTAGCTGAAATAGCTCTTCAGACGGTAGAGAACACTTAGACCGGCAATGTCTCTACGTGTCTTGATGGCACGGGGCAGAAAAAAGCTTTCAGTGCCTTTGAATATCTAATCTTCTCTAGAAAGCAGAAGAAAATTTCTAGATCTTACTACATTCCACAGAATGTTTATCGGGACCCATGACTGCAGTCAGTCATTGCACAAACTCCGTATAAACGCTCCGCTGCGTCTTCCTAGAAAAAAAGCTTTTAACAAGTTTAACTTACCTTCATCGAGGACTAATCTCGGGTACTTTGCCCCGTTTGTGTCGTGCATATAATACGATTTCTAAAGGCAATGATCTTGATATCACACAGCCTTTTAACATTTTCAAGACATCTTTTTTAAAATTATTATAAACTTGCTGAATAAATGATCTCTATATAATATGTTTATAATTTAAGTTGTATCAACCCAATTTCGTTTATTTTTGTTGTCTGGTTGTAAGTAAATTTCATTTAATAAGCATGCTGTGGTCTCCTGTAATTGTGGGACCACGAATATTTTTGTAAAATTATCTATAAAAACATATTGTCTGAACCATGTGTGTATTCTATATTGGAGATTCTAAATAAATAAATAAATAAATAAATAAACCTTTTGTCACCTCTGCATTTTCCTACTCTTTGCCCCGTCTACGCGTCCGCGTTTGGAATTAAAGCAATCTATTCACAATATCGGTTACTTGCGCGTAATTCAGGTTCCTCGTGTGTAATAACAGGTGCCTTTGCCGGGATACCCATTATCATTTACTTATTACGCGAATACCGAGGTTGCCTAAGAAAATGCCGGTTTTTGTCTAAGCTCGATCTTTCGTTTGTTGTTTCTAGGTACATAGAGTTCTAACTTTAAAGTTAAAAAAGTCGCGTCAAGCTTCATCTAATGATGAGTCTTTTTCCAATTTTAATTTTCAAGTCACTTTCGTTGTAAGCACTGATTTACATAAAACTCCATAGGTACCATTTAAGCATCACCAATTTAAAATTGTGTTTTTGCAAGTCATATAACATAAATCAGACATAACATCTCGTCAAAGTGTTTTAAGTAAAAATAAAAAATGAGCTACGTAAGTAAATTACGGAATATTATAATTTGGTAAACATATTTGTATTTTCTATTTCATAGCTAAAACTACAGGTCTATTTTCCAACAAAGTAACTCAAACTTACTACATGCTTTACAACTATTTACCTAAATAAAGAGGCTTTAAACAAAGCGCGGGAGAGCTGCTTATTACAATCAGGTATATACGTTTATAGATTTCAATGATTTCTTTGTTTATTGGTGGTGTCTATGAATAATGTACGTATTGTCTAGTGAATTTGATAAAATAGGTATTCATTTCAATAGCTTAGACACAAGATTGTTTTCCATCACCTATACCTACTACCTAGACTTTTTAATATGTAGTTACCTAAATGAAGAGGCCTGAACGAAAGTGTGCAGTCCCATAAATCCCTGTTGCATCGCCAATAGGTGCCTCCGTGCCAACATTTTAATACATCTACAAGCTATTAACAAGTGCCTTATTTACGACATGCTCCCGGACTTGTTATCTCGCCAATGTTTTGAGGAAACGGTGGCTTCGCTCTGGTTATGAAAATAATCTCCTAAGAAGTCTGGAAGTTTTACTTAAAAACTAATTACTGTTTAAATGGGCGCACTTGCGTATTACATTTACTCATTTGTATTTGTCAGCAAAAGTTGTCATAGTTAGGAATAAACTGGAATGAACAATCATTGAATAGCTGTCACAAGGCTATTCAATGATTAAACTATATCCATGTGAAGAAAATTCCAAAATGACAATACAAATACTTGTAACAATAAGCTGCTTCATATCGCCAGCACAATCACAGCAAACTGCTAAAATTAAAATTAAATTTCAGAGTCTAATTATGGGTCAATCACTTTTGAATAAGTCGTATAAAATCCTGTTTAACATTTATAAATACGAATGCATTTCTGTCAGTCTAACGCCTACGAAAGAATCGACTTTACTCATATAGAACACAGTCTTAAGACTGATAAAGAACTTAGACGAATAGGCTTTAGAACCAAATTCAATTAGAGTTGGTATACATATTTAAATAAATAAATATCTGCGATACATCCACACACGGTCGTCTGACCCTAAGCTAAGCAGAGCTTGTACTATGGGCGTCAGAGAGAGACATACATATTCATATCCAGACACGGAACAAACACCGATGTTCATCACACAAATATTTGTCCCGAGTGGGAATGGAACCCACGACTCTTGGAACCGCCAGCCAGGGTCACTAACTACTGTTCCACCGAGGCAGTCAAACACTATAGTTTTACGCTATAAAATACTTCACGCGATAACCTAGTTATTAGTATTTCAAATATATGTTTTCAGCGCTCAGCAACAGTTTGTTAATAGCAAGAACTACGTAATTGAAATACCTAGCAAAACTAGGCAAAGGCGACGCAATCCAAATCAAAATCTATTAAGATCAGCCACAAAGCACTATAATAATGTCCGCTCACCGTCCACAGTGCCGGCATTGTCGCAACTTCCCACTTAAGCACTAGAATAGATCTAGAATAAAACCTAATAAACGCTCTGCTATGCAAATCAATCTTGCGCAACTTTTGTCAGGCACAATGCAGGAAACCTGGTTCAGCCTGTCGTTCAGGTGCCAGGGTTGCCAGACATATCAATAAATACATAAAGTTAATCATGGTAGTTTGTCGCGGCATTAATGGTAGTGACCATTTAATGTATAGGTAGCGATCTATACATTAAATACATACAAGTAAACCCTTTTAGGGGGCTAATCGCAAGATAATGATTTTTAGAACGTTTGTTTGTTTAGTTACTTCTGTTGTTTTCTGTCAACGTCATTTTGTGCACGCCAATCTCAGGAACGGCTGGACAAATTTGGATCCAGTTTCACTTAAAATCTAATGTTTTAGTTAATAAACTGAAAAGCTATATTGAAATTAAACTGCAAACACGTGGCCGGAGTCCCGGGCGCAGAGCTATTAGGTAATATTTGTGTACATAATGTCTTTTATAAAGATGACTTGAGCTAAAAATTCTTGAGTTGGTGTTAATATAAAGGTTTTTTTCCTAACTGACATACGACGATGGCTTGGAGTAGCCTCGTCATCATCACTGGCCTAGCGAGGGAGCGGATGGCTTTCACCCCTATTTGGAATAATATTTAAAAAATCTTATCGCTATTAGCAATCTCTCTGATAACGTATCTATGTAGCTACCTCTACTAATATTAAAACGCTTTACTTGTTCTCAAAATCTATCAAAAATAATTATAGTCATCTCCGTTACTCCAATAATGGTCATAAAAGAATATTATCTCAACTCCCATCAACCCTAAGTACAGTCATAGTTTTATCATAGTGTAATAATGTTTTATTGACCAGTTACCCGGGTTGTAATGAATGAAATCCGATGTGAATAACCGAAGGCATGATTGATGATCTGCCTTTGAACGTTTGCTGATGAATTAGACTCGTTTCAATTGAAGATAGCCAGTCCTATTGAGTCATTTAAACTTAACTTCTTCTGCATCAATTCTACCGTATAACTTGTGATGGAATGTAATTAATTTTGCACGTGTTACGTTTAAATTAGCAAGTTTTTATGTTAACTAGCTTTATTTTACAATGGAAAGGTATGACTTGAGTTGACTGAAGCAGTAACTATACTACGTTACTTACCGTTTTGATTTAATTTATTGCTCCTTGCTCAAAAGTAAGATCCCGTAATAAAAATCTTAAATACCATATTTATGATTATCTTGTAACGTGTGTTAGAATAGCTCTATGCCCTATTGTGAAAATTCTAATACTTACTTCATAAATGTTTACACTAATTAACCCAATAATATAAAAAATCTCTTAAAAGTAAATCTTCCAAAAGATCAACAACCACATAAAATAATATCGTATTCTCAGAATCCAGATCTTACCGATAACAATTGCCACATAAAATCCGACTCATCAAACAAACACGACGAGCAAATTCCTCATAAGACTCCATAAATCGTCATTAAACGCAAGAAAATCAGTGGCAAAGCCCTGGCTGTAAAGCATATCAAAATCGAGCCAGATGGAAAGATAGTGAATGATTCTGAGCGAGTAACGCCACTAGGCAATAACTTAACCACTATTCTCCTCCGGGCTACCAACCCATTCCCCTTGCTGATTCCATTGTAGGCATAAATTCTCAACTAACTTACTGTGCGAAGGCTGCGCGGTAGCTCAAAAACAAAGGACGTAAAAGGATACTACGTAGATGAATTTTGAGCTTTACGAGTTGAAATTGCTAAGGATGATAGAAATAGAACTGTAATAGGCTAAAATGAAAAACATTTAGATAGGACGTCAGACGAAATGGAGCTTAAGAGTGATGGTGATAAAGATGAGTTTTGCAGCATCGATGGGGAGATAGGAGAAGACAAGTAGACAAAACAGGTTGCAGTGTAAGGCTCGCCTGAGGCGTCATCATTTAGTACGGGTGTAGGGTCTGCAAATTTATGTGGCTTTAGTTTAACACTCAAAACGTTGTGTTTAGTTGTGACTTTCACATTTGTATTTATGATGTGTTCTGCGAACGGTGTCCGGCGATTTGGAGCGAAGTGAAACGCTTTGTTATAGACAGCTGCTGCTGTTAATTTTATTCGTGCTTCTGCACGCGGTGCCAGGGCGTATATTACAATCAAGTCTTTGTTTAAGTATTCGTGAAGTCAGTAACTTTTTTAATTTGTACTTTTATTTATAGGCATTTTGGATTACAGAGCCAATCTCTGGCTCGATGGAACAGTGGTTAGTGACCCACGTTTACTACCCACGGATCCAAGAGTCTTGGGTTCGATTCTCACTCGGGACAAATATTTGTGTGATGAACATCGGTGTTTGTTCCGTGTCTGGGTGTGATTATGTATTTAAGTATGTATTTATAAATATATATGTATGTGTATCAGTCTCTGAGGCCCATAGTACAAGCTCTGCTTAGTTTGGGGTCAGATGACCGTGTGTGGAAATGTCTCAGATATTTATTTATTTAATCTAGTTAGTTAGGTATTTATAGGTAAGTTTATTTTACAATTTTCATACGTTATAAATAGTGGCAACTTTTTGTAACAAGGAAAATAAATGGTTCTTTATTTGTAAATTCTAAATTGTTTTTAATTGTACAGCCTTTTTACGTGCATCAAATAGAGCAAACTGAAGATAGATAAACATTTTTATTTACTACGACATAAAAATGAGAAGAGAAAAATCCTTCCGAAAAATAATGGGACAATCAAGCATCTAGCAACAAATACTTTTTGGTTAAAAGACAAGTTTAAAAAAAAAAGCCAGTAATGATTTGTAGAACGTTATTTTCTACCAACTAGCTTCTTGATTCTTATAGAGTATACAGTAACATAATATGAACGGACATGATATATTTTTCTCCGTATGTAGTCCGCAAGCTGCGCTCCCTAAAGGCAAAAGACATGCAAAACTGCGGATTGGCGTGTCCACTGCACCTTTATAGTCATTGTGGCCGGACTAAACGGTCGTTATACGCCCAATAAAATGAGCTAGAATATCCAGACACAGGCTTCAACGTTACGGGATCTGTGACACTGGGCGGCTCTAAAATGATGACTAATATCTAATATTACTTTACTAGTAATATTATATGTTTTATTATATTAGTTAATATAATAATGGAACACACTGATTGTTTAGCTTTCACGACTAAAATACAGAACTGTTATGAATGAAATTTTGCAGATACATGGCTGAGATAGGATAGTCTATAAGTATGTTACAGGATAAGGAAGAGACTTTTAAAAGCCAGCGATATATGTTCACTCACATAACTTGCCTAGTCTTGTCTACAGAATATTCAAACACAGTACTTAATATCCTAAATAGCGTGATAAACCATGTTATACACTCGATATTAATTACTTTATAGACCTATATAGATCAATTTAATTATATCAATCGATAAAAATATTGTCAGATGGGAGTTTTCGGTTATAAAATAATTCGGTCGAAAAGTTGAGTTATTTTAATTCTTTAAGTCCATTTACAACAATTAATTTATGTTATGTCAATTGAGGATCAGACTGCAATAACTTAAAAGTCAACTAATAAAGATGGTCTCCGAGTAAAGCCTTTACCATTACCTTCGTAATCTAAATCATTCTTAAAGTTGTATGTATGTGTGCGTGATAGTGTACTGTAATAATGAGTCTGTTGTTTAGTTCTGAAACAGTTCACTGGAAATGTGGACTCAAATCGGTTTAAGAATACATTTTTAGCCTGTTTGTAATCTTATTGTAGAGAGCTTCTGGTTTAAAAATCCTAATGTGATAGTTCTTAAATGTGATTTATTAATCTGCAACAAGTTAACATTAATTTAGTTTAAAAAGTCATAACATACTGCGTTCTTTACGTTAATTCTGCCCTGGGAGAATAAGACCATGCGAAGTGTTATGATAGTTTTGCGTTTCTTTTTATATAGTAGTATTTGTATCCAAATATCAATCAGACAAAATACTAAATGATTTTTTTCTAAGCGATACACTTTCAATTCTCTTCAAAATACAGCACATTCATTAAATACGAGTATAACACTTGTTTACTTTCAAGTGACGCGAATCGTTATACTACCCTTCAGGGTAGTTCAATCAATTTGTCATCATACAAGAATCCAGATACACCAATCGAATGAGTCAGCCCAGAAAAAGCGTTCCTCCCAACAAGCCAACAGTATCTACCCAGCTAAAGGAAATACCAGTTCTCTCGCCAGTCTTTGTAAACGATCGTTGCATAACGCTTCCTGCATTTAACCGCTATTTTTTCCTTGTGCAGTGAAAGTTAGATATATCGTTGTATGTAACATTGATAGTGGATGTAATTTAGAAGTTAACATAGGAACGCAACGTTGGGGAGAGATTAGGCGGTGGTTAATAATGTGTAGAGATAACCTATGCCAGCAATTATGGGGCCAGCGGACAAAGTAAAATTATGGAGCTACCTAGATACAATATCCGTATGCCTATATGTATAAAGTTATTTATTATTCATCTTAACAAATGTTATATATGCAAAAGTACCTCTGTTTGTCTGTGAGTCGCGCTTTAACTCCATAACATATAAATCAAATTGGGTTCAAAAATAGTCAAGAAACTAAGGCTTTTTTACCATAAGCATGGGATGTTTTTCACGTTAAAAGATTCTACAGGACGGATTCGCTGGTTAAAAGCTGGTATGGAATAAAAGCTATTAATATTAGGAGTTGATAACTGTTAGAGCCTAAAATTACAGCTCAATGCTGACGACTTTATTTTTATGTAAAGGCATAATACAACATAATGTAAAACCAAAGAACTTGTAAATAAATATTATTAAGGTTATTGCACGAACGCTTTTCTACAGATAAATGTGTGATTTTGTCTACACCAAAATAATTGGAAGACTCTATGTAGATAGTTGCTTTTGCAAACACAATGGCGCTCATATCAAATCTCATAGTTTATTTATCCTATAGTATATAAGTTTTTAAACATCGCGGAAAAAACTGTACACATACATATTTTGAATGTAACTTATTAAAAAGCCATTTACTACATTCGATTTTTTTTTTTTTTTTTTATAAAAAGGCTAACAAGATGACCTCACTCCACCTGATGGTAAGCGGTAGTGAGATCCAAATATGAGGTCGACAGGCACAATAGATCGTATTGAGCCTGTCGCACTCACCCTGAAGGCCTGCTTAAATGCCGTTTCACGCCCCGCCTGAAGAGCCCGGGATCATAGGAGGGAGGGAAAACATGAGCTGGAAGGGCATTCCATGCCTTAATGGCACGGGGCAGAAATGAGGAGCTAAACCTCTTTGTCCGAGCCACCAGCGCCTGCATTGTATGTGGATGGCAGCGCTGTCCAGCACGTGTCGTTCGGGAGTGGAAAGGGGAGGAGGGACTAGCTGGAATAGCTCTTCAGAGCATTCCCCATTATAGAGACGGTAGAGAACACTTAGACCGGCAATGTCTCTACGTAGCTGGAGAGGCTCTAAGATCTCGGACACCTCTACATCACCGACAATACGGATAGCACGTCGCTGCAACCTATCGAGGGCGTCGAGCAAGTATTTTGCGGAGCCATCCCAGAGGTGACAGCAATATTCCACACATGGGCGAACTTGTGCCTTATAAAGAAGGCAGAGTTGCACCGGTGTGAAAAATCGCCGCACTCTGTTCAGGATCCCCAGTTTGCGGGAGGCTGTTCTAATGACGCTCTCGATGTAATCCCGCTGGTTTAGGTCGCGGCGAACATCCATGCCAAGGATGCTAAGGCTATCCTGTATTGGTAAGGAGGTGCTCTGAAGAGTAGGATGGGAAAGGAAAGGAGACACTTTACTAGAAAAACACACACCAGTGTCTTCTTTACATTGAACTCGACAAGATTTCATGCACCCCATTCGGAAATGCGGTCCAAGACCACGTCAAGCTCGGCGACAACAAGGTTCCTTTTTTCTTCGGTTTCAGTCTGCTTTACCCCAGGTCTTCCGAAATAACGTGCGTGGACAGTGCTGTCATCCGCATAGCAATGAATGTTGCCTAGTGACAACATGTCATTGATATGCAGCAGAAACAATGTCGGCGACAAAACGGAACCTTGAGGTACACCGGAATTTATTGGGTGGAAACAAGAAGTGCGTCCGTCACAAAGGACACGAATCCTGCGCCCCTCCAAAAATCCCGCAACCCATTCGCACAAGCGAGGTGGCAGACCGTATGCCGGGAGCTTGGAGAGAAGCGAACGATGCCATACACGGTCAAACGCTTTAGCGATATCAAGGCTAACTGCCATAGATTCGCCATGCTTCTCCATAGCCTCCCCTCAGAGGTGCGAAACGTACGCTAGAAGATCACCCGTGGACCGTTTTGGTCTAAAACCGTATTGACGGTCATGCAGCAGCGAGTGATCCTCTAGGTAGCGGATGAGCTGGGCGTTAATTATCCGCTCAAACACCTTACCCAGTACTGAGGTTATAGCTATGGGCCGGTAGTTGCCAGGACCAGATCTGATCCCTTTTTTGGGTACAGGTTGATCGTACGCCCCCTTCCAAGCCCGGGGCACGATGCCCGAGGTATAAGAGAGGCGGTACAGTCGTGTGAGTACTGGAGCCAACTCCGCTGCGCAAATTTGGAGTACTAACGCTGCAATACCGTCCGGGCAACTAGCTTTCCTTACATCAAGTGACTGCAACTCAGCACGTACATCACATTGCCTGATTCGGATCTCGATTACACCAACAATGTGTTTCCAAGTGATACAGCACACTTTTAAACCTTTAAATTGAGTAACCACCGAATAAATTCCGAAGATCTGACGTGGCCGCGTCGATAACACAAAAATTGCCTTCCATTCTCTCTCGGATAGCATAATACGCAATTATGATTGTTGAAAGAGCTGTGCACCTGTGGTTCGACCAAGCACGCGTACGCATCGATTACTTTAAGGAAAATAGGTTCTTTATGGGAAGTTACTATGTGAACTCGATCGAAATATGAAGTTTTTGGAATATTGTTAAACAAACGTCTCTTAAATCTTAAAGTTTTTAGCTTGAGAAAAGCCACAAAGCTCCTTTTTAACTGAATAATTTATCAAGAAGTAATTTACGCGATTAAAATAGAACTTAATCATCGACTGAAGACGGTCTGAAACTAATTTAAATTTTGATTATTTGTGATATCACTATGTAATACATTGTTATAACAAAAAAATCCGTCGATTTTAAATTAATACACTTTAACAAATTACTTAATATAGGGTATTTGGTTGTTATGATTAGCAGTAAGATTCGAGTAAATTAATATTATTGATTAAATCGAAACTTAAAATTGTAGGCATAATGAGACAGCAAAAGACATTTAAATTTGGGTGGACAAGTTCATTTCAAAAGTGTGCATGTTTTTATGAACCTGACAAACAAACTTCCCAGGCGCTGCATACAAAATATAAGCTTGTGACGTCATAGTTTTGTAGACGATTATTATGGAGCGTTTTGAAGCTCGCCCAAATAATGTACTATTAAAACTGTAATATCTCGTCGATTTATCGAGGTATCAAAGCGATACTTTCAACAGTACATTTGTGGTCGAGTGCAGTGTAAAAAATAGTCAAGTTCCCAATTGCTTACCCACTCACTGTTTAATAGTCGATCCTAAATCATGTGTTACCAGTTGCCCACACAGTAGACCATTTATAGTCGTGTTACGCACCCTTGGTACGGCTACCGATAATTTGGCCGCGGTCGCCCCCAGGGCAGGATTCAAAATAACAATAATTTGCCAAATTTATTCAGATGATCGAGCCTTTGTTTCAGGTAATGAGAGGTTTCGCGTACCAAATTTAAAATGCCATTACGTGCGTAATGTCCAGAGGAAATTTAGTGGGTACAGTGCGCCTCGAAACTGTTATTCGTTTATATCCCGTGACTGATATTTTTTTACTTTTGCACGGTTTACGTCTCTCTCTTTTATCACCAAAATTTTGATTGTCCCAACTATTATGTGCCTTTTTTTAAATTTACATTCAGTAAGTGAGTGAATGGATAAAAAATTTAGACCAAAAGAAGTCCAAAAAGAATTACTTGTAGTAGAATAATTCTCTTTTAGCAGATGAACATAGATAATAGACTTTAGGTAAATAATAGAAAATATTTGAAGTCTTACCTCAATAATGTATCTTCAACATTTAATTAGTTCTATTATCATAACAATATAAACATGCAAAATTTCATATGACTGTTTCTCCCGGGAATCAAACTCGTCAAACCCAATCATAATTTCAAAGTCAGGGGAAGTTATTCATAACTCGTTACTACTTGTTACCTCTATTATATTTCGTAGCTGCTGATTGACCATGTAGCTCACTGTACGTAGTTTGCAGACCGTTTTCAACTTACGATTATCGTGAGGTCGCCCTTATAATTTGTCTGTTTACTCGATTATTACGTGATTGTGCCGAATTGTGGACCTGCGTCGACATAATGAAGTCGTAAATTACAGTTCTATAAATTAAGATTTCGATCCGACCAAATTGGTAAAAGCTGAGTATAACTTGCACTAGACTTTTGAATATGTCGGCAGGAGTCATCGCTCGCCTTCATTATAGAATGAGTAACAAGCTGCACGTGCACGGGTCACGTCACCGACCAGCTGAGTCGTTAGTCACTCCCCTCGCCGCTCGACTCGACTATAAAAGGCCCTCACTTTGAACAGTGCAGGCAGTCTTGGCTCTGGCGTGGCACGGTGCACTAGTTGTATCGTTGCAATAGCTTATCCTAGACACCTTTGGATAATTGATTCGATTGTCGAATTAATTATTATCGTTAATTATAAAACTGCTGCTGTGCAATTTG
Source organism: Maruca vitrata (assembly GCA_039566165.1). Taxonomy (NCBI): domain Eukaryota; kingdom Metazoa; phylum Arthropoda; class Insecta; order Lepidoptera; family Crambidae; genus Maruca; species Maruca vitrata. The sequence continues at coordinate 6,661,931 of CM076930.1, forward strand.
TAATTAATAAATCAAACTCTAATTGTAGTTTATGTCTTAGGCATTTGCTACAATTGCTATGGTCATACTTTGATAAAAGTGATAAGTGATGGATATGGTTCTCATTATGGAAATTAATAAATTATTAGCTCGGTTTTGATATACCTGACGTATTATTCATTATTAATTACGTAGTTGCATACCCCGCTTCCTACATCAGAAGTGGGATGAGATCCACACCCACTACTTGTTCAATAAAAAATGTGTTACAAGAAATACCTTTGAAGGGTTTATATGGTCGTAAGGTATAAAAAAAGAGAATAAAAAAAAAGAGAGCAGAGTTTTGAAGGGCTGTTTGCCGGACCAAAACTGGTATGAAAAAAAAGAGTAAAGTAAAAAAAAATAGCAGAGTTTTGAAGGGCACGTGGCCGGACCAAAACTGGCTAGTGTTGAAGGGTTCTTTAAAAAAAGGGAGAGGGAACCGGACCAATACTAGTGCCTGAAGGGTCTAATTAGAGACCGGACCAGAGCAAAGTGTGAGATATACGAAGGGTCGATGTGGACCAGACCAGAACTATTGTAATATATCTGAAGGGTTAATTGTAATATATCTGAAGGGTTAATTGTAATAAATCTAAAGGGTTAATTGTAATATATCTGAAGGGTTAATTGTAATAATATTTCTGAAGAGTTAATTGTAATACATCTGAAGGGTTAATGTAGACCAGACCAGAACTAATTGATTTGCAGGGTCATTATAGACCGGACTAATTAATTTTGTCAGGATGATCGAACGATGCTTTTGTTACAGAAATCTAGACATGCTTTAGTTGAAGCGTTCGAGGACGACCGCTAGTCAGGTTGGCCGTGTCGGCAGGAGTCATCGCTCGCCTTCATTATAGAATGAGTAACAAGCTGCACGTGCACGGGTCACGTCACCGACCAGCTGCGTCGTTAGTCACTCCCCCTCGCCGCTCGACTCGACTATAAAAGGCCCTCACTTTGAACAGTGCAGGCAGTCTTGGCTCTGGCGTGGCACGGTGCACTAGTTGTATCGTTGCAATAGCTTATCCTAGACACCTTTGGATAATTGATTCGATTGTCGAAGTAATTATTATCGTTAATTATAAAACTGCTGCTGTGCAATTTGTAATTAATAAATCAAACTCTAATTGTAGTTTATGTCTTAGGCATTTGCTACAATTGCTATGGTCATACTTTGATAAAAGTGATAAGTGATGGATATGGTTCTCATTATGGAAATTAATAAATTATTAGCTCGGTTTTGATATACCTGACGTATTATTCATTATTAATTACGTAGTTGCATACCCCCGCTTCCTACAAATACATCCATTTTGTAACATCTTTTTTTTTAAAGTTTTTTCAGTAGTAGGTACCTACTTTATGTTTTTTCATTTAAAGTGGAATTAAAGCATTATCATAGATCACTCCTTTGCTTGACTAAACTGAACACTGAAATAATCCTGTCTTAATTAGTATACTTACAAAATAAATGAACTAGGATCATGATAAATATTGTAGTCCCGTAACATAATGCAACATTACAATAAGTTACCATATGAACTTATTATTCTTATAATCCCAATTCTAACCTCCAAAACACTTTCCAACAACTAACTTATAACTGTTTTAACATCCTCACTTAGAATTAACCAGTTTACGATAACATTAAGTTAGTAAGTGCTCACTAAATATTAATAATTATAGTCTAATCTCTAATATTCGGCCGTTAGCCTGTTGGAGCATAAATTGCAATTATGTAACGATACCATAAAGAACAGTGTGAGGCGAGTTTTAATACGCCACCTTTGATAGCTGTTTGAATCCCATAATAAAACCATAATATAATGGTGGTCGGTGCGCAGTCGCGCTCATTTTTCACGGTTGTTTAGTGCCTAAAATTAAAGAGACTCCAAAGCTTTTATTGGAGGTCCGTGCCATAAAAAAAGAATATAATTTTTTTTTTAAAGTTACGCTACTGTGCACTGCGATTCTTAAGGTCTTACGAATGATCTCTCGACAGTCATAATGTCAGAATACGTTCTCACCGAACTATGACTGTAAAGGAACAGTATGCGCACTAATATTTGCGTGCAAAAGTGTGCGTGCATATTCTATTACTTTTATAAATGGCACTACGTACTTACTGCAGCGTGATAGGTTATTTTTGACGTGACATTGACAGACATGTCAATATTCACCAATCATACTGCAGTTAGACCTCACGCCTACGTATTGCCATCTAGTGCATTTCATTAACTCTCATTTCGACTATCGATATCTTTGAGTTTGGTAGGTGGTTGGCTTAACATTACTATTATACGTCCGAACGATTTCAGCCATGGCGGCCGATCTCAATTGAGATCAACCAAGTGCGCCGGACATTAGTGCACAAGTGTGCGCGCAGACACATGTGCACTCTCTATTCCCTTACTCTCATAATTCCCGATGAGAGATCGGGCGCAGGACCACTAGCTTAACGTGCTTTCCGAGGCACGGGCATTCAACCGCCAACTTCCTAACTCTGGGCATTTCATTACAGATAAACTCACACAAATTTTGCCCGACCCCGGATTCGAACCGGGGACTATATAACATACAGAACCATGAAGCAAGCTCACCGTTCCAAGACGCTGTATTATGTTCTTGTATGCCACCGCTTAATTCCCTGTGACCAATCGAGACCAACCTGACAATTTATTATAATGGGCACACGTAATAATAGCTCTTTATTCTCTACTTTATTAGCTAGAGTTTAATTGCTGTCTATGTTCAAATTTGGTATTCCCCGTAAAGGAATATTTGATTGATTACTTTCATGGAGATTACATACAAAATACATACAGCGATTATGTGCTTTTAATGGAGAAAAATGGTTTGATAAAGTTGTTTTGCAATTACTTTGTGTTGTGAATTGAATAACGAATTATTCTCTAAGAGTAATGAAAACGAACTTCTGACTATGATATTAGCTCAAGAATATCTATGTTATTGAAGAATATGGATCAGTAGGGTATTGGATATCGTACAATCTAAAAAAAGGGGAAAAGTTTTTCTCTCAAAAATCACAGAAAATCGCAAATATTTCCGAAATTCGCTTAGACTCAAGCTTTGCCATAATTTTTTGAATATTGTCTTTTATTGGCGTAAACACTACACATTTGAAATAATTTTACGGATTAAACTCGCGTCTATTCTAAAACATGTCATTAAGAGACTTCTTGATTTATGTTAATAAATAAAATAAGTATGGAGAATAATGAAAAGAAAAACATTCTCAGAAGATGCAGTTTGACAATTAGCATAATTACAAGTAGGTATCAAAACGCAAAACATAACGTTACAATACCAATACTACAATTCCAACAGAATCTTAATAGGCGCACAGTGGTCTTCCAAAACCAAATACCCGTTCTTAGTCCAGTCATTTAAGCTTAAATTAGGTAAGAATCTCGGAATTCGAGATACCCAGCTGTAAGTCTGTAAATACTTAGATATTGACACCCTAAAGGTGGTCTCAAAACCTACATATGGTAGGGTGTACGCAACTATTAAATTTTCAAGGCCAAATGTCACAAATATCAGTTTTATGAACTTTTGAGCGAAACGGCAAGTTTTATCATAAAAGTGTGTAGGAGAAAATTGCTTATCATCTAATTATCTATAAAAATTGTCTCTACGTTTTATTCCTAAGATTCACCATTTCGGAGATACTGCGATGCAAATGGTTGAAAAATTTGTATTTTCAAAAGCTTCCAGACCCCCGTGCGATTGTGCTAGACAGTTAAAATTTTCACAACTGATGTATTTCAGTAGCCTCTATAACATCTAATACTAGAAAAAGCTTAAAACCAATGTTTAAGTGGGTTCTTATACAAAACTATGGTTTTTTTTTCTCACACTTGGCCGGTTTTTAACGTGGTTACCCCAGTAAACCTATTCCAGACGACACCTTTTATACGTGAAGAACACGTTGTTTATATGGAAGCCTAGTTAAATAATTGTTTTATGTTGTTTTTAGTACTATACATATACGTTTCAGTACATTTAAACTGCTTATTATAGGTCAAAAAGTACGAAATAACCAATTATTAGAATTTCTGTTTGAAGTATAACTGAAAAAAAAAATACATTTTAAAAATGTTAACTGTCCATCTAACTCGATTATGAACGTGAAGATCCATATTAACCAAATTTAATTTAATGAAACGCAGAAATCTTAAATCTTCTGAATACTGAAAACAACACAAAACAATTATTTAACTAGGCTTCCTTATAAACAACGTGTTCTTCATGTATAAAAGGTGTCGTCTGGAATAGGTTTACCGGGGTAACCACGTTAAAAACCGGCCAAGTGTGAGAAAAAAAAAACCATAGTTTTTGTATGAGAACCCACTTAAACATTGGTTTTAAGCTTTTTCTAGTATTAGATGTTATAGAGGCTACTAAAATACATCATTCGTGAAAATTTTAACTGTCTAGCACAATCGCACGTGGGCCTGGAAGCTTTTGAAAATACAACTCATTCAACTATTTGCATCGCTGTATCTCTGAAATGGTGAATCTTAGGAATAAAACGTAAAGAAATTTTTTATAGATAAATAGAAGATAAGTAATTTTCTCCTACACACTTTTATGATAAAACTTCCCGTTTCGCTCAAAAGTTCATAAAACTGATATTTGTGACATTTGACCTTGAAAATTTAATAGTTGCGTACACCCTACAATATGTAGGTTTTGAGACCACTTTTAGGGTGTCAATATCTAAGTATTTACAGACTTACAGCTGGGTATCTCGAATTCCGAGATTTTTTCCTAATTTGACTGGACTATCTTTAGCGCAATAAAGAAAACAATCGCTCTCATTTCTCGAATGAGCAGCGCAATGTTATTCCCTCTGCCTACGCGGCCGATGAAATCATCCACATAATACGTTTACAATGTGCAAGCCGGGTCGGCCCGAGGCTCGCGCCACTCTTTATAATTTGATCACATTTGTACCGCGGACAATGCTGGCCAAAGCGCGCAGGCGACAGGTGAGTAGCGACTGCTGTGGAGTCGTGTTACTCGATTATTTTATTTAAGATCAATATCATCAAAAAGAAAAACCTTTTAGCGTTGACAAATTTTTGTTTTATTTTACCACATTGAATGACAACTACCTACGCAATATAGCGTAGGTTAGTGATGTTAGGGGCCGATTTATATAGTATTTAGCATTCAATGAGTTAAGTTTTTCATGGACCGATGAGCCAGAGATGAGATTTTAAGTTATTATTGTAGAGAAAAAAATTAGGCGCATGCTGTTCTGCGAGATCGCTTGTATCAGTCAGTTCCTTTCCAGCCTTTTCACACACGGCGCAAACATACTATGACTAGCCTTTGAGAGATTAGGTTTAACTTGATTTCTGGGATATGGGCCAACTTACCATGCGCCAATGCATCCACCAACTCTCCAAAAAGAGTAATTAATAACTTAACTTTCACTTTCTAGCCCGGGACCTGTAAAAGGCCCTAGTTAGTAGTCTTACCGCTTGTCACCGCTAGACCGAAAATCAAAAAGCTCACCGGCCAAGCCGTCTCCAAACATCCCCTGTTCTCGTCTCGAGCGACTCCTTCAGTGGAGTCGCCGCGGGCGCGCGGAGCCCGCTACTTTTTCTCCAACATAATAAACATTTGTATTCAACGCGCGCCAACCAGCCATCTTAGCCCCGGGGTACTATGGTCAGGCTTTTTTTTATTTCCGCTTAGATATTGGCGACAGAGCGATCTTTCTTATTATTAAGTAAATAAGGCACGAAACGCACTGGTTCTCATCATCATCACATCATACTGCATAGTTTAAGCTTTCCGCGTCTGTCTGTCCCTCATCATCAGCCCATATACTTCCCCACTGCTGGAGCACGAGCCTACCCTAAACTAGGGCGATAAGGCCTTAGTCGACCACGCTGGCCAAGTGCGGGTTGGCCGACTACACAACCTAAGAATTTCTTCTTAGGTGTGCAGGTTTCCTCACGATGTTTTCCTTCACCGTTAAAGCGTCGAATGATCTGTCTGTCTGTCCCTATGTATGCTTAAATCTTTAATACTACACAACGGATTTTGGTGCGGTTTTTATATAAATATGTCATGGACCCGCGAGCTCGCTTGCAGAATGCAAAAACCTATAATACAGTTATGCTTTTGCATTCTCTTAAACTAGACACGATCTCTTATTCTTCACCACAGATATAAACACACAGTCTTTAGCTTGACAATCACTTATACATATACCTACCGATTTTAGCTTGCTAAATGATTCCTTGGGTCAACGATTTGTCAAGTTATTTCCATTTTAACTATTAGTTTTGAATATCTACTTTTATGTATGATGTTAAATATGAGTAATTTATTTCCTTAATCAACCGCGAAACTTAGGAAGCTATTTGGTTGCTTTTAAATTAGAGGAAATGAAATTAAGAACAATGATTAACATATCATTATACGTATTTGTTGAGAACAGAGTTTCATATTAACCGACACGTTGTAAATAACATAATATGACATTACAGTTACTACTTAACTGAGATTTCTTTTATAAAATTAACACACAACTGTTAGAGATCATTAAAATTATAAGTTAATATTCAGCCTCATAAAACTTGACAGAATTATTATAAACAAAGTAATTACTATATTAATCAACGGAGCGCTCTCACACAAGTTTTACAGTGATAGGGTCACTGTCTACTGATGTAGCACAGAAGAATAAGTATAGCATTATAAAATTTAAAAAACAATGAATATGCTATTTTAATACAGTAATAAAATAAATAAATAAATATTTCACAACATCACACACATCGATCTGATCCCGTGGTAATTAGCTTAAGCACTATCATCATCATCATCATCATCTCAGCGTTCTCCCGGTTGCATCCTTGCGGAGCCCGGGGTCCGCTTTCCTGCTCCTAACTCTCCACCTCGCACGGTCTTCAGCATCCTTCGCGGAGAGTTTGTTGGCACGCATGTCATCCACTACGACGTCAAGCCAGGCCTTCTTGGGCCTTCCCCTTCTGCCGGGACCCGGCGGTAGCGACATTGCGAGACACTTGTTCCCTACGTAGTTTGCCGGTTTTCGTAAAACATGTCCGTACCAACGTAGGCGGCACTCTTGCAATTTATCAGCGATGTCTCGGACATGAAGGCTGCCGCGAATACGGGAGTTTTTTACGCGATCTGCTCGCGTAACTCCCGACATCCAGCGCAGCATCTTCATCTCCGTGACCCGCAGTTCTTGCTTGTGCCGCTCAAGTACTGGCCATGCTTCACTGCCATATAAGAGAACAGGCCTAATGATGGATTTATAGACCTGTCCCTTCAGCTTAACCGGCATTTTAGGGTCGCAAATGACGCCGCTCACCTCCCGCCATTTATCCCACGCAGCAGCAATGCGTGCCTTGACGTCGGAGTCGATGTCGCCGTTCGCGTGGAGTACAGATCCCAGATACTTGAACCGGTCCGTGCGCTCGACCGTGTCTTCGCCTATGCGGACGGACATGGGATCTGTAGTGTTGCAGGCCAAGTACTCTGTCTTCGCCACGTTGAGTTTCAGACCCCCGTTCTCAAGCGATTCCTTCCATGTGTTAACACGTCTCACCAGCCGTCCCCTGTCCGAGTCCACCAGCGCGATATCATCAGCATACATAAGTAGCCATGGTGGCTGCTCATGTTGGTCTCTGATGCTGTCTGACAATACGTCTAATATCAGGCTGAAGAGAAACGGACTCAGGACGGAGCCTTGGTGTACTCCGACGGTTATACGGAAGGGCAAAGTGTCGCCAACAGTGGTCCTAACTACAGAATCGGAATCACAGTACATGTCTCTAATGATATCAACATACGTTTCTGGCACTCCCTTGGACCTCAGGGCCCACCAAATCATCTCACGCGGAACACAGTCGAAGGCCTTCTCCATGTCCAGAAATAGGAAGTGGAGAGGCGTGTTCTTCGTCCTGTATTTCTCCATGATGATTCTTAGGGCAAAAACGGGGTCCATTGTCCCGTGACCGGGGCGGAAACCATATTGACATCCAGAGACAGTGCACTCCTGACGGATTCGAGAGTCCACTATCCGCTCGAATAGTTTCATGGTGTGGGACATGACCTTTATACCGCGATAACTACCGCACTCCTGCACTGATCCCTTGCCCTTGAAGACTGGGGTGATAACACTCAGTCTCCATTGGCGAGGAATCCCGCCCGTGCTTAGTATGCGGTTATAAAGGTTAGTTAGGATGCCCACACCACGCCCACCCATTGCCTTCCAGGCTTCGATGGGGACTCCATCGGCTCCGACAGCTTTCCGATTCTTCATGCGGCGAAGAGCCTTCTCTACTTCTTCAGGCGTTACCGGTGGCACAAGTCCAAGATTCGGAGGGAGGTCCGGTGGCTGCACTTCTCTATGCTGTTTGTTTAACAGCTCGTGGAAGTAAGAGCGCCATCTCTCCTTCACCGCGAGGTCCTCGCATAGTAGGTTACCGTGAGAGTCTTTAACACAGCGGCACTTGGAGATATCCTGTGCCGCTTTGACCCTCGAACGTGCCAATCTATAGATAAGCTTCTGCCCCTCAGACGATTCCAGCCTATCGTAGAGCGGTTGTAGGTGGGCTCGCCTGGCTCTGGCAACAGCTTTCTTAGTAGCACGTTTTGCGGACCTGTATGCGTCGCGATCTTCGGGAGAGTTGGACGCTTGCCACTTTTAAAGAGGGTTTTCTTCACCCTCGTCTCCCTCTGGACTGTGTCGTTCCACCACCAAGTCTCCTTGTCAAATTTGCGTCCACCCTTAGACGTGCCAAGCACTGACTTCGCCGCTTCGGTTATGGTTGCCTGAATCCTGTCCCAGTGGTTCTGAACTGGTTCGTTCTCAGACTCAGCGCACTTGTCGCCGATAGCTGAGACGAACACCTGGGATTTGTCATCGTCAAGCCGCCACCACCTTATTTGACGCCGACAGCGCTCAAAGCTCTTGGCTTTGGGCTTCACGCAGAGATCCATGACAAGTAGACGGTGTTGTGCAGTGAGACTCTCTCCGGGTATGACCTTGCAGTTGACTACTTTGCCGATGTGGTGCCTCCTAGTGAGTAGGAAGTCGATCTGGGTAGCGTGCCGCCCACTCCTGTAGGTGATTAAATGTTCAGGCCTCTTCTGGAAAAACGTGTTCACAATAGCCAGGTCGGCAGCCGAACACAACTGGAGGATGTTCTCCCCTTCAGCGTTGCGTCTGCCGAACCCATAGCCACCATGAACACGCTCGAACTCCTCAGGCTCCTCACCCACATGACCGTTCAGATCGCCCCCCAGAACGACTCCCTGAGATGGTGGGATTCCACGCAGCACCTCTCCAAGTCTATCCCAGAATGAAGTTTTTTCGGTGTCGCTGCAACCAGCCTGTGGAGCGTATGCGCTTATCAAGTGGGTCGTAACCCCTTCGATAAGCACCGTTACGTCCATTAAGCGGTCGCTGTAGCGTTTCACCTCCAACACGTCATCCTGCAACTCCCCGGACAGCACAACCGCAGCCGCGGTGTCCCCACTTGGTGCTCCTGTGTAGATCAGCTTGTAGTCATTCCCAATGGCCCGGGATCTGCTGCCTTTCCACCGAGTCTCCTGCAGGAACGCCACTGCCACCCTCCGCCTGGTGAGTACGTCGGCCAGCTCTCTCGCGCGACCGGTAAGCGTGCCCACGTTCCACGTCGCGAAGCGGAGTTTCCGTGGGGTTGGGGCTAACTTCTTTAGCCGCGTCCGTCCCCAGCGCGGTAGCCCTTGCCCACTTGCCACAGGAGTCGGGCGAAACTCCTGCGCGCCGTTTTGCGGCGGCGCCCTATTCCTGGCACTTTCCTTGATCTTACTTTCCATTGTTGAGTAGCTTAAGCACTTGTGTTACGGAAATCAGAATCAACAGTGGATACACAAATAAACTTAAATATATTTAATAATACACCCAGACACGGAACAAACACCGATGTTCGTCACACAAATATTTGTTCCAAGTAGGAATCAAACCCACGTCTCTTGGAACCATAGGTTATAAACCTGAGTCACTAGCCACTATTCCACCGAGCCAGTCAGTGTAATAATATTACTTTTTAGGATCACCTTATATACTTATGTATGACAAAGGTATCTATATCTATCAGATAAGTTCACTTAATTAAGTATATTGTTAAGACTATAGGTTTTATTCGTATTGTATGTTAGATACTCATTAGCATGCCAATAAATGAAAGTTATTAGAACAGGAAAGATCTTCAGACTATACGCGACGTCCTGCTATGAAAAAAAAAACGATAAAGATGATCTCAAACTAAATCGCATAATCTAGTCGCAAAGGAAAAAAATAATACAAATTACTTTTCAAATGACATAAAGTTGACCATAATAAATGCACAGAAACGATCACATCGCTTAGCTAACCGGCTCGTCTTATAGATACAGGGGCTTATTAGCATATCTGCCACTTCGGAGCCACATAATAAATTTGGCCATAGTGCCTATGAGTATGTGACATGGGAATATGCGGTGGAATCCAGAAGCAGGTGCCCATTAATATTCAGATTGATATATGAACATTTGTTGGCTGTCCGTCCGTGCATGTTAAACATCCAAGGTCATTATAATAAATTTTAACATTTTCCATTATCGTGTGTGTGAAAAGTGGCGTTAGCTTTTAATTTTCCTGATAAGAATTAAAGTGTTTGCTACATTTGAATTTATTTTTCGTAAAAGCGTCTTAATATGTTTGTCGGCTCGCATAGCAAAAATATGCTACATAAAAGTATTAATGTAGTTTAAGAGGTTTGATCAGCGGCTTCTTTTTCTGTCCAGGGGGTGTATTACGACCTTTTAATCCCAGTCATTTGTTATTACTACACCTCTTTTTAAAATTTACATAGTTAGTCGATGCTTATTCTTAAACTGACCGGAAATCCTTTAGAATTAAGAGGTCGTAATATACCCCCAGAGGACTCAGAGAAAAGAAACAGAAAATCAAGTTCAATGTTCCTATTTCATTTGATCTATATTCGGTCATGTTAAACTGTGGTTCTAAGAGCAAAGAAAACATACGTCACAAATGTATTGGCATACGATTAACAATGTTCTTACTATTGTTTAGATAATTCACTAATATTCCGATACGTTCTCGGGTTCTCACGAAGTATTTATCAGAGCCATAATTTATTTCTAGAGTGTTATCATTTGTATTAAAATTCATGCAACAAATTGAACGAATGATGTATGGTGTTCGTGAACTAAAGTAAAATCAATGATTAGCTACGATTCTTAATGTATCCGAAGATGTCTCACTTAATGTGGGAACTAACGGATCGACGTTAACACAAAAGTAAGACTAAACGTTCACTTAAATCGATAAAATGTTTGACTTTTCCAATTTTTCAAGTTTAATTATTGGATCAATGAAACGGCAATTCATCAAATACGAGTTAAATGAAAACAAAACAATAGAACTAAGGAAAACAGTAATAAATGTGTATCTTATATTGTTATCGTTTTGTATCTTGTATTATCCTTACTAATATTATAAATGCGAAAGTAACTCTGTCTGTCTGTCTGTTACGCTTTCACACATTTAGTACTGAACCGATTTAAACGAAATTTGTTACAGATATAGTCCAGAGCCTAGGAAAGGATATAGGCTACTTTTTAACCGACTGCGCTATAAAGAAGTAATGTTTTACCCGTTAAACGTCTCTACGCAGACGGAGTCGCGGGCGGAAAGCTAGTCTACAATAATTTTTAATCCAACTTTTGGAAATTCGATTTTATTAGGTACACACTAAGTAATTGTGCTTAGTGTGGTACCTATCTTTTTACTATCTGGCTAATGACTAAACTATAAACTAAAAATAGATAACCCCTTGGCTTTTTTAAAAGTCGGTTAAAAATCAATTAACAGTTTTAAGGCATGTGTGCGTCGATCTTTACATTTCAGAACCGGCCTATTCCTCGTGACAATGACGTATTGTGGCGTAAAGTCAAAGGTTCGATTCTATTAACAAATATTATAATGTGTTTATCAGTTTTAGGAGTTAAACTCTGCGTTGGCCATTCAAGGCACATGGTTTGGTGTGGTCGAAAATGAAGGCACATGATTAATTTCCTTTAAAAAAAATTTGTCTTACAGTCATTCTTTCCAAAAATCAAAGTAAGTTAAGTCAGATATTCAAGTTTGGCTGACCATTTTGATGACTCGGAAAAAAGACCTTACTCATTCTGGTGTCAGAAGGTGTTAAACATTTACAATATCTTGACGAGTTGCATTTTTATTCGTCACAATAATAATTACAAAACACCGGAAACTTGAAAAAAATTGACAAGTTACAAAACAATGAAGTAACTTTTTTGTTTTTTTTTTGCAGGAACATAAGGACACAAGACACATCCGACCTGACGATGATCTACAGCCCGCATCCGTCACAATAATTAGCGTGAGCAAAACGCCGCCAGCCGACGGCAATATTTACATGCGGCACAATAAATCATTCGGCTCACTTTCCTAAATTGATATTGTAATCGGGTTCGTTTTGCTCCCGTTGTCCGTGAATAAATGAAGACGTTGCAGTGATGTTGCTTCGTTAAATTGCTATCTCTTGTCGCTGTTCTGCGGTGGAGTGGACTGGCTGTTTAGTTTTTTTTGTGCAACATTGTGCGGTAAATTTTGTAGTTTTGTTATGTAATAAAATAAATAAAAATATATATTTGGGACATTTCCACACACGGTCATAGACCCCAAACTAAGAAAGGTTCTACTATGGGCGTCAGCGTTTTATACATACATACATATTTATAAATACATACCTAAATACATATTCACACCCAGACGCGGAACATACACCGATGTTCATCACACAAATATTTGTCCTGGGTGAGAATCAAACCCACTACTCCTGGAACCGCTAGCCAGCGTCACTAATCACTGTTCCACCGAGTCAGTGAATGTCATCATTTTTTGTATTTTTTTTTTACTTAATTATGTTGGTTTCTATAATTCAGTTTAATGCTCATTATGCTATTTATTATAGTTGTAATTAAAACTCACAACCCATATATAAAAAAAAAGAAAAAAAGAAGCAAACGCAAACAATTTTATTATTCATGTATTATAAAGCCGATGCATAAAAAATCAGACGTTCAGATTTCAAGATCGATTTCATTTCTTTGCAAATACATAATTAAAAGTGTAGTATTTGATAGTTCCCCTGCTGCATGCGCAAAAATTTGTAGACTCGATTACACTCGGTAGTCAGTGTCTGGGTGTCTTATGTCCTTAAAACATTCAGAGATCCATTTTTATAATCTCCATAGATTTCTACATTTGCTCGCAATCGTTCTTTAAATAATACCCAATACTATCGATCACTAAAAAAACAGTCCCCTAACACTTCTCCACAGTCAGCTGTTCCACTTATCGCGTACACCGATACAAAATGGAGAATCACGATGAACAGCCCCTGACTTATGTCCCGGTCTCGGTGATATGTTCATCTCAACAATAAATACCGGGGGCCAATTAAACGGGGGCCAAGCGTTATGATGGCTCCCATGCAGTTGTTCAAGTATATATAATAGGTATAGGATCTAGAAGTGATTATCAGTACGATGTGATGAATTTCCTATAGTATAACATAACTATACTATAGGAAACCTAACTTTGTTGTAGGTGTAGCTAATAATCACGCATACCTACCTGGGAAACGGAGGTTTAGGTAGTTACGTAGGCCTAGAAGGTCCTTAATTAGCTATTCTTCGTTTATGAAAAAAGTACAAGCTCTTACTTTACATTCTTAAACTCATTTGTTTTTTTTTTTGGCGCAGTAATGAATGTGTGATTTTAATGCCTAGTCTAGTAAACTAGTAAACTGCAAGCTACTTTGTTCGAAGCCTTTTTAAATAAATAAATATTTAAAGCTTTTCTACACACGGTCAAGCTTTACGAAGGATTTTGTTACGCCTGTTACGATAAAAACGGAGGAAACTTATAAAATTACTTATTGAGTCACATTTTGGTGAATTTATTAAATGTTAATGTATAAAACTAAGCAACTAACCTAATTCTAGTCTTAAATACGTTTTTTTTTTCTTAGCAGACAAACGATGATGGCTTGGAGGAACCTCGTCATCATCACCGGACTTGCGGGGGAGCGGATGGCTCTCACCCCTTCATTTAGTATTTATTTTCATAAGCTATAAAAATCGATTTCTTGAACCGTCATTTACACCCTCGCTCCCATTACACATGCTGTATAGAAAGCAATCTCGAAAAGCCCGAGCTAAATATCAGAGCGATATAAAATGTGAGAACTCATCTGCATCCGAGTCGCATGTCGCCGATGAAATTGTTTTGCTGAATCGATTAAGCGATCTCGTATCGATTTGAATCGATTTTTTGTTCCTTGCCCTTTCAGTTCGCCGCCTGTTGATGTCTTTATTTAATCAATTCAAACGTTGATGATACGTCTACAAGTTCATTAAACGTTTCTCTTTTCATTACTCGTTTAACTGAACAATCAATAATAATAAAGAAGTTATAATATTAATATCTCACAGCATAGATATGTAAGTTGCTTTTGCACTCTTGTGAAATATATCAGAATCTATAGTGGAAAATATTCGCATTTTCTTAAATATTATGAAGAACACACTCAGACGTGGGACAAACATCATTGTTTTCATCACACAAATATTTTTCCACTCAAGAGACAGGAGCTCTACCAAAAACGCCATCGAGCCAGTTTATCTAAAGATAGTTGGATAACTTAAAAGCATTAAATTTACTGAACTAATTCTTACACTTACTTATAAATCTGATGAGTTATTCATTATTAAACATCACAATTTCTGACACAATAAGATAAGCATAACCCTATCTGGTCAGTTATGTAAAGGCTCGATACATATTTATCGTCTCAAATTCGGATTATTATTATAATTGGTGGAAATACCCACAAATACATTTTCATATTGCATAATTTCATTTAAATTGGTCAAGGTGAAGTTGCATTTTCACATAATAAAATAAAGGTTTCAATACTATTAATAATAAAAGTTCTACAAAAAAGAGAAATAATACCTAAAACATAAAATGCAAATGAAGCAAAGTAACTTCCTGTTTCTTATCTGTACTTAAAACAATAAAATAATATCTAACTCTATTCAAAATTAATACCGTAGCCAATATTATTAAGAACACCCAAGTTAAAACTAGAAATAACTTAATTCCAATAAAATGTTATGGTCCGTTGGCTATTTATGAAATCAGCAAATGCATTTGTGACATAGATTCCTCTCCAATACAGACGGCATTATTCAAGATTGTCAAGCCAGATTAAAGCTATTAAGGGTATAATATGCACATGGAATTATGGAAATTGGATTAATTCTGTCATTTGATTCGAGTCGGCTGTGAAATAGAAAATGCTTATAAAGCTAACATTGCTATTAAGGCCGTTAAAGAAGTCTAGAAAATTAACTATTTATATAATATTTGTTTCTGATTACAAAACAGGTCATTATGTAATGCGAAGTGATTTCACCGTCTTCATACTTTTGCCCTGGATATGTGTATTTTGTATTATACGAGTAGAGTAACATATTGAACGAAGATTAAATTTTATAAGATGATTTACTTGGAATTTAGCCCACAAGCTTATTTAAAGGAGTATATATTTTTTTTCGGTCGTACGTACCCACTTTGATGGGAACCAAGCCACGTTTGGCACAAATCACTGAAAATCTTTACTTCCTTAATTACATATACATGTGCTAGTCTAACTAAACTCTTTCTGTTTGTCTATCGAACTTGCAAATCTGAACTGCTGAACCGATTAAAATTAAACTTGGCACAAGTGACCATCTAGGTCACTTTTTAACTTTACAATTTCGCGATAAACTAATTTACGCGACTATAACAGAATAAACTTCCAAATTGTTCAAACATGCTTACTCAGAAACAAATACTTCACGCATAGTAAGGGGCGACGATAGGCCAATAAAGTTCGAAAACCCTACTACTCAGAACTAATCAGTTACAAAAATACACCCTTGAAACCCATCTATCACAAAATTTGTTGGGGCCAAAAATCACCAGCCTACATTTCCGCTTCTTACTCTCCCTTGCAGCCTACCACTTGCTAACAACCTCTGTCATCACATAGATCAGCCGGAATGCGGGCCTCAGCCTACGGTTTGGCAATCCGCGACATTTCGCTGAGACACAACTGGCCGTATCGATAGTTCTAATTGGAGAAGAGCTGGGCTTAAAATGACCATTTGTAACCCTTTAGCGACTGCGATTTCTACTTCGACAATTAAGGGTCTGTTTCGATAGAGCTTTAGATTCTTTGTTCGGTAACGATTCACATGTAATTGTTTATGATAGTAAGGAACAATGTTGTGTAGTCAGTCATGTAGGTTTAAATATTAATGCTCGATTTATGCAGAACATAATATGTGCACGAGTGTTTGCGCAAGTACAAGTGCAATAATAGATCAGGCGCAGGTTCGCCAGCTTAACGTGTTTACTTACCAAGGCACCGGCATGCATTTGCCATCTTCCTGTCACCCGGCTAAGTCATGTCGCAACAGAAAAATTTACACAAATTTGGCCAGGACTCGAATTCTGGACCTCTCAGTTCTTACGCAACGCTTGCCACGACCAACAACTGCTACATAGGTGGTAATTATGACGCAGTAAAGACTAAGACGGCCCAACTAGTATATCATAGTATTTACTGCGTCATTCGTAAAAGCTCTTGTAGAAAGCTCCCACATTTAGTCCCACAGATATCTAGATAGCCACTACAAACGCTACCGGAGAATGTTCGCGCGAGTTTATCAATGGATCGTGACCTTATTTCATTTCGACCTTACCAGTCTGGTCCGATGGATGATATGTAAATGCGAACATGAAGTATGAATAGCTAGGATCGCAGAGCATGACCGATGAGCTTAATTTGTGCTCTTTTAATTGGTAGTTGGGAAATATGATCTGTTTCCTGATTGGTCGGAACCTGTAGTTGCATGCTGTATATGCAAGCTATTGATAGAACCTATTCGCTTTCTTTTATTAGTAGTCTTAAGGGTATTTTTCACAGTTCCTATAACGTAAGCTCGACATTACGCAATAAAGAACTAAAGAACACGCACTAGGCCATCGTGATTGACTAAGGCCTCATTAGTTTAAGGTAGGTAATGTTTATAGGCTAATAATAATGATATTTTTTCAAAGTCAGATCATACAATCGTAGTATGCACCTTTGATGATGTTTTTTTAACTGTTAATGGTTTTTAATAAACCTACCTCACTCAGCAAGCCTAGTGCAAAAACCAAGTAAAAAGGCAACTAACTAAATATTTTACTTATGTACATATAGTACTTGTGTTGAAACTAAAACATCATGTCCTTACCGGTTCTTAAGGTCAAAACACACTTCAATAATCCAAACTTAAAACAATGATCACGCTCTTGTTTTTCTTAAGAGAGCTTTTAAAAGCTTTCCATCACGCGGCCTTTTAAAAGAACAATATCTGCGGCCACTCACGCGTGCAATCAGCCAACACGACACGGAGAGAAACAGGCCAGGATTGAATGTGCGCTACCGATTTTGGTTCCGTACCTTAATTATTACTATTTCGGTATATTTCGAAGTAAGGAAATATAGTTTAAATGTTGGATTGTGTTGGTGAAAGTTTGTTGTTTTCCATCCTTATCTTTTTACTACAGGTGTACTTATTTTTCTGATTTAAAATTACGCTCTTGCTAATATAAGTTAACCAACATTCTCCATATCAGATTTAGTATTCTATACAAATTATAAACTCTAGTTGCTAAGTCATTTATCCCGATAAACATTACTCTCTTTAGCGAAGTCGATTAAAAAAGTAGCCCATTCCCAGTTTCAAGACTATCAGACTTTAAAGATCAAGTAGTAGCATATTGGCTTGAAAGCGTGACAATCAGAGCTACTTCCGCATTGACAATATAAGTAAAGACTTCGAAAATCGTCGATGGCCGAGTGGTTACCTCGTTGCATCCAATGCGATAGGTCGCCAGTTCGAACTTCTGCCACGTACCACTATGTTTTACAAATTTGAAATTCATATGTACGATTATTCGACGCTTTAACGGTGAAAGAAAACATCGTGAAAAAAAACCTGCACACCTACGAAGAAATTCTAAGGTTGTGTAGTCGACCAATCCGGCTGATGATGATGATGATGGATTATCATCCATCATATATAAAGATATAAAGTCTTAAATATTGTTTCTCTTTAAGAGCATCGCTGAGGCGCTGACTCAAAACCGTTTTTAATGGAAACGTTCCGTGTGGAACCCAAAAACTAAAAATAAAAGATTGTTAAAAAAAGAATTGCATAAGCGGGTAGTGGCATGTGGATTTGCATTTGGGCTACCGCTGCCCCGCCGCTTGCGTTTATCGACAATTAACCGATCCATTCTCACGATTTAGTGCTTATAATTGGAGTTAGATTGCTAAAACCGCCGTCAAGGGAGAGTTTGACTTGCATTCGGAGAGTTCCTGATTAATTTTGTAGGTAGATAAATTATGTTTTGTTGTTTTGTATGTATGTTTTGTTCAAAAAACGAGTTCAAAAAACAATAAAAAAACGATACAACGCATAAAAAGTTACTACGCTACGAAATAAATAATACATTAAAAAAGTATTTTTGTGTATTATTGATAGGAAGCTCCGGTTTTTGTTAAATGATCCGGAACCCTGAAAACGATTGAGTTTGCATTTTGAAACAATGTTAATATGAGAATGTAATAAAATTACGAGATACTGACTTGATTGCTTATTTGGGCACTGTACAAGGGCACTAGCCCTTGTATATTACGCTAGAGGCAGTGAGTTCTATCCTTACCCAGCACAAATATTTGTTTAGCAAGTGTTGATAAATGTTATCTATAGTAAGTAGTAAGACTTTTACTTTTATTACCTAACTGCTGGTTCTGATATACATGTTTCAAGTCTTGCAACTAAATTATCCCAGAATGAACCCAACGATATGGCATTGTTTCATACAAGACAGAATTAACCATCAGATACCCAGCTAATTATAACCTGCATCGTAATGTTCACAAAACAAAACGCATTAGTATACTTTCCAACGTTTTAAAATACTTTAAAGATGCGCTCCTAGTTATAATTTTCTCGTTCAAAGTGGTTATTGTGGATATTCTAATTTTACTCACAGCATTATCGGCTGACATCTGTAGTTTTGTCGTTTCTGCACCGGCTGAGCAAATAGGCTGCATAATTTTATTGTCAAAACCCAACATTTAGGCAAACTAAACCTTATTACCTCCTCAAAAAGTTTAAAGTTGGATGAAAACATGAATTAAAGATCGCGATCGCTTCGAACGATAAAATTGTTCGCAACTTAGATGTTATTTTGCATTATTCTTACTTCTTTATTAATTATGTTGATGCCTATCTTTATTTTGATGTTGAGTCCACATTTTTTGCGTTATCTTTGTTGATAAACTATTAAGGTACCTTGTGGATAATATAGTTTGAAATAAATAGATAAAAATGATAATTTCGCACTTCTTTGAAGTCACAATTTGAAAAAGTTACCAACTAGGTACATTATAGTACCTTGTTATTAATTCCTGTAACAGGTAAATACAACGATAATGTACACACAATTTGGGCCCTCGTTTTCTATATCATGTCTAGACATTTCGACTGTACTTTTACTTATCTTAAAATGATGAAGTCTTGCCAGTTCTGTTCAAAGTTTTCCAATAAAGATGATGGATTTTACAAATTATCGTTGTACGGATTTTCACCTATTATATATGTGTTTAAGTAACGGTATTCAATTAACAAAGATGATTAATTTCCTGCACACTCCTAGCAGAGTTTGAACAATTTTATCTGATCAATAGAAAGTGTTTATCTAAATGGTTAAGATAACAATTGACCTAAAATTAGTGTTGATTCAAAGTAAAGAACGGACACAGTAGTACATTCACTGATTTATTACCTACTGTTCACTAAAAGAACAATAAATATTTTGAGCGTTTTATACAATCAGATATTTCGGAACGCCCGGATTTGAAATAAAATAACTGCTCTATACTCTAC
The DNA here is from genome assembly GCA_039566165.1 of Maruca vitrata. Classification (NCBI taxonomy): domain Eukaryota; kingdom Metazoa; phylum Arthropoda; class Insecta; order Lepidoptera; family Crambidae; genus Maruca; species Maruca vitrata. Next base: position 6,682,106 of record CM076930.1, read on the forward strand.
ATTTGATTACAAAAACTGTCATGTACAAACACAATATTCATAAAAGTAGCAGGCTAAGACGTCAAATTTATAGTGCCCAACCTTTTAGATTTCCAAATTCAAATTCTCCTAGTTTACAGTTACCATGACCCTTGATCTTGGTATACCAAAACTACCCTGACCATTTCATCATCGAGTTGCGCTACTGTCTCAAAGTTGTACTATGCAACTTTATCTCATATCTCGTGGTAGGAAAGTGTTAAATTGCGGTGATTACTTTGATTGCCTCCGGTGGTCGTCTTTAGGAATCTCGTATGCTTTAATTGCCCCTGAGATCGTTGCGTGATCCCAACTCACCATTAGTAACTGACTTACTCACTGAAATGCCACCTTTGTCTTAGTTGGCGAGTTTTTAGAAGCGTTTTTGTATTCGCTAAAAGGCATTGCGTGTATAGATTTGTTGTTGTCTCTTTGATATGTTGGTTCGTTGTGCGGTTTAATCAACGTTGATTGCGATGGAAAAATAGTTGGAGTTGAAACGGCAACTGTTCCGATAAGAGTGCTTGCAGACGGGCCGAGTGCAGTTGGTTGCAAAGTGCAGTTTGTTAGTCGTTATGCAGGTGTCATAAACATTGACAGACAATTTACCTACAGTAAAAATTTTGGTAAAGTTACTGATATTGTTTGGTCTGTATAGAAGCGTCGGCAGAAGTATGTTCTTTCTCTGCCCCTAGACTCTAATTGTACCAAATATCATTTGGAATCGGCTTATCGGATTGGTCTTATAGTAAAGGCCTTTGGGGCAAAAAGACAGACGGACTTACGCATTAATAATATTAGTAAGGTTTAACCAATTATGGGCATGCGCATGTCATCTAATGCGATGTCATCTAAAAGCGGCATCTGCATTGGACATTTATTTTGTTTTTTTTTTTTTTTATATTTAAACATCTAGTTTGTAAGTGGCCTTAATAATCGTGCGAAATAAATGGATTAAATGAAGAAGGAGACGGTCTATTTCATACCTGTCACACTAATTATGCTTTACGGTACCGCAGACGAATAGTCTTGTTAAATTACATCTTTAACTACTGTCATGCTCGTCTTGCGTGTGACAAAATTACATTAAATGGGTAGCAAACTACACTTATTTAATTATGAATTGAGATATTACATTTTTATGCTACTTGTCTTGAAAAAATAATAGCAAACTTTTTGTTATGCAGCATGGTAACTTTAAGATACATATTTAATTAATTATCTAGTACTTAATACATTTTTTTAACATTTCTCATCCCTCAGCTCACAAAAAGTAAAATTTAAAACTTCGGATAGTCACAGCCAAAACAATGTAGTTCATTGATAAAGGATTTGTTCGCCCAAGTTTATGGTGAAATCATTATGCACTATTAGTCGTATCTTAATCGGTCGTAACATACATACCAACTAGGAAAAGGAACCGTATTACGTTACGATTGCGATTAGTGTGCTTTGCTTTCCCTGTGACTGTGCGAAAAGCATTTCACCACGTTAAAAAAATGGTTGATACGTTTATGATCCGTTTTGAAGTGGATATGTATGAAAACTTGGACAAACGAAATGTCACTCTTAAAAGACGTCCAACGAACAAGAAGCTCATCGTACCGTCACCGAAAAAGTAGCGAAACCAATTCCCCCCGATAACGGTCCAAATGTAGCTAATCACTTTGTCCCCTGGGAGCAGGGACCGGGGAGAGACAATGGGACGCGATTACAACCGGCCAATTGAGCTGCTTGTAAAACTTGATCCCCCTATTGTTTCCGCAGTCTGTGCGGATGCTGGACTGACGGGTTTTGATGGTTGATGAAAAATGGGACTGATTCAGATTACACACATTAAAAAAATATGTCCGGGATATATACCATGCTGTTTTATTTTAAATATCCAGAGCTTGTTTTCTTCAATTGTGTTTTTAATGCTATACAAAGCTCTAATTAAATTAAAAATTTAAAAAAAATTACATTCATGCCTGACTGGACGGGGACACCGGGAGCTTGTTGAACTAAAACAACAATGTAAACATCCCGGACTTACTCAGTTTTCTGATTTAGATCGGTTAATGCATGGCCGCGACTATGGATGATGGATGGTCATCATGGATTATGTGACATGATCTTGTTTTCTTAGCCAGAATCAAAATAATATAACCACTGATGCGCAAACATATTACGAGCTGCACTCGTAATTTCCACCTAACATTAGTAACGATAAATGGCCTAAGTTCCGATGTGACTATCGCATTAGTATATAGGCCAATTGTTTTACCATGTTTTTATTTACTGCGCCATTATAAAATATTATTAGATTCACGGTGTGCCGTCAAAAATTATCTAAGAATCCTCTCCTCTAAGATCTTTGAGAAGTTCAGAGGTATTTTAGTCAATCTTGTTTACAAAACCAAATGTTTATCGAAGTTAGGAGCAAGAATAAACAAGTTTGTTTTGGTGCAAAACTGCTTTCATTAACCTTTTCACGAGTTCGATCGTTTTATTGCATCCGAACATGTAATTTACGACAAAATTCGCGATGTAAACAGACTCTAACAATAGAAAACTGTCCATCCACCGCTATATAAAACACTAACCAACAATAGACCCATTTGTTAGCTCAGAAAGACAGATACTTTCCACTGGTCAGGCCGTGCAATATAACAAAGCGTTATTGAAAGCAGCAGAGAGCGATGGAGTGCAACGATCCATCACCAGGAGACATTTCCTGACGCGTAGCCATTGTAAGCGTTATGCAAGGAAATCCTTTGTTAGACCTCGACTCTTAAGGCGCTTGCTAGAAATGGCCTGGTCGGGATGTTGTGTGTAACTTTATTCACATGGACCAGAACGGTAATCCGTATTCAGTAGTCACTATCCATCAAACAAGCTAAAAGGTAATTTCTTAGCTTGTTGATGGACAGCGGTGCCCATTGATATACAAATGTTTGGATAATCACCTGTTTTGTACTGTTATGTTTTGTTTTCAGCAGTTATGTTAAGCGTTTAAATCATACAACAAAAATATTGGTATCCTTTGTGGAATTAAAAAGATACCAAAAAAATTATTAGGATTTTTAAGGTTACCATGGAAAATTTTAAAAAATGCAGGAAAAAATTTACATTTCCTATGTTCTAAGAAAAATTCTGTATCTGTACACTAATCACATACAAATCTGAGGGCCTACCATGAGTTGGCTATCGTAAACTTACGTACGTTAAAAACCTATCGAGTTGTTATTTTCATATGGCCGATTGTAGTTCTTCGCGTAACCACCAGGCGGCGCTGTACATGTTTTTCATAGACATAATATTTTCGTAGGCGATATCGAGCGCGTAAGTTTTAAACTCATGGTAGCCCCACTGGTACCTATTAGGGTTCCGTGCCCACAGGGGGAAACAATTTAAATGTCTCCGTTGTCTATAGGACTAGCTCATGAATCGCAATATACAACATATTGTAACTGTTGACATTTTCAACGGATATATTTGTTCCTGCTTTACAACAAAAAGTAGAAAAAAATATATTGCAGAGGGTTCAAATATAAAGACGGGTTTTGATTTCAGGAACAGCTTCGTGGACGAATCCGACTCGCTCTTGACTGGTTGTAAAAATATAACAATATCATACTACTACTATTTTTTTTTAAATAACAGCTAACAAGATGACCTCACTCCATCTGATGGTAAGCGGTAGTGAGATCCAAATATGTGGTCGACAGGCACAATAGACCATATTGAGCCTGTCGCACTCACCCTGAAAGCCCGCTTGAATGCCGTTCCACCTGAAGAAATTGTCTCTCACTATAGTTGACTGGCTTCGTGGAACAGTGGTTAGTGACACAGGTTCACAACAACCTATGGTTCCAAGAGTCGTTGGTTTGACTCCCACCCGGGACAAATATTTGTCTGACCAACATCGGCGTTTGTTCCGTGTCTGGGTGATTTAGTAAATATATTTAAGTTTATTTGTGTATCCACAGTTGATCCTGATTTCCGTAACACAAGTGCTTAAGCTACTTACCACGGGATTAGATCAATGTATGTGATGTTGTGTAATATTTATTATTTTTTATAGTTCTAATCATCGATACTAAGTTATAGTCTTCTACCTCTATACATGACGTATTCAATGTCCTGTTCCAAAACTTCTCCATAACATTTTAGTATAAGTATTTCCACCGAATCAGTTATGTATCAAAACCTGCCAGTCACACTACATAGGTGCGTTACTGTTAGTCAATTTGTCCGCATCAACGCGCTCCTATTTAGCTCTCCAATTGTTCGTGAGACATTTGATTTGTTCCCTTGATCACGCTTTCAAGCAGATTTGCTCTTTACATTGGATACTGGAGTTTTAAAACGGTTCTTTTTTTTATTTTGGAATGATCCTGATAAATATATGGCTCTTTCTTGTAAGATGTTTCGAAAACGTTTTCTTCTTCTTAGTTTTGTTTATAGATCAGAGTAGAAAAGTTCACAAATAAATTTTTAATTAAGACTTTCAAATACCCTGACAAATGTATACTACAAATGAACAAAATTATAAGGTTTGGTACTTAACGCCGGAAACTTCACTGATTTGTGTGCAACTTATGTATTTTATGTCTTTATGTGCTTTGTGTAATTGTATGTTTCCCAAAAATAAATCTATACTAATAAAGCTGAAGAGTTTGTTTGTTTGTTTGTTTGAACGCGCTAATCTCAGGAACTACTGGTTCGATTTGAAAAATCTTTTTGCGTTGTATAGACCGTTTATCGAGGAAGGCTTTAGGCTATATAACATCACGCTGAGACCAATAGGAGCAAAGATACAATGGAAAATGTGTAAAAAACGGGGAAACGCGAACGAAGTCGCTGGTACAGCTATAAATAAATAAGAGGATTAGTTATGTGGATTTAGTGATATGACCTATAAACTGTAAGTATATTTGTTTCTTATGTGTAAGATATGCTCTGGGTACTGATTAATATATTTCATAATGTGCTATCCTTATTCTGTTGAATAGAAACTTAAACTAAAATTTCATGTCCTCATCACCATTATCAGCCCGTAATATTCAGAGTCAATATTAACATAGGACAAAACAGTCCTTATTACTAGCCCAACTGAGGTTATAGTTCAATCTAGAGCCTAAATACCTAATTAGTTTAAAAAAGAAATACTTTCCAGATTAAACTAGTAAGATGACTTTACAACAGATGGCGCCACATATCTACAAAAAGGACATCGCAATAAAATCTTCTTACTCATAAGTTTAATATATAAACTCATTACGAAATGTAATACATTACGCGTTCTTTATTATTACTGAGCATGCTTTTAATGTATAAAGATAAGTGTACATTGAAGACTCGTTCACTTTTCAACTTAAGCTTACCAATTAAAATCATAGGATATCTAAGTAGCTATCAGTTGTCAGTTTAATCTGGGATTATGCCTGGATCCAGTTCTTTGGCAAGGTTTCTAGATATTTCAATGTTGCGAGCACACAGCGCCTTGTGTGTATTTAGAAATCGCTTGTCTCTATTTGTTGACTGAATAAAATAACAAGATAAGGGCTCACACAAGTAGGGACCTGTGATTTTTCTGAAAAGTAAGGTGGTTCTGCATTCTGCACTTCTTGGAAGAAAAATTTTAAACAAATAATGATATAGCAATACAAATAGAAAACCGTTTATTTCGTACAATTTTTTTAATTATATTGAGGACATCCTAAATCTGTTTTCATGTTCTTACATAATTTTTGTAGACGTGACTATAACGTTATTTAATTTATTTAACTTATATATGTAAACTACATAATTATTGGTTACTACATATTTAGTTTAGCAGCAGGTGGTTAATTAAAAATAGTAGGTACGAGTATATCTTATCATTTACTGTATTGGAAACATAAATTAATTTGGTTCAATCAAAGTTTACATAAGATCAAAACGACCGATAGTCTTTTTAGGCATGTAGTTACAATATGCCAAGCAATATCATCCCAATATATTAAAAAAACACAAGAGTGATGTCAAAGAGTAAAATAGGATAGTATTACCTTTAAAATCCTAAAACAAAAGACTGCATTCACCCGTTCCACCGCTCAATCCTAAATCAACTGCCGATCGGAGCCAAAACGCACCTGTTCCCGTCGGGCTTTCATCGAGATTCTTTGACAGCCCTAACGAATACTCATTAGTAACAAAAAGAATACAAAATCGTATACAAACACCTCATACATCCCAATCAGCGCCACATCAGCGCTAAAAGAAACGTCTCGACAACAAATCAGTGACAACCCTGTGTTGGGACATACGGAGCAATTGTTCGTGCAGTTTAGATTATAACGAGCATCATAGTATATTGAGCTTCTATTGTTAAGGCTGTTTTTGTTAAAACTTGAAGTTGAATGTTTAAAATGAAAGGAAAAAATAAGAAAATGTGAGATTAATATGATGACGAAAGTAAAAGAAAAGTTCAATCGTCGTTTTCAGTGAAACTGAAAATAAGAGACGACTTTTCTATCCTGAATGGATTACGATTAGGTAGCTTAATAATCTTGCCTACGAGTTCAAGTAGAATCGGAATTATTTTTGTGTATGTGAAAAAGAAGTAATTATTAAGTCATAATGATCATCAATCAAATCAAATGACGTGACCTACCTGACCACTTTCTTTTACTTTAGAAATCATTTTTTTAGGATTTCTCCATCTAACTAAATCATTAAAAGTTCCGCAGCAAAAGTCTTCAAATGCATCAACAGAATCGTTATCTCGTTACCATCGACCCAGTACACATCTAACTCACCTAGCATGCAAACTTGATTCGTTAACGTCAAACACAGCTCCCCGATCTTTACAGCCGTGCGTGTTGCGTATAAAACAACGCGACACCCAATTACGGGGGTTGAAGAGCAAATTTTTCACCACGCAGCCAACCCTATTTGGCTTAACTTCGGTTCGTCAAACGGACTTGCCTGCACTCATACAAATGCCGATCAAGAGTGGATTCTTAACACTCCACCGTCTGTATATGGAACCGCTGTTTAAATTAGTACCCGCAATTGTGCTATACAGAGGCCGAGTCGTTAACAGTCCTCGTGCGATTGTCAATCGGATTTATCAGGTTGTTAACCGGTGTTTGTTGGTTAAATAGTGTTTGTGTGAAGCATTATGTAGGATAGAGGCATTGTGAGAGGATTTAGTGGTTTGCGGGCATGTGGGAGTTTTTAAGAATAGGCATGAGAGCAATGCTGGGTGTTGTGCTCGGTCGTTTTGTTTTGTTGATTACGTAGGTATGTGCTGTTAGCGATTTTTTCTAGTGATGTAAAAATATAATAATGGTTAATATTTCTTTAGGTATAGAGACCGACTAAAACCCCCTTTTCATGGAATACGTATTGAGATAATGATCGGAATATAAGGTAAAGTTACTAATTTACTCGTATATTTCATATTTATAAATTTATTAATTTACTTTGTTGTATTAAGAATTGTATTAACCATTTTCTCATTGTTAAACCTGCCTTTAAAAAATGAAAGCTTATTAAAAATTAAACGTGGATAAGCATTTATTTTGCCTTATCAAAATGGAGAAGCATTTATTTTACAAAAAAATTAACAACTTATTCCATTTAAATACAAATCAATTATTGATAATCGGTCTTTCAAATCCGTGATCAAGCATTAATTCAAATAAGGTAATTTGTATTACAACTAGTTTCAATCAAGTGTAACTATTATTCTCGCCTGTGTATAAATTGTGCCGGCGACTCATAGAGTTGATTAGAAAAAGTGATCTTGTCTAGCGATATCGGACGCGATACTATGCAATATAAATAGCATTGTTAGTGGTATCAAATGGTACTAAAATAGCTTCCATTAAACTAGCCAGTTCTCACCTCTACTGCTAATAGCTTCTCACGCATCGATAGGGCTGGGACTGAAGAGAATTTGAAAATAAGATTTTTTTAAATGTTTTTTTTTTAATGATTTTTTGAAAAAGTGGATTGTTTTGGAAAGATAACTAAAAACAGATGGATATATTCCTTTGTTTACTTATCTCGTACAGTAATTATATACAACATTGTTATTTTATGCCGGAGATGGTAAAAAAGCTTTTCTCCTCTGGCAGGCTCTAAAACAACTATGTACAATTTTAGACAATAATTTTGACGTGAAAGCCCGTCACACAACAAACGCGTTTCAGTTTCAGTTACATTAATAACACTTCCAGATACGGGACTTACACATCGGAGTTGGTACTTGAACATCTCTTCGTACTCGGATATTTATCCCGGGTTGGGAACGAATCATCCGAGCCACCGGATGAATCACTAACGGACACGACTCCAGACTTGACTTGACATTGACTTTTGACAGTGTCAAAGTATTGCGCTATCGAGCTAGGTATCAAGTATCAAGGCTCGGCTTTAAAGTCAATATTCAGAGCGAACAAGTCGGTGATCACTACCGGTGCTAAATCTTTTAATCACGGAGACATCGCTGAATATTTGCTGCCTATGTGCTATGATAATGTCGATCTCAATCCTAGTCACGGCTTAAATACATAAAATTACGGCTTCTTCCCAGAGGGGTAGGTAGAGATCACTTCCTGCCATGAGCTACAGTCCTGGCACAACACTTTCGCTTCTTCCACATCCATCAACCTCTTCATGCATGCTCGTCGATTACGGGTACTTTTGATTTGACCTCTCTTTAAGATTTGACCTGTATATAGTCGCAGCTTAGTTTATTTAAACCAATATTTTCTTTGTGAAAACTTCCCCTCTATTAAACTGTTTTGTCATTTCACTTTGGACACCCCTGCCTTGTCGTCGACACATATGAGCGATATATTCCTCTAAACGCTAGTTAGGTTTAATCACTCTGCCTGGGCGCGGTCTAGGCAATTTCTGAACCCAGTTCCCGCTTTCGCTGCCACTCGAGCTCAAAGGTGTTTCGAGAGTTGAAGCAAAGGTGGTTCATATCGTATTATAATTAACGTAGAACATTAAGGATTGTGAGATAACGTATTGATTAGTTGGTTGAGAATACAAAACGGTTGAGGCTTTCTTGGGTTTGTTTTAAAGGAAAATTGGTAGGTACTGTTTTATTCGAAATAATAATTCATATTCATTTTATATTATTTTAAGGGCCAATTACTCGCACGCTATTCTTGTATTGATTGAAATTTTTGAAGAATTAACAGTACATAATATTGATAAAGATCAAGACTGATCAATGAAATGTGAGATTGATCAGTCCACTATTTAAAGTCATTTTATAAAAATAAAGCATTTTGAAATGACTGAAGCAAAAAGTATTCCCAGTGGGGTTTCTACAATATTCGTTTAATACGTATCAAAATCAACTTATTTTATTCATCGTTTAGTTAGGTATTCGTTTAAGCGTTTTATGTTGCGTGGTACGTTTAATCGAAATAGGTATATGATTCACTTAATTTGAACAAACTATAGTTAGGGTTTAGGTTACCTATCCTAATCATTAATGTTTCTTTTTCATTACATACAATCTATTAGCTATGTGCGAAGTGGGTGGTAGGGGGCGGCAAATCGATCGAAGCGCACGATGTGGCAGAAACGTGGATTAATTCTGGGCTGTCATGTGTCAAATTGCTTTATTTTCATAAATTCCTTTGCATTTTTAAGTGAAAACGTTACTTACGTAACGTAAACGATGCAAATTCAATACTTATAATAATATTCATATTTTTGTGAAGTAAGAAAATCACTTGGTATAATATACACACTCACTTTATACAATTTTTATTTATTTTGTGTTGAAAAACTAGACGAAAATCTTTATCAAAACATCTAGTTGCTATGATATGACATACCAAAACATCTGGTTGCTATGATATGACAGATCTCAAGTCCTGAATAGTTGTCGCCACTAGGTCGCGCTATCATCGCGCACATAGCGAATATTCCTTCTCAGGTTAGAGACAGTAACTTCTCTTCTAAGTTACATATGAGAGTGTCGGTTGCGCCGGCGCCGCCCATGCTACACTTTTCGCCATCTGGCCGCAGGAAGCACTATCACATTATCAGTCATGCACTTTCCTTTCGTCGCATATGCAGGGCAGACGTATTAAGGCCTGTAAGTGCCTTCAAAGCAAGAAAAGAAAGAAAGAACATAAATTATAAGGATCATAATTACATAACAATATTTTTTTACCTAAATTCTCTAACAAATTGTTTATTTATTTTTCTTTTTTATAATAGGCCAGCAAGATGACCTCACTCCACCTGATGGTAAGCGGTAGTGAGATCCACATATGATGTCAACAGGCACAATAGACCATATTGAGCCTATCGCACTCACCTTGAAGGCCTGCTTAAATGCTGTTTCACACCCCGCCTTGTGGACTAAGACAAAGTGTAGGGCAATAAGAAAGATAAACGGATAAGTAGAGACTATTCCGTCATTTACTCAATCCCATTCAAATATCAAATCAATTCGTAGCCTTTAATCATTCTGCAACTCAAGAAGACTATTAAGAAGTTGAGTTAAAACGAAATTATGGGACTTTTTTACATTAAGTATATTTACCGCAAAGGTTTATTCCACCCTCTCAAACACTTCTGACCCTGACTCCGCTCCTGTTTATCCGCTCACTATCACACTATCAGTCATGAGTTTTGACGCGCTTTCCTTTCGTATGCTCATACGCATATACAAGTAATATGTTATTTATGAACTGTGAGATTGTGGTTCCAACCACCATGGTAGAGAGCCAATAATTCAATACAAGTTTTCGTTTTCTCGGGTCTAATATTTGCGGGCAATGAATAATTATGTCAGATTGTTATAATGGTAAGTGGGTATCAATAGGTTCACATATTATTTGTTATATGGAGAAAATAAGCTATATTCCGCGATTTTTTTGTATTAGACGATAAGGTGTTAAATTCTGGTATTTACAACGAATATTTACCTTAATTCCAATAACAATAACCAAAGAATTGTACCCGTCGCCTTAATATCGGACCAGCTATAAATAAATAAATATTACACAACATCACAAACATTGATCTGATCCCGTGGTAAGTTGTTTAAGCACTTGTATTACAGATATCAGAATCAACAGGGGATACACAAAAATACTTAAATAAACTTAATACACACCCAGACACGGTACAAACACCGATGTTCGTCACACAAATATTTGTCCCGAGTGAGAATCGAACCCACGACTCTTGGAACCGTAGGTAGTGAACCTGGGTCACTAACCACTGTTCCACCGAGCCAGTCCATGAGCTATGTTGAACCAACACTATAATTTTTCGTCATTTACAATTTCCTTTACAAATAATCTGAGTCCCAGCTCCCAATTAGCATAGGTCGTTTCCCGAAGAACTCAATTAAGCCGAAACGTACCGCAAAATGCGTGCCTTACAAAATTTACATGGCCATACAAAAAACATTCTACCCGGGCAGCGGTCGCTCGGCGAATTCGCGAAATAATAGACATGGCATATGTAAATAGTGGGGCAGATCTCCATACATCGATCCTTGATGGGAGCCACGAACTTGCCTGTTTCCATTGCTTTGGAAAAGTTTTGCACTTATTTAAATCATATAACAAACATGACCTTGACTGTGTATGAATGTATTTTCAAATACTTAGAAATTCTTGATGAAGGTTCAGGATGAAGACTTATTTAATCGATACGAATTTTGTAATAGGTAGAGTCACGCGTCGCAATAAGATAGAAACTACATATATAGGATGTTTCTTGCATTTTATATTAAGAAGAACTCAAATCACGGTGGCATCTCAAGTACTAAAAGGACTCCAGTCCAAAGTTAAAGCAAAGGGGCAACCCCCTGAGCAGTAGGTACAAGAAATAATTCTTGACATAAAGTAAACCAATTAAAAATCTTATCATTATGTATCTACTCATACCCAGGGTTAATATAGCTATTCTGTTCGTTTTCAGAGCTTAGTTCTCTGAGCTTTTGGTTATCCGTGCAGAATACCACCCTGTTTAAAATAAAAAACCATCCTATTCGGCGCTTCTTCGCAGTACACTTTAAAGGCCAAAACAATAGAATGTGGAAACGCAAGCGTAGCTACGGCGTCAATGTTAGTCGTCACCAGTAGCGCTACCATTAGTTAAAAAGTTACGGACTCGATATCGTCTACGTAAATACGTCTATGAAAAACTTGTACAGCGCTCCTGGTGGTCACGATAAGAACTAAAATCGGTTGAATGAAAAAAACAACTCGATAGGTTTAACGTACGTAAGTTTTCGATAGCCAACTCATGCTACTGGTGCATTAACAAGAGAGTGTGGTAGAACATGTGACTGGTGACTAGTTATAGATACTCATTCCCACTGACCTTCGTTGACTAGCTCGGTGGAACAGTGGTTAGTGACCCAGGCTCACTACCTACGGTACCAAGAGTCGTGGGTTCGGTACCCACCAGGGGCAAATATTTGTGTGAACATCAGTGTTTGTTCCGTGTCTGGGTGTGTTATTAAATATATATTTGTGTATCCACTGTTGATTCTGATAACCGTAACACAAGTGATAAAGCTACTTACCACGGGATCAGATCAATGTATGTAATATTCATTTAAAATAAATAAAATAAAAAGTCCATTGGTGCATTGTAAACAATGGACACAGCTTCGGAAGAGGCCTAGATGTGGGAATGTCTCCGGCTAGATCTTCTCAACTTGTTTCGATCTCTCGGTGGCCCGAGTTTTTGTCGACCCGAGTAATTCGATACTTGCCTTTGTCTCTTCGTTAGAATATTCCCTTATAAGGCCGCTCTGATACCTATAAAGATACGTCTTGTTTAACTAACTGTTCTGTGTATTACATGTTATTGGTTAGCGGAAGATAGTAAGGATGTTCTGTAATATGTAGATTACCTACATTACCGTAAGTCTTGAAACTACTTATTCTGAAACCTGAAAAGCATTTGTAATCTTAAAAATTATACAAGTCCTTCTCATATGAGTCGAAATACTGTTTCTTAAGCTAATTATGTATGAATGTTATGTAATATATCTTATTAACATAGTAACCCCTCCTTGGACTATATCGCATTTTTACTCACTCCACAAATCTGAAGCACTGAAAGCTGTCACAAACATCCACTTAACTCACTGTTTCTATAAAAAGTACACAATTTTATTCTAATTTGATTTAAAAGTTCTTTTGTGTCTTGTCCCTCGTAGCTATGATGTTATTTGACTAAGACAAAATACTTTCGGCAAACCTTACCTTAAAAAGTGGATATCAACTTAAAACTAAGCGTCGTTGGCCGAGTGGTTAAGGTCGTTGCTTGCCATGCGAGAGGTCGCCAGTTCAAACCCCGCCAGGTACCAATGTGTTTTTCAAATTTGAAATTCATATGTACCATCATTCGACGCTTTAACGGTGAAGGAAAACATCGTGAGGAAACCAGCACACCTGAGAAATTTTTCAACGGTGTGTGAAGCCATGTCAGAGGCCTACGGGCGGCTTAAAAACTCTGACACCAGGTTGTTCATCAACCATACGATAAGAAGAAGAAGAACTTAAAACTTTTCAGATATTATTTTTCTATCAACACAAACCAGAAACGATAAAATCGTTTGTTCTCGCAGAGGTCACTACTCTCTAGCTACAATCGAAGGCTAATCTAAGATGGCTGTCAAAAAAAACTTTAATTATGTTATTAAACAAAAAAGGTGTGTTTTCTATGGACATTTCGTCGGCTGCAGCGCATAAGGTGCCCATTAAGAACACGTATTATCTAAATATCTCGAGAAATCTATCGTGTGTAAAGGTAAAGACCGTAATTAATTTTGTTAAAAATTCAACTAAGAAATTCGAGGCATTCGCGATTGTGGACGGCTGTGCCGGCGCGTGGAACTATATAGAGCTGATAAAATCCTTTTGGATTTAATTAATTATTCTATACAATTTTCATTTATCGATCGCTTTTAGTAACTACTTTACATAAAAAAATATACAAAGGCAGTAATGACAACACAGACATGTTTTGAGGTATCCGTACATGGAGTAATAATGGCATTACTTTGATGTCAGTCTGGTATTGATTTTAATACTACTGTTGACTGTTTAATCAAATGAAATACCTATTCTATGTCGAAAAGTCTATATGTGATTAAAATAGTAAAGTTTTCATTATGTTACTTTTTAGAAGTACCTGTATTTTTTGGTTTTATTACTAGCCGAATACTTAGCACCTAAGTAGTTGTAACAGCTCTGCTACTTCCACGACAAGCACATTGTTTTCGGTAAAAACCGTCCAAATGTCGGCTCGGTAATGATCATTTATTCAAAACGATCGCATCTCGCGTCTCCGTGTTTATTTATCGGAGTTTCCACTTTAATTCTACCTTTAATAAAGAAGCAATTTATTAATGAAACGATTACTCAACCCTTATCGCCGGATCTGATAAAGACTTGCCGCTTTGCTTTCGGTACTAAAATATTTGGTTATGTGTACTTACATATAATTGTGATAAATATTTGGTAAGATTCTTAGTTTATCGTTTGTCCAATCGTCGGCTTTCGTTATGAATCGAACGGGATAATGATTAACATTTATTCTGTAGCCCCTTAAGTGGCTAAAGGAACGATTGAAATACTTAATATTAATATTAGGAAAATGATCGATGTTTTATGTAGTTATGGAGTATTTTTATTAATCTCCAAAATACCGTTACACTTATAGAAACTTTATTTCGTCTTGGTTATCATTGAAACAAATACATCTGTGTACCTATTACAGCTATAAGTTTTTTATTTTATACCTAAGATAACCTGAGATTTTCTGTATTTATTTCATTTAATGAAATTGAAAACATCATCAAGTTATCTCAAACAAGAAAAGATAATGGTGTCCCTTCACTAGTGAACATTTAAAATAATTTAAATATAAACCAAAAATAAAAAGGACTCATCCCAGGAGTTACTAATTCATAAAGAGAACATGGCTAATTGTAAACGTATAGAGTCAATCAATCCATTTTTAAAGAAGAAAACAATAACTTTTCATTCTGTTTCAAGATGTTGCTTAAACATCCCAGTCTGAAGGGTCTTCGGCCTTTCCGACACTATTGCAAATGCAAACCCGGACTCTATTATTGAACAATTTATTTAACATCGTTCACAATAAATCATCTTAAATGCACGCTAACGAGAGTGCTCCTGGGCTTGCCAGACACGTTAATATACTATGCAAGTACATATATACATATTATAATATGATATGTACTTATATAACTAAACTGTGATCGAATAAGGAATTTTTTTTTCATGTTTATGAAACAGGGTTATATGAAAAGTTTGGGATTATTTTGACAGTTCCTTGTCTTGATTAAAATTAACTGTCATGATAACTGTCTTGTCTTGATTAAAATTAACTGTCATGATAACTGTGGAATGGAGATTGACGGCTATATCAATACCCATGGTATGACAAAGATTTACGGTAAAAGATTGTAAGCACGAATCTAAAATATAAAAATGAATCGTAAAATGTGTTGGTAAGCGCATAACTCAACAACGCCTGAACCAATTTGGCCAATTCTTTTTTAAAATGTTCGTTGAAGTCCAAGGATGGTTTTTACGGCGTTTCTTATCAAAACACCGATGTTAACAAAGCCACAATAAACCGCATTGGTACACACACATACGACATAAGAAATAGCCTCCTACCAATTCCACAACTTTTCTCATCGCAAAAATCCGCCTTATTTTGACGACGGTACCCGGGTTTATGTCCCCATAGAAAGTTAATTATTATCCAGCACAGAAGCTTGCAATTTCCACTAGACTGGTCCCGGGACAAAATAATAAATAATTCCAGTTATATAACAGGTTTCATTAAGACAGCCGTAAATCAGGCTACCTGCGATGCGCCCGCGCAAACGTCTTGCTGCATTACGAGGTACCGTCAGCATGGAAATAATTGAACTGAATAAATCTATGCTTAACAATCTAAATAAATCTATAATACAAAGGACTGACATAAATAAAAATATAAATAAGGCGTCCGACCAATTTCAGCCATGGCTGCCGATCTCAATTGAGATCAGCCAAGTGCGCAGGACATATTATAGTGCACAAGTGTGCGCGCAAACACAAGTGCACTCTCTATTCCCTTACTCTCATAATTCGGTGAGACGGCAATCCGACATGACCGATGAGAGATCGGGCGCAGGACCACCGGCTTTACGTGCTTTCCGAGGCACGGGCGTTCAACCGCCAACTTCCTAACTCCGGGCTGGGTAATTTCATTACAGAAAAACTCACACAAATTTTGCCCGACCCCGGACTCGAACCGGGGACCTCTCGGTCCTAACGCAGCACTTGCTCGTACCAATAGACCAACGAGGCAGTTGACATATTGATCTATCAACGCACAGCCCAAACCACTGGACGGATCGGGCTGAAATTTGGCAAGCAGGTAGGTGTTATGACGAAGGCATTTGCTAAGAAAGGATTACCCGAAGCGAAGCGAGGGCTGGTTACTAGTAATATTATACAGCTCAAGAGTTTGTTTGTTTGAACGCCCTAAAATCAGGAACTACTGGTCCAAATTGAAACAATCGTTTTGTGTTGCGTCGACCATATATCGAGGAAGGTAGGATATGAGACCTTGCAGCCACCAATTAGAGCAATGAAACAATGGAAAATGTGTAATAAATGGGGAAGAACGCGGATGAAGTCGCTGGCACAGCTAGTAAAATATAAACATTTTACAGAATCACTTACTAACCAAGATTTCTTACCTATTTTGACAAGTTCCAGATATTTCGGAATTGGCGAGTGGTGTGAGCACTGGTCAACTTATCATCGTGGTCATGGCGCTTGAAACAGTAGTAGTGTCATTATAGGATAGGTGAAACTCACATATATGCTTGTATTTTTCCGTTTCGTTTTGTTAATGCTTACACTAACGAATATTACTAGTACCAAAATTAATTACAAATACTAATTGCAAAAATTGGTTCTCTATACTTATATATTTTATTGCAAACTTCGTTCATAATTTCAGGTAATTCTTTATTTTTTTCGCGTATTACTGGATTCTATGTAGATAATTGTAGAAAACCCTTATTATATCGATCTACATAGAAACCAATCGCAGTCCCTTTGAACATCACATTGCTAATCAAAGATTAACGTCTCCAAAATAGGCACCGTACTCATTTCGCGGTTGAATTTCAGCACAAACTTGGCTTGTATCAGCAGCGATGACTCCAACTTTTTAACGAAACCCGAGAGTATTCCCGAATAACTAAAGACTTCGCAAATTGTTTCCTTGGCCTCTTAGCAAACTCCCTTTATTGCCACAATTAGCGGCTAAAATATTCCCTCTGTGGTTAAGTGGCCGAGGACAAGTCGGGAACCACTTATATTCGGTTAATTTTAAATTTTTCGACTTTCAAACAGTGGAGTTTGTTTATGAGCTATAAAAGCTTAAAGGGTTTGCGGACGGGGAACCGTTGAATTTGTCTTTGATTTTAAATGTTCTTTTCATTAATTTCATTTCTGATTAAAAAATATATAAAAAAGAGACCTTTGGTTTGACCCGCTACTGGGAACAAATCGTCCATATCCTACGCCATTTTAATTATGTGAAAAAATTTGACTCAAAACTAATATTAATAAACTTTTATGTAATTTTCTGTGCATGATAATCTGAATTGGTAAATGTTGCGTGTGTTATGAACAATTACTTACATTCATTTTATTTGATAGTTTATTCTTTTTACCTACATGTAAACGGTGATATGTATAAAGAAACTTTTTTTAACGCCAAAGATCTTAAGGACGAAATATAGGAAAACAACTACAAGAACTAAATCATAAATGACCGACGATTTTCCCAGTAAGAAGTTAATTGATTTCTGCAATAGCTACCCTAGTTTGCAGACCGTACGCTGTGTCTAATCTTTTAAGCTATTTGTGTAGCACGGTGAGTGGGGGCGATTATTAAAAGAATACATCTTCGAGCGACCCCGGGCGCCGGAGCAGGCTCGACTTGGCTCCATTTTTACCTTTTGCACGATGAGAGCGTTCATTAAGCTGAATTTCTTATAATTACACACCTTAGGGTGCAGATATTTAACTGTTTGACAAAGCGTTTTGTAATGTTTGCGTGCTAGCTCGAGCGCAATTTGTGCGAAACTGTTGCGAGGTATAAAAAGATTGACTAAGATTGCACCTATTCATAATGAGTTTAATTTATATTTGTAATATCGAAAGCCGTTTCATTTTCTTCAATAAATAATGATAAGAATTCTTTGTGTCTTCGGAATTGATTAACAACGTAAAAAATAAATACAATACCTTTTTTCAGTAAACAACTGAACGGGAAAATCTGGATGTGACTTTGTTCTCGTTGCAAAATCTGGATCTGACATTATCCACATTAGAAAAGTAATTAAATTTTGTTTGTTCCACTTCCTAAGCCCGTCAAAGAAACAAGTTACAGCAAACCATGAGCTCTCAATACAGAAGCATTAACATTTGCATACAAATAGTTGATGGGTATAAATCATAAAGGACAGTAATCTGCAGCGGGTTTGATCTACACAGCGCCATCTGTGTCAACCGAATGAGTTATTATACCGCCTTATAGGGGTGCCAGACTTGGCTGGCTTTTATCCGGACGCTACCACTTTATTGTTAATGAATGTCACGTTTGATTGATGAACGAATTATTATATTGTTCATTAAAACTGTAAGTTTTGAGTTCGTGGTCATTTTTGACTTTTTTATTCGCTGTTCTGTAATGCACAATGGTTTTTTTATGAAGTATTGTTTTCTTTGCGATCATAACTTCTTATTATTAATCGTGATTTAAAAGTTTATTTTTATCTTGAAACTTGAAAATGTAATATTTGTATAACAAAAAATATACAATTACAGTAGCAGTCTTACCAAGATTACAAGTAATTCTACAGAAATAGCAATGTTCTCTTAGTTTTAGGGTCAACCCTACCCGGGTGTAACATAACATGATTTATTGGGCAACCCCTTAGCAAGATTAACCCTTTATCCGGGGTCACATGTCGGAGAGGGGTCACAGAGGCCCAACACTAATAATTTTATTATTATTTATTATTGTATCATGTAGCGTATTTGATATGATAGAGGTATATGTTATTTCATATAGGCTTGATTTTCATAGCGGGCATGAGACAATAACAAGTGTTTTGAGTAGACAGTAAAGCTTTTGTCGTTTATTGAAATTAAATTTAAAAAATGTTTTGGAACAATAGAATTTGGAACCCACTTGATCGTTACATCTTTTTATCATATTTTCAATGTTCGACAGCAAGCCACATGAAACCAACAAATTTCACCTAAGGGAAAAAAATACTGTACTGAATCAACCCTGACATTATGGGATATAATAAATAGCAATTATATTCGATGTTTTTGCCCTCTCGAAGTACGTCGAGATTATTCATACGAACGCAATTAGGGGGCATTATGTCTGTTTATTATTCTGAAAGCAAGTACAATACAGGAGATAATGTAATTATATTTTTATGTTTTATTTGTTACTCATCGAGTTTTCATGAATATTAATTTGATGACATTTCAGAATAGGGACAAGATTATAATGCCAAAGGGTGCCAACAGGATCCTATACATCTCCGTTGTCTGTCTGTCAGTCATCCAGTTCAGTTCACTAACCGCAATTTCTAGGTCGTTGACATAAACACGGATGAAGTACTACCGAATACTTAAAATATTAAAAAGAGTAGGTAAGTAAATTAAGAGTGTCTCCCACATACCAAATGTGTTTTTTAAAATACAATGGTACGGAACCCTTTGTGTACGATGCCGATTCACACTTGGCTGGTTATATTTTTAACCGACGCTACAATTACTTCGGTGACATGATTGTACCGGCTCTTTTTCAAATAAATAGCAATGTTTAGATTGACATCCGACATAGGCCTAAACAAAAGTAAACCAGATAAATAAATAAATAAAAAAACGTTTATTGCTTCATAAATTGTACATACTGTCTGTAATATATGTAATTGTACATAAACTTATTACTTTCTTGTCTACTTCAAGCATTACATTTTAGCTATTTTTATCCCAACTAATATTACAAATTCGACAGTAACACTAACTAGAACCCACTGAACCGATTTAAATGAAATATGCTAACCAGTCAATAGATCTTGAAAGGACATGAGCTTATTAGTCATCTTCACTTTAAGGAAGTATTATTTTACGCAATTAACAACTCCACATGGACAGAGTCGCGGACTAAAAATGACATAAATCACCTTCCAGCCAGTCCAACGTGAAAAAAAAGATTACCCTCATTCGTCACATACTGCCAAAGATATGCATAATCTAGAATCAATTGCAATACAATTACCATCACACATTAGGTATGCAGCGGGCTATTATTTATTCCCTATGACAAGGGTCGTTTGGGAGCAATAATTCATAAATTGAGCCGATTAATTGAAAGGGTTAAACCCTCAGTGATGTTTGTTTTGACAAATATGCAGCGATTGCGCCCCGCGACTGATGGAGGGTTGAAAAATGAAAAAAATATATATTGATGTGAGGTTTTGTCGCTAGTTTAAATTTGCACTTGTTACGATTCGATACTTGAACATTTGACAATTACAATCATTAAATGGCGTAGATTTTTTTTTGTATATAATTTTAATTTGTTTACGTACATTGATACTTACTAGGGGCAAATTAATACAATAATATCAAATTAGTACTTACACAAGCCCGTTTTTAAAATAACTATAAACAATTGAGAGTTCACCTCATTAGAAAAGTATTTACTTTAAATGTGTCTATTTTAAATAATCGTAAACAGCAATCTGGTATGTCAGTTTGTTCATAAGACAAGAATATTATTGCAAATCCTACTTTACTTCAACCCCATAAAGTCAAATTTGCTTCAATCCAATCCAGGAATAGCGAAATGCATTATTAAACAGTGATTCTGTGACCCCATTCAAAAAGCATTAGACGGGAATTATGTCTAATTTGTCTGTTTTAATTCAATTTTGATTACAACAAAGTCTACTTTATTAATTATTCAATAAAGAGGGCGTTGGGAGGGTTACAAAAGAGCAATTAGATTAGCTACAATTTGGAAAGAGGGAGTTCGTTAATTAGGATGTATGATGTTGTGCATGATGTTTCTGATGACGATTTAGATCGTGTCATTAAAAAATATATGGAGTTCTTAATATTTTTCGCATAAGTGGGTAAATCCTGTCTGATGCGTTTTTCGTCAATGCTACTTCGTCAATGCCTGGAACCATGTAAATAAAATTTGGCATTGCAAGAAAGTTATTTATTTATTAAGGACAACCAAAAAATCTTACACTCAAACAAAATACAACAGATACATAACATAGAACTACTAAGAGCATTAAGTGCAGATCCAATTACAGGTTACCACGACTTGCAATGTGGACACAAACCTATAAATATATTTAATTATAAAAATTAATGGAGGTAGTAAATATAAACTTTTTCAGTCTGTGCTACCTATTATAAGGTAAAGACTATCCGCCTTATAGACGGAATGTCTGTCCGTCTTCATAATTTATTTAAAAGATAAGTTTTAGACAATTGTTTCCATATTTAAAGATATCTGTACTAAATAATGTTCTATTCTATTATATTCTATAACAAAAGTTATCCATAAGTTTTTGATTCAAAAAGCTCGCAAAGTAAGTAATCCATCAGAGCGATCCGGTCAGCGCTTTCCTGATTAGCCCCGGACTGTTTTGGCCAGGAATGACGGTGGCACATTGCTATTATTCCGCCTTATGGAGACGACTAGATGCCTTAGCCTATTGAATATAACGATACTACCATTTTGGACCCGGGCGCGAGGAGTTAAGAATCGGGTAGAGGGGTCGAGTTAAGGAAAGATGAAAAGTAATTCACCAAAAATATCTTGAAATTATTCAAAGTCACAGTTTTTATTATTAACTAAGGGTGGATGTACAGGGTTAAGATTTTAGGCTGTGTCCCCGTTTGGATTACAGTCTGCCTTTACTTTGAAAATAGCGAATGAATTGTTCTATTAAGTCTATACTGAACCCTCATTGCGCGAGGGTGAATCACACCTGACTATTCTTTTTTCAGTGCCAAAATGCTGTCAGTGCCTATGATTATTATAAATATAGAGTACTAGCGACCCGCCCTCGCTTCGCTTCGGGTATATCTCTATCTCTATATAATATATTTCAACCCCGTAAGGGATTTTACATACAGAAGTTATTTCCCAATAACTCCCGTTCCCATGGGAATTTTGTAATATCGCGTTGGAAGTAAGCCTGACGTTCATTAGGGTACCTGCATGCCAAATCTCAATCGTCTATCTATATCGCGGTTTAGATTTTTTCATACAAAAGTTTTTTTCCCTATTACTCCCGTTCCCGTGGGAATTTTACAATATCCTGTTGGAACTAAGCTTTTAATTTATTAAGGTATCTCCATGTCAATTTTCAAGCGTCTAACTTATGCGGTTAGTATTTTTCATACAAAAAGATTTTCCCATTATTTCCCGTTCCCGTGGGAATTTCGGGAAATCCTGTCCTAACGGATGCCTACGTCATAACATCTACCTGCATGCTAAATTTCATCTCGATCCGTCCAGTGGCTGTGACGACTTCGTCCGCGTAGAGATGTTTAACGGCTAAAACATTACTTCTTTATAGCGCAGTCGGTTAAAAAGTAGCCTATAACCGTTTCTAGGCTCTGGACTATGTCTGTACCAAATTTCGTTTAAATCGGTTCAGTACTTTATGCGTGAAAGCGTAACAGACAGACAGACAGACAGACAGACAGTTACTTTCGCATTTATAATATTAGTAAGGATAATGAGGGGCATTGTCTCCATGAACCTCTCACACAGCCACCTCCAGTTGTTCTATACTTTCTAAACCTGCCCGTATTCGACCAATCAGGAAGCGCTCACATGTCAATCACCAATTACAGCGCAGTTTGTCCACCCTGGGCGCTGGCCAATCGCGCGACTGAATTTAAATTTGGAATCCCGATTGTTCTATTCTTTCCCTTTGAGTGAGACACCGAATCGAGTGGATCGTTAAAGCGGCATCCGTATTTTTAAAAGGTTTCTATGGTCTTTGAGAATAGGGATATCCTATTGAAAATACTGTACCTACGAGTGACTATTCTCGATACTCCTTTTCTTGTTTATTTGTATGTAGAGTAGACAAAAATCTGCGGACTTGTGAAATTTTAATTGAACAGTTTTTGCATTGCTTTTCGAAAACAGCCAAGATTATCAGTAGTCAGACAAAATCAAAAGAAAAAGAGTTGAAGTTATCACTGGCTGGAAGGGGATGTATATTTAATTGTTAAAGTTTGGATGAAATATAAATTTAAACTGTTTTAAATTAAATTGTGATCCCTCATATATTTTAAACAAACTAGAACAGCATGACCTTGTGCCGTAGACAAAGTAACAATATCGAAACGATAACGAAGTTCGAAAATAATAAAATGTATGGGATTGACATTAGACGCAATAAATCACGTGGTCAATTCCATACATTTTATTCTTTTCGAACTTCGTTATCGTTTCGATATTGTTACTTTGTCTAAGCCCCCTTATCTGTTGCGCTAGGATTGGCGTAGATAGAGTCGATCCATGCCCGGGACAAATACCGTTTTGTTAGAAGAGTTTGTATCTGATTCGTGTTTCTTCCTCCGCAATACAAAAGTTATTATTCCGGCATTATGTGATACTTATTGCGCCGTTAGATCTGCTAACACTTACACATACAAATATTACATAACAGTCACCTCTCGCAAATGAGACTATAAGATTACTATTAGAATCGCCATCTGAGAGGTATGCGACATTAGGGTGAGAGCCATCCGCTCCCCGCAAGCCCGGTGATGATGACAAGGCTCCTCCAAGCCATCATCGTTAGTCAGTTAGGAAAAAAAGGTATGCGACATTCTTTCAAAGTTCCCTACAAGCTAAGTAAGATACTTACTATGTAATGCTTACGCAAGGAACTCCTTCCAAGCTTAGTACTCATTTGTGACTAATTAATATCCGGTGGGTTTTTAAGAAAGTGAAATCCGCCACACCCGCGCGTGTGTACTCCGCCTAATAAGATAAGTGGTGTCACAGAGTAATAAGTTGCAGAGAGGTTGGGGGTACTAGGTCGGAGTACCTAATCGCGGTGCACCCTGGGCAACGTGGCCGACTAATGGTCACTGCTGAAACTCCCGCGCGGAGGGTCCTGAATGTTGCGGTGAGGCGGCTAGAATGGGCTTTGGCCACCGTCGGGCAACTCGTTCCTCCGTCATTTGACCAATAAAAGTTAAAAGCGGTGTCAGACCAAATTCAGCTACAGCAGCCATACTCAATGGAGATCAGCCAAATACGCAGGACAGACTATAGTATGCACTATGTATCTATGTAGGCATGTATGTATTGTACTATAGTGCAAAAGTGTGCATACATTCCCAGTTTCTTCCCTCTCATAGTCTGATGAGACAGCAATCCGACATGACCGCAGAGGCTTTAGGAGTAGGACTAACGGCTTAACGTCCTTAATAAAAGTCTATCAATCGTACAATGGTGCCAATTATGATATTTTTTTTATTTAATAAAAGGCAAGACATTTTCATGTCGTTGATTTTAATAAATATTTGTTCATATAGATAATATTTTTTCTTTTCAAACCATCTTAAAAATCGTCACTGTTCTTGGGTTCCTTGAAAAACATCCTATTGTCAGTATTTAAAAAAAATACTTTAAACATAACGCTGGCTGCGCCAACATCATCGTGAGCCTACTGCATATATCTACTGCATGCTAATACTCTGTGCTAATACGATCGGTATTGCCTACTTTATATGATAATCGTGTTTATATCTGGGCTACGCTTCCTTCGAGCTCTATATGACCGCCCGTTTCGGAGCCACGTGCTAGTACTTACAATGTGCTAATATGCCGTGCTTCTCAATTTGGTCGGCTGCCGTATAATAAAAGTTTTTAACTCCTTGTAAATGGACCCTTATTAGTGTTTGAACGCGATGCATTTTGAGACAATCTGAATAAATTTTGTTTGGTCCACAAATATTTCGTTTGCGCAATTGATATTCGTGCCTGTATCCGGTAAAGTAATGTAATTTAGGTTTATAATTTTACAAATTGTTTCATATAAATGATTTCCTGCAACTTTATCACTTAATTACATATTACGTTGAATTCAGTCTAAAACTGGAAATTTGAATGTAGCCGGAAAGTCGTAAGCTTTACAATCGTTGTCTTCTTTTCAACTTAACTTAACAGTTATCACTACGATTTAGCCTAATGATCAAAATTATTTAAATTTGAATGAAGATTTGAATGTCCAAAGAACGACAGTGCCAGCAAAAAGCAGTATTTAATAACTTACGCATATCTACAGAAATTTGTGTTCTCTTCAAAAAACTCACTCCAATTATAATCACAGTACTATTTAGTCTGATGATCTAAATAATTTAATGACTTTGAAAGTAACAGAAAAAAATGTTTTAAAATACCATTCACATCCTGAAATACTCCATTTATTAAAAAAAATTGTTGCTCAAAATGAAAACAAACACCACCATTCGAGCCGAGAGTAAAAGTCAAAAGCTTATTTAGGTAACTGCGTAATAGATAACTAAAATGGCCATTTTATGGCTCAAAGGTTTCCTTTTGCTAATACAAGATACCCACTTAGCAGGGCGGCTAATAATTATCCAACTGTTTCCTTAGTAGACCAACTTACGCGTGCATTTCGAGGCTCACGAATTTGGTCTTTACTCCTTTGTCTTAAGGTGTTTTAGGGTGTTGATTAGTCTCTTTGGAAGGTGTGTGTGTTGTAATGAAAACGGCCAGTCTCATCCATCAGTGGTTGCCAATTACAAGCGATCACGCGTCTGTCTGTTAAGCTATTTCTCGTCAAGTTTTTTGTCGCCACCGAAATGGTGTGTGATATTCAATGGTTCACGATGTTAGAGAAAATGGTGGCCGTCACTGATTGGTTCATGTCGACTACTTGTGCGACTCGTGAGCGACTCAAGAAATAATTAACAGTGAAAAAATGGGGTCGTGTGTGGCGTACCACTCTGTGAATGTCATGAAAACTGGAATGAACTTAATGAGAGTGTAAAATTAAATCAAATTGATGGGATACTTATTGCTTAGCTTGTAGGTACTTGTACTTACCATAAACCGTTCGAATGTTTCCTTAACGAGCACTAGAAAATAAATATGAAAATCGATAAAAATGTGTAAGATATCTTTACATAATATGTCAGTCATTTATTTATTGAATTATTCGCGAAACACCTAAGAAAGAAGAAAGGTCAAAGGAAATCTTAGCAATCAGTAGAGCTTTGTCATTGATTGGCTAAGTAAGATACAGTTGGTTACAACGAAAATTATCCATGATGCATGTAACATTAAGAGTGTAAACCACTTCCATAACGCACAGCCAACTGAATTTATTCATCAAATAAAACGGTCAGCTACTGTTCGCTAATGAGCCCGGTGCGGGCAATAAACATAAAATTTCTAGATAGCCAGTTCAAAGTCCAAAGGGCCACGTATTTTACTGCCAGCATTTGTTATAAAGTCGCTCGACATGCCATGAATATTGGTAATGAGTCTTCTTCAGTCCCATATTAGTATGGGAAATAAATAGAATGCTCGAGGGCTCCATGAGTAGCATATGAGAGTAGTTGTGGGACTTATTTGGTAGATGATTATGTAGGTGACGGAGTGGTGACTTGTCTTTGTCACAAATTATAATTTTATCCTTTTTAGGATTAAGATTATCCGAGACCGTTTTGAAAAAATGGTTACCAATCGCTTTGATGACAGAACTTTGTGCAACTGTTATAAATTATTTTTCATTCTTTTTTGATCACAGGTTTAAATGTTACTTGGTGTCAGCCATATATTACTAGTATTTAATATTTTTATTGAGACCAAATTTTGTTGCCCAAATTTTGGAGTAATGCAGTCGCTATTGTATATTTCATGGTGTTTGGTGATGAAATCTGTTGGAACACGAAAGTCTTAAATCATACGATTACATTTGAAAGAAACGTCTGTCCAATGAAAGCAAGAGCCTTGAATCGTTATCAGCTAACTACAATAATATTTTTCTTAAACTCTGTGTTTTACACTAATACACAATATCGAAGTTAGAGACGAGTTACGATGGCTAAAGGTCACTTGGACACGTGCTTGATTTAGTACAGGTTCGATTCCGTCGCGGTCCGTGGGAAAGGCGCGATATCGGAAATTAATTCCGTGGAAGCGATGGGAAAAATGCGCAGACGCACGTTCTACAAGAGATTTAGTGGGATTGTTGGTACGTTTGTGGATTGTACGCTGATCCTATGACGTGTCGTGTGAACATATTTGTACAGTTACCTGCTAGTCATGGTGAAATAGCACCGTCTCTGAAAGTTACCTTAAGCTGTTAGTTTTTCCTTGTTCTATCAGAGTTAATAAATATCCGATGTTAATAAATGTTCATTTACATAAATTGATCTGATTTCGTGCTAAGCACTTGTGTCATTGATTATGTAAGATTTTAGACTTTCGCGTTCCATTACACTAAATATTTGTCTTTATGGGTCTACACGCGTTATTAGGAGTAGCAAATTATACCCATACCCATGGGTTTTGTGATGAAACCATAAAGACAAATATTTTGTGTCATTGATATCAGAACAAAATTACTCGGGTTACTCAACACGGAACGAGAAAAAAAGGTTTCAAAATAAAAAGTGGTACCATGGTCCTGGTAACCGGGGAATATATAAAATAAATAAATATATATCTGGGCAATTTCCACTCACGGTCACCTGACCTCCAACTAAGCAGAGCTGGTACTATAGGCATCGGAGACTGATATACATACGTAGATATTTATAAATACATACCTTAACACATATGTAATTACACCCAGACATGAAACAAACACCGCTGTTCATCACACAAATATTTGTTCTGAGTGGGAATAGTTAAAATACATACTCCTTTAGTATTTTTAAACGCTAACTACTACCTAGTAATAAAAATATCCTTTCAGTATACACACTTTCTTCTCTTTCAGTAAGACTTATTTTGATAAGCAATTCTGATACAATATGAAATTTCCAACTATAGATTAAAACATTATGCCGTTACCTTCCATTCCTAGCTTTAGTTATTATCAATTTAAAGTAGATCTATTTTTAACATTCGGCGCGACATAAAAGCGATTAGATTATTATAGTTTTACCGTTAATTGGGATTCTTGATGAGCAACACCGATAACGAACTTAACATTCATTATTAACACCTGTGTGTACGGTCAGAAAATCAGTTACAGTCCTGTAAAATAGTGTAAAATGTTTAATATGCAATCTTCTTAAATTATTTGTCTTTAATCTAGACATGAATGAAGATGTTTGTTTGCGTTGGCGTCAGAAATACCTGATTTATTATAAAATGATAGATCTTATTTCGATAACATGTAATAGTCTTATTAACATGAAACTGTTCTGTGTTACAAAAAAGTTTTCAATTTGTTTTTGAATATACTTGTCTTATTATTCAATGCCTTTTTAAATTATATAAAATGCAATGATAATAATTGATCTTAAGAAGAGATCATCTGATAATGTAAAAATATTTTGAATTATTTTACTGACTCTACGAGTAGAGATAATGTTTATTTGTTTATGTTTACCGATGTGGAGTAAACAAAACACGCAACACTTATCTGCTCTTCTTCACATAAGCATTAATTAGCTTCTGGATGATATAAAAAAGCTAACATTGGCCTAATTAGTTGGGAAAATATGCAAAATATTTCAAGGGACCGATGGTTTGATTATTATATTCTAAAAATATTTATACCCATGTATAGTAGTTGTTGACTAGAACTCATTTTTGTAAAGTTCATTATATCAATATCAATAATAGTCGCCACATAAGTAACACAGTATGCTCTTACAAAAAAAGATAATCAACTAAGAAATTCTTTAACAAAATAGTTTTTTATTTATTTTTTATTTAAAGACTTTTAGGGTGACCACCTCACTCCACCTGATGAGGGAGGGAAGTCCACACATGAGGTCGACGGACACAATCGACTTTTTTGAGCCTTTTGAGTGTGTATCCAATTATTTATTTAGTAGGTCCTAAAATTTTTGATGACATTAATTTTTGATGATAGTAAAAGAAACAATTTTCTCTCAAAAGAGACAATCAATTTCCAACAAACATTTCCCCCGTTCATATGGGGCGTACTGGTTTCAGTAAACGGTCGTTTGGCCGTTCACAAGTGAACAAAATCATTGTCCGGCCCCCACGGGCAATAAACTTGCCACAGACGGTCATCATGCCATAAAACGCTAATCGTCCCGTACACCCATTGTCACACAAATGCCTGGATCCCCTCCACCAACAATTCAAGGGCATTACTCAATGGCAGCGATCTGTCAACGGCTTAATGGCATCGAAACAATTTCTCAACAAAAAAAAAGGAAACACACGTCCCTACAGGCTAGTTCCGTTTCCTCGCGACAACAAAAAACGTATAAGAAAATGCTATGTCGAATACTTTGCACGTTTACCCTAGAAAATATACGCAAAGGAATTTTGACCTTAAGCCTTAGTAGTTAGAGTTTAATTTTATACAGTATGGTTTAGGTGGTTAGGGTGAGTGTACCGATAAAGGAAACCATTATTTTGGAGGGTTATTCCGGAGGCATTTGTATCGCGGATTTGAAGAAGTTTCGACAGTTTGTTTTCGAGTGCATTTCGTCATTAATCAATGTTTTGTTCCCTTTCCGAGTTTTGTTTCGCGCTTTACCTGTTTTCCCTTAGCGGAGTTTTCTTTGACAGTTACTTGTTTGTAATTGATTGTTTGCGGATACGCTTCTGATGTTATTGGTTTTGCTTTTTTTTAGGAATTTATTGTTTTTGTTCTTTTAAAGGGTGAGAAACAATTTATGGGTGGAAAAATGTGTAGCTGAATTTTTTTTTTCAACATTCAACGGTATTCTTTTGTAATTATAGACATTCTGATAAAACTACACAAAATCTCATTAACTTATGTGATTCAGTGCCAAGTAGCTTGAGCAAATAGTGCTATACATACACAAATACGCATTAACATACCCGGACTGTTTGTCTATCCCACATATATTTGTCTTGAGTCAGAATCGAACCCGCGACTCTTGGTGCAGCGAGAGAGGAACACTACCGAGTGCGCCATGAAGTATCTTAATTATGTATTTATTTTTTGTTCAGAATATAATTTTTTCTTTCTAAAAGCGTCAAACATAACTCCCGATCCCCATTCCCACCGACCACTTGCCCCAACATCACAAATCCCCGAATACCCCCACAGAACAGTGCCGCCACTGTGCACAGAATATCCGTCGGCATTATACGTACGATATCCGAAGTGATTACGGGCGGACACGTCTTTGAGCCGCGGCTGGTATTGAGGGATTTTCTATATCCGTTCGCTTTCCTTTATGCTACCTGCAATTTTATCCGGCAGTGCCGTTATGAACTTGCGACGATGGGTTGATGTGGACCTTCTCATAATATTATACCTGCGGTCTTTATATTATTAATAAAAATAAAAGAGCTCTGTATGTCTGTCTATCGTGCTATCTCTAAGAAAATTTTATAGTTTCAAACGAACTGATACATAGTTTAAATGAAAATGTTATTACGTAGGCTACTTTTAAACGATAGGCGCTAAAGGACTAATTTTAAACGATAAATGAGAACATGCGGTCTCAGATATCATATTCCAGACCCTGGCTGGACTTAATATGTAGTGTTGAAATTATGGTTTTTATCATGGAAGTTATTAAGTTTATTTGTTACTACAGCAAATAAAAATATTTTAGAAATACATATAACAAAATAATATAGAATTTCACACACTCAGGTCGATTTCAAACTACATTAATATTCAAAAATTGTACGTTAAAATATCACTTCATAGTATAAGACAAAGTCGCTTTCTTTGTCTCTTTATTCCTCTGTATGTTTAAATCTTTAAAACCCCTCAACGGATTTTGATGCGGTTTTTTTTAAAGGTTATTCATAAACTGTTTGTAAAAAATATTAATCAAAATGAAAAACAGCATATCCTTACAATCCCAACGCCTGATCGGACATCATTTTCTTGGCTCCTTTAAGAAAATGCAGCTGACTTGGAAGTCTCTCAATAAGTTCTTCTATTAAGATACCTAGACTTATTTTTATTAATATCTCCATTTGGTTCTTTGACGGTAGTCTTGTCAATGAAGTGATCGAGGCAAGGAAATTGTGGGAAGAGCCTGTAATTATGATTAGACGGGAAAAATCTCTCTCAGACTTTTTAATGAAGCTTATTAAAAGAGACGTTCCGATGAAAAAAGATTATTAGAAAAGAATTATGGGGATATGTCTGCACTGCGATAGGGTTGTTTTGATATTTTATTAGTTGTACCTACCGCTAGACTATGTTTTGCGAAAACTTACACTTTATTGAAGAGTTGGCTAGATCGAGGGTGCATTTGATAATACCTGGAATGTTTTTAGTATTCGTTTTCATCATTCATCATCATTCTCCTGCCCTTGTCCCACACTAAGTGGGGTCGGCGCAACATGTGTATTTTTTTAGTATTAGTTTTATTTTTATAAAAACCTTACAAGTTGACCTCACTCCACCTGATGGTAAGCGGTAGTGAGATCCACATATGAGATCGACAGGCACAATAGACCATATTGCTCACCCTGAAGGCCTGCTTAAATGCCCAGCATTAAATAGCTCTTATTATTATGGTCATGTTATTTATCATTACTTATAAATTATTGTTTAGTTTACATTGGCCATTTATAAGCTCTAATTAATTATGTTTATACCCTAGTATGCGCGAGTTACTTCAGAAAACATAGCTTCTTTTTCAAATACATATTTAATGTTAAGTGGAATACGACACAATAATCATCTGGTATTGACATGCACAAAATCTTACAAAAAAATACATAATAAGCAGAAAATTCTCTTGCATTTATTAAAATTATATTCTCAGTGATCATTACCGAAGATTGGCCAAGAAAATCCACCCTCGGAACCTTATCCCAATTTCGAGATCGTGTTCGAGTCTCGAGACCAATAAATTGATACACCACGTCAGTTTGTGAGAGCTCCAATTTAACATGACACCAGTAGCTTTAACGAATGTTATTTTTAACCGCAAAGAGAAAAAAAAACGGTAAAATATGATTTAAATATTATGTGAAGAATGAGATGGAGAATCACGAGAAGTTAGCAAGATATTTATGAGATAATATTTCGGTAAGATCAGAAAAACTTTGTAATATTTTATTTTAAAGTATTTTTTTTTATTCTTTGTCTTCTTTTTGACAATAACAATATTCTTCTTCTTATCGGATGAACAACCTGGTGTCAGAATTTAATCCGCCCGTAGGCCTCTGACATGGCTTTACACACCGTTGAAAAATCTCTCAGGTGTGCTGGTCTCCTCACGATGTTTTTCGTCACCGATTTAGCAAATGATAATTAATTTATAATACGCACATGAATTCTAAAAGACATTGGTGCGTGCCGTGGTTCGAACATGCAACATTTGACTTGGCAGTCCAACGGTCGTACCACTAGCTAGGCTATCACTGCTTTATTAAATACTGTTATATTATAAAACAATATTATTGACCATTTAGAAACGTTGTTATATTTTTTCTTTCATTCGTATTGTAATAGTGAACTTTTATTTACATCAGATTACTCTAAAATGCAAACTAAAAATATGGTCCTGTCGACATTATGATCCTGCCAAACTTGTTAAATCATCTCTATAACCATATTTGAATAAAACATGTAACAAAATGGTAATGCTTGTATTTATATCAATTTATTGGTAAGTTTTCCAGTATATTTCATAAAACGATTCACATCAAGATATGATTACGAAATTAATAGCGATATTTGTAATTAGATAACGATCGTGCGTTTTGATAGATAATGCGCGGTGGTCATTTAACTTATCTACCAAGTGATCATTTTGTGTTATCTCGAAATCAGCTTGATTGTAAAATTATACCTGTGAGAAATGCAGCTTTGGTTTTCATTTAATTAATTTGTATTGAATTTCTACGTAATTGTTTAATGAAGAAAAATAATTTGAATTCCACACCAGATTATGTTCACAGAAAACATTAACTCTATGTTATAAACATTATATTTATATTTTTTTGGTTGGTTTGGTATTTTGATTTTCATGGTTTTCATTAAATTTTTACGCGTTTAATTCTTGAAACAAAAGTGTGTTCATAAAATATTTGACTTTGCGACCAAATAATTATTTCTTAGTAAGGACAATATTTACATTATATAAAAACTAGCTTTCCGCGCGCGACTCCGTCCGCGTAGAGACGTTTAACGGGTAAAACATTACTTCCT
This sequence comes from Maruca vitrata, assembly GCA_039566165.1. NCBI lineage: Eukaryota > Metazoa > Arthropoda > Insecta > Lepidoptera > Crambidae > Maruca > Maruca vitrata. The sequence continues at coordinate 6,715,626 of CM076930.1, forward strand.
TATAGCGCAGTCGGTTAAAAATTAGCTTATAGGCTCTGGACTATATCTGTACGAAATTTCATTTGAATCGGTCCAGTGCTCTATGCGTGAAAGCGTAACAGACAGACAGACAGACAGAGTTACTTTGGGATTTATAATATTAGTAAGGATAACTAAGTTAACTTAACCTAACCTAACTAAATAAACACTTTCTTATAAATAAATAAAATATCTCTCATCGCTGTCCATAGGCATCGTGCCCAATAAATTAAGTGTTTGTCAATCAGTTCATTACGCTTGGACCAAAATTAAAAGAAAAAAAACTTTATGAAAACACATGGAGTACTCAATCTTGGCATCTTCATGTAACCTGAATACTTTAAAAAACGTCGTCAACCAAGGTATGCGCTAAAGGGCGTTTAAAGCTCCTGTTACAATAAAGTAAGGGTAATTATGGAGCTAACGGTATCCCGTATAGTCCGTATAAACTATTGCAATAAGAACGCTGTGGAATCGTCACCAAATAGTATTTAGTTACAAGAACTACTGAGAGATAGCATCTGTTTTGTATCTATGGCTTTGTGTAGACAAGATTGTAATTTGAGACGATTCAGCCTGAACTTAGGGTGAATACGGGCGGTTGATCGGGCAAGCATTATCTGGTAGAGCTAGCTGGCTGACCAGTTATGCAAGAATGTTATTTGTTACAGATTTTAGAACACGTATTTATTGAATCATAGTTTATTTGGAACAGATATTGTATGGGTTTCAAAGAGAAAAAAAGAAAGACAATTAGCATACACAAAAATGAAAAAAGACCGTAATTTTGGTGTAAGTGTTACCAAATTAACCCAATTAACGTAGGCAACAAATTCAATAATAATAACGTAACAAAATAAAGATGTTCTTTTTATAAGCTAACGTTAACACTAAACCTACGGCAGGTACATCCCGGTGTTTAAATCAGTAGACCTCCTGGGTATTGCACTCGGCCCAGGAGCCGTGGTTGGCGTTCATCATATTCACACCAGCCGCTGGGCAGTCCGACACACCACCAGGAGAGAACCCGTATTCCCAGTCATCATCATCAGCCCATATACATCCCACTGCTGGGGCCCTTCAGACGGAAACCTAGTGTAATGGTATGTGGCGGGGTTTGTACTGGCGACATCTCGCATGCAAAGCAACGACCTTAACCACTCTACCATCAAAGCATTTCAGTCACTTCCAGAGTTGGTTCGAAATGCGTTTCACTGCGTTTAAAATAAAACTAATTTTACAGATTCAATTCGCGTGTATTGTTATTCTAAACATATTATTAAGAGACCTAACGTTTCGAGCTCTTTACAGCGCTCGTAGTCACGGGCGATAGGCAATACGTTTTACTATGTTAAAAAAAAAGGGTTATGTAAATGTTGTACACAACAGCCTTCCGTGTGTCACCATCCGAACAACGCGTAACTCCAAGTCAAACGCCTATAAATCGATGCATACTCCATATTAATTAGTTTGCGTGAGTCCTATGCTACCGTATACTCTGTCCTTGTGAATTTATGCCCTTTGAAAAGGATATTTAAATTTATTTATGAAAAATACATCCATATTTCGAGTACGCTTCGAACGGGTAGGCATTGCATGTACGTACGAGCTTATTTCATTTAATTAAAATTGTTTTGAGTCGATGTTCACGAGAGATACGCTATGATCGTCTGCCTTTTTTTATTGGTGCATGTTTAGGTTTCGTATTATGCCTTAGTACTATGGTTTATGGATGGATATGGTATGCGAAATGTGCCCACTATCCTATGTGTAAAAGTCTATGAGGGTTTCGCAAGTAGCTGGTTATGCAAAAATGACAATTTGTAGTTTAATATTCAGTATTTAGCCTTTACTGATAACAATTAACATTTATAGCTGTTAAATAATAAAATCTATTTTTGTATTCATTACAATTGCCGTAATGAATTGTTTCAAATAAAAGAAACCTGTAAATCTACTCTGAATCCAAAACATAAGGCAGCTTAGCCATTTCCTATTCAATTAAAAAGGTTGTAGGTATCCAGAGAATTGACCAATCTCTCGATTATTAATTCTAGCGACTCTATTTAAAGTAACCTTAATAATTTCCGCGCTATAAGAGATAATGCAATAATTATGCGCCATAACACCTATCCCGTTTGCAGGTTTAATCATATATTAAAATTCTCTCTCCCATTCCGGTAGCCATTTGAAATCACGCAAGTGTATTTGTAATTAAATATGGGGACGCGCATTTACAGTGGCGAGCAGATTTATGGTGTCTCTTGTTCTGAGTTAATGGAGTCCTAGGGGTTTCTCATAGCTTGTAAGTAAAATGGCTTGTATTTTTTATAATATGATCGTAGCATGATACCTATTACCTCCGATTTTTGGACATTTTCTAAACAGCAGCTAGGTGTTGGGCATCCTTTATTGAAAAACTATCGTTTTTCCTGATTAGCTGACTAATCATAGGTGTTAGTTCAATATCTTGGCGTGATATTTATATATTTATGTGTTTGTATACACCATCGGGGGGAACGGAGCTGTAGTTGTTTGCCAACTATGATTATTGATCTTGCATCCGTTATCATCATTGAAGACAACTGGAGCTTTAATTCCGAGTCCAGACCTCCAAGCGGTCTCCCCTGGTAACTAGGGTGCACCAGCATTACACTGTACCTCAGTGAAAGGCTGGTGCTCTCTAGGCTAACGTGGACAGGAAGAAAACTCGCCAAGATGCACTGGCCAGCATGGCGTTTTAAGGCTAAAAACCCTCCGATGAAGAACGCAAGAAGACAACGGCCCTCAGTCTCCAGCGGCCACACTATTCCTGGCTCCGGCAGCGGCCACGGTAACGGTGGGGCAGAGGGTGCTAAGAATCCCTGGATACGATCCGGCTGCCACACGACGACTTTGGCTATCGCATGTTTCAACTCGAGAACATTAAGACAGGATGAGAGGCTATTAGAACTAGAAATTGAAGCACAAAACATTAAATGGGATATAATTGGTTTATCAGAAATTAGAAGGAAAGATGAAAATTTAATCAAATTGAATTCGGGTAATCTTTTATACCATAAAGGTGAATCTGACACGAGCTACGGTGGAGTTGGCTTCCTTATAAACAAACATATTGAACATATGGTGCAGAACATCAAAAGCATATCAACTCGAGTTTGCTATCTAGTCATTAAACTTAATAAGAAATTTTCATTGAAAGTAGTTCAGGTCTATGCACCCACAAGCGATCACACAGAAGCAGAAGTGGAACAACTGTATGACGACATATCCTCAGCTATTCACGAGAACCAGTGTCATTACACCGCTGTTATAGGAGATTTTAATGCTAGAATTGGAGAATCATCTGGAAATGAAAACTTTGTAGGGAAATTTTCATTGGGCAAGCGGAATCGCCGCGGACAAATGTTAGTAGATTATCTGGAGCAGAGTAAACTCTATGCCATGAACACCTTCTTTAAAAAACGACCAGCGCGGAAATGGACATGGGCTAGCCCTGATGGTAAAACCAAAAATGAAGTGGACTATATTTTATGTTCTCACAGAAATATAGTTAACGACGTTTCTGTCCTTAGTCATTTTAAGACTGGCAGTGACCACCGCCTGGTTAGATCAATATTCAGATTTAACTTAAGAAAAGAAAGACGGAAATTAGTAACATCAACAAAACGATACAGTAAAGCAGATCTAATAGCAGTACAAAAAGAATTCGAACTCGAGTTGAAGAATAGCTTTGAAGGATTAAAAGAACTGAATCTAAATGTAGAAGACTTTAATGACACTTTTTGCCGCGGTATTAGAGAAACAACCAAAAAACTTCTAGGCAAAGTTAATAAACGTAATGCAAAGCTATCATCCACAACTTTAGACCTAATGGATCAAAGAAGATCATTACCACATAAAAATAAACATGACCAAAGACAGATTGAAGAAATAAACCGAAAAATCAATAAAGCTTTACGTAAAGACTTTAGAAACTACAACCAAAAAACTATTATGGATACCATTGAACAACATAAAGGGCCTAAAGTATTCAGAAAAAGAACGCAAATAGGAAATATACAAATCACCAAACTAACAGATACTGAAGGTTGCCAAATTACTGACCGCGACCAACTTTTAACCGTTGTTGAACAATTCTATGGAAAATTGTATACATCTCAGTCAAATCCCCAGCCAATCAATAACATTTTTGAAACAGAATGCAAAGAACCTGAAAACAGAGACAACATACCATCTATTTTACCGAGCGAGATAGAGTGGGCCTTGTGTAAAATGAAATCTGATAAGGCACCAGGTGAAGACGGCATTTCAGTCGAAATGATGCGTGCAGGTGGAAAACCGGTCATAGATGCCCTCGTAGATCTTTTTAATAAAATTATTTACAACACACACTCCCCAAGAACATGGAAGAACGCAATTGTGTCCATAATTTTCAAAAAAGGCGACAACACCAGGCTTGATAACTACCGCCCAATCAGTTTATTATCCCAGGTCCATAAATTATTTACAAAAATTTTATGTAACCGAATGTCCCGCGATTTAGACGATTACCAACCTATTGAGCAGGCTGGCTTTAGAAGAGGATATGCAACAATAGATCATATACACACCATAAAACAGCTAATGGAGAAGTCTCAAGAGTTCGGCCAACCACTTTTCATGGCTTTCGTCGATTACGAGAAAGCCTTTGATAGTGTAGAACACTGGGCCGTATTTAAATCATTAGATCTGTGCCACATTGACTCGAGGTACGTTGATATCCTCAAAGACCTGTACAATAATGCTACGCTACAAGTCCGGCTGCATGCATTAACAAAACACATCGGAGTAAAGAGAGGAGTGCGGCAAGGTGATACCATTTCCCCCAAACTGTTTACAGCTGTATTAGAGGACGTCATTAAGACTCTACCATGGGACCGCAAGGGAATTAACATCAATGGTACCTTCATGTCTCATCTTCGATTTGCAGACGATTTAGTTTTGGTTGCTAAGACCAAGGACGAGCTAAGTTGTATGCTCTTGGAACTTCGGGAAGCTTCGTTACGGGTAGGCCTCAAGATGAACATGTCCAAGACAAAAGCTATGACGTATAACCAACAAAGTGGCAGCCTAATTTTAGGCAACACACTAATTGAGGTGGTCGATTGCTACATTTATCTTGGGCATCGTTTATCTTTTGACAAAGACCAGCACGAAAAAGAAATTTCCAGGAGAGTACAACTGGGTTGGGCAGCATTCGGAAAGCTTAATGACGTTTTTAGAAATAAAAAACTCCCACAGTGCCTGAAGACCAGAATGTTCAACCAGTGTGTCCTGCCCTCCATGACTTACGGTGCTGAAACATGGGTGCTCACGAAGGAAACGCGTCGAAGACTTCAAGTAGCGCAACGTGCCATGGAGCGCGCCATGTTAGGTATTAGCCTTCGCGATCGGATTCCCAACGTCGTCATCCGGCGAAGAACAAAGGTAGTCGACGTTGGGAAGCGATGTGCAGCATTAAAATGGCAGTGGGCGGGGCACCTGGCAAGACGCGGTGACGGCAGGTGGAGCAAAGCGCTTACAGAATGGTGGCCCAGGTTCGGTAAACGTAAAAGAGGGCGGCCTCCCACCAGATGGGCAACTGATATAAAGAAAGCCGCGGGGGTCTCTGGATGAGACAGGCTCAGGACCGGAGTGCATGGCGTTGTACGGAGGAGGCCTATACCCTGCAGTGGGATATAATAAAAGGCTGATGATGATGATACACCATTGTTGTTTCTTATATTTGTATTACAAGTGCTGAATCGCGGAATCAGACCATCGTTGTTGTGTAATATTAATTTATTTAATCAATCAAGAAATAAATGGAATTGGCAATGGTTAACTCCAGAATAATTGGTGTTTCTCATTGTCATTTATACATATGCACCTTCTTTTTAATTTGTTACTAAATACATAGTATTTAGTTGCCAACTATTAGATGTAGAAGTTTCAATTGATAAAAACAATACGTTCAATCCCAACCACGATAACGAACAGATCTCATCGACAAATAATACAAAGTAGCATGCGGCGTTTTCTATCTAAGAGCGAGGCCCCATTCGTGCATTGCGCTGTGTTGCGTCATTTACCATTTTTTATGACATGCCCTATTATATCGTTGCACGGTCGTTTCCCGCATAATTTCAACGGATCAACGGACAAGAAACAATGCGGGGGAGGCTGCTGCGCTTCGACGACGTAGCTACGAAAGATTAACTTTAGGGGTGAGAGCCATCCGCTCCTCCGCAATTAAGGGGTGAGAGCCTCCCCCGCAAGTCCGGTGATGTTGACAAGGCTACTCCAAGCCATCATCGTAAGTCAGTTAGGAAAAAAAAGATGAACGTCGAATGCAGGTGTGGCATACAATGCGTTGTTCCGTTTCGCCGACGCAACGCAACGCAGCGCAACGCACAAGTGTGGCCTCGCTCTAAACTCGACCAAAAAGATTTATCACACAAAAAGACGGGACGGGTGACACCGACCCAGATAAACTAAACTCAGGTAGCGAAGTCCGCACTTATCCTAACATTCTGTCTCAATCCGCGATAAAATCTAGATCAATTTAGAAACAATTTCTTAGCGTGAATAATTACTTCGCCGGCCGTTGTTTGAGACAAATATATAAGAGATGTATAAAGTATAAATAAGCCGGGGCTTGGTGTTTATGTTAATTAGACTGGCCGATGCCACCGTTGCGGAGGTACAGGGCCGGTTGCACTGTGGTGGTTAGGGATTAAATTTGACTCACAGTTAAGATCTGGTTTACTATAATTATTTCTTTTGATTGACTATTTTATAATTTAGGTGTTCGGTGTACACGATAATTCTATGAATGTAAAATAAGACCGCTTAAAAACGCGTTATTTTTTAATTAATCAATGTATAAAATATCTATACTGATGTTTGTTCTGTTATCCGTAACATATAAAAGTGATTAAGCAACTTAGTAGGAAGTACGAGCAATTCTTGTATTGAAAGTGATATTAGCTTCTTTTTTAACGATGTGATGTGGTTTTACTGATGAAGAAATGAGGTATATTATAAGTTCTTTATATTTTGCAGCCTGAACCCCATTGCCGATTTTCACATTATTATGTGGAGTATTTGAATTGATACGCATACTTTAATCTAATGTTATCCCTAACCACGAGTTAAGTCAAACCCTTTACTTTTCGCCGGTCGTCGGCAGCGGGGGTAAATCTTAGCGACCTCTCGCGAGACTAATGTCCGCGCCGGGGCCTGCTCGCCGCATTGTGCTTTATTTGTACTCGCTAATGTATACAATCTCTAATTACACGCAACGCCTTCCAACGCAGGGATGTCGACCTGTTGCATAGATATTTATTAGCCTCTAATTATTCTTGGGTTGTTTTTCGCTTTGCGTATTGTGAGAGTAGAGCTATAGGCTGAATACTGAAACGGGAAATGAATATGTAACTTTTTATAGACGATTGAGAAGGTACGGAAACTTGCCTTCAAATATTTTTTATATTTGGATTTTGAATTTAGAACATATTCAATCAAATTATTCAAAACATGACAGTACTTTACAACTAGTAAACAATTTACTTTTGATTCTTAGCAGTAATTTTAAAACTTCCTCTTGCGTAGATGAACGTATTGTACTATATGTAGAGCACGGCTGCCCTGCCAGTGTTGTATGAACGACTAGCTAGAGCTTGTTGACATAAACGGCTCTAATAATTAACCGCACAGTAGCTAACATGCCGTATATTTAAGAAAACTTAAGACGAGTGTCCTCCTAAAACTAAGATTGACTGAATTCAGAGACCGAAAGAAGAAAGAGGCCACTAATCATATTAATTCCGTAATTAAGCTTCTAAAATCTGAACTCTATCTAGAACATATTAAGATGGAGCTATCTAGATACCTTTTCATGGGAATCAAACAACTACAATACGTGGTCAGCCCTAGTAAATAACGCCTTGGTGTTAGGAAGCAAATCCCGTAGGTGTAGTTTTCGCCCCTTAATTAGGAGTACTTAGGTGTTGGAATCCCTGTCTGCTTTCTATTCTGGAACATGTAGGGGAAATGCCTTTGTTCACACTGGCCAGTTTAAGTAGCCTTTCAGATGATTGTGTTGAGAACAATATGCAAATTAGGGAACGCTTGGATCGGACCAATAAGTAGACAGCAAAGAGGTTTGGGTTCTCGATAGTTGAATTTCTGATCCGAAAGTTACTATATCAGAACAAATACGTAAAAATATTTCGAACGAAACCTATCCTCTTACAATTTTGGTTGCTCGTAGATAGAAGATAAATTATATTATAACTTTGCAACAATTTTTTCAAAAATCGAATTCCCGTAAACAATAATGTTGGTATATTATACATAAGTAAATTTTTACTTATAAATAAAGTAATATAAAGTTAAAAATATATTCAAACGATGATGTTAAATATATAAAACAAAAAAATTCGTCTAGGAACATCCTGTTTAAAGATTTGTTAGAATGAGGTTTTCCGTCAGTCACTCATGGCACACATAATACAACTCATGGTAAACAGTCATACAATGAAACTCATAAAGTAGTAATAACAAACCCACACAACCACACAAGTTACGAATTAAACCGTCGCGCGCATAGCGTGACGTAATTTTTTATGTTCTATTGTTTTTCAAATGAGGCCCGCCGATTGGCTGCGTCTAGCGCGGGAGGAGCGCTCGCGCATGTCATTGGCCAACACAAAATGAATGCAAAATAATGATGGCCTCTCAGATTGGTGTGACAAGACTTATTGTTGAATAAATTAGCTACGCTTCGCCGGCATTTTTATTATTGGACATTACGTCTAATTGTTCGCAGTAAGGTATTCGCGAACCGTTAGTTCACAATCAAAGTTGGCGAATAGCGTTTTGTTCCATCTTAATGAACGATTTTACGGTGATTTTATAACTGCAATTAAGGCTGGTTGTTAGTCATTTGGCTCGGAGCTTAGCGATACTAACATAGAGACGTGATTACGCGCAATCTGGAAAATGATTGATGATTATTTATGGTTCACAAGGCCTGACAATGTTTGCATATTTATTACATTTTATAGAATTCAAGTGTTACACATAATATCTATCTAGCAACTCAATTAGCAGGTATATAAATCAAAAGTTACTTAAAAATACTTTGTCATGTGTTTTGAAATTTGTTTTAGTTGATCTAACAATAAGAAAATAGAGTATATAACTTGTTGCAATGGTTAAATCCGCTGATTAGGAAGCTTAATAACATTCAGAACGAATTCTCAGAAAACATCAAATAGGATAAAATGAAGTTCAATATCAAGTAACAGTTTAATATAAAACAGCTTGCTTTTCCAAGTAACGACTTGCATCCGTAGAATTTTACTGCTTATGCAACTTATGAATGTTCGCTTCGTTAGTCCAGTATACATCAAAACCTATTTAGATTAAGTTGTCGAAACATAATTATTATTAGTTAATTATGTATAATGCAAACTTTAACCAGTAATCTATTTGTAATCTTTAATGCTTTAAGTGAGCTGTCAACGGTTTAATACATCGCTCAAATATAAGCCTACATCCTTATATTGATTGCTATGATTATGCAAACTATGATGATGCCTTTGCAAAGTATAGTTTGAGGTACATTTTAGTATACTACTTTTGTGTTACCCTTACTTCTATAAACCTACTCCCTAAAAATCAAATTAATACAATAATGTCTCTTGGTTCGAGGTGCCTGTATTCTGATAAGCCATTCCTAGAAGTCTGAGCCTATTACTGGCCAGTGACATCCGTTACGTTATAGGCAGGTACGAGTATACTCAAGCCTTTTTTATTACTTACACTGTTACTTCATAGTGTAACTGTTTCATAATTTAAAAGTAATTACTATAGAGCACGACATCTTTATAAATTACCCACCAATACCACCATAGCTCGCATCCAGCGATTACTAGTATCCGGCGTCAATCATCTAACAAGAACATTACGCGTCAAATTAAATCCTTGGAACATTTCCATTCGTATAGCAAAGTACAAAATAATAACATGGCCGTTTCATACTAACTCACTAACTCACAGCTAGTCTGTGTCTGTCTGTCCGTGCTGTCAATATATCATATCTCGGGCCAGACATTAGCATTAGCTGCAAGCGGCCATCTTTTATTTAATGCGTTCCTGCGCACGTGGGAATCTGTTAGATGCGTGGTTTCGGTAGCTATTGGCAAATGAATAAATAAGGGTGTTACATGACATATGAAATTTGTCAATTTTTTTTTACTTTATAATCGCTTAGGGAAATACTTTTTTTTTAATTATAGAAAAGTAAGCGGCCGTGAGGTTCACATATGAGTCAACGATACATACTTTAGACATACTTCGAGTTAACAATGATGTTTAACAATCATATTCATGTATTATTTTTCGCGTCTATTTTTGCAAACTTACTGGAAAATCGAAATTTAGTAAAAATATTGTGAAATCTGTTCATACATTAATCTTCAAAAGGCGATCATGGTGGATGGAAAGTTGCAAACGCTCAATGTTAAGTTAATTTTAATAATTATTTTTACATTAACCTTTAGTACAAACAGTTATGCTTGTCAAGTCAAGGTTCAAAATATCGAAACGTTTGCGATAGTCTATACTATATCACCGCAAAAGTGAGTAAAGCATATTAAAGAAATCAAATCAAACCTATCTACGCCTGCTGTCAAAAAATCCGCACCCCATTCTCACAACTGTGTAAACGTATAATCAGATCTTTATAGTATTATTAATAATACATGTAAATGCCAACATTTAGAAAGCTAAAATGATTAAGCTGAGCTATTAATTACAAAATAACGCGTAAAATTACGGGCTGAGCGCTTGCGCACGTAGGCACAGGATCTGATAAAAGTTGAAATTGAATTGTCAATAATTGAAGGAGGAGCTAAGGTCATAAGGGTGAGGGAAAGCTCTGTTATTATCTAGATATTGTGTTTAGCAAACGTACGTACTATGCTTTTGTATTTCAGTATCATCTATCATTCTACTATAAATCCAGCTCATTTATATGTAAAAGTCTGTATGGATGCATGGTGATGATGGATTGTAACGTGATTCTGTGCAATTTCTTCGGATTGTTACGAAACTTCAAAGGATTCTTTATTAGAGTACTTTTTAGGGTTTTCTATATTAGTGTACTATATACCAGTAATCATATAAATAATAGGTAAGCTTATAAATTACTTCAAGAAAATGCGGAAAACTTGTAGTAGATCACCTTAAAATACCTGAAGATAAAATAAAGGTGATTTTGAAGTTAAAAATTAAAATATATATGTCTTTATATTCTTTATGTGTAAGAGTACAATTAAAGAAAATATCTCATGCATCACGTCATAAGATATTTATAGTCAAAGTTCACATCACTTTGAAAAAGCGCGTATTTAGTAATGAATATCAGAAGTTTACAATATAAGTTATTGTACGGGACAGGACTATTATGTGGGATTTATACAGCTAGGAAACTGCCAGAGCATAGGAATACAGTGACCACAGGTGAAAAAGATATTGAGATTATTCGTGATCTAAGTAGAAGAACTGACGAATGACAGACCCGAGTGGAAGCAACAGACATGTTGCGCCGATAATGATGATGATGATGTACAACTGAAAATAAAATCTTTTTTTATAAGAATTTATAATATTTATTTATGACAATGATTGGATGTTTTATTTGTACCTACTTGTATGATTCCTCAACTTATAACAACTACGTTGTGTTCTTACGGTTATGGCAATTTTGGGATATAATACCTTGGTGTTGTTGTACTTACGCAAAAGTAAGTAGAAGTATCCCAAAAACTGTATCATTTACAAACAAATTATGATTTGGATTTTGAATTGATCTAATAAAGTATTTTTGTATCGAAATAACATAAATTCAAATTCAAATCATTTATTGCTTATCATGATGGGTTACAGGTGGTAAAATTAGAGTTAAGTACATCATGGTGCCCCTTTAGGCGTAGCAATTTGAGTTACATTTTATTATAACAAATTATTACATAAAAAATATTATTATATATGTATTTTTAGAGTGAATTACCAACAAATTCTTGTATTAATTATTATATAATATTAAATATCTAATTATAATTTACTTTATAATTAGATATATCATAATTATTACATAATGAAACTGTCTTTTTCAAACAACCGCTAAGGTAATGTTTTATTGTATTTTAAGATGTGTGTACCTGTCAGTGAAATAACAGAACAAACTTTATCTTAATACATTAGAAATACTAGTAATAGATATAAATAAATGTAAGTCTTGCATCTTTATTAATTTTCTTATGAATTCGCCCGGCTTGGCCACCCTACCCTAGGCGGTGTAGCACTCTATGGTTTTGCGATAATAACTTTATGACGTTAATTATTTTATGGGCAACCGTGTTTAACGGTGAATTGTTACGGCGGTGTTATGGCAACATTTTGCCTAATTGCGGGTTTCAGGTCTAGCCGTTTGATGTGCCGTTAAAGAAGACTTAATTGTTTTTAGAATCGTGTTATAACACTTATTTGGCTGTAAATAACTGGTTCTCGTAAGCGTTTTGATTAAGATACAATTACTATATGCAAAAAAAAACTTTTCATCTGCTGGGATATTATTATAAACATAATTATAATTATTAATCTGCAGTGAAACAAGTGGACTCCTTTTTAAAAAAGGATCAACTGTGGCCAATCAATATCTTGTCTGAGTAAATGATGTGATCCAATGATATCATGTATCCATCAAGTGACAATAACCAAAATAGAACGAATGAAGAGAAGACGTAAGTAAATAATGGAGGAAATAAAAAAAAAATCATGACCTGTACTTAGCTTGTTGACCATGCTAAGTCCTAGCCTACTCAATTCTCAAGGGGAGCATCCGTTTCTTAACCCACTACCTAGCAATCTACTCTATAACCACTGTAATTCCAACCTTACCTACTTAACATACGGTTCAAAATGAATCAAAAAGTCGGTATGATCACTAGTACAAGGGTTAATAATAAAACAACTTCGTCTTAGGCTTACATTGATTTATCAAAGCGAGGTGCGTTGACGTGCGCAAGAGTGATCGCGGACGTTGGCAGATGCTCATTGGAGGCACTAATTATACAGAGAGCTTTATCATCAATGCTTAGAAGCACTGGTTATAAGGCATATCCGCATGGATGAGCAGTGGAGCTGTCTAAATCTAGATCCTTACTAATATCAGTTCGGTGCAATAGTGTGCATATTTTGGGTTAAGTTACAACCTCAGATAAATGTCAGTCGAACGTCTTACCGATATTTAGGAACCAATATTGCCGATGATTTAGGTTATAAATCCAGAACTCTTCTTAAAATGAATTTAAGCTTAAACTGATATATACGTTTAATTTTTTATTGAAGTTTTCGGACGTAAGACAGTATTCTATTGTCTCGCAATTCAAATGATAAGACGAATCTAGTATTTTGAAATGCTTAGCCGTCATTATTAGCCAAGTAATATAGGAAATACCTGATTACATGAAAAATAGCAACCATCCATCCGTTTACCCATTAAAGAGCTACAGTGTCTTAGCTACACTTAGCAGATAGATGAATATAATAACAACCCTTAACCTAATATTTTTTTAGTGAATATTTTATCAAGTGCCATGGATTCACCATCCCTGCACAAAACATTGCATCTTTGCGTGTGCTGATCAATAAGCAGGATTATGAGCTGCTCTAGCAAACAAGATAATGATTTGGCGGCGAGTTAAGTAAACAACTGGCCTTTTGTAATGCGAATGTGCGAAATTAATACCAATAGAGATAATAACACACGGTTTCCAAGTGTATATGGGTAAGTACTAGGTTGGTTCACTATCATAAAAGTCTTAGTCAGTGAAATGAAAAGCATTCAATCAATTCAATAGGTACCATTTATTGCAAATCACACGTTTTAAAGTTTGTAGGAATAGACAAATTTAAAAAATCATAACGCATATTTATAATAGGTTTTTTAGTAACCGACTTATTTATTTAACCTTTATTATCCGAAATGCTGGGCAAAGGTCTCCTTCAAACCGGTCCCCTGCTCTCATTTTAAGCTTTGACTTGCCAATACACATAAGTTTTCATTAACTTTTCAAATTAATAAATCAAACTGTTTTGGAATGGCTTGTAAAACTAACATATTCTAAATGTATTGGTACTAGTTTTCTTCATCATTCTAAAAGATTTAGCAAGTTGCCAAGTCAAATGAGAAAATTAAAAGCGCTCCACATCTTTCGCATAAATACCATCTCGTACAATGCCACATTATTTCGCGCGAACACAACTCCTTCCGCAGAAGCCAGACAATTATTGCCAACATCACGCAACCGCAACAGGTACAATTGATTTATCAGTTGGCGTACGTTGACCGCTTGACTGATCGCGTCATTTCCCCCCAACGGACGGCTATTGGACACCGTAATTATTTTATTTACATTACAAATAGTTTCCTCCGCCCGTGACATAGCCTCGGTCGGCATGCATAATTGCTAATGGCTTTACGTCTGGTTCTCTGATGTATGCACTAATTTGGCTTAACTTAGTCACGCTAGTTGTATAGTTACGCCCCGCTAATAGAAAGTTCTTAATCTAGGACGAAGCTGGTCTAGGTAAGTTTAATATTGTATTTCATTTGTATTGAGTTATTTTTAGATCCTCCATTCGTCTTACTCTAGCAGGACCCTTGTAATAATGCACTATAAAATGAATATAAGTATTTTAGAAAAAGTTCAGAGGAAGGTAAATAATTTGGTATTTCAGAATTTCTTGTTTGAAAATACAATTGATTCAAAATTCGAATTTTGTTTTTACCTGTAACTTGGTTACGAAAGAATTTGAACTGGTAGATAGTGTAGTACCATAGATATTATAGAGATATCATGAGTAATATTTGTTATATTAGGTATAGAATCCATGACTGAGAAAACCTAACTGCATGGCAAGTGCATCCTCGAATCGCTAAAAAAGTAGGCAGTCTTTCTTCATTAAAAAAAACCTTAATCTACCATATCCAACCTAAAGCTACAACTTGAAATATTCTTAAAAAAAACATCGGCTACTTGCAAAAAATCGCGTGTCTATCGGCCAGTAACATTGTAGCTGCGTCCGCGCAGTAACAATGAATGAAGTCTGCGCGGGCGTCGCTCCGGGCCGCCGCCGCACCTGTATCGCGCCGCACGCGATCTAAGGCCTGACACACAAGCGTGTGCATATTTTAACTGTTTTTTTTAATAGGTTTTTAATTTTTTTTTGTGTGTATTTGTCTCGGTTGTGCAGTTTTAATGGATTTGTTGCGGTTGAATGTTGATTTTGCAAGTTCAGTATGTGCTTTGTCAATTTATTGTATTTTATTATGCTTCATTTTATGTTTCCGTTCTTCTAGAAAGGCTAATTGAATTAAAAAATACAAATCATAAACTTAAGCAATAATAATTCATACAAACTTAAAGACTCATTATATTTCAATTAAATTTAAAGAATCTTTAAGATATAAACTTGTAAAATTAGCGTTATTAGGATTGACATTGGCCACCCACATAAATTATCTTACAGCAACCAGCGTGTCATTGGCAATTTCCAAGGTATTTCGAAAACTGTAGTAATATAAATAGGTGGTGAGGTGATAATTGCCATCAATTATTGTATTTAAATGTCACCGCAAATAAAAAACAAAGTAAAACTTCTACACCTGAAGTCTACTTGCAACAGTGTAAACTTGGCCTTTGGCTCTGCCGTCGCCAGTGATTACCTGCAAACGGCCTCCGTTTAACCGATTCCTTTTTTAAAACTCGACGTTCCTGTTTCGAGAACCTGCGCCATTATTCCCGCGTCTTCCTCATTTTGAATTTGGAATGGACAATGGCGAATTTTCGCGGGCACATTTATTATTTTTTCTTTTTTACCACCAAATTAGGCCAGTTAAGTCATGCGAGCTGTTTGTCACTAAACTGAAGACCAGTAGTCAGGGATTCGAAGTTCTTTTGTCGCAGACTCTTTGCGGTTCCCAAATTCGGTCGGAGGAAACAATTCGTTACGTGATTCTGAGTTTTTATTTTGTCATTGGCAAATTGAGAAAATTGTGGGGAGCGGGACGTTTGTTAATTTCTTCGGCCACTTTGTTCGGCTAAGAGGTCCCCGCAAATTGATAAGCACTTATCTCATTTTAGTGGTACCGTAAGAGGCTGTAAATTAAATAGATTATACAGTCGGGTGCAAAATGAAAGGGATAAAACCGGCTTTTTATATTATTGTCTTTAGTTTGTTGTCGAGACGGCATTTTTGGGGTTTTGTTTCTTATATTGTAAAACGTTTGGTGATACCTTTTATTCTTCAAATAACTGTAATCTTAATGACCAGATTATGGACGGCATATTTATGTCAATTCTGTTAATTTACTTAAATTAAAGAGACCTGATAGAGAATCTGATATATTCACAGATATGTGGTCGCATTTAAAAATTAAAACAACAGTTTTAAAATATAAAAGTAGATAATAAAAACAAATTATTTACGAGCAATCTCATCGTTGCAAATAAAAGGAATAATTTGAAGACCGCGGTTGTTAATTTTGCTAAAAAAAATACAGAAGCCAACGATATTCATAAGACACGAACGATTACTGATTGAAGCCCGCACTACCCCGATAAGAATCTCCCGGCGATTTTTCATAAACAATAGCCATTTTAATATCGCAAAACGACGAAGACTATACGCTATTGATAATACAAAAAATGCAATAATAAATTACCAAGCGGTGGGTAATAAAGCGCCATTTGCTCCAGGCGACGTCGAGCGCTACCATGCGTTGTACAAAGGGGAAAAAGAAAAAAAATAACTTTAAAAATAATACGCTTAATATCAAAGGAGGTGTACTTCGTTAATGCATTGGCTGCCTTGAGGCGGCCGCGTCAGCTCGCCACGGACATTGTTTTCTGGAATGCGAATTTAAAAAGTTAGCGTTGTTGTTTTTTTTTATGGAATTCAAATTTTGATTTCGCCGAATAAGATCGTAACTTGTTTTGGCGTTGGGATGACATAATTAGTTTAACGTTGCAATTTGCGAATGATTCTTTTTTAATTTGGTGTTGGTTGGTATAACGAAAAAGGTTATTGTTACTACTTATTTTAACTGTTATACATATAAATTACAAAATTCTATAGTAAAGTGTACCATAATTAATGATCATACATTAGTTGTCCAAAGATCAGTCTTGTGCTTTTGTCAAACATTTTTTGTGATCAAATATTTTTACGTTTTTAAGTTATCTTCCTCACCTCATTACGATTGTTAACTCAGTTTATAAAACAACAATCCACGGCTAACTGAAACATCCAAAATAAATAAAGGAAATATTATCTAACAATATTATTAATGTAAGATTTTAGACTTTCGCGTTCCATTACACTAAAATTAGTCTTTATGGTATAAGTTGGCTCGCGACCACGATTGGTGTAACCCAGTCGAAACGTCGGGCAGTAAGTAGCTATGTAATTTGCTACTCCTAATATCGCGTGTAGACCCATAAAGACTAATTTTAATATTATTAATATTAATCTAAAACCACGATCTATCCCTAAATTGAATTGAGTCGCCCTCGGTGACTGCTGAAACGCCATAATAATATTAGCGTTTATCCGACAAATTGGTATTCGCCAGTATTCTGATATCATTATTGCATCAATGATTTACTCAGGCCGCTAACCCATCGGTGATCGATCAAATGGTCACGTTCTACGTCATTGGTAAATGATTATGTTAAATGTTAGCCTTTCAATATATTATTCAAAGAGCTGCATTTGAAAGCTTAGATTAGATAAATATAATTATTGGGCTTGTGAATAATGTGGTTTTGGATGTAGGCCGTGTGAGATTGACGGTATGTTTCGTTAGATATTAGATTAGGACGTGGTTTCGTTCTTTAGTGAAGTAAGTTTTGAATGGATAGACTTAAAAAATCATTTACCTACTCATTCGGAAACCGGTCTCAAAGTAACATTTACGTTAAACGCGTATATAAATTGGCAACATGTATGTATTTGTATTTTGAAGAAGACCGTGAGGTGTACTATTTTAAAAGTAAAGCAGGTAATTATAAAGTCTTCCTTCACTCGTCTCGCAAAAAAGACTATTTATTTAAGTACAGCTTACCCTGATAATAAAAACTAAAGACTGTTTTTTTGTATTTCAGAAAAACTCATCACCATCATCGTCCGGCTAGAGATGGTTTAAGAAGAAAACTAGAAGGCAGAATGAGCCTAAAAAAGATAGCCAGAAAAAGATGTCTTCGAAGAAACATTCACTAACCATAACTCAAGTAACCCCGCTTCCAATGTCACGGTCTCACCAATCCTAACAGGTTTTTAAACAAACATGATTCCCAATCTACCACCGAACAAAACAATAACAATAAAGAACATATCAATAAATAACTCATTACACACGTATCAAAAACAAAGGTAGAAAAAACAATATAAAGAAGCGTAAAGTCAAATACCGACATGCTCCGGCGCATAACGAGCCATGCGCGAACGCATTAGTCAAAAGAATACAATAACGCGTTATGGATAACCGATAGTTTGTTGCTTAGTTAGTTGCAGAAGGCTAGGGGCACACTGGGAGGAAATATTCAATATTTAATGTTTTTTTTTCTTGGCTCAAATAGTTTAAGGAACCAGGAGCATGACCTTCACAGTTACATTATAAACTTAACAATAGTTTCATAAAGGATATAAACCTAAGAAATATTCACAAACAAAACCACTCTGTTACTTGCACAAGAATATAATATACTGTCTCATCTTCAAATTAGTCACCTCATACAAAAAGGCTATCTGCCGTTCGGTTTCAACAAATGTCTGTTACCAAGAGGAAAATTTCTTTGGTAACAAAATATAAAAGTAAATCAGCAAAATCTTTTACTCACTCGTGGGTTGGAGTGCACATCATCCACGTTAACATTAATGTACCTTTCTGCAACTCATTAATATTTCTAACTGAACAAATATTTCCTCCTTTACGTCTCTCTTTCCTTCTTTCTTAATTATCTTCACAATCTTCTATTTCCTATACAATAACAAAAGAAGATACCACTCTCATCTCCTATTTCCTTTACAATAGCGAAAGAAGAAACCACTCTCATCTTCTATTTCCTATACAATAACAAAAGAAGATACCACTCTCATCTCCTATTTCCTTTACAATAGCGAAAGAAGAAACCACTCTCAGTGTATCACAGTCTTCACCATCCCGCCCGACGCAGTACAAATGCTTGGCAGCGGGGCGCCGCGCGCGCATTGTGCTCGTTACCGGCGACAAATTGGCGCCCGGTGTCCCCCACCGTTGCTAATTGCCGGTGACCTTTGGTGGGAATCCGGGAATAGCTGGATATATGTGTGACGGATGCGGTGGTGCATCAAAAGGATTGTCAAACTGGTTTGACAATCTCAATGAGTGTTCAGAGATTCTATGACAATTTCCTTCTACTGTGTGTTGTTTGGAAGAAAGCTCTAATAGTGCTACGAACGTTTTATTTTTTTCTTATTAACGTATCTGTACATTGTTTTATCTTTCTCTCAATGAAGTTATCCAAAAATAAATAATCTGATCTAGATTTCTGTTATGTGAAATGATGATTGACATAGAATATCGATTTCTCTAAATGCATATCCTAATCGTTTTATTAACTCGTCAGGTCAAGGTCAGACCATACCCAAAGAATTTGACAACTGGCAAACAGAATCAGGTGAAGAAGTGCTATGACACAGATTGCAACTTGCAAGCCTTATCCAAATCAGGCCTCGACATCTCGCACCGCTCAATTTCCACCGGCCCTCCACAAAAATACCTCCCAACCAATTTTCCCATGTACGTTTACCGCAAGAATCTATAAACAAACAGCGGCCGGACCGGTCCAGAGACAATAGTCGCGCGCCGCGGCGTCTCTTGACGTTTTTATCATTTCGCGGAGAACAAAAGCTGAGGCTTCCTGTTGGGACTGCATCACCATTCTGGAGTTGCCGCTTGAGGGCGGATGCATGGATGGAAAGAATGGCGAACGCTACCTCAAAGTTGTGTCGTGGACCTATGTACCCCGACACGTGTTATCATAGAGTTCAGGTGTAAAACCGGACTTGATCAAGTCCGGTTTTACATTACATTTACGTAATCTTTTTTACATTTACGTAATCTTTAGGGATGAAAGTATTCTCATCCCTAAAGATTACGTTTGTCCGGTGAGTACCCCCTAACGGGGCTTGTACTGTAGGGCACTATGCTTTCCAGGAACGCCGATGCCCGGCTAACGACGATGGCTACATTGTAACTTGGTTATTATTACCGGACTTGCGAGGTAGCTGCAGGTTCTTACTCTAAAATCAAAACGTGCAAGCCTGAGGTTTCCTAAGGGGGCTAGGACTTTGGCTCATTGTTTTAGGATACACCAAGGACCTGACAGGACCTCGCACTATCTCAATTTCGCCTTTGATTGCATATGTGTACAGTACACACATTACTCTATGTGTCCCACCCTCTGAGTTCGGTCAAATGTTCTTTAATCATCCGTGGCCGATGAGTGATCAAAAACATACGTGCATTAGGAGACAAGGGGTTAACACCACCAAATTCCTGCTTTGCTTAGTACTTTATTTTACTCAGCGCTTGCCACGAATAGATAACGAGGGAGTCAAGTATATTTTTTTTAAATTGGTTGCTAGACTGAATCAAACGTTAATTGCCAATAATTTATATGTCTTGTGAAAATTCGAATATCAAATACCAATTTCACGCGAAAATCGCTCGCCAAACTCCCACGTCGTGTGTATCGCATCTCAACAAGACTTGTCTCACAGCATTAACTTACAATAGAGGTGGACGATCTATTCATCGACACAATACACCGTCGATCGGTGGCCATCGCACGTGATCCCAATGCGAAACTCATGATAATCCCGGCTTATTCTATTTCTTAATAATCGCCATAGAGATGGGGTTTGGCGATTTTGCTTCATGGGTCGTAAGGAAGTTGAGAGTTCTGATTTCTATGCCCGTTCGACGCCATAGTGTTTTAAATGAGAATGAAATTTTAATCCTTTCTCACTTTCTTAGCCGATTTTGATAAAATGAATACCCAAGAGGCTGAGAAGACACATACTTATAAACAATAAATGACTTCACATGATCGGCGGAATGTAAGTAAAGTATGAAAATTACTTATGACTAAGACACACAATATCACTACATAGTATAAAGCAAAGTCGTTCCCGCGTCTGTCTGTCCCTATGTATGCTTAACTCTTTAAAACTACAAAACGGATTTTGATGCGTTTTTTTTTTAAAGATAGAGCCATTTTAGAGGAAGTTTTTTATGTATAATATACCCAAAGCAAAGCGAGGGTACCACTATTAATCAATATAACTGATGGTATACTTAATAACTTTTACAGGCGTATGACACAAAATAGGCTTCAACTCAGCATATGTCATGAATTCTAAAGACTCTACAGCCGTGGTCTTACCTAAATAAATTTTTGCTACTTTTCGTTCAGGTTTGGTCAGTAAAATATTAAAATAGTCACGCTTCTTAGGAGGTCGGCCGGAAATTGCTAATAATATCATAGATCACTGCAAGCATACCCCGTATTAGCACCGGAAATGATTGTTAAAGAAAGTAATTCCATTTGTTGTTAATTATAGCCGGTGAGGTTAAACGGTACCAGTTTTACAAAATTTAATTAAAATAATGGTTACATTACAAGATAAAGGTGGTGAGTATGAGATGAGTATGAGAATATTTTCTATTTGTCTATTATTATTAACTAGTGACCCGCCCTCGCTTCGCTTCGGGTAAATTTTACATAAAAACCTTCCTTAAGAATCACTATCTATTAAAAAAAACCGCATCAAAATCCGTTGCGTAGTTTGAAAGATCTAAGCATACATACGGACATACAGTGAAAGCGAAGTTTTATACTATGTATTGACTGTAGCATTTTGCATTAACTGGCTGCAAGTTAGCTTTAAATTAAAGTGAAAGATAATTCTAACGAAAAAAAAATACTAAAGAAAACCATTACACTGTCAAATTACCTCTTACACATAGGTAATACGATACCTTCAATGTATTGGTGTAGTTTGTACCAGAAATGCACGCTTGTAAAGCTTCCTAAACTTACTACTCATACATGAACATCCTCCCGCTTAATAATGTATCTAATATAAGAATGCAATTGCTATTAATAGACTATAATTGCTTTGTTTTGACAGTAATAGGATATGTGATTATATAAATTAATATTAATCTCTCGGGCCAACCCATAGCGTAATAGAGCTACCTAATAAATAACTCATCTCCGGTTTTGATTTCCATATAAGAGAAAGCAGTGGCCTGAGAATTGAACTGGCAGTACTCTATTCAGTATTGTAATAGGGAAATTACACGTTAATAAGTTGTGTATAAACAATTATGCCCTAAGTTATTGCAAATGAACGGGGTACGAGTTTTCATATTATATGTGATGTGGATGTTAACATGTTTTAACTTTATGAAATGTACGGACAAAATGTACTATTAAAATATGTTCAGTTTATCATCATAATGTATATTACCTACTCGATTTGAATTTTTAAAATTGTGTTTGTAAAATATACATACGTACATAAAATCACGCCTTTTTCCCAGAGGAGTAAGTAGGCAGATATCACTTCTCATTAATTTATTTATTTATTTATATTTATATGCTACGGTCCTGGTCCACCACTTTCGCTTCTTCCACATCCATCAACTTCTTCATGCACTCTCGTCGATTACGGGTACTTTTGATTTGACCCCTCTTCAAGATTTGACCTATTTGGATATGTTTTTTTAAAGGTTTATTCGTAAAAGTTGTTAAAATGTGAAGTTGTCTCATAAAATGGGCAACAAAGCTATAAAAAATACACACTTTGTTATATGCAATTTACGTCGGAGCGATATGAGCTTGAATTTTTCAATCAATAACATTGAACTCTAGTCTCTATCACTATTGATCAAAATTTCTAACATAAGTACCTATATTCATTTATAAATTAAATTCAACAATTGGATTTAAAGACAATGAGGTAAGGCATAAAGAAACGACTATCAGAAATGGCACATAACTAAGGAAGATGGCAGGATCAGTTTTCACAAATATTTTGAACAAGTTCATTTAACACCTGAAATGACTAAAGTCGATATTATTATCTTAACCATACATTTTCTTCATCAGTTTCCAATTATTTCATAGTTACCTTCTAAAAACCAGTAGCCAACCGAGTTTGGCCACCCCGCCTAACCTAATTACCCTCCGTCCTATGTCCGGTCGATACACGGTTCACGAGGTCGTAATTGTGATATGGACCGTGAGAATATTCAATTAAGCGGGCGAACTTAATTGCTCCTTGATAAAGTTAAGTTGGCTCTAAGTGAACTATCTTCGGAACTAAGTTAACTGACCATTATCTTCTCCTTTGTGCCGCGGTAGCAGCGCAGTCACCTAATTGGGGGTTGGTAGATGGTAGAGTTGTGTGGATATGATAGAGTTCTTAGATTGGTTCGAGACGCCTTTTGATAGTACTTCTGTTGCCTGCGACAGCTGCTCTAGGACTGATTTTACTAAGACAAATATAGTATGATGTGCAAACTTTACAAAACTTCTTAACTTGTTCTGGATTTTTCCTAAATATTTTATTGAACACTCAAAGGATCCGGCCAAATGTCAATGCCAAAATCATGAATAATGTTGACGATGAAATACAGTGATCAAATTGAGTTGTCAACTGCAAGCAATGCGACCATTTCATCGATAGTTCTAAGGAAATCTTGAGAAGCTACGGTGCGAGCTTTTCAGTATCAACAAGCTTTCCCCTAACTTGTATTCCGACGTATCCCTACTATTCCCGGTGTCCATGGCCGGCACTAATCGAGTTATTGTGCGGGACACAATGTCGCAATCAGGTCTGTGCCGCAGACGCGACAGAGCCGACCGGCTATCGGGGAAACAAGGAGTTTTTACTACAGTATAGAACATTACTAGTGAAAAATAAGGTGTAAGGTATGCGACCGATTTTGGCCGTGGTGGGCAATCTTACAATATTTGTGACCAATTTCGGCAAATCTTAATGGAGAAGAGGAAACTGCGCAGGACATATTATGCATATTAGTAGACAGGTGTATGAGCAAACGAGAGTAAACTCATTTCAACCCGGTTATTAATAACTTTTTTAATATTTTTGAGATCTAGCGCCTTTTGAACATCAATTTTGTTATCTCACCTGTAGAGTAGGTACCGCGGCTGGGCTTTAACTTATCATCAACACTTATTACATGTAAAACTGAATGTCAATGAAGTTGTACGTAATACATAAAATAAATGCATTTACAAAATATTATTAGCAAGCATCTTTTCATAATAATAATAATATTCACTGTCCATAATGCGCGCTTTTAATAGAGAAATATTTGTATGTATAAATTACTTAAACGAACTTAAGAGATTTGCAGAATTTCACTCAATTAAACTATCAATTTACATACAGAAGTACTTAATTTTATAATTCTATTAAAAATATAATTGTTATTATAAAATTATTCTCGTAATGTGGTAGCAATAATGCTGGATATTAAAATTTTATTGCATGTTGTCAAGATCGTAAACGAAAAATTTAACTTAAAACCTACGTTGAGACGGCTTCAGTGACATTTAAAACGTAAAATGCTTATTCCAACGGAGTAAGGTCGCAAATTGAACGGAAACTAGCAAATATCCTGTGAAATGTTATAGTCCATTTCTACTTTATTGGTTGGAAATAAAGTTTACTTTACAATGTATGTTATATTCCTGGTTTATTTCAAGTATGAAAACCGATATAAAGTATGTGTAGTTCATAGGCTAACATAAGAATGACATCATTTTTATTAGTTTCAGTCCCGACCATTGCTAATTAAGTTCTTCCCTGTAGGTACACTTATAAGTCTCCCCAGTACCTACTCCTAAGGTAAAAATAGATTAAAATGAACATCTTCTGTAGTCTTAATAATTATGTATTACACAATAGATACTTAAAAAAATAATTATTATATATAATATACTGACTCGCATTCAGTTCATGTAAATATCTTGTACGAATTTATTGATACAAAGTATTAGAAATTTCGATTGATGATATACATAACTGGTACATAATATGCCAACAGTGGTACTTGCTACGTCAGTCTAACGTAGCGTAGACTGACGTAGCGTCATTTATTTTAAAATATCATTTGGCCTATGTCCAGCAGTGGACGGAAGTGGGCTGATGATGATGATAACGATGATGCTAAATATTTTTAGCTTACGTTAGTGAAGGTGCACTAGCCCTAAACTAGTGCGATTTGGCTTGAGTCAAACACGTTGGTCAAGTGCGTTTAGACGACACGAAATAACCTGAAAGTAATGGTATAATAATGTTTTTATTTACATAATAAGCATAATAATGAAAACAATTTTACCTGTACTCACACTAGGCTGAACCTATCCTGTGGGGTTCCTTCACAGTTAAAGTGTCGAATAATCGTACCTACATAATGAATTTCTTGAAAATCATATTTGTGTATGTGGCAAGGTTTGAATTGGCGAGCTCTCACGTGACAAGCAATGACCTTAACCACTCGGCCATCGACGCTTTTTTATCGACAATATTAAACATACCTAAAGCTACATAGCTCCTTATTCCCATGCACGTACTTCGGATTTCTTCAATAGTTAGTAGCACCCCTAGTACAGTGGTTCTGTGCGCATGTCACTCTGTCAGTATACACGTCGCGCCGCGGATAATATGCTACAAATTGGCACCACTGTCGCGCGCAAGCATTTAGCTGAAAAGCCGCATCGATAATGTGACGGTTTAAGTGATACGCTGAAGCGATTGTCTAGCTAGCTTAGGTATTAAATAAAAAATACGAATAAACAAATATCTAAATAAAAACTTTTAAGGGAAGAGCTTAATCCTTGATTACGGGGTCGTTGTCGTATTTGATAGAGCTCTTGTCTCAGTATATACTACGTAGTGAACCACACCTCTTTTGAATTTTACGATTTATATTGTGTTTTGTTTCATTTAGAAGAATATTAAAATATCTAGCGTCATCTTCATCAGCCCAGTTTCGTCCATAATATTAATGTACCTATTTATTTATGAAATCTCGTGTAAGTGTAATTGCCTTGTATGTCTATTTTTGTCAAATATCTATTAAAGACTGACTTGAGTCTTTGCATGAGTTTTCGGTTTAAGTTGTTAGTATTCTCGATGTTCCTAACTTCGGGCACAGTAATTTACTAAGTTTTAGTGGATTCACACTCAAACAGCCGGTGGTTATGTGCCTAATGGTACACCGTTGAACGCCTCATTATCATCAGCCCATCTCTGTCCACTGCTGGACATAGGCCTCTCCAAATGCAGGCCACTTCTGTCGTTCTTCGGCTACTCGCACGCATCCAGCTCCTACCAGCCGTTCAGCGCAGATCGTCACTCCACCTGGTCTGAGGGCGTCCTACACTACGTTTGCCGGGACCCGGTCTCCACTCCAGAACACGTCTAGTCGTCTACCCAAGCGGTTGTCGATTCTACGGCAAATGTGGCCAGTCCACTGCCACTTGCGATGAGCTATGTATGTTCAACGCCTATCTATACTAATATTATAAAGCTGAAGAGTTTGTTTGTTTGTTTATTTGTTTGTTTGTTTGTTTGAACGCGCTAATCTCAGGAACCGCTGGTCCGATTTAAAAAATTCTTTTAGTGTTGGATAGACCATTGATCGAGGAAGGCTTTAGGCTATATAACATCACGCTGCGACCAATAGGAGCAAAGATACAATGAAAAATGTATAAAAAACGGGGGGAAACGCGAACGAAGTCACCGCTGACACAGCTAGTATTTAAATAAGGTACGTAAGTACGTACAACCTCGCCCTCTCGTAACTTAGACCACGCGCTCATCGTTCGGCTGGTCGGCGCGAGCGCAAGAAAGGGCTTTGCGGCGCGAGTACACCTGTTCGTCAGCCCTTTGCGCTCACCGACGATTGTCAAACGGAGCCGGGACGAGGGAATAGTGGAGACGGTTTACATAGTTAGTTATATCAGTTCTGAACCCTGATTTCATTGGATAGAAGTAAGAACGACAAAGTGACATTCATATATGTGAATGTCACTACCGCTTTCCATCAGTTGGAGTAAGGTCATCTTGTTCGACTTTTATAAAAAAAACGAAAGAAGGAAAAATAATTAGTTGGTAGTTTCTGATCATTTTAATCATAGCACATAGCATTTTGGGATACAAATACATATTAATAAGGCGTCCGACCGATTTCAGCCATGGCGGCCGATCTCAATTGAGATCAGCCAAGTGCGCAGAACATATTATAGTGCACAAGTGTGCGTGCAAACACAAGTGCACTCTCTATTCCCTTACTCTCCTAATTTGGTGAGACGGCAATCCGACATGACTGATGAGAGATCGGGCGCAGGACCACCGGCTTAACGTGCTTTCCGAGGCACGGGCGTTCAACCGCCAACTTCCTAACTCCGGGCTGAGTAATTTCATTACAGAAAAACTCACACAGATTATGCCCGACCCCGGCCTCTTGGTACTTACGCAGCGCTTGCTACCAATAGACCAACGAGGCAGTTCAGCAGTAGCAGTGTAGTTAATTCGTTTTCCACTCGGGACAAATACTTGGGAGAACATTGATATTTCTTCTGTTTCTAGGTGTCTAATTTATATATTTTTGTATACCAATATTGTGTCTGATATCCATTACACTCAACTTTTATAGTATGTATTAGTAGCTTACTAATGAAATCAGCGTGTGATGTGAGATTTTTATTCACGTTTATGTTGATGAAAGAATATGTTAAATATCATGCTAGCCTTCAACGACTGATGCAGATAGTCACCTTAAAGAGAAGTCCAAGTCCAAGAACATCCTCTTTAAGTCCTGAATTTTGACTTTAAATGACTTTAAATGATAATATTGTTAACAATTTGAACCGACATATATTAATAAACGTTTCATTAATGAACACTTTTATTGTATAAAAAACAGTAAGTTTTAATTTAAAAAAAACATAGATAGACCGACTCCACAGCTCCCTCACTCGAAGCAATCAATTAAACCAATGCAATGGCCGTGAATAAAATACACGACACCATATCAAACCTTTGACTGATCATCAGGAAACATACAAAAAAACCTTATAAGCTCAAGAAAACTGTTTCTGTCTCTTCGACGAGAAATCCTCTGAAACCTGCGTAGGTCTTATCTCCCAACGTTGATAACAGCTTAAATGGAAGCTAATTGCCCTTTAGGTACTTTGGAGTACTTTAGAGTCAATTAAAGTATAGCAATCTGTCGGTGTGCGGTCTTGAAAAAAAAAGCACATTACCTACTGAAGAGTTGATTCGTAAAATAAATGGTAGGATAAATTAATTTAAAAAAGATAAAGAAATAAATACCAAGTTAATTAGTCCACTATATTCGCACTGAAATGGAGTCGCATCGTAGTACATTTATGTCATAATATTTCAAAACGGATATTTTAACTATCTTTGAAATGAAAATGAGCCGATAAAAATGTTATCTAAGGAAATTATGGTTCATAAAAAAGTAAAAACTATATATGCGGCCAATTGAAATATGAATAAAATACATTCCACGAGAAAGTCTCTTGAACAAGCCGAACTCGGACTATCAAATGTGTCAAACACCCCATTCAGAACAGCAAAATTATTTGTAGGTCGTTAAACCCGAAATCACAATACCATAAAAACTGGCATTATACAACATTGTCATCGGCCGCGTTTTAAAATTAAAACAAAAAAAAAACACGTAATAAAAACCATAACGTAGTGGCCAGTGCGAGAAACCCAACCCCGAAAGAGTCCGAGCTTCGAATTTAAAAAGAAAAAGGTACAAAATCTAATCTAACCTGTCATCGGTATGGAAAATATTACTGGATATGAAGGCAGGTCTAATGAGACAAAGGGTTAATGAGTACAACAATGGTGGGCAGTAAAATATTGGATTTATTTACGTGGGACAGGTAAGGCGATGATCTGATAAAAGCAAATGCCTGGTTAAGGAGAAGCTCAAACGATTATCATGTTTATTAAATTGAATCGAATTAATTTTTAATCTTTTTAGGAGACTAGAAGAAATGAAATAATGAAATTACTAATGAGAAAGTAAAGGACCGAACTAGCAGGGAAAGAAAGTAAGTAGAAAGCGTGACAATTTATTTATATTGAACTATGTTTGTCACAGAAATATTTGTGCCGGGTGGGAATCAAACCCACGACTCTTAGAACCGTAGTTAGTGAATCTGGGTCACTAACCACTGTTCCATCGAGCCAGACAAAACATACTTACATAATTTCTTGGTTAGATTTTTTTTCATGTAGCAACAAGATTCCATAGGTACGAACAACCTTATTTTACATGTAAAATGTACCATGTCCGCTATTTCACATTTACAACTGAGTCCATACCCATAATCGAACTAAAATGTTCACCTCAACCAACCATCTAACCCTTAACCGGCCTGCCCCGGTCACAATGATCAAATTTCGTTTTTATTGTTAATCCGAGCAGTAAATGAGCAGCAGTATTGAGACCACTAAACAACTGACGCCGCCACCAAACAGACAAAAACAAGGCATTCCAGGAGACGATTCCCATCGCAGTGATAAAAAAAAAGTAAAAATAAAAAAAAACAAGCGGTGACGCATTCAAGGGTTTAATTACAACCGTATATTACGCGGTTATCGCGAAATATCAGATGCGAATCAAAGCTAGGTGGATTTTGCGACGATTGTTTTTCGTTCTTTTTTTTGTCGTGGAGAACCCGGGTTAACCTGATTTCAAAAGATTCCGATTGGAATGGCAGAAATTTAAAATTGCGTACATTTTTTAGTTTATGATAACTTGGAGCTTTCGTAAAAAACGCTAACGCTAACAAATCCGCAGCTAAACGCTGCGGATTTGTTTCTTAAGTATTTTATAATATAGTTTAAACTAATTACAACATCAATAATTGAATTATGAATGATGAATGAATATGTTTATTTCTTTACTATAAGCCACTCGATAGGTTTAACAGTATGTAACAAGAACATGGGACTGTTGATTGATAGGAATCGAACCTACGACCCCTGCTGATAGGCGATGACGCAGAGGCTAATAAACGCGTTATTAAGGCACCCAACAAAGTTTCTAACTATATAGAGGCCCTTTAATTCATTGTATTTGTAAATATATTTGATAAAAAGCGTCGATGGCCGAGTGGTTAAGGTCGTTGCTTGCCATGCGAGAGGTCGCCAGTTCAAACCCCGCCAGGTACCAATGTGTTTTTCAAAATTTGAAACTCTTCTTCTTCTTATCGTATGGTTGATGAACAACCTGGTGTCAGAGTTTTTAAGCCGCCCGTAGGCCTCTGACATGGCTTCACACACCGTTGAAAAATCTCTCAGGTGTGCTGGTTTCCTCACGATGTTTTCCTTCGCGTTAAAGCGTCGAATGATGGTACTTAAGAATTTCAAATTTGAAAAACACATTGGTACCTGGCGGGGTTTGAACTGGCGACCTCTCGCATGGCAAGCAACGACCTTAACCACTCGGCCATCGACGCTTTTTAAAAAAATCATATGTGCCATCATTCGACGCTTTAACGGTGAAGGAAAACATCGTGAGGAAACCTGCACACCTAAGAAGAAATTCTTAGGTTGTGTAGTCGACCAACCCGCACTTGGCCAGCGTGGTCGATTAAGGCCTTATCGCCCTAGTTTAGGGTAGGCCCGTGCCCCAGCAGTGGGGACGTATATGGGCTGATGATGATGATGATGATGATGATCTTTGTAAATGTGTACTTTGAGGTAACATGGAAATTCGTGTGTCACTGATCAATTATAAACAAAAGAAATTCGTTATAGAAAACGAGGAACAAAATATATACCTACGAGTTTATTATATTTGTTAGTGGCCAGTAGCGCGCAGAAGCTGTATACGTGCATAACTAGTGCATAAATACGTTGAATTCCAGCGAAAAAAAAAACACAATATTTCGTTTCGTCGCAGACATTGCCGTGGCATTACGGCGGGCACAATTGTCGCGTCGTCACTCCAAGTGTCGCGACCGCGGCCCGACAAAACAATGTGATGTTGTATTTCACATTAACATTATGTTCACAACGCGAACATTGTCTGCTATTGTCCACTTATGTTCGAGATTCGGTTAAGGCGGGGATACATGTTGTCTACGGGATAATAAAGAACTTTAGACTTTGCAAGACTTTGGCTATATTTCATTGCTTTTAGAGATAAATAAGCAGCTGCATCGTGACTTGGCTAGTTTTTTACAGAATTTTTGGTGGGATATGTGATTATTTGTACAATTCATATTTATTATGGTTTTTTTTTCCACGCATTATCACATACATTTGTATCGATACCAAAATATGTTGCTGAAGCACCTGTATTGTTTTATAACAGTTACATACAAAAATTTACATAATTATATAAATAACACACTCAGATACGGAAAAAACAACGATGTTAATCACACAAATAATTTTTAATGTCCGGGGTGGGAATCGAACCCTCGACTTTTGGCGAAAGAGACATGGCACTATTCAATGCGCCATACAGAGCCAATCGTTTATACTTCTTCTTCTTCTTGACTGACTACATTTCCGCCCGCGACTCGTCGTTTATCGCGATGTTTTGCAATAAAACATTTATTGAATTGAAAACAGGTGCAGACAAAATTAAATATGATTTCATCCTAGGGTTAATGACATGAAATATTTTAAATTTTGTGCCCGCATTTGCGACATATTCTGTTGTTCGGATTCTGAAAAACTTCGTATCTTCAGTGTTTGAAATTAAGATTACGTAAGACACATACACTGTGTGGTCTCTATTAGCCACAGATTATGTTAAAATGGTAAAGCATGGAATTCGAATACATATCAGAAACATTAAGACAATAAGGGAGCAGGACTTTCAACGCTACGCCAACACTATGTGACCCTAGCCTTACCGTCATTGTGGCGGCATACCCATTGAAAGGGCTACCTATTGTTATTTCACTTTAATATAAAACAATACCACTACGCAGACCTCTTCACATCCGATGTGTTCTTTTATTTCTCCGCCATCGCCCCTTTGTGATTGCCGCCGTGCGTTTTATCTCGAGGTAACTCATTAAGTGAGGTGACTTTTTTTTAATGTCACTGGTCATTGAAGGCAAGGCATGGGATAAGGTACTTGCATCTATTTGTGGTGCTTTTCTTGAGATTGGTTTTGTGAATGGAGATAAGTTGGCCTTGAGTGGCTTTGTTGGAGTTATTAGCCTTTTTATGTATTAAAATAGCTATTAATAATCTTTGAAACGGTTAATTGTATAACGCAAAGGGAGCTTTGTCTGCTTATCCCACCTTTAAACATGTCTTTTTTTCGCAACCGAGCAGTCGAAATCGGGCAATAAATCTATTGGATGTTAACACATTGAAAGGTTCTAGACACAAATAAAGCCTTCATAGCTGCGTTGCTGAGAAAATAAATATAAAAGTCTTCAAAAATAACTTATATAAAACGAGTTTCGCTAGTAGCCACCCTTTTATTGAGTTCACTAATAATGAAAGTGTACTTTAAAAATCACGAATTTCATAAACGATACGATTAAAAATTTCGATAAACAGAAATGATTAATACTTGCCGCGGGAAAAATAAGCAATTATGTGAACGACAGTGATTTTACGATATTACAATGACATGTTGATTTTCACCCACCGAAATGTAACAAAACGTTTCATGGTGAGTCGTACACTAGAAATACATAAATATTACAAGATTAATAAGCATTGACCAAGTAATATTATTTTTCCAGCCTGTAAAAAAACAAACCTTACACAACATCACTTACATTGATCTGATCCCGTGGTAAGTAATTTTAGCACTTGTGTTAAGAATATCGATATCAACAGTGCATACACAAATATACTTAAATATATTTAATAACACACCCAGACACGGAACACATACTGATGTTCGTCACACATTTTTGACGAGTTGGAATCGAACCTACGACTCTTAGAACCTACGATAAATTATAGACAACATACCATTCCCATTGCCTATATAATAGCCGATGATATTCGTAAAACTATCACCCTTAGAATTGATATCGGAAAATTAATTCACAGCCAAGAATATCTCCAACAACGACTACATTACAGCTAATTATTTGACAGGTCGAAAGTGCGATAAACAAAAAGGGTAAAACAATATGTGCTTCAAACACTTTATTTACGTGCTAAGGCTTCATAAGAAATCGCGGTGCATCTAAAATGCATAATGCAGCTGCAACTTAATATCGAGAGAGAAAGGATACGCGTACAGATAATATTATACGTTATCCGATTGGTCGTCAATAACTTGACATTATCTGGCGAACAAAAGGCGGGCAGTCGGGCGCGAAAGTGTTCCGTGAGAGTTTTGTTAGAAACGGACGTTTTGTTTGCGTTTAGCATAATGAATCGTTGATATTGCAGTTGTGTTTGTATTTGTACATCTTTAATTTTTTTGTTCACAATATTATGTGATTATTGTTAGAAGAAAAAAAATTCAAAAATTTAATAAGCAGTTTTTATTTTGTTTATTTGTTATACTTTGCCTTTATCCTTAATAAATTATTTTAAATACATACTTAAATCAAAAATAAAAATAATACATTAAAATAAATCCAGTATTCTTCATCAAAAATTTAAAAACATCATTGTATTCTTTACAAATGCAAAAGAGCTTATCAAAACAATCTTTGCTTACTAAAATCGCATATCTTAACACATCACACAATAGATTTCACTAGAATTCAAGATACATAACCAGTTTGACTCTCACGAGTCGACGCGGTGACGAAGAATTATCACAGTCAATACACTAAAGTGTAAATTCAAGATTCCACAATTGCATATCTGCATAATTTATATTTTTATCAGCACCGCTCCGCTCGACTGTTCGACATATAGTCCAAAGATAGGATTATAAGAGCTAATACAAAAGTTATCTCTGTAACAAACGTGCCTCAATAAAAAGTGCGATGAACCCCGACGGTAGTAACCTATATGAAAAATGTGGATGCTCTGCGTATGCGCATATAGAGTTGTTAATACCTGTGGTAAAAGATTTCAATTTTGACATGGGTGGGTATTAAACGGAGGTTAATTGAAAATGTTAATAAAGGCCTTATGGCCAGATGGTAAGTATATTAAAAGTGGTAATAAGTTCGATTAGACTAACACTTCTGTCTATCAGATATGTCATCTTATTACTTATTCTAAATAAATGGTAGTGCTTTCTGAATGTGATTCTTTGTTCATGTATTCAGCAATTATGTTATATTGATAATCTGCTTATCGGGTTGTAAACAAGGTACTTATAGTTTTATCGCTGTCCCTTATAATTAAATTACTTACAATTCTATATACTTTTTCCATTTACAAGTACTACTCAATAGTTACTTTTGTTCACAAGTACAGAAAAAAAAATTTAAAAGGTAACTTTTAAAGGGTAAACACAACTCTATGTGATTCCGAAATCAATCCTCTGAAGTACGCCGACCGACCGAAGTCGATAATATGGGGACAAATACAAATTGATAAACAAAAAAAACACACATTTTATGTGCATAGTTAATTTTAGCGTGGAATAGTCCGAGTTAAGTTACGGATTATCGGTTTATAAGTGTGGGACATTAAACGGGGGACTCAGTTGGTAATACGTTTTTTATGGTTTCTGGAATGGTGTAAATATGTGGTCATAGTGTACCATGTCATAGTGTTACGTCTAATCTTCAACACGTCGTGATGTAATAATAATTGACATGGAAATCATGGCGTTGACTACTTTTTAAATTTCTTTTATGAGTGTGAATTACAGTTACAAGTCAGTAGAATATTTTACTGTTCTTTGTAACTCGTAATAATAAATTGTAATGACACGTAGTAATTTGTAGTAATAAATACATACGCACTTTTGATGGATATTTCTGCTAAAACCGCTGAGTCTAAATTTTATGTGCTTAAGTATTATAATTTGTAGAAAATATAATTTTTTGATCATAAAGAACTGGGTAAGTATTTGTTCTCAGTATTAATTACAACTATTCAGGTAATAAGGACACCTAATAATTATCTCAAACACATGTTTATGTATTTATTGCTTTGTATATGACTTTATAGTAACAGTGATCTATTATATCGTAAAAAATAAACTAATCTTCCTCTCCTCAATTGCCTACCACAATTAAACAATACAATAGTTAATTCAAATCCAGTATTTCGGTGTATATCAATCAAAAAATCCAATAGTCAATTCAATAAATATTTATAGAATCAGGCGCCATCTTTGAATTTCCCCGTCTCGTGTACACTTGCGGACGGAATCCTTAAATCAGTCTTAGGAGCGATGGAATAAAGTTGAAATGTACGTTCATTGTAATTACAGGTTTATTATACAATTGATGATTGTCAATTACGCCGGTAACGGTTTGTAATCGATTATACACTGTTATTATGCGCTGTAAAATGTAATTGTGAGCACGCGCCGCGTAGCGATTTTGGTCAATTGATTGTATTTTTTTTAACGTTCCTGTCTTACGGTTTTGGATGGGCTGAATGTTATTGCTGGTTGAAGTTTTATTTTTAATAAATTAGGCCAAACTGTTCATGAAATGCTCGATATTACTCCGTATAAATCGAAATGAATAAATTTAGTTCCTCTAAAAAAATGCTATAACAAATGTCACACTTAGTCTAAATAAAAATAAGGATAGTTGGATTTTTGTCGTAATCGTAAAAGGGCGTCTCTTTAGTCCAATTTTGTCTCTGAAACTACACTTTGAATTCATTAAATGTTAAATCGATCTGTTATCATAAGGCGAAAGCATTATACAAAATCATAAGTGTAGTCAGTCTCAAAAGTCGGTGCACACTTCTGACAATCTATTGACCCCGTCATAAGTTACTAGTAAAGATAACTAACTATATTTGACAGTTATGTCAAATTTAAGTTACTTTTTAAGTAAAGTGTACCCACCAACTTAGTTCGTGTGGTTTGAAAAATCTGTCTCATTACCGGGGCGGGTATGACATACCCGGCGACAGCACAATCTAGCCCCGGCCATTTGTACCCGTTCACAGCTCCGCTAGTTAGCCCATTGGTCCGGGCGCACAATGCCCGGAACGCGATTCATACAAGTCATGTATTACACAGGTTTGAAGGATAATTGGTAAAGTTTACATTGTGAGGTTGGAAGTTTTTGTGAGTGTCTTGCTAAGGAGATTGAGGAGCAAGTGATTACTAAAGAAGTTAGTGTAAGTAAGTTCAGTAAACTTACTTAAATTCACTTGGCAGGGACAAAATAGTTGTCCGTGCCGAGTGTATTCAAGTTGGTGGTTGTACGTAATAACAATCAAAAATACTTAAAACATATCGTTTTTTGCAAATATATGTAGTTTCAACGTCGCTCATGTAAAAACCTGAAACGATATATAATTCCTTCATTTCCATATGTAGTCTACAATGAAGCAAGATCTCACAAAAAGCACATCCTATAAACACATCTGCAAATACATAAACACTGATGGTAGTAAAAAATCACTTAGCACAATTTGTGATAATTTGAATAATTCGTCAATAAATTAGCCCGGGTGCACACGCAATAAAAAGTGCAGGGAAAAATTAATAATTCATAGGAACTGGCGAGGGGGTCTCGTGGGTAACCAGGCATGGCTAAACGGCTATAAAGAAACACCACCTCCGCCCACGATACCATAAAATTTTCAGCCCAATTAGACGCGACACTGTGGCCCGAATCAAATGGTTTTACGCTTTAACGCCTCTGGTTTGACATTTGAGTATAAATCGTTAATTGAAAGTTCATAAAGACTAGCTAGGGGATTCACGTGGGCAAAAATATTGATAATGATGACGTTAAGCAATTAAACGAACAATAAGAAGGAAGCTATGATAACGAACAATGAACAGGTCTTTGTAATATTAACCTTATTGACCCTTTGTTCTTTTTGTGGCAAGCGCCGCGTTAATTCGGGTCTTGGTTCGAGTCCGGGATCAGGTTAAAATAATGTGTGTTTTTCTTTAAATATTCGCAACTAGGAAGTTCACAGATATATGCCCGTATCTCGGATAAAACATAAAGTCGGTGGTCCTACGCCTGATCTCTCATAGGTCATGTCGGATGAGATTGAGCGATCGACCGAAATGTAAGAGTAAGGGTGTTTCCTCACTTTTAGATGGGGTAATGTAAGACAGTGCACTTGTATTCTCGCACAAACTGGTGCACTATAAATAACCAGTAAAGTTGATAAATGTTTTATTTTATTCTGCTATTTTTCTTTTTTCCGTTTCATAGAATCCTGTACAAAATCACTCGGCCATCTTGGCATTGGCCGCATAATCCAGTCCGCAGGTATTATTGCTCTGCAAAAGGTGGAGTAGAAAATGTTTTGGCGTTATATTGCTTACGTATGGCAGTTTAATAGAAATCCAAGTTTTCGACCTCGGGGGGCGCATGCGCGAGCCGCCATCCTGAATTAAAGGTGCCGAAATTCGTTTTTTTCTAAATAACGTCTAAACAGTTAACTGTATGACTAAAGTGTCTATGAAAAGCATAAAGAAGACAAAATTACTTACATTTCCTTCATACATATTTATTGTGTAAGTCTTTGGGTACAACCAGGACAATGTACAGTTGCCGATAAAATTGCCCTGTGTAAATCCCCCTGCATTTCGCCCGCGCACGCGTTTACCTTTTTTATGGCAACGATTACGGGGTTAACAGTGCATGTAATGGTGATGATTGTTGCTGCTTACCGCAACAAAAAGAACCGTGTACACTATAAATTAGCGACGCGGATAGTGTGTTTACAACTTTACGGTTCGATGCTTCGGCACGCTTCGCTCACAGTGTAGAGAAGGCTTGTGATGAATTTGATGATTGTTCTTAATTAGTTTGTTATAATTGTTAACGTCAATCGCATTTTGAACATTTATGTTTTTGACTAGTTATATACGTAGTTTTGACCGTGTCTTTGGCGTACTTCTTAGTGCCCTGTTTCTTGCGGTAGCGACAGTAGTAGTGGGTGAAATCCCCACAACATTTGAGTATTTATCATTGCGTATACAATATACATTATTTGATGCGTGTCTGGTGTATTTATTTTATTTTAGTATTTTTTTATATTCCACTATTAATTCTGATATCCCCGGCTGAAAGAACTTAAGCCACTTATTTCGGGATTAGATCAATATAACGTAACGTATGTTGGCGTTGTCTTTTCATTATTTATTCTTTTAATTGTCGCATTTACATAAAGAAAGCCAGTACGACAGACGATGTCTGTTCCATTAATCTAAATTAGACGTTTCAACCCGTTACCAAGCGCTGATAAGTTACCAACATAAGTGGCTTAACAGTAAACTGTAAAAAGAGCACCAAAGTTGTCCGAAACTCAATTATCTATACGACCAATTGTTCGAAGTCCGGACCAATAAAATTAATCTCGAGAGACGCCATTACCTAAGCGACCGAATTAATATCGAGCGCGTTGATTAGTAAGACTATAAAAGCGGAAGTATCAGAAGAATGCGGTTAATGAGAGGCTGAAGCCAGGTTTTATGGGTGGATCGTTAAACTGGCCGACAATTGTCTAATTGTTGCCTAGTAAACAACCGACATCGTGGGAAGACCACGTCGAAATGACGGTGAAAGTCAAAAACATGCTCTTTTATAGCGACACCTCACTTCTAAATTCGAATTGTAATCGGACAACGAATCGCTTTTAGTTCTAATTTCTGAAATTCGGATTCAATTTGTCTTTCTTTGTGGCCAGTGTGTTGAGAATTTGACGGGAGGTAGGTAAAGATAGGAATTCCAACAGTCGAAGAGTATTACTCAGTTAAAACCTATACAAGATTTTTAGAGTACAAGTCCACTCTATTTTTTGTAATTTTATTTTTAATATTTTATGTCGAGGATGCAGAAAATTTTCGAATACCCCATTACGCAAATATGGCCAGATTTTAACGATGACATACTTGATACACATCTGTAGCTACTACTCGTACATACCTATCAGTAAGTTGGTATTAAGAAGACGTAATAAAAACATCAATCCAGATGATAGTGACGTCATATCCGTTCTGCATTTTTTGGACGATTCACAAGAATCAAGTTTAGAGATAAAAAGATTGTTTTTTTAATTGGAATGGACTTTTTTTTGAGTGTAGGTATTTCTGTTTAGATATGGATACGAAAAAGTTACTTCTGATAATATACTGAATATCGGACGTGTCTACTAACATTGTTATGCACTATTAGTGTCTATGCCTAACTATTATCTTCTACTAAGTGGGTATCATCATTATTATTTTCCTGCTCTTATCCCACGATAAGTCGGGTCGGCTCAACATGTATACTTCTTCCACTCGGGCCTGTCATTCCTCATCCCTGTGTCTACTCCTTTCACTCCCATATCATTTCTTACGCAATCCACCCATGTCTTCTTCGGCCTGCCTCAACTTTTAAATTGGCCGCTTGATATTATTTTTGGCGGCGCTATAGTTAGTCATAGGGATCAATAAACTGTTTTTTCCTGTCTATAAATATTTGGCGTCATGATTATCTACCAACGTTGAAATTTCATCATTCAATTAAACCCTAAGGGCATCCTGACTTAATTTACCGGCTATTTGCGGCGTTTCTAAAGCAACACTACCTATTAGATACCTTACACTTACAAAGCTAGACCTATTAACAAGCGCAAATCGACAGGCGGCATTCAAAGCGACATTTTTGCCGGGACTTGAATGCGACACGACAATACGTCGGCAACGCGTCTGGGACATTTGGCACGATGTCGGCTTAATTGGCCGGGACGTCCCATTCACCGGGACACGGGAATGTACCAGCAATTTGTGTGACAACGCGGGACTGCGTTTGCGATTGTCAAAATTGTCGAATGCCGAGTTAGAAGGTTTGTGGTGTTGTATTATACATTAAACTCGGATCATGGGTTGAGCCGTTTTGCTTGTGAGACATACCGCCAACACAACGTGCACCAACAACCTGTAAACCAGTGAAGTATTCCTCCACTTGAGGGGAACAAAAAGCTATAATCTAGTCATGTCTCCGGAACCAGCAGGACTAATCATATTAAAGGCTAATTCAGATACTATACCTCAGCCTCTTCTTTAAGCTAAACAATTGACAGTGATGGACTGATGAAACACATTCCGAATCGGAACGTCAAAAAGACGTCAGGTTTAGAGACTTCTTAGTTCATGAACAAAGCACAGGAAGTTTAACCGCTAAAATTAATGTGTTTGTATAGAAATTAGGGTACGGATGACATTTTTCAAAGTGCATTTGTCTCATGCGTTCAATCATCACCCGGCTCAAAATTTGTCTAAATTAACTTTTTTGAAACAAAATTGACTTTGATATACGTTACACAATCGTGAAAGATGCCTTGAATCAAAAGCTAATTTCTAAATTTGACTAACAACAATAGTATCAGAAACATAAATAAATAAAATATCTTAACCAGCCCACAAAACTAAAGTGTACAAACATAATTCTTCTTAAAAAGAGAAATCAGTAGGTGGTCCGCTAAGTATTTGTTAATAATCGACACTTCAATGAGATACAGCCGTTTTTAATTACAAAGCTGCGCGTAATATCGTATAATTGTGTTTTGTGTTGATTTATGCGCGTGCGCATGGGTGGATCGGGCAATTTTATTGTTTCATCTCGATTACGTGTAATGGAAAGAATTTGTAATTTTTGAGCACTGGATCTTGCATACAATTCTCATGGAAGTTTAACTCAGGAAGACATTATCAGTAGAATTTTCAATAGCAAGAGTTCAGAGGAAGGTAACCTTTTTAAAATAAGAATAAATAAATAACTGGTAAATAAATCTTATTACATTTCATCGTGATTTGAAGAAAATGTCTTTATAATTATAAACTTATTTAACTGATATGGTAAAAATCAAGATCAGTTAATTATTTAAGTTCAGAAAGACGAAGTTACATTTCGGAACGGAAACCCTGCTTTAAGGTCCTAAGTATGATATTTTTTTATCTGATTATGTCAATGTTCATCATATGTTAAACTAAAAATCAAAAATATTTCCATCAACTAATCTTTTCTCGGGAATTTAATTGAAAACGTATTCACATCAACAGATCGTGTTTATACAAATGAAGAATTCAAACGACGTCCGGACTGGCGAAACTCGGAGAAGATTCTATCGAACTCAATTAGCAGTAATGGCGCCGTCATTATAAAAATCGATAATAATTCGTTATAGTCCCCTAATCTACGTCTACTGTCTTAACGGTTCTGGCCATAAAAATTACACGGACGTTGAACAATTGAATAATTGGAAAGTCAAAATTTATTGCCTAGGTAGGAAATCTTGTATATCAAAAACGTATCTACAACAGATCTTAACATTTAATTGATATGGATTAATATAGTAGCGGCGCCACCTGTAGACAACTTTAAATCAACACTAAGTTGGTATACATACATATACAATGAATACATTTTCGTGACAGAAGTTGTCTGTCTGTCTGTAACATACAAGCTTTTGGAAGCTATAACAAACTATGGCCCGAAAACTGAAACGATTGTTAAAATAGCTATTAGTCACTTTGCGAAAATTGTAAATGATTAAACTTATGGGACTTGTAATTGAATTGGGAACCTTATTATCTAATTAATAAATCTAAAATAAACCCTACAATATGCAGTTATTGTAGTTTCAGTATTTGGTCGTAAGTTTAATAAGTTAATAATGGATCACTCACAAAATGGGTATTTACAATGCATCAAATAAACCAATAATACAATTTTTCAAAGATTTAATTATTACCTTCTTTGAATAATAAAATAACTAATTTGTACATTATGTAAATAGATTTCCTGTCATAAACATAATTATGTAAGATATAATCACATTCAGGACATTCTGCATAGAGGATAAAATAGAAAGGAACTATAAAATGGCCGTTTATTTTGCAATAATTCACAATAGTGCGCTCACCTCACCTTATTATCATTTACGGTTTATTATAACGAAGCAACCAGCGTCCGCGGACGACCTCCTTTTGCTATCCCATTTATGGTAGAGCAAGGCAAACTGCTTTTTCGAAAAATCGCACTCCAAATTGGCAATAGGCCGTTTGTTGATGTTAGACTGTCACGATTGCCAATGACATTGGTGTGTTTTGAGTATTCCTTTTTTTATATTAGGCTAACAAGATGACCTCACTCCACCTGATGGTAAGCGGTAGTGAGATCCAAATATGAGGTCGGCAGGTACAATAGATCATGAGCCTGTCGTTCTAAGTAATTCGTCTTAAGAAAGCTTACTTACTATGGCTTAACGATCGGCAGTGGACCTAGGCACAAGAATTCCATTCTGGTCTATTTTCAACCACTTACCGCTAGTCCGGCTGTTTGAAGGTGATTAAGATCCTATAATAAGTAACCCAAATATCTTATATGTAACTAGATGTTGGTTAGTTCTATTGCCAAAGTGGTTGTTGCTTGTAACACAGGTTTTCATGCCGGCAGGTACCTAACAGTTGTCACTTTATAAATTTATCGCAACATGTGTGTTATAATTCTGACTCTACTAATTTAAACATTCTAGTGTTTTGGACAATTACTGTAAGCCAAAATATAAGACATTGTAACATATTAGCAGAATACAGGTTATGTTCAAACATATTATTAAAACCAATATATCAGCATCAAACACCAAATGTTTTGTATCAAATTTTACTGCTACATGCTTGACATAGATAAGATTCCACGCATATAATTATTACATTATTATTCCTATTTCTTCGAAATAGTTCCCCGGCCTATTGTCGCACTGTCCTTTCGCAAAGAGGAAATCTTTAGTAATGCGAACAAAAAGTGTAAGGAACATTAATGAGATCCTTTGTCCATCTACAGCGGAAAACATTTAAAAAAGATGCTTAGGCTAGGTGCAAACTTGTTGACTGCATAATAATAAAACACAATTTTATAAGAGGGAAGGGTATTTCGTTGTTATTCCTATGATGCCATCTAAAAATATTGGTCAAATTCTTGCCTACCAGAAATGTATTGTAACGAGTTTTAATTACTAATTAAAATACCATCACAATCGTGCTTATGTAAGCTACTCAAGACATAATCGTACTCTTTAATATTATTAGTCCATATTCAATTTAGACGAATCATATTGATTAACCCTTGATCAAATACAGCATATACAGCATATAGTATTACAACTACATAAGGTTCAAAATCTGGTGGGAACTATTTTCCCCGTGTCTTACATTTTTAACTCTATTTCTAATTGATCATGACGACTGACTACTAACTGAATTTAAAATCAAAATGTATCTAGAGTTACGTCAAACTTTAAAAATAAATTACTTAATAAAACAATTTAATAGGAGAACACAGATAATAGTGACCACAAATTGAGTAAAACCAAACCAAACATCGGAGCAGTAACTACGCTGCTACTGTATCTCTATGTCTCGATGAAACGTAAGTTACAATTGCAGTTTGCGGCCACCCTACATGTTCAAACAACGGTGCTGGCCGCAAGAAACCCAAGTCAACATCCGAGAGCCAGACCGTCTCCCATTTGGGGGTGGAGGCACGGCAACTTTTTACGCCGCAAGAGCCTTGCGACCGCGCATTGTATTACAAATTGTAATATTCCCCATGAAAGGCGTTGATCAAGCACCGATGCGGCAATTAGGCATTTATGTTCGCTAATATTGTGAGTGAAAAAGAGGTAACGATGAGATTTCCATGGTCACTGGCTGTTTACATGGGAATTAGCCGCTAGGAACGGACAAGAACAACGGCTGAATTAATTGGACATTGGACACGGGTTTAATTTAATCAGTTACTTGAAGAATTATATTTTTTTTTATAATGGGATACCTTGTTTGCAATTTCTGTCTATTTAATAAAAAAAGGTTATAAGCTTGAAGTTGTCGGTATTAACAAAAACTGTACATGACAACTAGCCGATACTTATTCTGATTGTCATTTTAATACACTACTTTGAAATTCACTATTTTTCATCAGCTTCAATCGTATCGGAGTTGATTCATTTACTTAATTTAAAAAATAAGGAATTTTTATTTCAGCCATTAACATAGAAAACCCAAAATCTTATTATTTTGCTAGCCAAACAAGTTTTATCGTTCATTTTGAAATAATTAAAAAATAACAAGCTTTTACTTTGATGTGCTGAAAACAAAATAAATACATTCAACTTAATATTTTTTTTTTTTTTTTATAAAAGGCTAACAAGATGACCTCACTCCACCTGATGGTAAGCGGTAGTGAGATCCAAATATGAGGTCGACAGGCACAATAG
Source organism: Maruca vitrata (assembly GCA_039566165.1). NCBI lineage: Eukaryota > Metazoa > Arthropoda > Insecta > Lepidoptera > Crambidae > Maruca > Maruca vitrata. The sequence goes on from CM076930.1 coordinate 6,760,254, forward strand.
ATCGTATTGAGCCTGTCGCACTCACCCTGAAGGCCTGCTTAAATGCCGTTTCACGCCCCGCCTGAAGAGCCCGGGATCATAGGAGGGAGGGAAAACATGAGCTGGAAGGGCATTCCATGCCTTAATGGCACGGGGCAGAAATGAGGAGCTAAACCTCTTAGTCCGTTAGTTATTATAATATGACTTTTATGCTAGAAAAACATGTCGTGCGACTTCAAACTAAATAAATCAGAAACTTAGATTACGATTATAATCTATGAAGACGTCACCCAATTAATATTGCAATATCATCCAAACTGAACCTACGTGTACACAAACCTTGAACTAAATTATATTTTCTTCAAAATAGAGTTCTAAGATTTCCCCTAACATACTTTGCAAGTAAAAGCTCGAGAAAAAGTATCCTTCGATCTTACAGTTTTAAAATACAAGTTTTAAAACAATTACTTGTATGTACTTAAGTACGCTAGAACAATTTGCTTGTTCTTTTACCCTTAAGCCAAACAAAACTGCTGTAAATCACTTCACGGTGGTAATTGGACCAATTTAGATTTAACTCTTTCAGGTTTAGTGGTTAGTTATCTAACCACCTATTCTCGATTTTTTTTCGCATATTTTAACGCCATCTATTGCATAAATGCTTAAATACTATGTCTTCGTAAGTCGTAAAGTTTACATTAATGTGACACATTGGCGGTGTATTGCGACAATTAAATTAATACTTGTATTTGAAAAAGTGGGTGAGTGCAATTTGTCGAACGGAGCATTTATAAAATCCATAAAAAAGGTAAGAATGTTTATTATGTTATACTTTTAGTATTTATTTTTTCTTTAGTATTGATTTGATTGGTTTATGTCAAAAAATAAAAGTTTTCTTTCATACTTTCCTATAAATAATGAAATAAATAAGGTGGTTAGTTTACTAACCACCGTGACTGTATGAGGTCTTATTTTGTCTGGTTTTGTTTGCATAAATTTGTAATACAGTTTTTACATTTTTCAGAATGCCGCGTGTACTTAATGAAAGTGACATACAAGATGTTCTTCTGGAAGATATACCATCAGATGGTGAGAGTATCTGCAGCATGGATTCAGACACAGAACGTGATCCTGAGCAGGAAACTATGATGGTGCTTGGTGATATACCTATTCAACTAGAACGTGATGATGAATTTGACTCCGATGACATACCTTTATCCAATTTTGTGAGTACGTCAGGTAGTTATGTACATACTGCTAGTGGTGCAGAACCATCAGTTTCAACTGCTGTAGTGGAACCAAAATGGAAGAAAAACTATAGAATGGATGAGTTTGGTGAGTACACAGGGGGTGGAGGTATACCACACAACATAATAGAATTAGAGGGTGTCACGCCCACGCAATTATTCCGCTTGTTTTGGTCTGAAGATCTAATTGAAACCATTTCTTTTCAAACTAATTTATACGCCACTCAAAAAGGAATATCTTACACGCCTACCACGCCTGAAGAAATAGAAGTATTTCTTGCCTTGAATTCAAATGCAAGTTATTGAGTAGCCATCCAAAGCGGTTGAGTGACATAAAAGATGATATATAAGAATCATGCAAATCAGGGGCGGAAGACCAATGATCCTTATAACTCGGCAATTTTTTTATACCCATTACCAAATTCAAGGCAAGAAATACTTCTATTTCTTCAGGCGTGGTAGCCGTGTAAGATATTCCTTTTTGAGTGGAAGAAGAAATGGTTTCAATTAGATCTTCAGACCAAAACAAGCGGAATAATTGCGTGGCGTGACACCCTCTAATTCTATTATGTTGTGTGGTATACCTCCACCCCCTGTGTACTCACCAAACTCATCCATTCTATAGTTTTTCTTCCATTTTGGTTCCACTACAGCAGTTGAAACTGATGGTTCTGCACCACTAGCAGTATGTACATAACTACCTGACGTACTCACAAAATTGGATAAAGGTATGTCATCGGAGTCAAATTCATCATCACGTTCTAGTTGAATAGGTATATCACCAAGCACCATCATAGTTTCCTGCTCAGGATCACGTTCTGTGTCTGAATCCATGCTGCAGATACTCTCACCATCTGATGGTATATCTTCCAGAAGAACATCTTGTATGTCACTTTCATTAAGTACACGCGGCATTCTGAAAAATGTAAAAACTGTATTACAAATTTATGCAAACAAAACCAGACAAAATAAGACCATATAGTCACGGTGGTTAGTAAACTAACCACCTTATTCCTTGAAAGCCTTATGCGATAGATTTTTTTTATGTTTTACCTTAATATATTACCCATACTCATTCTAAAAAAATGTTGTTTTATTTCAAAAGTTAACTATATGAAACTGTGGCTGAAAGATTTAAACCATTATTGCACTGATACCACAAATCATAGTAACGAAATCGCTCGACTGTCTGGCTCGAAACGCACTACTGTATTGATACATTACTTACTATTGACTTGTAAATATTGGACTTTGTAACTATTGGACATTTTAATGTATGCCATACGTCTATCAAAATTAGTAAAAGCTTCAAACTGATATCGCCATGGCTACCGATCTCAATGGAGATCAATCAACTGCATAGGACCTTAATAGTGCAGAAGTGCACTCTCTATTCGCTTACTCTTATGATTTGGTGGAACGGTAATCCGACATGACCGATGAGAGATCAGGCGCAGGTACACCAGCTTAACGTGCTTTCTGACAGACTAGTTTGAATCTGCCAACTTCCTGATCAAAATGGGGCCCTACCGAAAAACTAAATAACATATAAAATACATAACTACATAGGTACCTACATAGGGTAAGCGAAATAAGTAGTTTTTAATAAAAGCTTTTTTTTAGTTTTAATTCGCCACTAGTGATCATATACCTAGTGTAACTATTATTTTTAAATTGTAACATATTAAAGTAAGCTGTACTACGAAATCATACAAGAAGCTTAACTTTCTAAAGCTTATATTTCTCGTAGCAGATCCTTTGTTTATCTCGAGTCGGTGCTGTAATTGATGTTTTTGTATCCGTTCATAGCCCGCCATTAAAAGCGGTTAGTGTTTTTAAAAAAATCACACATCTATTAAACTGATTAGATTCCTATACGTAATTTATTGTTGAGTTGTGTGAGTTGTTCAGCACAATGCCCGCTAGAGCGGGCCGAATAGAGGTTTAGAACGGGACAGGTATAGTGGGCCTTGCAAGGTTGATTTCAGTTGCGTAGACGCAAGCCCGTGGTCAGGTTGCTACTCCGGCCAGTGCAGATGCGCCCTTATTTCGCGATGTTTCTAATTTCCGCCAAGTTAACCCCATGGACTTAGTATGAGAAATGATATTTGCAACGGTAAAGTGGAATGTATGAACTGACTAGGTTTCTAAAAAAAGTGAAATTAGGCTAAATAGAACTCACTAAGTGGACAGATAAATAGAAAATACAGTTTTTTTGTATGTCTTTACGTATATGTGGACTTTGTGGTCTGTGCATTTTATGTACAATTTTATGTGCAATGTTATGTGACTTGTGGTTCAGATTAACTTAATGAAGTGTCATGAAGTAAGAGGCTGTGCACTTCTAGAGATATAAGGTAGGTGAAATCAGCTATCAATAACCACATAATATACTTTCAATTACTTTTCATAAGACATGACAAACTGATCACAATCCTTTATAATCCAGTAAAATGAACCATAATACGTAAAAGTTAACCTAAGTTGCATTTGATCATTATCAAAACTTGATAAGAGATAACAAAATGTTCACTTAACAAGTAAAATAATTACTTAACAAAAGTAAAGTTTGTTTTATTTAATTGATTGCTTTCGGCAAGCTTTCATTATTTTCATTCCGTCGGTTCATATTGAAATTATAACCTCAAATATAGTAGTCACTAATCTGCCGGATTACTTACCTCTTTTTCACTTAAAGGTATGTTATGCTCTTTGATTTTCACTGGACAATATTTTTTTTAATATAATATCTCAATTACCTAGCTATTTATTTAAAATTGTTGACAACAATACGTAATTTACATTATAGTTAACAATGTCTCGCATTTTTTGCATAAATATTTATTAAAGTCAGCATGTATGTCAACAAGTATGCCAACAAGTATAAGCTAAAGGAATGAGAAGCTTAAATAGTAGAGTTAGATAGATAATGAATTATGTTCTATACCTAAGCTTTATTTTGAGCTTTTTGCATGTACGTTTATTGTTTTTGAGTTATTGTTCATTTCTTTAATGAAGCAGTAGTGTTTATTAAGATAGTGATGCTTTCGTCGGTAAAAACTCTGTAGAAATTGGTGTACATTGGTTATTTTTAAAAAAAATATATATCTATATAAATTTTGATTTCGCTTTTGTTTCACGCCTAGTAATAAAGCCAAATGTTGCATTTAATTCCATCATTATGTATAATTTAATTAATTTCCTCCGCACTCAATCATCAATCAGAGCAATATACAGCTGTATTTCTAGTTAATCGCTATAGAAAAATAAAGTTCCTCGTTTTATTGGTCACTCAAAATAGGCCACGCCTTCTCTTTGTTATTAAACCTATTGTGAGCTGATTTGAACAAATCGTTTTATAATGGAAACACCCAGTGCTGACATTTGAAGGAGTTATCTGTTTCATTAGCAGAATGTTATCCGAATTATTCTCAACTTATAAGATTTTTTGTATGGCTTATTGTAACATAAGTATAGTTGAATAGATAGAGTACCTAACTAACAATTATTTTAAAGTTTCACACTGGAATCGGCACTTTGAATGGTAAAGTCATCACTACATAGTATAATGCAATGTCGCTTCCCGCGTCTGTCTGTACGTATGTATGCTTAAACCTCTAAAACTTTGCAACGGAGTTTGATGTTTTTTTTTAATCGAAAGAGGGTTTCAAGAGGAAGGTTTTTATCTATAATATACCTGAAGTGAAGCGAGGGCGGCACCAGTATTTTAATATTATTTTGCTCTATTAATGATCTACAAGTGCATGAAAAATATAGAAGTTAAGTGTTTTTGATTTTTGATGTAATATTATTACTTAGCCCGATATCAGATAGTTTTTAACTGTCGCGGGAAACACTTTCAGCTTTTAGTTCTATGACTGATCTCTCATCTGAGCTGACTGGTGGAACATTGGTTAGTGACCCAGGTTCACTTATAAAACGGTTCCAAGAGTCGTAGGTTCGATTTTCACCCGGGACAAATATTTGTGTGACAAACATAGGTGTTAGTTGCGTGTCTGGGTGTGTTATTTAAGTATATTTGTGTATCCACAGTTGATTCTAATATCCGTAACACAAGTGCTTAAGCTACTTACCACGGGATCAGATCCATGTATGTTGTGCAATGTTCATTGATTTATTATATTTTAATCGGTATATCGGACTGCCGTCTCACCGTACTGTGCGAGTAAACGATCACCCTATATTTGTTAACACAGTTGTGTACTGTAACGAATAATTTTTAAGTTTTTCATAGTTAGATGACCACGAGTTTGGCCGCTTTTATCAAAACGGTTAGTTTACATAATTATTTCTTATAGTCTCAATAGGCATTTATTATAGTCTTTTATATTGTTTTTACGAACTCGCATTTGAAATTGGTGGCATCGCGGCACTAACTAATTTCTTAACGATAAATAAATGTATTAGTTTCCCAAGTAAGCTTAATGATAAACCTTACCATAGACCACACAGCCTGAACACAATACACTGCCAAAAGAGAATGTCCAGCGAATATTTCGCTTGTACTCTTCCAACGCACACGGATATTCTCAGGCTTATAAGGGTAATAACCATTATAGGTGTGTTTTGAGATAAAAGGCTTTTGTTACAACCTGTTGATAGGCCGGCGATGCGTGTCGTTCCGTAACCATGGCAACTGGACTGGAAATAGAATGAAAGTTGCGGCGGGATGCATTGCAATAGTCTTAGAATTTGTCCTGTAGATAGTTTCTAGATGTGCTGTGTAGGTAGAAGCTGTATGAGGTTTAGTTACATCGGTTTCGTTTCAAACGCGGGACGAAAGAGATTATTGTAAATGTCCGCGATAAGTATATGAGATATACGTTAAATATATATAAAAATTAAAAACAAAACCAAGTATGACCAAAGATATTTATCTGCGTATTTAGCTTACTCCATACTTGCTTACTTATTTACATATTTATGATGCAGTAATTATCGTAGCAAATACTTTTTTATTTCAGTTAGAGACGTTGTAATCGTAAGCATCACGTTGATGTCTTTTGTACGGGGGAGCGGTTGCTACGAACTAACTACACTCCATTACTATGAGTTTTTTTTTCAATAGATACCTTTACTATAATTTTAAAAGTTTGTTTAGATAAATAGCTACGAACTAATTTTAAAAGTAATAGTGAAAATATATTTTTCAATGAAGTGTGTTGGTAAGAAATGAAGTAGCTGATGCATGAATGTTATTAATTGCTAAAGTTTACACTACAACAATTATAAAACTTAGTTGGAGTACATTAAAATAAATAACATTTAATAAATATAGCATGTAATAAATGTTATAATGACAGATAAATTCATTAACATGAAAGAAAATATCGTATAGATAAAAAAAATATTTTGTAATCAAAAATTATTTTGTGGGAAATGGTAAATGGGCAAGAATTGTACCAATAAAAGTTATGATATCACAGTGAAATTCGAATAAATATTTATTTTCCTTCTTGGAAAATATTAATTTTAATTTTTTCCTCATTAGATTTCCGTTGATAACGCAAACAATCAAAATCAACCTATTTATTACCCCGTACACGCAATTAAAACAATAAACACTGGCTACCTGCACTCTTATGTCAAAAAAAAAACAAAATCAGAAATCCAAACCCGTAAAAAGGAACAAAAACGGAAAATGAGTGCGTTGCGTGCCGCCCCCTCGCGTTCCGTTTCGCACGGAAGGTGTATTGGTTATTTATTTTTTTCTTTCGATAATCGAACTGGTAAATTGAAACCTCGCCGATAACATTCGCATGTCATATTTTTCGTTTGATATATTTTGTCTTATACAAAATACAGATAGTAAATCAGATGTGAGACTGGCTTTTTTTTGTTGATAGTTGTGGACATGTTTTTTTCTATATGTCATGTCTTTTATCTTTAATTAAGAAATCCTTTTAAAACGTGCATTTATATAAATTTGACTATAGCAATGTTTGAACTAACAGTGAATGGTTATGCAACCTATTAATAAGAAACCTCAAAATGGAGCTGTAAATTATGGCAAAAAAAAAACAAAAATTAACTTTATTTCCAAAATGACGTTCGAGTAGACATTAAAAATGGCTCAAATTTAAAATATGTTAAAAAAGAAAAAATGTATGCACCAAATACTCAAGAAACAGTTATTTAAGTAACAGCATCATATCTTTACTGACTGCTGTTCACAAGCTGTTGTTACATACATACATATTTTCGAGACAAAAGCAAAAAACCGACAGTCAACTTTAATTAGTTCACCCCGTTCTCTTCCACATGCCTGAATTTTGCAAGTGTCCATTATACAATTTAGTTCTGTTAACTTGAAACTTTTGTACGAACAATTACGCACTGCGTTTGAGAGAAACTGGTATGGTAATGATAGGTTAACAGTTAACAGCGAGATACATTCTTCAACAATGTGTTTTGAACAGTGAAAAGTTTGCAATTGTGTTTTTGTATCAGGTACTCCATTTGGCGACTAGTTTTGAAGCGTTTATAAAGTGTTTCAAGTTATTTGATAAGTAAAAATAGTATTCGTTAGTTCAATAGTAAAAAAACAAATGTGGACTATACACATACACACATAATTTAAAATTAAACTACATTTGTACACATGTGTGACAAAAATAATACCAATCATCTTTTTAAAATATTATTTTACCTATTATAATTATTTAAGACTGTTTTAATTTGAGCTTCCTCTCCTTTAGATAGATATTACAATAAAGTAAATGAACTTTTGCTGTAGGAGTAAGAATTATCCGCTTCTCCGCAAGACTGGTGATGATGACGAGGCTACTCCAAGCCATCATCCTATGTCAGTTAGGGAAAAACAACTTTTGCCTTAAAATACCTTTGTATAAGTTTTAATATATTCCCCATCGCTTTATCATAGGCTTCTATCGCCACTTTCTTGAAATCTAAGACAAAAACTACAATAGTAACAGTACTTGTTCATTAGAATCAAAGTACCCTGGAATAGAAGTGATAATGATTGCGTAGAACAAAAACTTGATGAGGACGCAAGTTGATGCATTATGGGTACTTAAAAGTGAAGTCTAGTGCAAATGACATGCTTGGTATTTAAACCTAGCACTGCACTATTGAAGAAATTTGGATTACGCTACTTAAGTATGAGCAAAATTATTGTGCATTAAAATGAAATTATAAATGACTTTTTTGTCCTTATATTGCAAAAGAGCTACCGTATAAATGACTATAAATACGAATTTAAAATATTTCAATGAAATTAACGTACATCGGTCATTATCTTTGGCCGAGAATATTTTCTTTTATGTTTGAAATAACAGCTCATCCGATAATTTTTGCTATAAATTATAGTCGCTTCTGCATAAACGTGTTTATGTTGTATAGCAGTAGTCTGTAGAGACTACCGTTACACGTATACTTAAAAATAAAGAATAAAATTCGACCGCACTCTCCTCTAAAGTTTCTGCAAACCAAACCTCTCATACCTTCATAAGAACCCTCACAATCGATATTAACATGAAAAAAGCCACGATAAGCAAAACAAAGGTAAAGATCACAAACAACAGTACAAGAAAATAAAAAATAAAAGAAAATGGACGCACTCCGGACGGGCAACAAGTGTAAATTAATAAGAAATAAGAAAGCTTCTGCAGTCGAGTAGCCGATTATAAAGGTTGAGAATGTATAAATAAATATCAGACATTACAAACTGTGATCTGGTTCTGAGATTAAGCTCTTGTGATGCGAATATCATAACCGAAAGTAGCTGTTTACATGTACGGTACTTGTCTAAGTACTTAAATTAATACATACATAAAATCACGCCTTTTACTTTAATTAATAAATACGTATAAATAGTTTCTGGCCCCTGTGTGGATGAGACCCCTGACTTTTACTATTGCGTCAATAATAAATATTATTTCCACAGCCGTTTTTTTTTACATTGTAAGTTGGTATAATATTCCTTAAGAAAAATAAAGTAAAAAAAAATCTAACACAATAGAGTTAGATGCGTACTCTTACGTCATGACCATCATTGTTAGTATTCATCATCTTTCAATCAGTCTAGTTCATCTCAAATTCGATTAAGTTACCAATTTCGTCGAGAGACAAAAAGCAGTGATTTCCCAACAGCTTTCAGTTAGCCACAATCGGAATCTATTATCGATCCCTGAAGCGACCGATTCGAATACTCAATACCAGTAGTCACGGAATCACTGATTGAGCATGCCCGTAGAGATGTGACTGCTCGGGGTACATTTACAATCGATATGTTACTCGAATGAAATTCGATGAAAATTGTATATTGGCTTTTTAATAAAAATTATGGCATATTCATTGCATTCACTCAGTCATTTGACAGCTTCTTTAAGCATATTGGCCTATGTAAGCTATACTAACAAGTATATGCTAAATATGCTGCTATTGAGTATTGAGTAAGTATATGTTAAAATATAAACTAACAAAACATGAATTTAAGACTAGGATAAGCCATCAAATATTTATGTGGTAGTCAGGAATTCTGGAATCAGTATAACATTAAAATTGAGCAGATTTTATGTACTAGGCCAATTGGATTTGGTAATAAAAGTAAAATATCAATTAAAACCCATGTCAACAAGATTTGTATGATTTAAGACTTTCGCATTCCTCTAAAATTAAAACCATAACTGACTGGGTCGTAACTCTCGAAAAACTTCCTGACGTTTCGACTATGTTTTATTAATCAAAGTAGAGTACGCTCGTTACCATAGCAATTACAACTTTTATTTCACCTGGATTAATCCCAACTCGGGCCTATTCGCACATTGACCTAACTTTTGAACCTTAATATATGTATATGTTTAAACTATCATGGTAACACAGAAATAAGAAAAAAAAAATGTTGCGTCATTGTTACTCGCTTGCAACAGTAACGAAATATCAGTAACTCGACAATTTAGACTCAGACCTATTCAGTTTTTTGATCAATCAATCTCAGCTCAAATCATCTCGATGTAACCACAACTCGACTCGATTAAATCGCAACTCTAGGAGCCATCCCTACACGTAGGCCTGGTAAGGCTGCCGACTCCGAGCCACTTTTTAGATGGCTCCCGTTCTTGTATGGGCATGCGACGGTTTCTTGCAAAACCTAGCTGATTGTCGACAGACGTTGCGAAGAAATGTGTCTAGGATGTGAGTGGACGACGATCTGCCTGGCCTTTTTTTCCTGTTAGATTATGATTTTGGTATTATGAAAAAAAAAACTCTTTCTAAAATTCTAATATATTCTACCTACCAGATTTAAAAAAAATACTAATCTTATTTTTTACTTTGAAAGATCTATTTGAAAATATTCTGTTTTTAAGAAAAATGCCTCTAATAATAAACACTTACCTAAATTGAGATAAGAACCAGGCTTAGTCTCTTAAAATATTTTTTATTTTAAATTCTATACGGATATCCATCCGAGCTGATAAAATATTTTAAGAATTCGAACTCCATTTCTTACGCAAGAGAAAATATGAAACCGTGCTTCTATTTCAATAAACTTTTTGTTCGAAACGTTGTCACCGTATTTTAGTTGAGCATTTAAAATGCCGTGTCCATTTGTAAATTAACTTAGTACATATTAAGAGTCGAGCTAATGGTCTTATTAGAATTGCGATTTGAACATTTCTAATGTAATCGGTATCTAATGGAAACGTATATTGGTTTGCTGGGACAGTTTCCCTTCTGACTTATTTATTTATGTTAAACACGAATGACAATTATTACTGAATTTGGACATCAAATTGAACTACCTAATATGTTGGTAATTGGATTAGAGGTCGATCTTAATGTTGAAACTGTGATAGAAAACAAAAACGGACAATGACCCGTTTTATTTACACTTGGCACGGGATATACAATTTAATGATAATAAAGAAATACATAGTAATGAATAATATGCCCGATTTTCTGTTACGTCGACTACTGCCAAAAATTCTCTGGAGACTCATATTGGGTCGATGTGCCATCATAGTTTTCTATGCCTGATTTTCTTGGTTGAGTATGATTGTCGATTGAGACGATTGTTTACAAATAAGTCAGATCAAGGGGTGGTATAGACAGCTTAACAGGTGATATAGTGGTGGTAGCATCCAACCCCTGGTTTAACTCTATCGTGGTGTTCTAGCAATTCTACCTGGTGGTGGGTTCTCTAAGTAGGGCTTTTGCATGAGCTTTTGAGCATCGCAGTGGGAGCGGTGCTTATTACTTCTATACTGTGCGGTATACCACTGGACTCTACACTTATCAGCAGGAGAAGTAGCATCAACCGTCTGTTCGTCATCCGCCGGGGAATCCCACACACCGAATATGTGTCAATGTCTTTTTTTTTCTAACTGACTTACGATGATGGCTTGAAGTATTTTGTCTGGTCATCATCACCGGACTTGCGGGGGAGCGGATGGCTCTCACCCCTAGGTTTACCGCGTACATTAAAAGGAATTAGTAAGTCACCCACTAAAAAATGCGTCCATACCGGTCAGCTTATTTGTGTGGACAGTTTAATAATAAATATATACAATGCCATCATCGTTGTTTACTATTTATTCATAATCGCTACCTACATAATACCTCCTGTTAGTATTAGCATTAATATAATTCAGAATAATTTGCACAAGTTTGTTGTTACGACCGGAAACTTATGTACTTTATTACTACAAGAAAACAATTGATAATAAATAACTTTATAGATTGTAGATAATATCTTGATAAACAACAAAAGGTAAGACAATTTCATAACACTTGCTAGTCGTGACTTATCTATTGTAAACATGCATTGTGTTAGCTTACGACTTGTTTGTAATGAGGACTTTATAAAATAGTACCTACACCTATAGACAGTTTATATCACATAAAAAATATTTATTTGATTTTTAAAAAAATATTACAATAAACAATTGCAACATTCCTACTGGAAATACTGATCTAACGGTAAACGCTTCCATAATTCCGTTCCATGATTAATATTCCGTAGATCAAATTGTCCACGTTTTGGTTCAAAATTTTATCAGAGCCTACTACCTTATTTTCTTAATAATTGCACATCTTATCCAAAATATAAAAAAACAAGGCACTGAAAATGAAGTATTTCCCTTTATCTTTTTGTTTTTACAACCTCAATATGTTTATTTGTGTCAAGCAAAAATTTCACTTCATACAGTGGTGAAATAAAATTTGCTATAGTCACGTATTGTGAAACAAGTACTATCAACTCTTATAGTAACGTGCAAGCACCTTAAGCTCATGTAAGTCTATAATGGCCCATTGTATTACCAACAATAAGGAAAACATCACGTTATTTATCTCTCGTGTATCAATGTAATTATATTATCAAGACTTACAGAAACCACGGTGGCTGTTTATCTAACTGTCAGTTTTGCCATAAGAAAAATAGTGCTTCAATTATTTATATAGCTAACCGTTTTATTATACAACTGATTTAAAATAATTGTCTTTGCCGTGTGCATTTGAAAATCATTGCTTATTTCCGTGAGCTATCAAGTTGTGTAGTATGTAATGTTAATATATTGCCATATATGTACAAATATAGATATTTTATCCCTCCACCCAGTATGATTAAAGCGCTACAATTTTCTGTGAATGTGGGAAACAAATTATTTTCTGTAAATTGTTCTTCATTAAAAAAAATATTAACCTTCCTGCATGCAGATACTTAAATACATAACGCTCAAATTGTTTTAACCGTGACTTCTTTAAATTAAACTTCCTACAGGTATAATAAGTAATATTATATCGTTACTTGATATCGGTATGAAATACATATCAAATAAAAAATATAAAAACCTGTACAAGATATGTATAATGCACAATAACTCCACTAAGATTGTAACAAAGCGATTGTAAATACTCAAACACAATATATTTGACTCCACAGATCCTATCATTGGAGTAAAAAAGGCAACGACCTTATCATAAAGCTCAAAATAAACACGATTTGCATTGCGGTTCCACCAAATGTGCATAGGAAATTGAATATTAATCAGTTCACATAATTGTTAGTTTTGTTTGTATTTTTATCGACCTTGATCAGTTTTATTGATGAGACATTAATCATCATCTTTCATAAATATTCTACTGCCATTAGCCTCCGTCTAACATGATAAGTTCTAGATTACGTAACTTAAAATTTTAACATCAAAAGATATTATTAACAAATTGGAAAACGACGACATTCGTTTAAATACGATTATACTTAGGCTTCGTCCTCGGGATTAGCAAATAACACTTGTAGTACCGCTCAGTGGTTCGCCTTTGTCACACTATATTTGAGGAAGAAAAAAAAAATAATATCTTTGACGTTTGGTCTGTCACTCACCCGCTTCATTCGCTTTCTAGTGTCGCCAACGATCACACGTAGTGTCTTCATTAAAAGTGATTTTTTACAATGCCTTAGCTAAAAAACGGAAAAGTGAGGATAAATACGAAAATCTGTTTAAAACGTTTAGAAAATTAGAAAAGAAAGTTCTGCGAGAATCTCACATTAGGAGTAGATCTAAATCATAGGATAACCGGTCCGGCTCGGAGTCTCAAGGTCAGTCGTATTAACTTAAAACGTTAATTTTATCGTTATATTTTTAACCTTATTTTCAATTATATGCTGGTTTTTTCGTGCCACACTGAAGATGTGACCTACCCACTAAAGCAATTTTACAAAAAGTATGACGAAGACTTTCTCTAATTAGTAAGCAAATCGTATTGTAATCAAGAATATTAAGCACATATTCATATTGTTGTCATAAGTAAATGTGATAATGTCGTGTTATATAATGGGTTTTTACCTGTCATGTCAGGTTTGGGTATTACCCAACGAGTTAGTTTTGCGAACAGAACTTTGGTCTGTCTCTTAGCTAATTATGTACTCTGTATTTAATTATTACAATGCACAATGCATTATTAATCCGAGAGGTCGTTGTTTACAAAATTGACTACAAACTTATGAAAAGTTTGAAGATTTTTTTGAAGGAAATGTGTTTTTTATGGATAATTGCGAGTAAGTAAGTCGTGTTATATATACTTACCTGTTATGTGGGTTTGCATACTTCTCCTTGGAGCTGTAGTTACTACCTAACGAGTTAGTTTTGCAAACAATACCTTAGGCTGTTTTTTAGCAAATTAAGTACACTGTATTTAGTCATTACAGTACACAATGAATTATTATTTATCTGAGAACTCGTTGTTTACAAAAGTGTCTACACACTTATGAAAAGTTTCACGACGTTTTTTGTGAAGGAAATGTGTTTTTAAGGATATTTCCGGGTAAGTAAGTCGTGTTAATATAGGTACTTACCTGCTATGTGGGTTTACGTGCTGCTCCTTGCAGCTGTACTACCTAACGTGTTAGTTTTTTGCGAACAGTATTTTGGGCTGTTTCTTAGCAAATTATATACACTGTATTTAATTATTACATAAAAAAGCATTTTAACACACTTATAAAATGTTTGACGACGTTTTGTCAGGGAAATGTTATTTCCTTAACTAAGTCATGTTATATATACTTATCTAATATGTGGGTTTGCGTACTTCTTTTTGGAGCTGTACTACCTACTCTACTAGTTAGTATTGCGAACAATTTCTTGGGGTTTAGAAAACTAAGACTGTCCAAGATATCTACCATGTTGTTTTATTTTAATGAGCTCCCGATAATTCGGCACTGTTGCAAGCGCCATGATCACGGGTGATCTGTAGGACTGCGAGAATGACGATAGGTCTAAGGGCTACTATAACGGTCTACCCTCTTTCTAAGTCTACAGGCGGGTTAGCGTACTTCTCTTTGGAGCTGTACTACCCAGCAATATAGCATTGTGAACAGCACTTTGGGCTGTTTCTTAGAAAATTTTGTCCACTGTACTAAATCATTACAGTGTGATGTGTTTGTAAAATACGGGTTTGCGTACTTCTCTTTGGAGCTGTACTACCCAGCACGTTAGCATTGTGAACAGTACTATGAGTTTTTTTTTTTTGCTTATTATATACACTGTATTTAATCATTACAGTGTGATGTGTTTGTAAAATACGGGTTTGCGTACTTCTCTTTGGAGCTGTACTACCCAGCAAGTTAGCATTACGAACAGTACTATGGGCTGCTTCTTTGCTAATTATGTACACTGTGTTTAATCATTACAGTGTGATGTGTTTGTAAAATACGAGTTTGCGTACTTCTCTTTGGAGCTGTACTACCCAGCAAGTTAGCATTACGAACAGTACTATGGGCTGCTTCTTTGCTAATTATGTACACTGTATTTAATCATTACAGTGTGATGTGTTTGTAAAATAAGGGTTTGCGTACTTCTCTTTGGAGCTGTACTACCCAGCAAGTTCGTTTTGCGAACAGTACTCTGGTCTGTTTCTTAACTAACATACACACATCATATGCAGAGCAAGAACGTAATAACGTTATAAAATTGCTTGGCCTTCTCCGCCACCGCGTTACCTACTGAGAGATTGAGAGGAGGATTTAGAGTCCAACAATGCAATACTGGACCACACCATCCTAGAAATATTAGGAGACGACCCAAATGTTTCCAATACCTATAGTGCTAAAATTCATAAAGACCTGGCGGTCAGATTGGAGCATACTTCTACGCATGGGATTTCTAAAAGAACTCCGTAAGGAGTTCAATGAGAAATCATTACAGCCTCGTAACTGCAGGCTTATCAATGCACCTGTTTTAAGCGCAGAAATAAAGGCGGCTACCTCCGAAGTAAATACTTAAGCGATAAAAGTATCGAAATTAGGTAGAATCAAACTGCTACTGCCATATCATGTCTAAGTCGTGCAATAAATTTGTCTTGTATTCAAGGTTATACAATCCCGTTTACTTGTCCTGTTACACAAACATCTGTCGCAAAAAGTAAAATTCTTTCTATACAGAAAAACTAAATTTTACAGAGGCAATTATAATAGATAACTATCTACTACAGCCATATCCAGGTGTCAGCCAACAGAAGGACAGTTTTGTTTAGCATATTTTTAGTGCCCGAACCAAATGGTAAATACCGTTTTCATTTTGAAATTAAAAATTTAAATAAATTTATAAAAGCAGATTATTTCAAGATTGAAGGTCTACAGTACAGCTGTAAAATTAATTACAAGAAATTGTTACATGACAAAGATCGACTTAAAAGACGCTTACTATTTAATAAAAATTCATCCTGATTTCAGAAAGTATTTCAGATTTCAATTTGACCAATATATATATGAATTTAATGTATTAGCATTTGGTTGAGTGCAACGCCCTATGTTTTCACGAGGTAAACCTATAGACCGTTTTTTACGCTCTGCCGAACTAATCAACTAATTACTTAGATGATTTTTGGCTAATAGGACAATCATACGAATATTGTTTGTTTTAATACAAACAAACTATAAATCTAATCACTTCTCTTGATTTTATAATAAACAAAGAGAAGAATTTTATGACACCAAACAAGTCATGTACCTTTTTAGGTTTAATTCTGGATTCAGAAAATTTCCATGTCACAATATCTATACATAAAATTGACCGCATTAAATCGGAAATTGAAATTTTTTTTTGATGTAAGATACGTGAATTTGCACAAATGATTGATTATTAGTTTATGTTTGTCCTGCTGTTGAATACAGCAGCTGGCTATATTCAAAACTTTTTGAAAGGAGTAAATATTTACAATTAAAAATTAAATAACAACTACGATAAATATATTATGAACTTAATTACGGTTTTGCAACCTAATTTAATGTGGTGAAAAATCATTTTGTAGGATAAAAGACGATATACATGACTTGGAAATTTTCTCGGATGTCTCAAATACGGGGTGGGGGGCTACCTGTGGGAGAGAGAAGGATGGCGGGTTGTGGAGTGCTCAAGAAAAGATGTAGCATATCAAATATCTAAATATTCAAGCTTTTTTCGGGTTAAAAGTGTTTGTCGAAAATTTGACAAACCGCCAAATTTTATTACGCATTGACAACACGACAGCTATCTCTTACGTAAACCGAATTGGAGGTATCCGGTTCCTTCACCCCATAAATATTACAAGACAATTATGGCAATAGTGCTAATGTCGCGAATAAAATGGGAATTGGCGGATTGGGCATACCAGAAAATAATCTTGAAGTTTGGGGAGCTCCAAGCTGACTTATTCGCTAGAAGTATCATAATAAATGTTAAAATTATGTCTCTCTGCATAGAGACCCAGATGCCATGACAATCAATGCATTTTCATGGACGGATATGTCCTTTAATACTTTTCCCCCATTGATGATTATCTTAAAAACATTGAGAAAGGTAACTTCCGTAAAGCCAGGGGCATAGTCGTCATACCTCTGTGGCCATACATAGCCCTGGTACCCATTTTTTAACATTATCTTGCTATCTGACAAGATCATTTTCAAAGCATGTAGTTAACATCCAATTTTATCTAATCTAGCGATTCTAATTCTAGCGATTGCGACATATAGACCAAGCTTACCCTGGTGGCAGGGCACTTATGCGGACGGCGTTAAGGAGGAGTGTACCCCCGTCAGCAATTGATGTTATGTTGTCATCAATATCCACAAAATCCTTTAAACAATATGATGTTTATTTTGGGCGCAGGCTTCATTTTTGTGTTGTTTATAACATCGATACATTTAACGTCCCGATTCCACAAATCATTAAATTTTCTAGATCATCTTCATGAAGAGGGAGCTCAATATGGGCTCTTAATTCCTGTAGATCTGCAATAGTTCTTTTGATAAGAAATATAATTTAGAAGATGACAGAATCAAAAGGCTTTTTCAAAGGTTTTCTCATAGCTCTTGCACATAGTGTGCTGAAACTGTCAAAAATAGTATAAATAGTATTGAGATTTTCTCTACCAAAATAAATATAAAATTCCTGATTTTCTTAAAACAACACGTAAAGGTTCCCTGTAACCTATTTTAATATTTTTCAAGGACAGGCCGAAATATGTGCGGCAAACTCCCTCTTCATTGCTTTTAGAAAGCTATATAAAGCAGTAGGCTCCCAGACCTTAAGTCGGTGGATTAAGGTGATATTGCGCGATAGTAGTATCGATGTAGACGTATTCACTGCGCACAGCACGAGGCACGCAGCCACATTCGCGGCTCATCGCCTAGGCGTCAGTCTAGAACAAATTAGACGGACCCCTGTTTGGAGCGGCTCCTAGTATACATTCTATCGGTTCTGTAATAGAACCACAAGTTATTTAAATGCTGATGAAGACACTTCTTTTGCAAGAACAATTGTTAATGGAACCTAATGATTAAGACCAGACGTTTGAATTGTTCCAATAGATTATGCTGATTTATATAATTAGATATAAACAAAATATTTCATTATTTTTCTCTCAAAGTCTACAAGTGTTATTTGCTAATCCCGAGGACGAAGCCTAAGTATAATTTATGATTAAACGAACTTACCTGTACGTGAAGTTCTATCATAATTATACGAAGGCTTCGTCCGAAGGGATTAGCAACCCTCCCTCCCTGCGAAAGCTTTCCCCCTTTAAATGAAATATTTTCAGCTATACTCGTACTCTAAACTTAATGAAGCGGGTGAGTGACAGACCAAACGTCAAAGATATTATTTTTTTTTTTCTTCCTCAAATATAGTGTGACAAAGGCGAACCACTGAGCGGTACTACAAGTGTTATTTGCTAATCCCTTCGGACGAAGCCTTCGTATAATTATGATAGAACTTCACGTACAGGTAAGTTCGTTTAATCATAAATAATATTATTTAAAAAAATCAATAAACTTTATTCCATTTTAAAAATATTGAAGTTTAAGATAGATATTATTATATCTTTTATCATATCCTCCTTCCGCCATTGTATTTTTCATACCCTCACCATAAGTATAAAAATAATTGATCACACAACATAACATACATTGTTCTGATTCCGAAGTAGACAATTCAAAGCACTTCATTCAAAGTCATCCATCGGTTCTCAGCCCCAAATCGAATTCAGAGTAAATAATGAATCGTGCGCATCACTTGATCTTAACTTAAGTGGAGCTTATTGTTCTATGCCACGCTCGATAGAGACGTGTTGAGAGTCCGATAGCTGTGATGGACAGACAGACTCGACTGCAAGATGGTACGATGGAGTATATTTTATTTTGTTTAGGTTTTGCTGGTATTGTTTTTAATAAATGTTTAGTTCAGACAATAAAGAATCAATAACTTAGGACAATTTCCATTATGTATGTATTTATATGTTTTTAACAAATGTAAACCAATCTAACAGAAAAAAAGTAGAGTGGTCTATTGCATTTTCATATTATTCATTGCTACTGTAAGTGGTATTTTGAAATACTTAAAACAAAAGACACAAGACAATTAATGAATTAAGACTAGTAAAATCACTAAAATTTGGTAACGTATATAACTAAACTTATTTACGTAAATCAATCTTATTGAGCTTGGTTATTTAACCAAAACCATATTATTGTCTCTACAATGAATAATAAAATCAAAGCCTATTGTCTCAGAAACTTACAGCTCTCGTTGGCTTTAACAACAAAAACAAGTCACAATAAAATTGCAAATTGTGAAAAAGCATACTAACCAGAACTGTAGTGTTAAGGATGCTACAGCTTTTTGCCAGTTGAATTTGTGTTCTATGTCATTGGAGATAAGGTCTTAGAGGTGAAAAGCTCGTTGGTATGTGGATCTATCACATGGATGGACAGGTGCACGCATTACTATGATTGAGCTATCGTTTCCCACGACCTCGGATTACAATACGATTATTGTTGTTCGAAGCGGCTGAAACAAAGCTTGACAATTATCCGATAAATTGTTAGTAAATTATTGGGTAAGCGTGTCGTTTTGTGGCTCCTGTACGGTAATGGAGAGGGTCCTTTTGAAATGGTTTTTGTGTTGTTTTTCATTTGTTTTTAAGCGTTTTTCTTCTTACTGACATAAAGAATAATCTACACACTCTCTGCTTAAGAAAAGTGATGAGTGTGTCTACAACACTCAACTATTGATTATTTGAACAAGTTGGAAAAAAGTTATTCTAAATAAACTATTATTACTTATTGTTTTTATAAAAAAAAGGAAATTAAGTTTTCAAGTAGTAACTAAAAGTTTTGTAACATAACGTTATGATACTGTCCTCATAGTTCGACTGATTTAAATATTAAGAGTTTCTCAAGTTGACTCTATCTTTTCAACCACATCTTCTCTGAAATACATAGAAGTTACGAATTACCTTTAACTTAATAATATGCCTCCATTCAATATCTACAGAAACGTTTAACAAAAACCATTCTCCACCATTACCGTAGCTAGGAACAGCTAGTCTCACTTCGTCCATCACTGACAGTCATGACTGACACTATATTTACACGCAGTGGGAAGTCTCCGGAACAATTAATACCACAATGGGTAATGGTTGTTGTGGGTTCCGTACATAAAGTAGTACATATAATAGGGAAACGATGTGAAGTATCGCTGTGGTACGTATAACTATGACTTATAGTGCACGTACCGATCTATACTTGTACAAACTAATGATTAGTACTTTCAATTTTATTATCTATTCTTCAGTAGATGTACCAAGAACCCAAGATAAAAGATCGGCATTAGGAGCGGCAGAGTCATTAACTTGTTTAAATATAATAATTACGTTAACACTACATAATTCGCAGATAATCTGACCATTTATTCTGATATCCGTAATATCACTACTTAAGCTACTTTCAATGTTACCAGATAAATGAACGCAGTGTTCTGTAATATGTATATTGGTAATCGCACAACCAAATCAAATTAAATCTGTCATATTCCGTAATTGCTAAATACAAGTATATTATATACTTATTATTGTAAAATACTCGACCATAAATCTGAATGTCTGTCCACGTTTCGAGAATACAAAACAAAAGAAAAACTATTCCCCTTTTTACTACTACTAAAGATAGATTTTGATTTAAATCGCAAGATAATAAGTAGAAGATACAAAAGAAATATAACTTATTTTGCATAGATACAGTATCGTACTAAAGATAAACTACACCGTCCAGCTATCAAATATCATTTCATATCTAACAAGACTACCAATATTGTCAATACAAAACAATTTAAGCCCACACAATCCATTACCTGTGACAAAAAGTCACAGTATCTGTGTGAATATCGAGTGACATATACTTTTATAACAAGCTTCGTTATCGAATCAACTGTCAAATGTCACATGTTACTGGCAGTCTATTGTTTTAGAAATGTCCGAGCGGTGCGTGGGAGTCGATCTGAATGGTCTCACTCCGATTTTATTAGTCGTAAAACCTTCGCAAGTGCTTAGGGCTGTGTCTCACTAGTGAGCTGAGAGACTATGATGTTCGGTATCTGTTACAATTGTATCTTGTACCATTTGATTAGTCTGGTGTTGATCTCAAATGTTGCTAAAGTGACAGATGTTCAAATGAGAAACTACTATTAAATTACTTATTATTTCTTTTATTCTAATGTGAAAGTAAGCTTTTGTTGAGTTTTGTTTTTTTATTCGCAAGCCTTGTTGTAATTTGTCGTGTACTTGTTTTGTGGTCAATAAATATTATTTATCTCCATAAGTTAACTTTTTTAAAGTTTGATATTGTATCGAAACACACATTTCTTTTTTTAAATATTACAGTATCCTTTAGTAAACGGAATACTAATAATAAGGTTTAGTAGGAAGAAAACACAACGTATATCATTTCTGATGATCCCGATAGATGATAATGACGTAAATGAACTATTTCCTAAAATGTGGTGTCCAAGTGAGAACCCTGTCTATGAGATACGGACATTTCAACCTCAAAACGGCATTACCTTGTTTTCTTTTATGACTTCATCAGTGTGACGACAGCCTAGCCTATGTTGATTTATCTCACAAATAATTCAGTCTAATTAAATAAAAGTTCACAAACCATAAAAAACGAAGGATTTGGCAACTGTGTGTCTAATTAGAAGAAACCGCTACTGATTGATTAACGAATGAGAAGATTTATTGGTTTCATTTACGAAATAGATGAAAATAGAGTCGTTGGTATACTTGCATTTTAAATTTTATGAGTGGACCTTTAGTGACATAAAAATGAAAAATACTTCATTCATTTAAATAATAATCAAGGAAATACTGCATATGATGCGAATGCTGACGCTTTATAACTGTAAATCTTACAAAAAACCTTCCATAAATTACCTTTATAATACGTAACCATCTCACAGTTATTTTTTTCAACAGCTAACTTTGAAGTTTAATGTTGAAGGAGTAAATGTCATCCTTAATCAAAATTAAAATAAAGTAGCAATAAGATATCTGGTTAGTTATCGCTGTAAATCTTTTAACAGTGATTGTCATTACTTACCGGTAGGATAGCTAAGATTAGAAATTATTATACTGTAGTCCTAATAACTCATAGCTGACTGTTATAATTTGTTGTTAAGTTACGGGTATGCTTAATTTTATTGTCGTCTCACTGTTTATTGTTAAAACGGTAAAATTAGATCTAGCTCTCTCTCAAGGCTCACGAAACGCCATCATAGTAAGTTAATTCTAACATGGTGTTCCATAAATATGTCGATATTCTCAATAGTATATATCAGTAACATATGTATGTGTAGTATGTATATACTTGTATATAGTGTGAGTGTGCTCAGCATTGTCTTTTATTTCCAAATCAGAAACATAACTTTGACCACTGTAGCGCTGTAAGGAGCTCGAAACGTCAGGTTTTCCAAATAATAATGTTTAAAATCTTATTAAACCTAGTTACATCCGCAAATTTTGTTCTATTTCAATATGTCTCGATAAAAGCACAACTATTCTGCAAACACTGAAGCAAAAAGCTCACTTACCATTCTTACCGTTATGTCAATTGAACTCTTGAATGGCTCGTCAAAAGCCATTCTCCGTAATTAACAAAAAGACACCATTCGTATCTCTTAAAACAATTCAATCAGCCGTTCTTGATTGTTATGTCTCAATCGAAGAGAATAAAAAAAGAAAACTGTCAAATGACGTGCGTGGGCGCAAAGGGACGCCGAAGCTTTTGAGATCCGACTCGTATTAAAAAAGCTCCATATTCGAATTCAGGTTGTTTAACTACCGTAACTAATTAAGGAGAATATGATTAGGTTTTAGAAATGTACATATAAAACCATATATTTTATTGGAATCATAAGATGAAATTTGGATCTAGAAATACAAGGTTTTGAATTTTTTTGGAATTAGGTTATATTACTTAAAATGTGAGGATGAATATTTTTTGAAATATGAAAATTTTATTTTTGAATTCAAATAGTTCTGCAAAAATATCTCTTACAACTTTTACAATATTTATTATTATAAATCCAACTGGAAGTTTAGGAAAGATTTGGCGGAAGATAACACTTTATCAAACCTTCTGTTTCATAACAGTCAAACCAGTATATTTATTTAAAAAACGGTCTCGGTTATAAACTAACATAAAGATTAACTACTGTGTCAAGCTCTAACTTTCTTTCCCAACCGGTCGGGACAAACGGACGGGTATTGATGAGTGTTGGCTTCCGCCCGTTGAAACCCGTGGGATCCATTTGTTACGATATTTTTGCGCAATTCTATTTTATTCATAACCGATTACGTGATTTTAATAGTCTACGAACGGTATTTTAATCTTGGTTTAACTGGCTCGGTGGAATAGTGGTTAGTGACCCTGGCTGGCGATTCCAAGAGTCGTAGGTTTGATTCCCACTCGGGAACACGATGACAACGATGTTCATCACAAAAATATTTGTGTGATGAACATCGTTGTTGTGAGTTTGGGTGTGATTATGTATTTTAGTATGTATTTATAAATATAAATGTATGTATATCAGTCTCTGAGGCCCATAGTATAAGCTCTTTTTAGTTTGGGGTCAGGTGACCTTGTGTGGTTGTCCTATTATTTACATTGTTTCTTTGCACGTATTTGTAAAAGCTGGTATCAGTATTTTCATGCAGTGGAAATCTAAACACTGAGCCCGCCAAGCCGCCGATTTAGTCGGTCGACACAATGCCGGCGGCCTATATGAATAGAATCATGAGTGAAATCAAAAGTTGCCGAGATCGATGGCCCCGCGAATTCAGTGTGAATTGCACTTTAAGACCTCTACATATCAAACCCGCTGGCCTGCAGACATTTTCCGGCCTACCTTTTGTTTTGCGAAAACCTTTTTTTTGCTTTAACTGACATACGATGATGGCTTGGAGTAGCCTCGTCATTATCACCGGACTTGCGGGGGAGCGGATGCTCTCATGCCGACGGTTAGTTGTATATAAAGGCCTTTACCTACTCTCGGGGAAACTTGAGTACGGGACTACGTGTGGTGAAAAGATGGTTAAATTCCAACTGCTGCTTCTGGGTGATGGTGCAATGTCCAGGAGTATGCCCGTTTAACACCGCGGCGCCACCAAGTCGCTGTATGATGGCACCAAAGGAAGAAGTTAATCTTTACAATCGAGTACTATTATCTAGCTAGCTGATACGCGCGGCGCGGCCATTAGGCGAACAGTGATCGGTTCACAGTTTGCAGCGTTTCGCTCGCCGACTCACTGTATGCACCTGAGGGCCTACCATGAGTTGGCTATCGTAAACTTACGTACGTTAAAAACCTATCGAGTTGTTTTTTTTCATATGGCCGATTGTAGTTCTTCGCGTAACCACCAGGCAGCGCTGTACATGTTTTTCATAGACATATTTACGTAGGCGATATCGAGCGCGTAAGTTTTAAACTCACGGTAGCCCCACTGATACGCAGAGTCTACGGTACGTACGGTTTCAAATGGAAAGGGAGGCAAACTGGAAGGCAACTTTTAATAAAGTTAATGTAGATATCATTTATACATTAGTGACCCATAAATTATACATAAAAAACTTCCTCTTAAATCCCTCCGCCTATTAAAAAAAATACATCAAAATCTGTTGTGTAGTTTTGAAGATGCAGGGAAGCGACTTTGCTTTATACTCAGTAGTGATTCGAATTACGTGCTAAGTCATATATTTTTTTTTGGGTTTTGTTACTGAATTTTATTTTCTAGGTCATAAAGTAATTTACTACATAAATACTAAAAGCTTTATCAATAAAACATTTCGACAAAAGTAGAAACGTCATGTCATGAGCAGAATAATCACTAGAGACGCCATTAAATTAAGAAGATCCATTGATTGGATCTGGTGATTACCATTAACAGAACTTAAATGTGTTCTAATTCTCTATAACGATCACTTTGGTTAAATAGATTTCTCCAAAGTGTTAATCCACGAAATTTATATGGAAATCGTATACGCAATGATCACTTACGCTCCCAATACTGTGAGAAAGGTGTCGATATATATTTTTTCCATACATAATCAATTCAGTTCTCTTTGTAAAGTTGATTAGTGGAAGGAAATCAAATGACTTAATGAGTTGTTAATGAACTGAATGACAGGTGGATTCTGTTTAAAAAATGGATTCAGTGTTATCGATTAAATTTTCGTGATTAGATTTAAGTGCTTTATTATGGAGATAATGTGAAATTGCTACTTTTAAATCGTAAAAAGTTATAACCCGCATATTTTTTGCGAACGGATACCGACTCTTTTTTAATTATTGAAAGTATTTATTTAAAATATTTAATCTTTTAAAGTTTTCATTATTCTCTTCTTGCCAATGGAAAAATAGGTACAGGTAAAATTATGTAAATGATTATGAGAAGAATTTTCCAGGGTTTTTTAGGTGGGCGTGAAACGGTATTTCTGCAGGCTTTCATGGTGAGAACAACCCCAAAGTTCTATTGTGCCTGTTGACCTCTTACTTGCACCTCACAGCTTACTATCAGAATGAGGGCAAAATAGTCTATTGCACCAGCTACATATATCTATATATTAGCCTATTACATATACTGCACAGTGGCTATACCCATCATAATAATGATTGATTACAACGGTATTCTGATCTGTTCTAAGAGCGTTTGCACGTTTATCCGAAGATTTGCAACCAGCTACCGGCGTCGAACAAGGGAACAAACCAGTGGGGGGCCTATGAAGGATTATTTATAAAGTAGTCGCTAAGAAAACTCGCCTGGCCGTAATATTGTTTGAGCGAATATGTAGTTGAAGTAGGAAGTCGTTTTTGAGACTGGGGTATGTCGTTGTGCTGTTTTGGATATGAAATAACGATCAGAAATGGGGCAAAATGTACGTACACATTGATTGCGTTTAGTTGTTAAAATGTGTGTGATTCCCTTTTTAATATATATTTTTTGCTATTACAGCAAAAATAATAGAATATTTATCCTATTGCTTCATAGTACTTTTCAAACAAGCGAATTAGTGTTTTTCTTTTCATGATTTTTAAAAGTAATTGTATAATTAATTGAGATGTAAAGCTGCCTCAAAAGCGTCCTCTTTGTTTCATCGCTGGATTCAAATTTAGTACTGCTTTAAAAACTCTATATTTGGACGCTTGTTGATCATTAATTATTTAATTAATATACCTTAATATATTTAAGCCTACCCTTTATATAAAAACTATGATTATAACATTCTATACCATAGTTATGCAATACATGCACGCAGATTACATTTTTACCGTACATTCTCTTCATAGACGAAGTCATAAGGATATCTCTAATATTTATGACCAGAGATATCCTTAGAACAAAACATGAAAGTTTATCTACCAGGTTTAATGAACAAAGATCCAACCGGATGCCAAGTAAATGAGGAATACCCGTAACAACCGGAAAGGAATAATAGCAATATTGATTACTGGGATGACTGGCTAAAGTGCACAGCGAGAGAAAATTGCAAGCCTACTTACAGGTTAACAATATTGAATGGCTTTAACTATACTATTAGCTACAGTTATGTAATAGTGCCTACGAGTATGTAGTCGTAGCTATATAGCTGTAAGACCGGTGAGGGGTGTTGCCTAAAGACTACGTTGTTACTAAGTGTACAACAAGTGATTAGGAAATAAAAATATAATAATATTTTATCCCCTTTTCCTTCCCTCGTCATATATCCTTGCTACTCGTGGCCGTACGAAATGACCTTGTTAAAACAATGCACATTATGCAGAAGGCAGAATGGCGGCGACGTGGTCCACAACCCGTCACGTCACGTTTCCCACAGAGGTGAGAAGTGGATCGCTGGAAGTGATCTCTGCCTACCCCTCTGGAAAAAAGGCGTGATTTTATGTATGTATGTATGTATTTTTTTAAAATTATGTCACTTATTTATAAAAAAATAAATAGTACTCTTCCTTAAATAATGCGTAGTACCTGATTTATCACTGGTTAAATCAACTTTGCTACCTCACAAAACTATGAGACAGTAGCAAACAAAGATGTCAGTTGTGATTGTTTTGTGTTTGTTAAGTTATTCCAGCTTGACAATTTTCATAAAGCCATACCGTAAAGTCGTAACCGAACATAATTTTCCTTATTATTTTCTAATTTTGCACGGCTATGAAGTAAAACTTAGCTCTTTTTATAGAGAAAGTACTTACTTTAACCGGCTTCTCTTTCTCTAATCTAGCCAGAAAACTCAGGAAAGACAATTGTCTTCTTCGTCTTAGATTACACTAAGACTATGTCTTGTAAAAAAAACTGTTGTACTAAAATTGGTTCAGTAGTTTCAGCGTGAAACCGCGACAGACAGTCAGACAAAGTGACTTAACGTTTTAATCACAACGCACTTCTTTGGCTCTACCAGCACCGTACAGCCAACTGTACCTAATCATCAGAATCACTCGCAAAACAGATGAAAACGGCAAACTAGAAACAATTTGAGCGCAAGCATGCGAACGCAATTGGCCAGTGCGGCAGGTGGCCGGCGATTACCATTGTAAACTGCAATCTAGCCGCTTCCTCGTTCATCAGAGATGCATTACACTTCATTTCGCGTAAGTGAGTTGTTAATTCGCATACGGTTTTCGGTTATGACGTGCGGTCGCAGTAATTTTGCGTGCGAGTCTCGTAATGAGATCTTGACGTCACGGTGTTTTTGTTTTTGATGAAATCAGAGATACCCTCATTCAAAGTTGGTGCGTGACTATTTCTGACTAAAGCCTTATCGCCCTAGTTTAGAGTAGGCCCTTGACCCAGCCGTGGGGACGTATGATGGGCTGATGATGTGACTACTTCTATGATTTCAGTTTCATCTTTATTAGAAAAAAAAACAATTTGTAACTTTTCCATGCAAAACTAGTTTCGGATTACTCTACAACATTTGTCGTATGTGTGTTAAATTAAATGCCTATACCTAAACTATTCTATCACGCGCTCTATTAAAATTGTTCAGTAGTACTAATTGTTATTTCTGGACTTTACGTTTGTGATGATGAACGTTAACTACTTCTTCATATAGGACATTGAAAACTAACGCTATGTATTTATTATGATTACTTTATTATAAAGGCGTAGTACTTACTCTAATACGGTTTACTACTTGTAAAACAGCTTTTTTCTTTTTCCCTATTATAGACCCATAAAAAATAGGATGTTCATGATACATCATCTAGTTCCGACAACCTATTAAAATTCTAATAACACTTTAAACAAATACCTTCTAAGCGTACATCATTTCCTGTATTTGCGACAGTAAACGAAGATTCAGTTATAAACATAGATTTAACATTGCCGCATAACATTACTCCTTGCGGAACACCCTCCATTACTACAAGACCTTGGTATACATTACATTCCTAGTGCATGAGGGGTCTCCGTAGAATTGCCACTGATGAATAACGACCACACATCTTTGACCCCCATGAACCCACAGTTGCATTTATCTCGGAGGTCAGGATACATTGGCATATAGAGTAATGGACTAACTATCGTAACTGTTCTAAGCTTTATTGGAGTTTCACTTGTTAAGTTTTAATAACAGGATAGAAATATTTATGCTGTTGTCCATTGCTACTGAAATAATAGTACGATTTACAATTATCTTTCGCTATTTAAACTGTCTTGATATACGAGTGTTTGTGCACTGTGCGGCTAGACTGATTGTGAACTTTAATCGATTTATGTATTGATTGCTGAAATCTTTAATGGAATAAAAAAACCAAATGGATATTTTAAACTTACACATAGTCATAGTTTCAATAGTAAAATCAATATAAATTTATGATATCTAGAATAATTTTAAAAATCTTGAGTTTTGGGTTGGATGAAACTTTATGAGACATGAAAAATGTCTACATAATGATGCATAAGCGATCGTAAGTACATAAATAATTATCATACATTCCCTTCTAACCTCTATAAACTTAGCCTACTTACATACAGGTATACAGGTATTATTATTATATTTACTATGAAGACAGTAGGCGAAATAAATGTTTTGCGGTGTCACCCAAGACCAACAACACCGTTTGGAGTATCAACTAAATGATTGCTATCATCACTGTTATACCGCAAACCAGCCAAGTCACTCAGCTGCCACACGTAGATGATTTAGCCACAACTTTATGGAAAGGATCAATGACATCAGAACACAAATTGTAAACAAACGAAGTCCTGCGACTAAAATATTATGAGGTTCTTGGATTGACATATTCGTGCTTTTATTTATTCACTGACTTGATGGACCATTTTGGCAGTGCACCCATCTATTACATCGACACTCTTGGGTTCGATTTCTACCCAGTCGAAATATTTGTGTGATGCGCACACATTGATTGCTCCGTGTCTGGGTGTATTATTTATGAAGAAGTATGTACACTAATGTTATTTCTGCAAGCATTTTTTTACTACCAAGCATGGGATCAGAATTTTAAAAAATAGTTTAAATACTGGCGACTAGGCTACTGAGTTCAGGCATCTTCATAGATTTTTTCCACTAAAAACTGTTTCGTAAAAAAGTGCCCTTTAAGCATTCCTTAGCGTGACTTGGCGGAGGCACAGCCGTGCCGCCAGATAACAAGCAAAATATTTGTGAATAACCAACTGAGGAAAGTTTAACATATTCCAATGGGCCAGCTGACCTCGCCAGTTGACAAAATGACTTTATTCACACAAAACGCTGATAATACTCTCTTTGTGGCCGCTGCTCGTATATCATACACTTTACAGCCGCAGTTCTCAATAGAATTGATTGGAATTCGTGCGTAATGTCATTCAACGCAGGTTTTATATCTCGACTTTCAATATTGAACATTTCTTGCTCATCGAGCGGTTGTAAAATATGAAATATTTGAATTCTAATTTGTTTGGTGTGAGAATTCAGTTTTCTATAGTCTTTGGATAGCGATTTATTGACAGTAAGTGTCTATTTTTAATATTAGATACAAATAATAATAAATAATGAACGACACTTCTTTTAATAAGTTTCGTGGTACGATGATATTGTAATAGGTAGCAGTTTATATATTGTAATAGGTTATCAATGAGATAAGAAATAATAGTGTTACTTAATACTTATTTGAATTCTCGCAGTGTAGTGGGTTTTCTACGGAAATCCATTATTATTTTCTAAAAATATGGTTGCGGGAAACGATTCACTGCTTAGTAAGTATGAGAATACTGTGTAACTAATAGGTATAAGATTATTCCGAACATCTCAATTTAGAAATTTAGTTTACAACTAAGAAATTTTATTTACTTTCTCTATTGTAATTTCTAATAAAAATACATATTCTTTGCCTCATGCCACTCGTAAATTTCCAAGAAGCATGCTTGAAATATTTTATAACATTTATAACAACTAAAGCCAAATATTTTGACACGTAACAAACCCATAGATTAAAAGTTACATCGTACTTACGGTCAAAGTTCACAAAGAACATGTAAAAATAATGTCATCAAACATTATCTCCCAAAGATAGGATCGGATGACACTTAAGAAAGACAGATGGCCTTTTATACTCGATGCATCGATGTATCGATTCCTGCTTGTATCGATTCAACGATCGATGTTCAGGGCTTTTTAATTGACAAGCAAGCCTATAGATTATTCCAATATTTTAAAATACCGTCTTGGGATAATATTTTACGTGGTAACCTTACCTATATGGTGCCGAGCATAAATAATTCATCATACCAAAGTTAAAGCCGAAGTCATATATTATTTAGTACATAATTGAGAAGGCTTTGCTATGAATTTATTACGTATTATTTATTTGAAATTGTTCAATTTAATGCCACTTTTATTAAAATGTAACGACAATTGAATAATAAAGGTATATGAACTAAATTAGCATTACACGATAACAATTTGTATTTTAAATTCGATCTTAATTTTTATAAGTGGTAATGATAAATCATAACGTATTTTTTTTGTTGTAAAAATATGTACTTTTGTAGATTAATGGAATATAAATTTATTAACCGTTTAAAAAAATGTTTGCTTTTGCGGTTTTCTGAAATATAACAACTTTTATTTTTTCATATACCTACGATATGCCAATTAGGAGTACCTAACTATTCAGTACAGCAGTTTAACTCTTAACCCAATTAAAGATCAATTTTATTGTCTTCACCTATTAAATAGTATCAAGTTCTTCAAACAAAAGATCAGATCAGATAGTTCTTTAATATGAAATACAAAAAACGGGCGTGTTATCAGCTGATTAACTTAAAATACCATCGGCCGAGAATTTAGTATGTAATCTGTGATACTATAGAGATTAAGAAGAGGCAGCAAAACCGGTTGGATAGATCCAAACGTGGACGCACCGTTTGATAATAATCAACACCTTAATCTCCGAAGAACAGCGGTCAAATGATTTCTTTAATCACACCATAAGTTTGACTATCAAATATTTTCTCACATAACTTATACTCAACGCATTCATTTAGCAAAAGGTCCCAGGGTCAAGCAGAGTATTGAAATCTATCTAATGATCGCTAAGACACGAAAGGTGTTACTATAATTGAAATCTTCGTTAAGTATTATTTATAACGAGATTAACCTCTGTCTTATAATTAAATACATATATAAAAATAAAACACGGTTTAGAAATGTTTCCCTAGTGTTTAAGTTTTAGATTATCGTTTATTGCATTCTAGATGTGTCTAATTTGGTTTAATTTCTGTCACTGAACTGGGTAATCACTAAAAAAATGTCTATGCTTTTTATCTTTGGCAATACAAAACAACGGTTCTGATTTTTTATGCGCTAATAATGAGGATTAAAACACATTTCGCCTTTATAGTATCATCATTATCAGCCCATATCGTACATCGCTCATACGTCCCCACTGCTGGGGCACGGCCCTACCCTAAACTAGGGCGACTAACTATCTTTATACCTAGACCATAACACCTATATAGAAAAGGAATACCAAGAAAATACAAGCAGTTGCCGGACAACGGTGTCCCTTAAAATCTCGTTTGCCTCATTACAAAATCCTCGTTGAAAATAGAGGAGTATGATCAAACAATAAAACTATAGTCATTACTCTTGCCCCGACCGGTCGCACACCTGTTGCGACACACGGACATACAAATCGATGTGCATCTGTATGTGTGTCACTCGTTAACTCCATACATTCTAGCACCTTGGCACCTTGGGACGGCGGGTTGGTTTTTCCAAAAATAATCTTACTTGTGGCATAATTGATGTATTTTATCAAGCAGTCTCCCATTTAATTAACTTATTGTTTTCTGACAATAATATTATTATAATTATTGTTCATCTTTTACATTTTAAAATTAAATTTGTGTTGTTCTAACCTATCCATGTTTCAGTTTACGTATTCTTCAAGTAAATATGATTATGGGCAGGCTATCTATTAACATTATTTTCCGTTTCCGTAAAAGTTTCAATAACGATGAAAATCATCATAAAAATTATAAATAATTTAATTTTGCATTATCAATGTAACATACTCAAGATCAGAATCAGCGATTCACCTTGACTCTTCAAGTATCAAACACCTTATATACTACTCATTTGAAACTGATTCCGAACTATACTTTAAATATAGTGATAAACTGATACAGCAGTCAATAATCAGCGAGCTCTAATAACATTTATCACAGCTCGATCGCGATGATTTAGGCAAATCTTCTGCCAGAGAAAGTTCTATTGTACGTATCATCATCATCATCACATACCATATCAGTGCACGCCTATAATTTTCACATTCGCCATCCACTGAATCTAAAATCAAATCGGAAACTAAAATAATGGGCCCTGTAACACCGTATAGGCGTTCCGTTGTACCGTATAATATTATAGCTGGAGGGACTCAATGCTTATTGATATTTCATAATAAATAATAACCTATACAATAGAAAGCTATTTTAAATTATGACACGAGGATACGGCAATTTGGGCGTCTCCGCAGTACATTTAATTCGGTATTTATAATTGAAACAATACGAATGGCGGTAATAAATTTTTGAACTGTCTTAGTTTTAATAGAGTAGGCATGATCTGCGTTGGTGGCCCAGAGATGGATGCACGTAAAACGATACGGCAAAACAACAGTTGTGTGCCTCCCAGCATGACTGGAGGGCTACTGGCCTTTGATAACTGTAATCCATGTAAAAATGATTAATAATATGTTTTTAAGAGACCATCGATACGATTGAAGGAGGAGCTATGCGAAATTTATCGGTTGAGTCGAAGAAAATCGAATGTAAATGGTGATAGAACGTAATCGAACTCGTCTAGTTACGGCGATTATCAATGATGTTGATAAAATAGTTAAAAACAAATATGTGTCTAGCAAACTTACTAACTAGGAGGTAAATTACACACAAATTTCGAACTCGAACGTTACAAGAAAACAAAATTGGTGGTAAAGAGTTATTCTTTTAAAGTCTTTTTTAAGTCTTATTCTTTTAATATAATCGATGTTCAAAAAGAAGAACTTGTATTTTTGTTAATGTTCAATATATTCTCCAAAATGTAAGCTACCACGTATAAGGATTTAGAAAATCATGTTACTATGACGCCATGACAATGCATCATGTGCCTAAGGAAAAGTGTTACTAAACACTGATAAATTAATACCCATTTTGAAACACACTATACGAAAAACACAAATCAAGCTTATAAGGACAAACAGCTTCCGTAGCGAATATCAATTTATCATTCGGACGGAATTGGCAAAAACAAAACGGAGAAAACAATAAAATTTAGAAAGTAAAAAGATAAAAGACTGGTCCGACACAAATCCTCGTGAGAAACGGAACAAAGCAAACGTTACACGACAAAAAGTACAGTTAAAACCAAAATAACTTTTTACATTATGCGCGCAACTGTACTGAACACAAATCAAAATGACTTACAAGCAACAATTAACAGATTTTGTAAACGTCAGTTAGTAACTAACGTTTCAATTGACAATCGAAAGAGTTGGAAGTTAATCCCCATGGTAGCTGTGACGCAAGACCAATTTGTGGTGTGATTGATACTAATCCGCTTAGTCTGTCCGTCTGTCCGGCAGTGCGCCGCACCTTTGGGCGAGGACCGGACTGACACACAAGTAAGAAAGAATGGACGCACTTGTCAACGTTGGAAGCTTTTATCTACCTCCTTAGGATTCTAGTCACTACCTCATCTTCATCTAGAATTGTCTATGAAACTGTCGCTTCATACATACATACGTTCAAAAAAGGGGGTTTCAAGGGGTTTCAAGGGGGGGTCAAAATTCAGAGGGATAGGCAGAGAACACTCCCTGTTGTGTGCTACTTTCCTGGCACACAATTTTCGCTTCTTTCACATGTCGCTTCATAGTTAGTAGATAACTAAAGCTTTATTTAGGGGTATGAGCCAGCCACTCCCTCGCAAACTCGCTGAAAATAAAAAAGCCATCGTTGAAGTCAATCGAAAAGCTAAACTAGACTGGAGAGATATCTAGATGTGTAACTATATCGATACCTTAAATCTCAAATGGCGTAACCACCAAAACGCAACTTTTCAGGAGAGCAAAAAAACGAAAAAAAAAAGTTTTTTTTTTATATAACTTTGTCAATTTTAATGCAGTGAAAATGTTTTATACATCAAATTTCTTAGAATTTTGAGATAAAGGCTTCAGTAAGAACTCCGTGTAGCTAAACCTTATATTTAACAAACTAGAAGTCGGTTACGCCTTGTGAAATATTACAAAAAGGCGTATACGCCCCATAAAAAAACATGATTTTTAAGAGGTGAAGGTCGTATCTCCCGAAAGTAATTGTCTTTTGTGCTTTAAAATAACTTAATAATGAAAGAAAACGTAAAATTTCCACTCTGTATTACGCTTTTTACAGAGTTACGCCATATGTCACGTATTCATAGTGATGTAATGGGTAATACTCACCTTGTAAGTTTTATAAAAGGATGAAGAATTTTTGTACATGGGAAATTTCACTTATAGTTATACGTAATTCGATTAATTTTGTCATTCGTAACCCCCGCTGCTGTATATTCACCATACATTTATCTATGTATTCAGCCATTTGCGTACTTGTGCGCATAGATTACGTTCCTCCGTGTATTTATTATTTTTTGTGACCGTTATGTTGACTTTGGCGCGTTATTGGTCTTTGATTCTGATTTGTGTTTGGACATTGATTTAAAATGCCGAAACAAGGAAAAGCAATAAATAGCCAATGTCTCCGCAATCTTAATCCCCCCGCGCATCAATACTAACAATAATAATGACAATCATGTGTTCAGCGATTTTGGGTGTAAACGCCTTTCTTTTGTATTGCAATTTCGAAAAATAGCGTGTCTTACGAGTTACGCCGGAAAATTATGTCCCTTAAACCCTTTTTTTTGACATTTTTTTCACGTCACAATAATTTCTAGGGGCGTAACCACCAAGTAAATTAGACTAAGCCTTTTACGACCTGTTTACCTTATGAAAAGTGTTCAAATCTATAAAAAACATTGGGTCGTAATAACCTTTTTTTTGCGAATTTGAAAAAAAACTGAATAAAACTGCATTAAAAAGTCATTTTGACCAAATTGGCGGTTACGCCATTTGAGATTTAAGGTAGCGATATATAATATTTTTCCAATACAGGCGATTTTCAGCTTGCACTTTTATTAAAAACTGTCTAAAACCAAACAGTAAAACTATTATTTAAATGTCATTATCACAAACAATGCTCTTCTTGTTCCTGGCTTAAAAAAAAACGAAAAAAAGAAAAAATAACAAAAACTTCATAGTTTTTTAATTATATTCTAACACATCAGAGTCTTCATAACTCCATGTCTACGAGCAATCGCGTATATTTTAATTAACACTAAGCAACTGTAGCCGTCCGAACGTTGTTACACCAAAAAACCTTATACTACAAGACTTTAAGGTGAAAATCGACTGTAGAATAGATATTTGGATAGTTCCATTTGCTGTTGTCCGTATATGACAAGTAGTCATTGTACGTCTGTCCTTTTGTGCGTACAGTTAGCTTATTAGCAATAATAACATTGACTACTTACACTGAGTGGCGTTAATAAGAAACAAACGTAAGAATTTACTTTTTTTGATTCATGCCAAAGAATTGAATAAAAGAATAAGTTATTTTTCTTTTTTATACGACTTCAAAAAGAACGAAAAGGTTGTTGACTGCACGTACTTTTTTTTCAAAAAGTTTTGATCAACTAAACACCTGCTAGTAACCTAACATGTATCAACAGTGTAGAATCTCAAGATCAAGGAAAAAATCTATCTAACATTTTTAGTAAGTATTTTGAACACTTCCACTTGTAAGATTATAATATAACACCAACTCAATAACTTGAATACATCACCAGTACTCTGAACATTCGAGATATATCATAAGTCATCTACATAAAAAACAGCTAATTTCACCTAAATAAATCTGACCTGCGTTTTTTTTTAATCTCGGTCACCCAAGCCGTTCAGATTGGTAGCAATGATTCACCACCTGGCTAAAAGCGATGCGGTGTCAATTAGATGGAAACAACCGTTCCGATAATAAACCGCCTATTTAACGCATTTGTTTTAATTTGGTCCAAACTGGTTTTCTGATGAGAATAAAAAAAAACAGTTGGACGAACTCGACCAGCTAAGTTTTGGGTTCAGTATATACTAGAAGGCTTTTATTTACATTATTTAACTCAACAGTGGCTATAAAGAGTCAGAAGACGGTAAGGTGTCCGACCGTTTTCGGCCATGGCCGATTTAGGGTAAAGGGATTAAGATATGGTAATAAATAATAATAATAAATAATTATTGCCAAAAACTATGTTATATACAACGTACGATATCTATATTGATCTGATCCTGTGCTAAGTTTCTCAAGTGCTAGTGTTACTGATATTAGACGAAAAGTGGTGGTGTAATGTTATGTTGTACAACAAAGCCTATATTTAGTTTTATTTGTACATATTTTGTTTTTTTGTAAATACAAAATAAATATTTGCCCTGAGTGAAAATCGAATACACAACACTTAAGGGGCACTACCGAATGCGAAATCGAACCGGTACTCAATTAAGCGAAAATGTAGCGACGGTCCATTCAAAACTCACCGCGTAACCCTAAAACCTAACCCATAAATAAAGTAAGAGTTCAATTTATTCTCTACCGGCTGTCAATCACCGGGCATATGATTAAATCAAGGCACCGTCACATATAATATCGGTTATTTAACTACTTTCATCTGAATAGTTCCCAAAGGCGCTTTGCTAATATTTCGCTAACCGCTATTTCTAATAACTGACCGTGTAAAAGCTGTTATTTTGCAAATCGCTCCGTGTGTCGACGGAATTACTTTATAGGTAGCAGACAGTATGGTAATAATGGTTCATGGGTGTGGATAATTACGCTATCGATGAAAGTTGGATTAATATCATGCGTGGTTCGATCGTTCATAATAATATAATATGTATATCGTCCCCGTCGTGGGAGGATTAAACAACTAACAAAACCAAAGTTCCGAGAAAATTGAGTTTTTGTGTTTGTTTTACTAAAAAACGGCCATAGATTTTCAATGTGAAGAAAATATACTGTCGAGATTTTTATATGTTGTAAAACCAGTTCAACTCGATGATTTAAATAGTCCGAAAACAATGCTACTTTATATTATTTTAAAAATAAAAATAAAAAAGTAATTATTTACTTTTGCCACAACCATTTTTGACAACAGAATTGCATTTATCAAGTTTTTGTATGTCACTTAGCGAGTTTTGCCACAACCAAGAAGTACATAATACGAATATTTGTAGTGAATAAGGTGACTTGTTTAATTTTACATCGTTTCACAGCCATGAATTTTGTTGTTATCAACTTTTAATTTATTATGCAATTTCAGCGAAAAAAAATTTAATAGCAGTCAAATAATACTACAATATACTTAATGAACAAATATTTAATCAATAAATTGAATTGGTATGGTTTTCTCATAATTTAAAAAACTGACACAAGTTTAATTTATTAAGAACATAGAAAAAATTGTTCATTACGTTACTAGATTTATTTGTTAGATTCCTTATACATTAAATAACATAAAAACAATCTTGAGCATTAAATTTGTATAAAAATATACAACATTTAAAAAAATGTTGACTTCTAACATCATGTTCAACAATCAAAGTTAGTTCAACTATAATGAATGAATCAATTGTCCAGTGTCTTCTTTAAGCTGATGATCAAGTTCTTCTTGCGTCATCAGCTGTGGAGATGTGAGTATTTCGAAGAAAAAAGAATTAAATTCGAATGTCAGTTAGACGAAAGTCATGATTTTTGAAAAATGTGATGATATCACTGTTTGCGATGTCATGATTAGAAGTGAAAAAGTAGAACAAAAGAAAGAATTTGTGTGTTTGGGTCTTGGGATCCAAGCTCACAAGAGCAGTTTCGAAAGAACAGTGAATGCTGGTAACGGTGAAAGGAGCGCTGCCCATCTTTGTAAGCAGTCAAGCAGTCAGAAGGTGTCCAAAAAGACACGTCTGGCGGTTTACAGGAGTGTTGGTCCCGACACTTATGTACGGAAGCGAAAGTTGGGTATGTGTGCAGTGGAGATGCGAGCACTTAAAAGTATGCTAGGAGGGAAACTGAGTGATAGAATCAGAAATGAAACAATTTGAGAACGTTGTGGTGTGAAAGATGTTGTGACTAGGGTTGAGAAGGGTATGCTTAGATGGTGGTCATGTTGAGAGGATGAAAGACGATTAACTAAAGAAATAGGTATATGGAGAAAGTTTCAATCGACAGAGGAAGACCAAGAAAGACCTTCCATGACCAAATAGGTCACATCTTGAAGAATGGTCAAATCAAAAGTATCCGTAATCGACGAGGGTACATGAAGAGGTTGACATATGTGGAAGAAGCGACTGTGGTGTGACAGGACCGTAGCACATAGCTGGAAGTGATCTCTGCCTACCCCTCTGGGAAAAAGGCGTGATTTTATGTATGTACTATCGGAGTATTTGGCGGTCGACCACCTATAAGGTGAAAATCGCTTGGCGCTTATACGTCTGTCAAAGCAAGCCCAGCCCAAATTGTGGTCCGAGAGCCTGCAAGAATTTTTCGGTGCTGAAAAATTGTCCTATACCTTTAATATTATAACTCAACACAAAACCACAGACCTGGCTGAGTAGCGGGGCTAAACCAAACCCCCAATTTTTCTTATTTTAAAATATATTTTATAATCCAAAAAAATATACTTTGTCAGTTCACCTGACAGGTAGAAGTTCCATCGAAATAATTTGACTTACAACGTGAGTCTTATTTTTTAGTTATAAATAAAAAGATGATAAATATTTTTGGCGTTTGCTTTAGCTCCCGCTACTCACCAGCCAGGTCTGCAGTGTCGTGCTGGGATATAATAGAGAGGTTCAGGATAAGTTTTCAGCTTGCCTCAAATACCTACCAAAAATTCTTGCTAGCTCTCCTACTATTGGAACGTTTTTGCTTGGATTTTGACAGATTTTCTTTAAGTGCTCTTCTATTGGCCAGTGGGCGGGGCTATTGGCGTTTAAAGAAATCTATTTGAAAAGTGTACTACCGCCAGCGTTGCCGGTAGTATGTATGTATTCTGATATAAAATCTGACTCATTGACATCTGGTTGGTGCTGTATTTTCTGACAGCTTGAACTCATAAATTGATAATAAGCTTTCTGACGTGGAAGGAATTTGCAGAGGTCTTTGTAGATCCAGTGTAGTACATTGTATAAGATGAATCTTCTGACCTCTATTTTTATCAATATCTTTTGACTTATGGGCTATGCATGCAGCCCTTGTTCTTTGTACTCATTTTCCAAAGCTTCATCCCGATTTATAGTGCGTTTATAGTTATTATGTGTAATAAGACACACACACAGACAGCACTGATCTTTTTTGGATAAAAGTAGATAATTTGAATTAATGTTTCAATGAAAACTTAAAATAAGAGCACTTGTTTAATTTTGCCACAACCAAATTTTGTAACAATGTTTCCGAGTCAGTTGTGGCAGAATTCAACAAAGTCGTTTATTTAGTTTTTCAACGTAATTTTCGTAATTGAACAAACCTTGTTGTAATATGTGGTCAATAGAATCACTAAAATGAAGATATCTTTGCGAATATCATACATATTGCAACAAGATAAATACCAAAATGTAGAGTACACTTTCTATTATTAAAAAATCACAAAAAGTGAATTTCGGTAAAAGTGTCAGTTATTTAATTTTGACACGACGGGGACGATATTGTGTAGTACAATGAGTACGTACCTCTTAGTCAAAGTATGTCCTAAGGTGATGGTAATAAGCACTTACGA
Source organism: Maruca vitrata (assembly GCA_039566165.1). NCBI lineage: Eukaryota > Metazoa > Arthropoda > Insecta > Lepidoptera > Crambidae > Maruca > Maruca vitrata. The sequence continues at coordinate 6,801,183 of CM076930.1, forward strand.
ACGCGTCGCTGACAAAAAGTTCTAGAATGATTTTCATAATTTAATAAAATAATATAATTCGGTAGTAGTCAATAAACAAGCATGTAGGAATACGATTTTTCTTGCCTATTATTATTTGGGAAATTATTAATTTAGCAGATTGTACAGAACTGCACAGGTTTTTTTATGTATACGTAATTACTTCAAACGCACGTATTGTTAATTTCAGCCTTTAAGTATCGGCTTAACTTGGATATTTTTTCTACGCAAATCATTCTATATTGACCGTCTTGAAAACAATTATAAACTTTTTAATTGGCACTGAACTTTCCACCTTACAATCAGGGTATTGATGTTTTATACCACAACGGTAGAAGAAAGTCTTATACCTACTCCCTACCTGTAATACCTGTTTCACACATAACTACAGTAAATTTACAACCCAAGAGTACTGTGAAACGATTGCCACCTGACCTCCGGAACCTTTCAACAAAGGAACCTCACAATTGTTCAAGCACACGTGTAATTTTCCCTCACGATATGGGAATCCCTATACTTATCTAGAATCCATATACTATTTATGATAATGCTTTACCGGTCAAAGTTCTCAAAACTTGGAAATACGTCTCCACGTAAATGTGGGTGTAGTAAAGTTTATTCTTTCACCTCTTGTTAATGAAACGAAAAAGAGCTAATGATCTCATTACAATATTCATCTCTTGGGTATTTTAGCTTTTCTCAATAATGGGAAATAAAAATACATTTTAATAATGTCGTTATTAGCAAAAAACACAATGGTGTCAGTAGAATAATAAAAAGTATTCCGTTATAGTATTTATGATAAACACTTTATGATGTTTGTAATTAACACTATAGGTGACAATAAAAATATTATTTGCATAATTTATTGCATTTACAAGCTATTAGTGTAAATATATATTTTTTTCCAAAAATCCCCTTTTTGACCAATTGAATATTCATTTAACAGAGAAATAGGAATAATCAGTTAAATTTCATGATACCTACTACTAAAAATCCAGCTAAAATTAAGTACTGACTCTGAGGAACCATATCTAACAAAACGGAGCCTTTATGTCACTTCATTTCGGTCGTAACAAATCAAAATGGCGGACTCATTGAGCACAACGACACCACTCGCTAACAAATAAGAATCACCAGAGCAGATCATCTCTGCCTCATTCCACGACCACCGATCAGATATCACATCCCACAGATTCTAAAACCAATCGGTATTTTCACACGGCTGTACGTCCGTCTGTCCGAACTTGATATCTTTAATTAAACAATGGCTACCTACAACGGTACTACCGCTTGCGTAACGAGACACGAACCTAATTAGAAACGCTATCAGAAATCGATCTATAACTTTAATTCGATTTCAGACCTGAGATATAAAGTTGCACTTTTTACTGTTGTACTCCAATTGATTTTAAATCTTATTCCGTTGTTGGAGAAGCAAAATTTGAATAGTTGCGGTTTTGAAGTGTAAATTAGTGAATGATTGTCTACTAGCAACTAATGTTGGGCAATGTGACACCTCTCTCGGAGAAAGTGGTCGAGATTGTGGGACACAATGAGTGGAGACACATGCATACCGCGGATTCAATTGAATCGCTCTACCATTAATTATTATCGTGTACGGTGGGAAAAAACAACAAAATTTTTTACATTAATCTAGATCATTCTCTAAAAGCGATGAAATCATTTCAAACAACAAAAATGTCAACCATTTTTCATGAATATTTGTGTAGACAATAGCATAGTAAATACTAATAGCCCATCAATCAAAAGCTTTGCAAGTATTATTTTGCAAAGGGGAATGCCCACTCTCCTTAGTGTCTCAGGCCCAAGATGGACACCAAAATTTAAAATTAAAATTAATTGTTTTAAAATCTTTATAGTATTAGATATCTAAAAAATATATCCTACGTGACGCCACTATTTCAGAAATATAAAAAAATAAAAATCGTTCTAAGGTTATTTTTATACATGAAATCGTATCCGACTGAAAGAAAATACAAGAATTTCTCTATTTTTCAATGTTTCATAACCAAATTATGATATAAAGTGTGTTCAAGATATATTTTTATTTACTTAAGGGTAACACAAGTTAAAAGGGTCGCAGTGAAAGAAATCAAAGAAAAATCAAAACACATCCACATTGAGCGTAAGCAACAAGCGAAGTGTCAGTGTCATACAGTCAAATTGAATTCAGTGTTGTCACCATTACGAAAATAAAAAAAATACTAAAACGATTATTTATTTAAATAATCGATTTTTTAAATAATTGATTCATGTTTCTTATTGCTTTTTTCGTGTACACTGGGTTTTTATTTTGAAGTAATGTATTATCTACTTAAATATTAATTAAATACCATAAGAATCCCGTGAGTATGCTGTTAAGTTTATTGTACGTGTTTTTAAAAATCGATTTGAATCGATTAGTTAATCATAGAGGAATATTGATGCTGGCAATATTCCGCCATACTCAATTCCTTCAAATTCAATTCAGCGTTGTCACCATTACGAAAATAAAAAAAATACTAAATCGATTATTTATTTAAATAATCGATTTTTTTAATAATTGATTCATGTTTCTTATTGCTTTTTTTCGTGTACACTGGGTTTTTATTTTGAAGTAATGTATTATCTACTTAAATATTAATTAAATACCATAAGAATCCCGTGAGTATGCTGTTAAGTTTATTGTACGTGTTTTTAAAAATCGATTTGAATCGATTAGTTAATCATAGAGGAATATTGATGCTGGCAATATTCCGCCATACTCAATTCCTGTTTCTGTTTAATACAATTACTTTTTTAACAAATACTTAACGATTATAATAGCGCTCATTTGAATGTAACCAAAAACATATTTTTTTATAGCAAAATTAATGCATAAATTGTTTTTTCTCTAGTCTGTTGTTCACTGTGGGCCTCATATGGGCAATCCCCTTTGCTTAGCTATTTACTTAAAAGCTTGTAAACAGTTTTAAGATAATGTTAATTATGTCAATCAATAAAAAAATGGAACACACAATATAAATGACAGTACTTTTATTTCTCAGTTTCAAGACGCCCTCGTTCACGAACTAAAATGATCATAAATCACAAAAAGGCGATAAGTACCCTTTGAATTTGGTTTTTAGTAATCCACATCAATCATCATATCACAAGTCGGTTTTTCCGTTTCACCACCAACAAAACAAAATATTATGCTCCTCATTACATAAAAAGTGTATTAATTATTACTCTGACCGTACTATCGATTGTAACTCTTGAGTGATTTTTAATTTAATTGTAATACCTGATTTTGCCCAACCGACCGTGCGCGGGGGCCGGATGGACAGATGTCAATCTGAACCGCTAGGTTTTTTTGGAGATCTCTAATGAAGTGGTCTAACCCAAAAGCATTGTTGATAGGTATCTTCCCAAATGCATATCACATACATTGCTCCGATTCTGAATTATCAATGGTTAAAAAACATACTTAATATTATAACATACCCAGACACGGAATATACACGGATATTCATCACGCTAAGATTTGTCCCGAGTGGGAATCGAGTCTAGGACTCTTGGCTGAGTAAAAGTCTATTATCACTATCCAAATGTGCTGTCGAGTCATTCACGATAAGATTTAGTTATCAATGCAAATAACTTTACCTACAAACAATGAGTGTGATGGCACGCAGGTTATATATTTAGGTTTTATATATCTATTTTTATAGCATTTATTTTTATGTATAAAAATAAAATCTGATAAATTAAAAAAGAAGAATTATGAATACTATTCATTTTGTTCATTTGTGTTCATGATTTGTCTGCTGCTATGTTTTCATCTAATATAAAAACAACAAAGAAATAATTATACGGAACACCCAAAACTTACTGGGGGCACACTTAACCCGTTTTTATACACTTATTTTTTACGATCATTCATACAGGTCGGTCGGCGAGTGAGACCACTTTTTTATTGTCATGTGTAATGAATTAACGATAGACAAGAAAAGATATCGGTATGTGAAATCGGCGCTCTTTTATTTTTAATAATAGTGAAGTAATAAAATCTTTGTTTATGACACCTGTAGATGTAGACTTACATCTGGGTATTTTGAGAGCACTTCGATTTTGGAAATAGACAATGACTAATTGGGTTAAAATTTGGACATTTTGCGTATAAGACTTTTACTTAGACATATTGTACTGAAATTAAAGAACGTAACCTTTTTTTACAGTGTTCATCATGACATACGATTGCACTCGTAATGTGTCGCGAAACAGAATTTTTTTCTTAATTCATAATAATCTGAACGTGTTAATAAGATTTTTATCGTACTCCTCTCAAAGTTAGCATAAAAAGCCTGACATAAAGAGAAAGAAATATCCTACCAACTTCTTATTAAACCTCTGCAGTGTCTATGAAAAATGATTGAGAATACTAATCTCCAGCAAAAAGAATTGATTTATTTGCTCCGTAATATCTCTTTCAAAACGCATACTTGTTTTTTATCAAACGCCACATCGTAATTAGCCGCCTAGTAAATCTATTTTTGTCTTTCCAGGTAATACCGTTGGCGTCGCCTACGTATACAACTATATTTTCTTCTAGGGGTGTCAACCTTTTGCACTTAAGAGGTATTATAGCTATTTTGCTTAACTTAATTTAGCGTAATATCTAAACGGTTTTTTTGCGTCTTGATTGCACAAAATATCATAGCATAACAGGCTCTAGATTTGTGAACAGTTAATTCTCTACATTTTCGGTATTTTGTATGCGGATTGCATTCTATTATAGACAACCCTTAAATATTTTAATTTAATTTAATTTAATTCGCTAAACATTTTAAGCTAAGCTTCTATAAAAAAAATCGCCGAATCAGCGCTCTAATATCTAATGAATGTTTTGATATTCGAAGTTTATTCAACTCTTATGATAATCATCATTAAATTTTAAAGCAGAGAATTATGGCCATGTACTTAAAATGCCATGCACAAAGGTCCTCATCCGGCGAACAGAACCTTTTCTTACAGCAATAAACGCAAGCATTTAACATCAATTGTGCCAACCCTATACCAAGTTGCAGCACGTAGGTAGCCAGGAGTAATTTTCTATCAATTGTGCGTCAAGCAAAGCGCATTTTCATAGAAATTGTCGGAGCAACGCCACTCGGCCACTTTCGCGGCCCGTTCAGGCGTTCCAATTCACTTGCCCGGACACTTGACCACTTGTATAGCTACTTGACTACACACATTGTTGGGATCATAGACCTATTGTAACCAGGCAGGGCTGTGGCCCTATGAGTAAGCCTAGCGAGCTTGGACTTAGGAAAATATCTGTTACGGGTACTAGTGTCTTAATTCCAAAGTGATGTTGGTCAGTGCCTGCACGTCACTCAAGGGTGTGGCCAGAATACCAGAGCTGCTGTAGCGGCTCTCGAATTGCTGCAACACATGCTGAGGCATACGCCCTTTGGCCATGTCTATATATTTGTGCCTTATTTGTTTTCATGTCTATATTTTTAAGGGCAATAAATGTCTTCGTCCTTTCTATTATAAACAGGCAGGGCTGTGGACCTAAAAGCAAGTCTAACAAGCATAGAACCCGCGATCATGGAGCTGGCAACAGTACCGAAATATTGGGAGCTCGTTAATCAATACATAGTATAAAACAAAGTTGCTTTCGCTGTATGTCCGTATGTATGCTTAGATCTTTAAAACTACGCAACGGATTTTGATGCGGTTTTTTTTAATAGATAAAGTGATTCTTAAGGAAGGTTTGTATGTAAAATTTACCCGAAGCGAAGCGAGGGCGGGTCACTAGTACAATATAAAACAACATGGTAAATATCGTTCATATTTTGTTTTCTAATGGGTCCTCCTCCATGACAATATAAAGTTTTACATACATACTATCTTAAAATCATAATTTAAGCCCAAATCCCACCTCTCTATCATCTCGCCATGATCACTGGACACTGCGGGGGAGTGGATGGCTCTAATACATTTGGGAAGATCTCAATCCTTAATACAGTACAAACGTGTATAGTAATAAGGATTGAGGTACATACGAGTACTTACCTGGTACATTCTTGGGACTCGGTAAAAGCGCTAATGAATGTTCAAGGTGCATCGTTCGCTGCGTCTGCACGGGTATCTGAATGCAAGGTGTTGGTTGATTGATCCCGCAGGCGGAATCAAGTAGCGTTTGCCATGCTACTGTTAGTTTACCATTGCTCATGATAAACGAGTATTTTATGATTTATCTATAAATTGCAAGGCTTAGTTTTGATGTAAGATTTTACATGATTCTTTAATTTGTATTTTGGTACTAGCGACCCGCCCTCGCTTCGCTTCGGGTATATCTCTATCTCTATATAATATATTTCAACCCCGTAAGGGATTTTACATATAGAAGTTATTTCCCAATAACTCCCGTTCCCATTGGAATTTTGTAATATCGCGTTGGAAGTAAGCTTTACGTTCATTAGGGTACCTGCATGCCAAATCTCAATCGTCTATCTATATCGCGGTTTAGATTTTTTTTTTCATACAAAAGTTTTTTCACTATTACTCTCGTTCCCGTGGGAATTTTACAATATCCTGTTGCAACTATGCTTTTAATTTATTAAGGTTAACCTGCATGTCAAATTTCAAGCGTCTAACTTATGCGGTTAGTATTTTTCATACAAAAGGATTTTCCCGTTATTTCCCGTTCCCGTGGGAATTTCGGGAAATCCTATCCTAACGGATGCCTACGTCATAACATCTACCTGCATGCTAAATTTCATCTCGATCCGTCCAGTGGCTGTGACGACTTCGTCTGCGTAGAGATGTTTAACGGCTAAAACATTACTTCTTTATAGCGCAGTCGGTTAAAAAGTAGCCTATAACCGTTTCTAGGCTCTGGACTATATCTGTACCAAATTTCGTTCAAATCGGTTCAGTACTTTATGCGTGAAAGCGTAACAGACAGACAGACAGACAGACAGACAGACAGAGTTACTTTCGCATTTATAATATTAGTAAGGATTATTACTTGTTTACAAGTGAGTATGATAAGTTGATATTATAATGTTGCATGAGGAATTAATGACAAAAAGTAATAATATTTATTTTTTGCAAGAGTCTCCTTGTTTTCCAAACAAAATAAAACCATGTAGTCCAGTCAAATTAGGTTTCATCTGCAGAAAAATTACTAGTGAGCTGAATTTTGGTACACACCTTTATTACGGCATTGTAATGAAGGTGTGAAAAATCGACATTCATATCGTGCCGGCTTAAAAAGTTATAGGGGTCAAAAGGTCGCGAAAATCAGTTTTTCGCGAATATCTCGCGATCTATTGCTTGTAGGTTAATTGAGGTCATTAGAAAAATTATTTGTTATAAAATTATCTACAAAAAATGTCCTTTGCATTTTTTGTAGAATTGAAAGTTTTCGGAGGAGAGCCCCGAGAAAGCACTCACATACGGTATTGTATACCAAGGCGTACGGCGTACGCCCTATGCTTTTCATTGATATTTGTAAGCGTGTTGTTAGTAAAATCTACTACATACAGACATATAGCATTAGTAATACTAGTACAGAAAGTTTTCCTTTTTGGAAAAGGAAAACTGAAAATCATGAAGATGTTTGAAAAAAGATCTGATTTAAACAATTTTGCAGAAATATTCCAACAAGAAAATTGCTCTCGAGATGCATTGTCAATGCTAGGACATATTTTCTACCGCTGTAATTTTTTGTACAATTACAAATCTTTTTTTAAACATCTTCATGATTTTCAGTTTTCCTTTTCCAAAAAGGAAAATTTTCTGTACTAGTATTACTAATGCTATATGTCTGTATGTAGTAGATTTTACTAACAACACGCTTACAAATATCAATGAAAAGCATAGGGCGTACGCCTTGGTATACAATACCGTATGTGAGTGCTTTCTCGGCGCTCCTCCGAAAACTTTCAATTCTACAAGAAAATGCAAAGGACATTTTTGTAGATAATTTTATAACAAATATTTTTCTAATGACCTCAATTAACCTACAAGCAATAGATCGCGAGATATTCGCGAAAACTGATTTTCGCGACCTTTGACCCCTATAACTTTTTAAGCCGGCACGATATGAATGTCGATTTTTCACACCTTCATTACAATGCCGTAATAAAGGTGTGTACCAAAATTCAGCTCACTAGTAATTTTTCCGCAGATTGGTGTTTAAAAGAGCTAATTTGACTGGACTAATGGTGGGTGTGTTATTAAACAAATTTAAGTTTATTTTAGGTATCCACTGTTGATTCTGATATTATCTGTTACACAAGTGCTTAAGCTACTTACAACGGGATCAGATCAATGTATGTGATGTTGTGTAATATTAAAAACTAGTGAACCGCCCTCGCTTTGCTTCGGGTAAATTATACATAAATACCTACCTCTTAAATACCTCTATCTATAGAAAAAACAGTATCAAAATCCGTTGTGTAGTTTTAAAGATTTAAGCATATACACCTTGAAATTTTAGTGGTTGTTTTCCCGCAGTAAAATGATTCTATCTTAGTAGTACAATAGATTTGTGCAGTTCTTTTTTGTTAAAATCAATAAATGCCGGTTTTACGAAAGGTTTAACCGAAACTCAAAGCACGTTTGAGCCGTTTTATGACTTAGGGCGTCGAGCTTCTGTAGCTTTAAGCATCGATTTCATGCTGCAAGCAGTACCTGATTACGTCACATCTTATAAAAGAACGATGGCTTGTCTCGTTTTCGAGTTGGAAAATAAAGATTTTGAAAATTTGAAAAAAAAAAAAATTTTTTTTACGCGGAATAATTTGCATGATTCGATAGTATTACTAAAGGCAAATCGTTCTGCCACGGGGAAACAACCACTAAAATTTCACGGTGTATAGGGACAGACAGACACGGTAAGCGACTTTGCTTTATACTATGTTGTGATATAAATAATACAAGGAGTCTATTTACTCAGGACAGCCTCCCGAGTTTATTGACAGCCTTATTTACCCGGATCAGGAATAATTCGCCCTTCTAGCAGGCGCCCGCGCAAATAGCTCGCTGCGGTGTTCCGTAATGACCGATATCCGAGTTACGCCAATTATACTATTACTGGGTAGACTGGCTTGATGGCGCGTTGGATAATGCCCCTCTCTCTTGAGCCTGGAGTCGTGGGTTTGATATCCAGTTGGGACAAATATTGGGTGAATTAATATCGGTGTTTGTTTGAATTGTTTATACTGGAAGGTTTATCTGTGATTTCCACTACTGTTTCCGGTATTTTAATATTTGATATTGTGAATTATTTTCCCCTAACTATGGATTGCAACGCAAACGCAAAGCTTGTATGAGTTTGAGTATTTTTTTTTATTAAGCATAAATCCTATACCCTCAGAAACTTTTTTTTTGTGTATTTGATAAAAACCATTCCAGCTCATCTTTTCGCGAAACCCGGTATTTTGCTGGCGCTAAGAGCGCAAGACACTAGATGGCACTGAATTTATTTTGAAAAATAAACAGTTGCCTTTTGAATGTAACGAGGGTAAAGCTGCGGTCAAAAGCTTCATTATAAAAAACTAAATACATACTATACTCATATATATACAGGTACAACAAGTGATACAAGACAGACGGCTAGTGTGACTAGCTATAGTGTGACGGCCTTAACAAGTAGCGTAACTCGGTAAGCCGCGCGCGCACCCGCCGGCGCCCACTCGCGCACGAATTATAGTCCGACACTCTGCTGCCTAGATCCGTTCAGTGCAGGCAGGTTCTGCTTGTTTGAGGCGAGCTGGATATTAATATAATGTGTATAATATACTACATCATATACATTTAACTGCTCAGTGGTTAGTGACCCAGGTTTACTGACGACGGTCCCAAGAGTCGTGGGTTCGATTCCCACCTGGGACAAATATTTGTGTGACGAATATCGGTGTTTGTTCTGTGCCTGGGTGTGTTATTGAATATATTCAAGTATATTTGTGTACCCACTGTTGTTTCTGATTTCCGTAACACAAGTGCTTAAGCTACTTACCTCGGGATCAGATCAATGTACGTAATGTTGTATAAAAAAGTGATATATGTAAATATAACTAAGATAAATAAATATATAAATAAGGGTGACAGACACAGTAGGCTCTATTGAGCCTGTCACCCTTATTAACCTCATGTGTGAACCTCACTGTCGCATTCTATCAGGTGAAGTGAGGTTCCTGAATTCATTGTAAGTTTGTTAGTAAAAAAACATGTTACGATTATGTTGAGATCAAACTCAATTTGACTAGGGTACTTGCTAGTAAACTATGTACTTACTACTCACGACAAATAACTTTTTGGATATATTTATAAGTGATCTAAATATTACATAAACTCAAAGGTGACTGTCTGACTGACATACTGATCTATCAACGCACAGCCCAAACCACTGAATGGATCGGGTTGAAATTTGGCACGCTGGTAGATGTTATAGGTACCGTAGGTAAATGCGAATTAATGGTTACCTGAAGCGAAGCGAGGGCGGGTCACTAGTATTAGTACCTATAAGCAAATACTTTTTAAATGTATTAACATTTTAGTCGCAAACTGACTTGATCAATCACTCGCTGCCAGTATCACCAGAGGCACTTTATTGTATAACAGTTATCGACAATTTTCCCAGGAAACTAATTACATAAAAACAGGTCCATTCAACTCCATTCACTGAGTCTAGAAAATATCCAATCAGATTAAGTTTACCATACAAGTTGTGCTTTACAATGATCAAACCACTTTATATTCAAGTGAGCGCAACTTACGTATGTCTTCCTTGATACTTTGGCTAAGACTTGCGCCATTTCCTATTGCACCATAGCGAGATTTTTCTACCAGTTCACAAGAATCCTCGTTTGTCGCTTTTCTATAGCATAATCGGTCGTTAATGCTGAAGTGTTGTGCTTAGTACTGAGTCGGGGGTTAGGGATGTGACTGTTTTTACTCGATAATTATTTTTCAATACTGCTTACTTGCATGATTTGTTTTTATGTAGGTATGAAATGTAAATTTCACTGGTGACCGACAATCTGTTAAAAAAACAATGCAACAACCACATTTACAAAAAAGAAGGTCTTCTTTTAATTTAGTATTGTCTATTTTTATTTGCGCGAGCACTATACTTCTTTTCATCTACTAATCTCTTTTAATTTTTTTTAGTAATGTTTTTAAACCAATCATTCTGTTTTAATTTAATTCTACGTATCTAATAATTAAGATGAAGTGACTTTTATTTTGGATTTAGGACACATTCTAAGGACATTTAATTATTATGGTCGAGAACGCTCGAAACTCAAAGTTACTAGCAGGTCTTTCGCGTTATATATGTCATATTTCCGTTGCTTATAATACGCGTTTTAAAGAAAGGAAGCCATAAAGAAATGAAGAAATCGTTGCGAAAATAATTGGCTATAAAGTCACTAGAGGCGAACATTATGTCAATAAACAAGGTTGTATCAATTTAAATAAATGTATAAAGCAAACTTGAATTTAATGTGTTAAGAATGACATTTTGTAATAACGCTTCTGTTTGATATAATATATAAATGGATATTTTTCTCTATAAATGTGTTCAAAGTAAAGGTTAAATTAAAACCTTTACTTTGAAGAATTTTTCTATTTAACTGAAGTTAGTCGAATAGAAACACAATGTTTTACAGATTATAACTAACTAACTCGGACAAATGTTTGTTACATGTCTGGGTGTGATTATGTATTGAAGTACATATGATATGTATGCATATCAGTCTCTCACGCCCATTGTACAAGCTTAGTTTGGGGTCAGATGACCGTGTGTGGATATTTTCCGGATATTTTCTTTTTCCATATTCATTACAAAATGTTCATAAATCTTAAGGCTTTTGTTTTTTAAAACGGAATCTGGATTTTTGTGAAAATAAATAAAACGAAATGAACAACAAACTTATTGTTGGTAAAAATTAAGTCGTATTTCCTTCTCGTGAAATGAACACCTTAAATGGTTTTTAAGTAATATCATTGTTTATTATAATGGTCATAGAGTTAGTGGTTCAAAAGATGTGTATTATTAAGTTTATCCGTGACCACATCGACGTTCATTCATGTTGGAACAATGCATGAGTCATTACCGGATACGTTAGATTCCGAAACAAGAAGCCATTTTATTTGCTTAATTTTTACCAGGAAAACTTAGCCGTTTGTACTAACATAGAGCAGATAAAGAACCTCTTTTGAAATTATGAAATTAGGTTAAGGAAAGAAATGGGATTAAGTATTAATGTATTTTTTCATAAATCAAGCCAACGTTATGAAATATCTATTAAAATAGAGACAGAAAACAATAACAATACTTTAATTACAGTGTTCATAATATTTGGTACTTTACTTTCTATAATCAAAATTACAAAATCATATTATAATTTGACCTCGAAATAATTAACTGAAACTTAAATTATCATAAAACTAAAAATTTACCTGGATCCTAAATACGTAGCAAATTAATCACTTTCATTTGCAACTTCATAATAAATATAGAACCAGTGAATAAATCTTAGACGAATAAGTATTCGTCCTAACAAATGTATCTAAGTAACCCTTTTGAAACTATTGGGTACATATTATTAAAAACAAATAAAATATTTTATCTTAGTCGTATATTTACCTGTAAATAAACCAATCTACATTATGTAAGCTTTCCCTGTATATTGTAATCAACGCCAATCTCAATGCGAAGCTACGACTTAAGCCTTTACTGGGCAGTGGGATTTATATTCCCACCAAATTATGAACTTTCATTTGACATAAAAGTCCAAAACCAATGATGAATTTCAACAGGTTATGCCCGTTCAAGGGGTAAGTAACTTTCCTAAGACAAACTGACCAAACAGTATACTGTTTGATTGATTGTTAATCCAACAGCCTCGTTACTGCCTCGTTGGTCTATTGGTAGCAAGTGCTGCGTTAGGACCGAGAGGTCCCCGGTTCGAATCCGGGGTCGGGCAAAATTTGTGTGAGTTTTTCTGTAATGAAATTACTCAGCCCGGAGTTAGGAAGTTGGCGGTTGAACGCCCGTGCCTCCGAAAGCACGTTAAGCCGGTGGTCCTGCGCCCGATCTCTCATCGGTCATGTCGGATTGCCGTCTCACCGAATTATGAGAGTAAGGGAATAGAGAGTGCACTTGTGTTTGCGCGCACACTTGTACACTATAATATGTCCTGCGCACTTGGCTGATCTCAATTGAGATCGGCCGCCATGGCTGAAATCGGTCGGACGTTTTAAAAAAAATCCAACAGTATACTGTTACCCTCTCTATACTGTGTTCGTATCAGGTCAGCAGTGTCTCCACACTTAAAGGTTGTCCAATGTCCATTATAAAATACCATAAGACAAAGCAACACATCACCATTAGTCACACTTCTCGGTAACCCGAGATGTGGGACACTATTATAATGTTTCCCTTTAAATACAAGTTTTACCATGTTCGTTTATAAATGTGAGAAATTTGCCGTGGAATCGTCCAAGTTTCTCTAGTCCGCTATCGTAACGGTGAAATAAGTGTTTAAGGATGTTGTTTCTTACAATTGAGAATGTTATTGTGTCTCGATTTCATAACAGTATTTTAGTGGGATGATAAATATTCAAATAATTCATGCTTCCTTAATGTGAGACTGCAAATTGAGATAGATTTGTAATGTATGTGGGAATATTTTAAAACAGTCAAATTCATTGATCGAATTCCTATTAAATTGCCCATTACACATACATTTTTACGTACCTCAGTTAAGCGAACTCATAAAGTAGATATAAAAATATACATACATAGTTACATACAAGGAATCACGCCGTTTTCCCATAGGGGTAGGCAGAGATCACTTCCTGCCGTGTGCTACGATCCTGGCACACCACTTTCGCTTCTTCCAGATCCATCAACTTCTTCATTCATTCTCATCGTTTAAGGGTACCTTTCATTTGACCTGTCTTCATATACACTTTTAATTAATAGTTACATACACTCGTTCGCTATTTCTGGTGCTTAATTTGTTCAAACTATTGTTAAAAAAATTAATTAAAACTTAAAAATTTCCTTGCCTTGTCTCTTCTGCCCAAAACAACAGACTGATGTATTTATATTTATGGAGCCTTTAACGACGATATCGAGTGGCGTAAGTATAGGCTGTAACAAATTCCGAATTAATAGCATTCCTCTAGGCAGTCACGTGTATACAGGATGGTGCTAAAGGAAATCGTGTCCTTGTTTCAATGAATTTAATAATGGTTTGTTGCTTGCATGTGCATACTGTTTAGTCTACTTAGTGCAGCGTCGCTAGATATAAGAAAACCATGTATTACTATTGTCCAAATAAAGATTTAGTATTTTACTAAATATTTGTCTTTATGGGTCTACACGAGTTAATAGGAGTAGCAAATTACATAGCTACTTACTGCTTACTTAAAGATTTAGTTATTATTTATTTATTTTATTTTCATACAATATGTTTAGTATATACAAATATTGTATTTATGTAGTAATTCATTGAGTAAACAAGGAAACTCTTTTACAATTATACTACTTATCGGTTAGGACTCCTAGAAATGTTTGGCTATAAATAAATAAAATAAATATTACAAAACAGCACATACATTGAGCGTGTTAATTAGCTTAAGCACTTGTATTACGGAAATCAGAATCAACAGTAGATTCACAAATATAATTAAACATATTTAATAATAAACCCAGACACGGAACAAACACCGTTCTTTATCACACAAATATTTGTCCTGGGTGGGAATCGAACCCACAACTCATGGGATCGTAGGTAATGATTTTGGATCACTAACCACTGTTCCAACGACCCAGTCAAACGAATGGATTACAAATTCAAAAATCTCTTACAATTTATGAACTTACGCTTTGTATCTAGACACGCGGTCGCGTGTCAAGCCAAGTTCAAGAAACAGAACTGGCGGACCGCACCGTGTGTAATATTACACGAACCATTTGGAACCACTTTTGAACCCCTCATAAATCAAAAACTATTCACATAAACGCATCAAATTTGGCTCATATATTGTGACTTGCAAGATAAATATGTGTTCTAAATTTCATAAGCTTATCTCAAACAGTTATTTAGATATTAATGTCCAAAAATCCTCATTTTTATCATTGACTGACTGACAGATCAAAATTCTTACCCAGTTCCAAATGACCTAGAGTTAAAATTTGGTATGCAGATAGGTAATTACATGAATACAAAGGAAAAAATAAAAAACTGGCAATTTTTTAATAATTAGGTTTTTTTTTGCATAAGAGGCTAACAAGATGACCTCACTCCACCTGATGGTAAGCGGTAGTGAGATCCACATATGAGGTCGACAGGCACAATAGACCATGCTGAGCCTGTCGCACTCACCCTGAAAGCCGTGAAAAAGGAGACCACTGCTGCGGTTAGGTTCTATTATGAACGCTTAACATAAATACCTAATTAGTGCCTAATCACGCCTATATACCGGGGAAGGCAGAGCACTAAGTATATATTTAGGTATACATACTTACTTATTTACAATTAAGAGTAGGTACTTATAGTCGGTTCTCATATTTATTACTTAGGGTTATACCCCGTAAACGTAGGAAAATACAGTAACTGATTCAATTGTTTTATATTTATAAAGTCTAGTTATAGTTTTGAATTTGTCCTTTTCAAAGGACCTACGGCGTTACGATGATATATACTTTTCTACAAAAAGTAATGATATCCAATCAAAAACATAAATGTGAAATGAGAGCCACGTTCAATATTATGATAATTGCCTTGGTTGTTGACTTCAACGACAAAAGAAGTGAGATCTAAATGGGTGCCAAGTTCAATGGTCAACCCTGAAATTTATTTATAAGTAACACTATAACATACCTATCATATCTTCTTATAACATAAGATAATGTATGGTGGTAGCCTATGAAGGTCTGTCTTGGCTAGTTTTCTTTATTTAGTTAGTTAGTAGTCTAGTAAGTTGTCTTGGTTAGTTTGGTATTTGTCGGTATTTATTTTATAATTCCGAAAATTAAGATAGTTGGTAGAAACTAGCGAGCGAACATAATAATACGTTGGTAGGTTTATAGAAACTAGCCAAGACAGACCTTCATAGGCTACCACCATACATTATCTTACGTTATAAGAAGATATGATAGGTATGTTATAGTGTTACTTATAAATAAATTTCAGGGTTGACCATTGAACTTGGCACCCATTTAGATCTCACTTCTTTTGTCGTTGAAGTCAACAACCAAGGCAATTATCATAATATTGAACTTGGCTCTCATTTCACATTTATGTTTTTGATTGGATAAACGACATACATTACAACAGTTTTTTTAATATTCGGCCGTAAGAACAATACATTTAATCTTAAACACCCTGTAGTAGCATGTTTGGTACTAACACCTGTCTGACCGGCCCATATAAATAACCCAATCGAGGTGAAATTCGTTTTGTCGGATCTACGGAGCCATTGTACCGTCCACACCGCATCAAGCTACCAATTGTCAAAAGAGACATACAAAAATCAACCTTTGACACTCGGATATTAAGCTGAAAATCGGTTGAAGGAAATATTATTAGAGCGCTATTATCAGTCTAAAGGGTCAAGTCTCGACTAATTTTGTCTCTTTAACGTAATTATTCTTCTCAAACAGGTATCTTCAATAGGTCGAAGAGTACTTTTTTAATTCACTGAACCTAGTACCTATAAATAGAATGTTGGTAGCCAACACAATTCGATTTACGATACCCACTCAGAGATTCGATGCGGACATCGGTTCAAATCGATTCCACATCGATTAAATTAAAAAACAGAAGTCGATACAATTCCCAAATTGATAGAAACTACTCGCATTGTCTTTTTTTACTGCCATCATTCGCTTAGAGGTCACGTTTTTACTTTACCGACGTGAAATCGAAGTATTAGTAATGTCTTCACAGAATTTATTACACTACCGAATGCCGGCCAACCAATTTGGACAATACAATATCGTTTTGTCGAAAGTTTTCCGTGAACGAGTAAAGGCAAAATGCACTTTCTATTTCTTTCATTACAAAGATATGAGCTTTCATTTTTAGGGTTCCAAACTTAAGGAACTCGATGTCCGAGTGGTTAAGGTCGTTGCTTGCCATTCGAAAAGTCGCTAGTTCAAACACCGCCACGTACAGTCAGCCAAGAAAGTGGTGGTCTACCACTTTTGACAAAAGTTTCTGCGATATGTAAAAGCGCCGATGGCCGAGTGGTTAAGGTCGTTGCTTGCCATGCGAGAGGTCACCAGTTCAAACCCCGCCAGGTACCAATGTGTTTTTCAAATTTGAAATTCATATGTACGATTATTTGACGCTTTAACTGTGAAGGAAAAAAATCGTGAGGAAACCTGCACACCTAAGAAGAAATTCTAAGGTTGTGTAGTCAACCAATCCGCACTTGGCCAGCGCGGTTGACTAAGGCCTTATCGCCCTAGTTTATGGTAGGCCCGTGCCCCAGCAGTGGGGACGTATATGGGCTGATGATGATGATGATGTAGTCGACCATCTCGCACTTGGCCAGCGTGGTTGACTAAGACTTTATCGTCCTAGTTTAGGGTAGGCCCGTGCCCCAGCAGTGGGGACGTATCCATATACGTCCCCACATCGTCATCATCAGCCCGTGCTTGTGATGATGATGAAAAATAATTAACTTTAAGTTGTCATTAAAGAAAGGCAGATTTCCAATAGCTTGATGATTAAAAAAATCATTTGCTTATTTAATACATAAAATAGTGGAAGAATCAGAACTATTTAAGTAGCTGCAAATGAAATGTTTAGCAACTTTTCTAATTAATGTTCCTCAAACGGCATTGAATTAATTGTGATTTAGTATTATATTTTGAAACTTTTATTAATTTCTCAACCAGTTTTTCGACAGGTGGCCTAATATAGCTAATTGGTTGTAAGTTAAATTTGATTTTAATATTGCGTCTTGGATCGTCAGCGTTTTGAATAAATCGATTATTTAGAATTTTATATGCGCCTATGCGATTCTTTAATTCAGTAGTCATCAATATTCTCATTAGTTTCGGTTCCTACGAAACATTCCCATTTTTATTGTGATTGAAAATGCGTTTTCTGAGACGTTACACCCATTCAGTAAATTACATTACCAATTCAATAATAGGTACTTTACATAATTTTAGATTAAGGTCGTACCTACCAAGTAGGAGAGAAAAACTTAATCAGTAATGATTTTTTATAAATTCATTACTGATTAAGTTTTTCTTTATCTTTTATTAAGAGCTTTTATAAGCTCTTTATAGGTGACAATTTAAAACTCGCAGAGGGGTTCTTCATTTGTAAAACATATATTTGATTTTATTTAATTTTCACCAAAATAATTATATGTATAGGTTTTCAGCATTTTATTCGTTTAATAATATATACAAACTCTTTAAGATTATAATGCTAATAATACTCGTACGTGTGCCAAATTATATGTATCTGTACCTTTTTTTCGACATCTAAAACAATCTCTACTTACATTTACAGGTTATATTTCCGGCCAAGTTCAACTTAAACGTTTTTTCCTAACTCAATCATTCAGATCGAAAGACATTGATGATCATGTTCGGTTTAAAGAAATTTATTTCTCATACAAACATACAGTTCATTTACAATGAGATATAAAATACAATTCTTAATTAAGTACATAATAAAGTCTTGCCTCTAAGGCCACACAAAACCATTTTTTATTTACAGTTTAGTGACGTGTGTTTTAAGTAGATTTTTAAATTTAGGTACAGTGTCACATTCTTTAATATTGTTAGGTAAAGCGTTATACAGCCGTGCTCCCTCGAATAGTATCGTGCTCTTTCCGTATTGTGTCCTCGGACTTATTAATTTTAATTGATTTTTATTTCGAAGTTGATGGTTTGAAGATTTTTTGCTGAATTGTATATTTGTTTGAATTGAATTATTTATAATTTTTTGAATCAGCATACAAGTGCCATAAGCGTATAGTTGCTTGATATTTAAGACTTCGATTTTTTGTACAGTTGTTCTGTTGGCGTTCGGTAGGGATAGTGGTATAACACTTTGATAATTTTATTTTGTATCCTCTGTAGTGAATGTAAGTGAGACGCGGCCGCTTGTTGTGCTGGACAGACGTATGTCTACAAGTGGAGTGGACCACAGCTATGGGCATCACGCCGTCGTATCTGATCTGATCATCTGATCTGTAACAATGAAACCACCTGTTTTGAGCATGGGTTCGCTCAGGGCTGCCGCTATTGATGAAAGGTGAACCGTATAATATAATAATATACCGTATAAACCGTATAATAGATCCTACAAAAATACATGAAAACAGTTCTTTATTTTAAATTGTTTTGATTTAAAGTTGAAAAAATTCACATCATCGTCGTTTCAAGTCCTCGTTCATGTGGACTTTGACGATCCCCGTTGATCGTCAAAGTTGCTGTAAGTTATTATAGTATTACCTATAACTAGGAAGTACTATGTGATAATAATTGTGTTTTTAAATATAATATTTATTTCTTACTTCACGAGTCGTTATCGGGGACATAATTTCATATGATAAGCATTTAATATTGTATTTATTCGATGTCTATGTGCACACAACTTTCTGCACGCTTTTTCTGATAAACCAGATTATTATGCACTAAAAACTTAAAGGCTGGAACAATGGAATTTACAAAACAATGAATTATTAAATTACCTAATTAGGAACCCTAGTTACAGCCACACAAACAGCCACCGAATCGACAGCGTCTCAATCTTGTCGCTCGACTTATCATAAATCTCTATCAAGATAAACGACATTTAGGATTTTAATGGACCTTTCGATATATTAATGCCCCATTCAGAAGACGGGAATGCACCTCGCCTCTAATAGATGTCGGTATGTGAATGCCTTTGTTATCTCCGTACTTGGTACAGGTGATTTTTAATTAGTTGTCTGAGTGAAATTTGTACGTATGTACTTATTATGGTCTTGTGACTACACCTGTTAGGGCTTGTGGGAAGTTCAATGGATAGAAGCTCCATAACCATGTTTTTTTATTCTTTTACTAAAATAATGGTCTCAGATACAATATAAAGATAGCATATTTATATGGATACCCAGGATGGCCTCACTCTAACTGATGGTAAGCGGTGGTGAGGACAATCCACATGAGGTCTACAGGCAAATAGATCCTATTGAACCGGTCGACCTCCCCCTGAAGACCTGCTTAGATGTCGTTTCACACCGCACCTCAATAATACTTAATGCACAAGTGCGTGAACAAAATTTCACTCGTTGTGCCCTCACTCTCAATTTTAGTGAGACGGCAATCCGACATAGTCAATGAGAGATCTGACGCAGGACCACTGACATGCCGTTCATAAAGTTAAGTTATTCCTTAACAGAATTCACATAATTTTAGACTGACTCGAAACTCGAACATAAAACTTACAAACCATCAAAGTAGAAGCTGGTTTAACGGAGAGGAATATATATTGTGCTCTTCAACGTCATAGGAACAATTAACTCTCATACACCACTTAAGTATTGTCACCTGAGAGTGAACCTTGTGGGACGCCGAACTTGGCAGAGACATTGCTGGACCATCCAAAAATGTGTGCTTTACTCCAAATATCAAACCCCGTCCGTTACGGAGCTAGCCGTGACGCAAGCGTGTGCGCAGTGCAAACAGCGCGCGCAAACACGCGACCACTTCAGTTGTCAGCTTCTATTGTGTTTGCGGGCGAGATCTGCGCCAGGTAAAGTAGTGGAGGCGGCATTTGAATATCTAGTTATGTTTATTTAAAATTTATAAATAATAAAATATTTATAACCATTTATGAAGGCATTAGGAAATGCCAATGAGAGTATTTCAGATCAAAATGCTGGACGAGGACTGGCACACAATGTGGTACTTGTTGGTTGGTTGGTTAGACCTGACACTTCTTTATTGTACCAAATTAACGATTATTCTGTACAATGCCAGTGAATAGCCAAAATTCATAACAATTCAATAATTAGGATAACATCTATGCAAAATTTTACTACACACAAAAATCCTTACTGATAAAAAACTACAAAAAATATTATGTACTAGTATAAAACACCTATTATCACTGAGCAACACCAATTTCTTTGGAAATATTTCTGACAATATCTTCAACATCATTTTCGGCAGCACCTGAGTCATCTTTGATACTATCAGTACCTTTTATACCATAGGCATAGTATAAACAGCAGAGCATAAAGTCAGATCTCCCATAAACAATCAGCACCGCATCCACAATCGCCCTCATCTGGACAAATCCGCGCGCAAGTCAATATATTCTCAGTTGACACACACTCGCAAGCTTTTGTCTGCCCACTCCCGCCGGACAAAGGCGTGATGTCATAGAAGCGTGTACCGCAACACAGGCGAAGTGCTTAGAAGTAGCTGTGCTGGATGTGCCGAAGGATCTAAGAGGTTAACCTATTCCTGGACTGATTTGTCGCACCGGTCAGAATCTGGATCTTGGCGGGATGCTTTACATGTAATGGTACCTAGGCAATAGACATTAATGACCAATGATTAGGCGAAAAAACATCCGACGAAGATCCAGATCACTATAGAGATCAGTAAGAAAGCCTTTGTATACGTCCATATCTCTGAAGAGTTCGATACATTACATTCGTTTATACTCAATATCCACGTCTGTCGATATACCAGAATATCTACTTGTTTGATCTAAACTTTGCTTGCTCGTTTCCAATTTTTAGTAATACTTTTTAAGCAAACGGCAATGTTCTGAACAATTTAATAAATATAAATGTTTGTTGTTGATGTTCTGAAATATTTATTAATTATAAAATTGGTCTATAAATTTGCGTTTAGTACCTGTTTCATCAAGTTTTATGAATAGAAGAGCCTAAATAGCCCCCGACTTGTGATAATGTACCAACCAATCGCGGTAACAATACACTCATATCAGAGTTTCCACACATCTCAATTATTCAACCACCTACTAGCCACTTCTGAATACTTTACATCCATAATACCACACAGAGTCAAGTGCCCGCGTGTCGTAAAATCAATGTTTAGAGTGGACTGGGCCATTGCAAAGACCACAATGTAACCAGCCAACTTTATACCCACTAGTTCCACAACTGTATTGGCGAAGAAATATGGCCACAAGTGAACACAAACAATGGGAATGTAAACAGAGTAAAATTGAATGGCTTTTTAATGTTCAGAACGCATTAGAGCCTGTTGGAAATCTTGCTCAAATATTAGGCTTTATCTTTGAGTAGGTGTTGGGGTTATGAACACGTTATCTCATAAGGTATCGGGCGTGGCTTGTAAGGATGAATTTCTGTAGGCAGTTCATAAAATAAATACTTATTCGTAGCTCTAGGAAGGAAAACAACGCGTCGCAAAGAAACCTGCATACGTAGATCTGTGAAGAAATTCGAAGGTTGTGAAGTCTAGCAACCCGTACTTGGCCGTATCGTGTTGGACTATGGCATTATTATAATCGTCTTAATTAAATGTAGGCTCCGCAGCGGATATATTATATTATGGGCTTATGAAGATGACAAATTCACGAAAATAAGTAATGCATTTCTGAACTAGCTAAAAATTATACTCTATATTGTCCAAGTTCGTTGGAATTGGAAGGAATTTGAGTCGTTTGATCAATGTTTCGTTATTTTCTAATAATGCAACACAAAAACTGTCTCGAAGAAATCTGTGGATGTGAATGATAAAATGATAAGGAACGTAATTAAGATTTGAGATTTCCCTGCGAACATACTCGTAGCTTTGTTATATCACAAAAACCTTACTGATAAACCCTTAGTGTACAGCCCAATAAACTTGAGTAGAGCAAACCAATTTCCCAATTATATTTTATTACATTCTGAACACGTGTAGATATCTAAACGGTTAATGCCTAAAACAATGTTGTAATTAATCCCGGGCACAATAGCCCATTATAGCAAGACAGAGATCCAAAGATAACTGAGAATTTGGCCTGTATACTGACCGGTGCAAATTGGAAACTACGGCAATAAAGCTCGATGTATGATCCAAATATAGTATACAGTATGTTAAGTTTAACATAGCGAAAGTGATATGGAGTTTAGATACTTCAATGTAAGTGCACGTCTAGCGGTTTTTGCGTTACGATGCGAATTTTGGGACAAGATGTCTACGGACATAGTTAAGAAGCTTAGTCATTATGATAGCAATCGAATGATAGAAATTTGGATTACCTACTTATTCTGAAATACGAGTTTTTAAACTTGCAAGAACCGTTTTCAAAGATGCTGCCTAAAGTCTCTTTTCCACGCAGACGAAGTCGCTGGCACAGCTAGTCTGAAATAAAAGACAACGGTCATCTTTTAGTGGGTTTGCCGTGACCACCATCCTGTAAAGAGCTTGTTACATCGAATTACTTGTGATTATGTTTAATTAAACAAATGAGTAGTGGTCACACAAATAATTGAGAAGTTTTTACTAACTATGAATTTCGTTGCAATTTATAACTTTTAAACGTACAATTTAACTTAACAGTGGTACTATCACATTCCAGATTACCTAGAAGTAAGTAACATTAAAGCTCATTGAATTTTTGCCGCTTCAGGGTTGCCAGAACAAAAAAAAAATACAAAGATAAAAAATAATTAACGCCTCGGAGCCGACACCCAAAAATAATCAACGAAGCACCATGTACACCAGATAGATAGATAGATAAGACATTTATTCACATTAAAGTTGACACAAACACAAATAAAAACAACGGCGAGAAAATTAAAATTACATAAAAGAAAAGGTACAATAAATAAAATTACAATTGAAGAGGCTAAAATTAATACATGTGAAATTTACATAGTATACAGTGACAAAAATGTAGGTACATTGCAAAATTAAAACACAGGATTTATAATTTTTTTGGAATATTTGTGTCACAACAATGTGAAAAGGCGATAGCTCAGCGATATTTTGCTAAAGCGTAACAGCAATAGCAAACAGCTGATTTTCAGCTACCGCCCGAGAGCACAAGCGTGTAGAACGCTCTATGAGTTAAAATATCCGATTTTTAATATTCCGAAAGGATACACAGCAATTTTGTAATTAATGTACTTATAACTAAAATAATAAAATAGAAGATGATACATGAAACTGGGCTACTTATAATTAATAAAGTGTAAACAAACCACATTACAGTATTTTTATGTGTTGTTTTTAATGCTATTAAAGCTCAACGTAAATTTTTAATTTGACATTACTGTAACTAATACATATGTATATACATAATATAAATAATAATAGTAATATATATAGCATAATTTAAATACAGCTACAAAGCTCAATCCCTCCACTCACCTGCCACCACCAAACCACCAAAGCGATTTAGTACTTCAGTCTTTTGTAAGTCTATCAAAAAATTCTTAAATTTGTACAAACCCACAAACAAAACTCGGTAATTTCCTATCAAAGCTCGCATCACACTAATGATAGTTTATAGCGTAACTGTACGATTTACCATCTCATCCAAAGTGGTGGCACTTATCTCCTATGTAATAAGGTTGATATTTGAATGGTTTAAAGAGTATGCGCATGCGCATCGTCGCAGCGCCTCTCGTAACAACCGCCAATTATAATCGCGGCGGATTCGTTGGTAATTATTTTCATGCCCGATTTGGTACGTGTCCATTGGGCGGACGTCATATTTTCATGATTTCCACGGTGATACCTTAACACGCAAAATATGGTGTGCAAATGGCTATTGCTTAATTATTTTATACCATAAATAATAGCTGCTTGTATCAATGCAACATGCAATTTTGTGTTATGGTAAGAAGAAATTTAATTAGAAGAAAAAAGTTGCTTCAAGTTTTGTCTATCGTTAACATTACATACACAAATAAACATTTCTTAATGCTTAAATATAATAAAAAGTCAATCAGTGTTAGTTTCTTTTATCAATTATGATGATGTCACTCTTTAGCAAAACTATCTAATAGACTAATAAAAGTCTATGTTAAATTAAAGTTAAATTATAAAATAAGGCAGAAAACATAACCATTATCTAGGTTTTTGAAAAGCATATTACTTGCGCAAACAGAATTGGCACACGAAGCTTCTGTTATAACAACGTAATTGAATAAGCTAGAAAATCCGTTATTACGTATCATTCGACGTTAACCGGCGACGTTGCGTAAAGCTTATAATTGTGATTACAAAACTCAATAAAATATCTAAAATACTCCGTTCCATTATTAACCCCAAAGATATCAAGTTATTGTAAGTCCCTCATAGAGTTGTCTCTTTGTATTTAAAATATTGATTATTATCGATGAAATGGATTACGAAAATATTTGAAAAATGGCATCAATTCCGAAATCAACTCAATCAAACGAAACGTGAATATGTATTCAGTAGACCGGAAAATCACCATGTTAGTCGATGACTGTTGCATACGAATATTATCGAAGTGCATTTGGACATCAGAGCAAAGAGGATCCAATACGCTACGTCATTATAAACAAAATTATCGATAAACAATTGACCATCACAGAAACGGTTATCATAAGGCGTCCACCGATTTCGGCCATGGCGGCCGATCTCAATTGAATCAGCCAAGTACGCAGGACATATAGTGCACACGCGCGCAAACACAAGTGCACTCTCTGTTCGCTTACTCTCATAGTTCGGTGAGACGGCGATCCGACATGACCGATGAGAGATCGGGCGCAGGGCCACCGGCCTAACGTGCTTTCCGAGGTACGGGGGTGCAACCGCCAAATTCCTAACCGAGTAATTTCTTTACAGAAAATCTCACACAAATTCTGCCAGAACGGTCTCGAACCGGGGACTTCTCGGTCCTTATGCAGCGCTACCAATAGACCGACGAGGCAGAACAGAGATCATAAACAATTGCCCGTCGCCGCTCAAACGGCATCTATAAACAATTGAACGTCACCGTTGAAACGGTATCGATAAACAATTGAAACAATCGATTGGATGCGTGCGCGCGTCCCGTCGTTCGATTCGGATTAGCGAGTGAGTTTGCCGGCTATTAGTGCGTGATTTATGATGTGAGTCGGACCGGACCGGGGCTGCGCTGCGTGAGACCGAGGGAGGTTCGAGAGTCGATGGAATAACAAAATATCGATATGTGAATAGCTAGAGTCCAGCTATTCTATAAGGTTATGATAGGTACATGGAACACAATAGTCTAGTTGCTAGACCCTAGCCTTATGTAACAAGGTAAACTCCAATCAATACATTTTCTGAGATTGAACAGTAAAAGTTCGAAGCAGATTTCTAAATAATAATGCTTGTAATCCATATACGCGATACTGATTTGTATCAGTAAATTTAGGAACATTTAAAAATTAAGAGTTTGATTTTATTTCCAACTTAGAACCAAGCTACTAAACCTGTACATAATGCAATTATGTACATACATAGTCATTTCGATACATACATAGTTTCATTACGATACGAGAATAAAAAAATCACAACTTTAAAAAATATGTACTTTAACTGGAAAATACAGTTCTAATGCTTTCTACATAAGATGTCATACCCCACTACGTATATATACTCGTATATGTAGTTATGTTATAATATGGCTACCCTGCGGTAACAACTGCTACATTAAGAAATATCGACACATTCAATAATTGGAATGTATCGACGTCTTTTTCAATTTAAACAATCCTATGTCAACCTCTTCTAATAAAATATACATAATTTCTACAGGCAGGAGTGGCGAGCATTAACGCAATTTTGAGCCTAAGTCCAGTTGCGTACGAAACTTTAGACCGATGGTGACGACTTTCTCAAGCTTGTCGAAAACATCGATAAAAGCACTTGTCACCGCTCTTTCCCATCACTACGCCACAGGTCGACCGTACAGGTGCGGCAGGTTCTCACCGCCTCGCGCCTCTACACACAGACACACGGACACACACACACACACGGACACACACGGACACACGGACACACACACACCGATTTGTCCACAGATAAACATCTCGGGATAGCCACTTTGTCGCTGCGCGCGGATATTACAACAGGGGAAATTAGAATGTGGATGTTATTTATGTGCGTAGGCGCAACGGTTTCGATTTCTATGAAGCTCTTTGGTGAATTGATTGCGAATAGTTTGTTTGACAAACGATTGTGTTTTGTTAAGTATGTGGAAGAGGTAGGTGAATGCGTCTTTAACTTACGCAGCTTCTGCATCAAGTCTTAAGCTTTACTTATAGAGCTTACTTTATAGAGTTTTCAAAGAACACCCCAAAACAAAAAAGCTAAGATTGTTTGATTTTTAACTATCCATGCGCATAACATATTATTATATTAGTATCTAGAAAGTGGCTTAGGTACATTCCTTCAAAACCTTGATAGAATAGGTCATAAGGAAAACTGGAACTTAGGTTTCGGTTGCTTTTGAATGTGCTCATAAAATAAAATAGTCTGACTGGCGACCTTGGTGACCCTTGGTGTACTAGACTGGTAAATCTTGAATACATAATTAAGACAATCGAAAACTCATTAAAACTCGGCATGACTCGGGAAATTGATTTCTTACCAGGATAAGAACGAAAAGATTCCAAGTTCAACGCACGCGTAAGTAAGCAGTTAAATAGTACATACATAGTAGTAATTTTAGTATTGTCTTTTCCACCTAAGCTCCCATTAGGTCGTTAATGGATCCGTCGCCAGAATTAATAAACATCACTGCCCATCCCTGACTCTCATTTAACTTTCTAAGCTACCGAAAAAACTCCATTAAGGATTATAACATTCGCTCATTAATTACAAAAGAGAGGAAATAAATTCAAACACCTCCGAACTATTATTTTAAGCCACCAAACAAATAACAAATTGATGGTACTGTATTCTACAAGATAATATAGTGATTAACGATTGTAAAATATTCTGTTGGTATAAGTATTTTGGCTGACATTAATAATACAGTAACTATTTCTGTGATACGCGTGTTTGGATGCTGTTAATATTTAATTGAAAGACGTGGTGCTGTTGGCTCGGAAGAGACAAATATTTTGGTTAATATTTCTCCGAGTTTGATAGCCGATTGTACTTTAGAAAAAGCATTTTCTTTGCCCTTACAGGACTCTAGTTGCTGTAGGAAACACATTGATAAGTTTTCAATCTTTTATACCTACTCAAATTACGGGCTTAGTCTATGAACTGGTTACTTTTTAGAAAACTGAAACTGTCCGACATATTTACTATGTTGTTTTGTTTTAATGAGCTCCCAATATTTTGGCACGAAATATCGGCAGCTTTAGAGAATTAAAACAAAAAAACATGGTAAATATCCCGGACAGTTTCAGTTTTCTAATGTGTGTAACCATGAAAGTTTAAAAATATATATTTCATTATTATTTTTTTTAGTCTATGCCATAACTTTAGTTTTCGAAAATAAAACGGTTTAGAGACTTGTCGCGTCAAAAATTGTTAATCAAACGTTATTGACATTTTGAAACGTGAATGTTTGTACTTTACTCATAAAATATTCTTTGACTCGTTGTAACTAAGTACTTGTTTCAGTAAGGGCTCAACTTGCACTCATTTTTCTTTCTAATTGAGACGTAACAAACAACTACTGATAAAAAAACCAATTTCCTTCAAATGAACCGATCGACTTTAGAAGTCATTAATCGACTTACTGACTTATGCGTCTCTATCTATCCTAATGACCCAACTGTCAAACATCTAGAAAGTACTATTAGCCAGAATGATTCAATTAAAATGAGTTATTGACCATCAATGGACAATCGGCCGTGAATTTTTAGTTCCAACATCGACTCTATTGCCTTGTATTAAGAATAAAATTGATATATTTTTTTTATGGCAATCGGTACTTGTCGTATCGTTACATTTGTTTTGAAAGACTCCAATGCGGCAAATATGTAAGGTTTTACGTTCTTGTAATTAATATTTTTTTTATTATCAACAACATTTTTTCTGATAATTTATCATTAAATTAGTTCTTACTTAATCTAAACTCCTATTAATATTTACTTTATAAAAAAATACACGTCTTTTTACTTACCGGAATTTTATACCATTATTATTTTTCATTGTGTATTAATGATTCTTGGTAAATAAGTTTTCAAAATCCTGTAAAAACCATTCAAATATCGCATCCCAAAAATGGTTTGAAAAAAATTTTATCAATTGCACGCACATACAATCAGATGATTTCTATAGTACCTACTTACTCTAAAATCTATCTAAAGGTACCTCGAACTAAACAAAGCGCCCAGATGACCAGTCTCGCAAGAGACTAATTCATAGTCCAGTTTAATTGACTGGTTTATTACATTTAGCCCGTTCCAGTTAAATTGTGATAGATTTATACGTGATATGTAAATGTCGGTAAATAGTTGGAAGGTACGTTAAACCGTTTGTCCCGGGACTTTCGCAAGATTGCAGGTAGCAGTGAATACCAGGTTAACTGGGTTGATTATTGATTAAATGAGAGGCACGATTGATTTGTTGTATTGATTGCGTTGTTTCATACAATGTCTCTATATGTGATGTGAAATGTAATTGGTTGGTATTTTGATTTTCTATCATTTTTGTATCTGAATATTGGTAGGATTGTCGAAAATCTACACACATTTTGAAGCTTTTGCTTTTAATCTGTGGCTTTACTTTATGTTTTTAAATGGCACATTTAGAATTGGCTACAATTATGTATATTTTTTTCGCGAAAACTCAATTCATAAAAAGACTTATGATAAATTATTAATTATTTATATGATTACCTTGTTAAATGTCAAACATCGCCAAATTACTCAACACAAGTTTTATAATATACAGGTCTATATACCGACACTTTGCACTTAAACCAACATCCTATATCAACAATTACCGTAAACAACTGACTCACAACACAATTAGGCTGTACGCTCACAGCGAACATTCACGTCGACCGTAAACAAACGTTATGATAGAGTTTGAAATTATTTCTAAAATATTAAACACACCAAACAATATCCTTTAAAAGCCTCGTTAAATGTCGCCCTTGTGTGCATTATTACAACAAAACCGTTTAACGACATTACAAGCATGCAACGAGTTCCGTGAGAGTAAAGCCTGGTCTGCACTATAGAGCGGGCTGTGTAAAAAATTATGTAGAAAGTAGTATGACATCGAGTGCACACGACCGGCTCTGGCCGTTGATTAGGTGGCTTCGTGGACAGTGCTAGTGTACGCACACCTTTATATGGATGCTGGATGTGGCAAGTGGGTAGATTTACAATTTTATAGTACAAAAACTTTAAAAAGAATAAATATAAATAATCACAGCATCACATACATCGATCTGACCCCGTGGTAAGTAGATTAAGCATTTGTGTTACGGAAATCAGTAACGACACTCACATACTCATAAATATATTTAATAACACACACCAGACACGGAATAAATACCGGTGTTCGTCACACAAATATTTTTCCCGAGTGGAAATCGAACCCACGGCTCTTGGAACCGTCAGCCAGGTTCACTAACCACTGTTCCACGAAGCCAGTCACTCCACGAGAGTATTAAGAAATTGAATATGTCCGGGATATTTACCAGGTTATTTTATTTTAACAAGCTCCCGAGATTTCGGGACTCTTGCAACCGCCATGATTACGAGCCAACTCACAAAATATAAGACAACGGTTAATATCCCGGATATATACAGTTTTATGATATATGTAACTATTTCAGTTAAAAGTTAATCTACGAGTAATTATGTCGTTGAACCACTTATTGTGAATCGTGTTGTTAGCTACGAGTATCATTTACCCTTTTCCCTTAGATCCGATACGTTACTTTAAAGAAGTTATAACTTACTATGTACTCACTGATATGGTCAATCAAAATCAAAATCAAAATGTCTTTATTCATATAGGCAATTTGCATGCACTTATAAATCGTCACATTAGTAATAATAAGATTCTACCACCGGTTCGGAAAGCCGTATCTATCGAGAAGACTCCGGCAAGAAACTCGATAGTCGCTCTTTTTAAACATGTTATACATTGTAAATGAGCCAAGTCATACAGTCTGGGTGTGCCATAGTAAAAGGTACCATATACTTTATTTACTACTATTCAAAATAACTATAATTAAAATCAAAAGAAAGAGAGCCAAGATAACAATGTTCTAAAATACCATAACAAATCCAACCTGCATGACAAAGCTTACATTTGCTTACTATTTGGTCTCAGTCGATGGATAATAAGCAGATAAAAAAAAACGGCTGACAGCTGTCATTAATAGAACAGTTTCTACGCTAAAGCTATGATAATATACAAGTACACCTGTGCGACCATTAACTTCTCAAATGAAGCCACATCCAGGCCGCTTACATCTTGGTACAAGTCTATAAGTTGCTTGTAGCTCCTTTTACTGTTACTTGCAAACCGAACAGATATGTGTGAGGTAGATTAAGGATGTAGCTACGCAAGTGCCGCATATGCAGGCCTACAAAACAACTACACAGATATAGCCTGTATTACATTGCCCTAAGTGTCATTTTGGTGACGCACTTTTGTCCCCTTACGTTTATAGACATAAGTTATGTCATTATGGCTGTGGTTTTATGATTATGCAAACTATATAAATAGATATGGACGTCGTAACTTGGGCTGTTTAGTTGGTCTACTAATGTCCTGGGGATGGGCTGGACAAGCGTTTATTGTATGGGAATTTTGCTTGTTCTATGCGGTGAAATGAAAAAGTTTGGGAAGCTTTTCCTCGCTTGTAACGTGTTAATTAAATACTATGATAATTGATAATTGAGTAAGTAAGATTAGTTTTTACAGGCCTACACGCGTTAAAAACTCTAGCGAATATATAGGTACTTACTGCTCGACGTTTCGACTGGGTTACACCAGACATGGTAGTAAATATTATTATATGTAAGTAATGGAAAGCGAAAGTCTCATGTATTAAAAATTTAATTTGTCTCATTATTGTACATACATAAAATCACGCCTTTTTCCCACTTTTCACCTGTGTATCATTATTGTATGAGTAAGTAATGACAGAATTAATATTATAATTAATATGTGCTTTTTTGTTGCAGGTAACACTAATTACATCTCCGCAAACATAGACGGTAAAATATTACTGTGTCTTTACAAATATTTATGAAAATATTTGCGATAATAACAAAGATATAAATTTCGAAAGACCTAAAAGCCTAAAAAACATTCACTTGTTTGGCCAGCAAAAGTCAATGATAGTATGTAAACAGGTTTGACAGTTGCTAACTTTTATACTATTCACATATTATTTTTTTGTTTTCAAATGTTAATCCCTTCTTAAGATGACTGTACTCTTTATACCTCCATAAATCTATAATTTTCACTCAAAAGGTGCTATACCATTAAAATAGCGGACCATCCCTATTTAATTTGCATAAAAAAATATAAGACACCGATAAGTGTCTTAATATCTACAGTTAAGTCAATATTATACTAAAATGACCCGAAGTTAACTCTTTAGTTAATGACCATTTAAAACGCTATTGCCATCAACTACTGCCGTATCTAAAACTAAATTTATGCAAAAAATAAATAAAATAATTCAATAGGGTTACTTTAAAATTCAGATTGGATTGGACATTTGTGACCTTGACCTTGTATTATTTGACTAAATAAACGATTTTATTGACCGCAGGATAACTTAAGTATAGAGTCCAGTAGAAGCGAAATTTAAGCTACGAACAGGCTATAAAATATCCAATACAAATAAAAAGTTAAAAATAATAATACGATGCAACATGAATTTTAAGGAGCATTAAAGAGCAGGGACTATAATTAATTAATTACATTACAGCTGCTTCAATTAGAACAAGGCAAGTAAATCTCACAGTATTGAAACAAACCGTCCATCATTATTAGCTAATTTTGTTAAGATAAAATTTTTTCAAAAGAAAAATAATAATATATTTAGTCTTGTTTCTTACTAAGTTTTATACATATTATATCGCTCACTAATGCTTTTGTTGAAGATATGTTTTTGTATACGTATATATTTATTGTATGGAATTAAATAGCTTTCCTGTGTATAGAAATCAAGGCTTAACTTATTATTCAATTTTCTTCCAAGATTAATCATTTACACCATCTAACATGTTGTTAGAACGTTTACCGTATTTCTAAAGTTAACGCATTGTAAATTAGACCGTCTTAAAGTGGTGGCTTTCGATATTTTATGAGAAAATTAATCCAAAATTATTTATTAATTCAATAACTTCTATTTAACATAATATAGATCTAAAGAAAATACATGTCATGTTAATGTTTATTCTGGTCATTTCGGTTCTTACATGTTTATGTGAGCCGCTTACAAAATTAAGTGATAATTTTGTTTACTTTCTAAGTTACGGGCTCGCAAGTTTAGTAATAAATTTACCAGCTGTTATTAAATATAGCAAGTGAAACATGTGATATTTCTTTTAAAAAACGTACCTAAAGAACACGCACAAAAAATTTGGATTGAATTTTGGTCAAACCATCTTTTTTAATAATTTTCTTTTTGATTATGTTTTGTGTGAGTTCGATAGGTAAAAATAGTGATAACGACAGAAGAATCACAAGAGGACATAATCCAATAAATAAAAGCTTTATCTTTAATGACCCAATCAGGACTCGAACGTAAAACCACCTACGTTGGTGGGTGATCTATGCCACCATCGAGGTCATTATTGTATGCAGTTTATAAATGTTTTACGGTAACATTCCATCATGAATACCGCTATTAGTGCAGTCTTTTGTCTTGTACGGACACTTGGCCGGGCGCGCATCGATCATACCGAGCGTGCAACTTCGTACATGAGTTGCTGACAGTACACATTTACAGAATAGGCACAACGTAAACTGCACCAAAACCTTACAGCCTAAGTCATAAGAGTTAAAATCTGTTTAGAATATGCATGTTCTTGATGTGGGCATGTTGAGTAACTTGCAAGTCATCATACTGAATACCTAGCGTCTTCATTGAATCCGGCTTAAGACCTAGTGTATAATGAAGTAGGTAATCTAAAGATGCCAAATCATTTACTTCGTGAGTCTGTCTTTTTAATCGTCATAAGTCTCAATAAGAGTAAATATTAGTATTCAAACTTTATTTATGTATCCAAATATTGTTTATTAATTAGTATAGTTTAAGTGAAAATGTTTCAAAAACATGTTAAGCTAATTTGGCTTTCATATTACAGGTTTACGGTCTAATGGCTTGAAAGTCGGCTAAATTAACATCGGTGTTCGTTCCGTGTCTGGGTGTGTTATTAAATATGTTTAATTATATTTGTGAATAAAATATTGATCTACATATCCGTAACACTAGTGCTTAAGCTACTTATCTCGGGATCAGATCAATGTATGTGATGTTGTTTATATTCAAATATAATTTCGGAATTAAAGGCTGTAATGATAACCTAATTTCACGCGAACACAGCTTGTTAATCAATTCATCTACAAACCCAGAAGTCCAGCACAATCCATATCGTCAAACCAGTAGTTCATTGGCCCCAAAATCAAAAGGTCGTTAAAGATTTTGTGCCCAATAACCCCAAAAACTATTGTCCGAACGGATTATCGAACAAAAACTGGTCGGCCCATTCTGTCGGCTCCTAATGACAATATTATTATAAGACGGAGCGGAGTTTGTTGCCAAATAACGCATTATGCCCACGATCGATAGTTTCTCGTTTTGTTAAGCATTCGGTGATGTACGAAGCGCTAAGTAATCGTTTGTGGCTGATTGTAGGGATAGGAAAAAAGTAAACGAGTCGACGAAGTTAGTATAATTTTGGATCCTTACAATAAATGTTATCCTAAATCACTGGATTGTTCAGAAACCGAAGATGCTTTTTTGTTTCCTAATTGACATACGATGATGGTATGTTCATTATGGCGATGTGTAGGGATCTGTCTTAACTCTTTTTTTCTCAACCCGGTGAAATGCGTTCCGCACCTTCACCCTGAGAGGGGGTTCTGGGGTAGTGTGTCTGACTCACCAGCAACTGTCTTCATAACTATCCGAAAGTCTTAAGGTTTTGAATAACGGAGTCTGAAACCAAAAACTCTCTACTAATAAATGTAGCAGCAATACTACCGTGAATAGTACAAATAGAATGCAAACTAATTGATTTACCAACGCTACTCCTAACCGTCAACAATCATCAAATCAGAATACAATCTGACAATTAGATTATCAGCCACAAATCGGCCAGTCATCACAATCTTATTGTGGGGAGCACGAATTCTTCTTCTGACCATACAGTAGGAACCTACATAGTCATCCGAATAAAAAGTATGACGCCTATTATTTTATTATTACAATGAACGAATGATTGTTTTTTTTTTTTCTAAAGGCGTTTGCTTGTCGTCGAGTTTGTGAGCAGTGAAAATAAATGTAATTGGACTTCGGCGCTAACGAAACTGATTGATTGTTGGAAGCCTTTTTGATTCGTCTTGAGACGTTTTTCTTCAAATCCGAGAATTGAGTAATAATTTCTGTAACGAGAGATTGTTTCATAATACGGTCAGCATAAGCTGTTTTATTGCTATTTTTAATAGCCCCCTGAGTTTATTGTCAAAAATTAAATACTGTATTAACACCGTCTGAAAACTTAGGGTATATTGACCATAACATTTATAAAATACTTCCCTTTAACGGTGGAAGAAAACATCGTGAGAAATATGCACACCCACAAAGAAAATCTTTAAAAATAGATAAATTATTCTCGTAGGTTGTGTAATAAATCAACCCGCACCTGGCCAGAGTGTTTGACTAAGGTCTGATCACCCTAGTTTAGGGTAGGCCCATGCCCCAGCAGTGCGAACGTATATGGATGGGCTGATGATAATGACTGTGTAAGTGTGAAGTAAGTACGTAACAATTTTAGACCAGAAATTAAAATAATCAAGTACGTTTTCGTATGACATTATAATAATTGAAATAATTAGTATTTTATGATCTATACCAAACAAACTTAGGGTAGGGTTATGAAGGTCCCATGCGGATTTTCTTATTTTAATGTTAAACAGTATGATCAGAAACATATTTTATTATCACGTATTTTGTAACCTATAGAGATAAATATATCAAGGTCAAAGGATTCAATTAGAAAAAGGCATATCTTGTCTCAAAATGAAGACGATGATAGGCAAAACCAAGGTTCTCCCTTCACTTCTTCAACAAACCACACTTTCCGTTATAAAAAAAACATCGCGAACATTAAATGGAAAGTTAAAAATTAAACAGTTACATCCACTAAAGTCCACTCATATTAGTATAATAGCCAACAAAAAACTACAAAGGCGTAAATTACATTATCAAATTACAAAAGGAGGATAGGCCCACACTCGAATGGCCAAATAAAGGTGCTTGCGTAAGCTTGAATCCCAAGTGCAAATTAGAAAGTACGAACGCCTAATCATACGATACAAAAATTGCGATCTCGAAGCGCTAATTTTAAAACAATAACGTCTTTTAATCATTTCTGCCTCCGGCGGTAGAGGTGCGTTCACACGGGCGGAATGTGTGTGTAAATGACATAATTTCGGAGTGTTAACTTAACAATTATTTTGAAGGTCCGACGCGGGCAACTTTTGAAGTGTCGAAAGAATAAAGGTTGAACTTTTTTAATAATAAATATTACTTCAATATGTTTAATAAAACACCCAGACGCGGAACAAACGCCGATCCTCGTCATAAATATTTGTCCGGGGTGGAAATCGAACCCACGACTTTTGGAGCCTGGGTCACTAGCCACTGTTCCATCGGGCCAGTCAAAATTAGCCAGCCAGTCAAAGGACAATGGGCATTTTGGGCTAAAATAAAAATCGGGTGGCAGTCTCAAATATCAATTGCATATCATAGTTCGTGTCATAAATAACAACTCATTATATGGCAGTTATTTCGAGTTATGGTTAGATATAGAAAAAAAGAGTGATGAAGATTGTTATATTTCATAAACGTTAACTATTTTATTTTAAATTTTGTAAAAGCAAACAGCGGTTTTTTTTATTTAAAATAGGATAATTCAGTATTACAATAAACCTGCGCCTACGACAAGTGTCACAGATTTGTTCGAGCGAGACAGAGACATTTTTTTATAGTGCAAACTCGCCTGACGAAATCACTCAGTCCGCGTATTTCGTAGCGCTCTGTTGTGTAGTCTCCGTCCGTTATTTGTACTATTGTTCATGTGCAACCTTAGGCTGCTGGGATGGGCACGGTACCAAGAAGCAATTCGATTACCTGCTGCGTTTTTAGATACGATACATACATACATAAAATGACGCCTTTTTCCCAGAGAGGTAGGCAGAGATCACTTCCAGCGATCCACTTTTCACCTCTGTGGGAAACGTGACGTGACGGGTTGTGGACCACGTCGCCGCCATTCTGCCTTGTGCATTGTTTTAATTATTATAGATGAGTAAGTTTTTTATAAGAAAAGCATTGTCTTTGGACGTTTTTATATTGTACCTATTGTATGTGTCATAATAAAATCTTAAAAATATGGTCGATTTTTTAATTTCTTTAAACCTTTAAAATATATAAGACTTTAATAGTTTTTTATATGCACTTAACAATAGGAATATTATAAAAATTAAAAAAATGTTACATTAAATCATCGAAATATACGAAGACAATAAGTATTCGATATCTCCTAAACTAACCGGTATATGCTCACGATTATTTTTTTAAATAGTGTTGTTTAATAGTGCCTCGCAAGATATACTGATTCCGGAGACTGCCACTCATTTTCAAAAATAGACCAAGCTCCATACATTTTTGCCCATTGTCCTTTAGTTAATAAAAAAATATTCAAGCTGAAATATTCAATGTACCAACTGGGGCCTATGTTTCAGCTTGACTTCGGTGGACTGACGCTGTAAGAACATAATATTCGCTAAATAAGTACAAAAAGGGATTAACATACATACACTTCTTCTGCATATACATACATGTGCATTTTTCCAAAGGATTGCATTTTTCGATCTCATTGAGATACAACTATGAACTAGACTTAACAATAGCGCTCTTACATAATGCTAATAGGTGTAAAAGCTCAAGTTCGTTCGGGAA
This sequence comes from Maruca vitrata, assembly GCA_039566165.1. Taxonomy (NCBI): domain Eukaryota; kingdom Metazoa; phylum Arthropoda; class Insecta; order Lepidoptera; family Crambidae; genus Maruca; species Maruca vitrata. The sequence continues at coordinate 6,839,354 of CM076930.1, forward strand.
TTGAACCCCGACCCGCACGGGTCACGTACGATAATTGATTTACGCCGCACCGGACTATGCATTAACATAAGATAATGCTTAACCTCTGACACGGTTTTAAAATTTCACTGGCCAGTTTGTGTGGACACATGAGAATAAAGGTAAATCGTTTTGCCGTGTTAAAGATATCATTATAATGTTAGTAAGTATTGTGTAGTGTTTGATTTAGGTGAACCGTAGTTAAGTTGCGTAAGTTTCGAGTTAAAAAATTATGGTCGCTTGTTTTATTATAGAGCTTGTAGAGATACGTTGCTAAGATGTATAGAAGTATCTCTTGTGAAAAACTTTTTAGAGGGCAAAAGTCTTTAGGTTTAAAGTTGGTTTTAGAAACGCTCAAGCAATAAAATCGTATATTGTGTTGTGTATGTGATATCTTTACCTCTTGCTATGCATAGCAGAAAACCTAAATATCCAAAAGTGGTTTCCAAAAACTGTTCTATTTCCTCCACCGGGAAACCTGACATGGCAAAAAAAAACTTATTTACTTTGCAGTAAAACAACTGATTGTGAAATATTTTAAATTGGTCTATCTATACATCCAAATTTGGAAAAACTACCACTTACTTCCGTCAAACTCAGCTTTTAGAAACTCAAAAGGAACCTATGACCACTGTGTATGATCGATCAAACTGTGGGAATCGTGTGAAGCAACCATCGTACATTCGCTCGGACAACCGACGGGTCAAATAGTGGTGGTCGTGAACGTCTATTTTTTGTAGCAAGACAATGCTTAGTGACCTCCGCTTGAACACACTGAGTGCTGACTTATTGTTGTTTATTTTGCGCCAGTGTGTGTGGGCCTTAACAGGTTGTTTTAGGACGAGGTTTGACTGAAAGCTTCTATCAACTATGTTGCATATTTCGATTTTTAATCTCTCGTTTTCGCTTTTGGTAGTAACTGAGTCTTGCATTAGACTTTGTATCTCATCAACAAAACGATACCACAAAGCTCATAGTGCGTAGTACCTATAACACAAGGATTTTCGTAAAATTTAACTGAACATTTTACCTGCTGAAGTAAAATACCAAGAACTGATTAACCATCCAACAAGTGGTTTATACATTATCTAAGTTTTTCTGTGGATTTCAAATTTTTTTACTGATAGTGTTTACAGTTTTAAAATGATCCAATTGTGCTTATCACATATTTTAAGGAAAAAGACACGTATACGTTACGCTCACGCTCCAACATAGCCCCGGCTTTACAACTCAAGAGAGTGATTGTAAATGTTATTTTAAACTTTACATAGATCTCGGGCTACTCATATCGCGTAATTTCGTGTTGAGATCCACTGTAGGACAGACATATCGTCTGTTAAGTGGCATTTGAACCTATCCCATTTTGGACGTGTAACACTTGAAGGCAGTTTGTTGCAAATCTCTCAATGACGTAGGTGAATCCGGGTGGGCACAATAGTGGCTAAGTATTTGGTTAGTAGGTAAAAAGTGTTTTGTTATTTTTTTTGGGTACTTGTGTTTTTCTTGTATGAAGTAAACGTCAATAGTAAGATTTGATTAACAATGGCTCATCCGGTAATCGACTGAGAAATACACACATACCTATCTAAGTATCTATTATTTTGTCATGATTCTTTCGATTTTTCTTATAATGAAACAAAACTCATTGTCCAAATTCAGGTTAGTAATAAAATTAATCAATCGATCATGGTGGTGACACTAGCTCTTCATAATCAGCCCAAATATATTGTCATCTCTACAAAGGGGCATTAACGTACCCTAAACTAGAGCGATCAGGCTTTAGACACGACATCTTCTTCCTTCCGTGTGTTCCAGTGCATCCAAAATGATATTTACAATGCAAGCGGTAGTGATTCCAGCTTGTGACGAACAAACTTGATCCCGCCTATAAACTCAATGTTGCTTTCAACATTGACTCCTCAAGAACTGTACCTTTCGCATCTTTTCGTTAATTTGTGAAAGTTCAAACACTATGACAAAGCGTCACGGTGGTCCAACAATGGCCACCACGGATGGACACACGGTTTTTGTTGTTTGATTAGTGTGGTCCCCCAAGATGTTTGCTCCGGTGGGCAAGCATGTGACGGAGACTGGTTTGTGTTGTTTCTCGTAAAATTGCATAATTGTGAAGGCGGAAACACTGTGTGATACTCACTGGAAACCGTTGCGAAGAGGCAATGCTGTCGTTTGGACTGATTGTCTTTTCTTTATCGAATATGATTACTTAGAGAAAATCATTATGCCTTGTTGATTCTGTGCTACACAACCCCAACAGTGCGTTACGCAGATGCGTATGAGGTTTTATACAAAATTTCTTTTGCAGAAACAGAAGTGGTATACACAAAAAAAAACTTAACATAACCATGGAACAAAAACGGACGTTTATCAGACAAATAATTGTCCCCCAGACCAAAGACTCTAGGCGCAGTGAGTAAGAATACTATCCAATGAGCTATCGATTAGGTATAATTCTTTAAAAATATTACATACTTTTTCGGACCAAGCTATGTCATTTACGCGTCTAAAGATTATGCTGTAACAACAAGTCAGATCATCTTTAGTGAACATATTTTTACAACGGGCAACCTTAAACTCTTACATTACAATTACCGTCAAATCTAAAATCATTAAAAGCTAAACTTACGGATGCAAACCGACCGCAACAAAACTTGACTTGAACACAGTCATTTCTATAATTATTGTTAAGCAAATAATTATACAATCATAAAGTGTTCTAAAATATGTCAATGGCACTATAGATATTTTCAAGTGCCGTATGTTTGAACTTGCGCCAAAAGAGGACAATGCAAAATGTTACTTTTGAAAGGTCAAGAGGTTTGGGTGCGACATTCTCATGACTGATTGTTGAGTGCTTATGTTAGGTTTTTTTTTCTAAAATTGTGTAGTCATTGAACGACGTATTGCAATTTTGTTGAATGGGGAAGGAACTACTACAAATACTGTTGTAATTGATGTAAAATATGGTATTAAAATTACATCTGTTACTGATATTAAGCCTTTTTTTTTATTACTTTTAGGACTATAATCAACTATTTTGAAATATTGAATCCTAATACTTGTTTATCCACAATTGAAATTTATCTGTCGTCGAGATTTTTATGGGAAAAGTTATACGTCTACATTTTGACGTCATGAATGGGGGCTATCGCGTGTGAATTGGCCACTAGGGGCGCAAGTGTCGCGTGAGGTCCCTAAAAGTCAAATGCCACTGTTAACGGGTCGGTTTTAAGGGGTTTATTCCTATTAAGATTAGTATTTAAATATTTATCTATATTAAAGAGTGGATATGACAATTAATAATGAATATGAGTATTAAAAGCGACGCTAGGGAAAAAATCTTACGTCCGCCCTTTTTTTTAACAAATTGGTACTGAAAAACACTGTTGCTTAACCAATAGGTTTACTTTTTATTGATGTAATGATGATGATTTTAATAAACATTTTCGTTTTGGCTCCCGGAAAAAGTTATTACAGCAGTTTTTAGGACTATAGCCCTCATTGATTTAATGTTAAGTCATTCTAAGATAATTATAACAAAAAAAACGTAATCGAAATGTTTCTGCGAGTTCTAAACACCTGTTCAAATCATGCCAATTTCTAAACAGTCCTATAACTTTAATCAATTTTGATTTCACCTGACATAGTGTTAATAATTTATGCATAGCACTTCGCTGAATCATTTAACATTGCAAATATTCCCAATTTTTTTATAACAATTTCCGTGAATTTGTGTAACCTTTCGTTGATGGATTTTGAACTTTAATTCCGACCACAAAAGGTAATTACTTGAGTGTTGACTATGAATAATGATTCGGGAGGTTTTGTTATGGATATTATCGATAAACGATTAATATCGATACGCTGACATTGCGCAGGTTGAATAGAAACATCACCTGTCAATCATGGATGAAGGATTGATCAAGAATAGATTGGTATAGGCCAAGCGTGCAGTCCACACTGCATTGGTCATTAATTTTATCAAATATTTTCAAAGAAACGATTAGCAATAGACCTATTTGGATAATAAGTTTTGTTTATGACTCTTGAAGCAGTTAATAATACGTGTATAATTAATGATTTATCGCAAGTGGCGGCAGCGCGTGCTATCAACTCATTCGGAGATTTGCTAACTATATATTTGCTTTTTTTTTTTTGAAAGCTCACTCATATATATAATATAATGTACTGTTAGTCGTGGAAACTATACGATTTGGGACATGCATTACATTGATCGACAGCAGGTGAATTTCCTTTTCAAAGTCCACTAGTAGGTCACAAAGTTGTATTCAAGGCACGAAATGTATAGTCCAGTCAAATTAGCATCTAAATTATGGGTAAGGTTGCATTAATTCCCAACAAGCTGGATTTTTGTGCAGGCCTTGAATACGTCATTACAAATGATATGTCAAAAGTCCCCATCGAACCGACGTGGGCAAAAAAAAAATATTCATGGTCAAATGTCACAAATATCAGTTTTATGCACTTTTGAGCGAAACGGTAAGTTTTATCATAAAAGTATGTATGACAAAATTACTTATCACCTAATTATCTATAAAAATTGTCTTACACTTTATTCCTAAGATTCACCATTTCAGAGATAAAGCGATGCACAAAGTTGAAAAAGTTGTATTTTCAAATGCTGCCAGGCCCCCGTGCGATTGTGCTAGACAGTCAAAATTTTCACGAATGATGTATTTCAGTTGGCTCTATAACATCTAATACTAAATACAACATTAAACTATCACTCAAGGTGGGCTCTTTTTCTTTTCTCTACGAAAGCTTTTTTTTATTTGCTCGCACTTGGCCGGTTTTTAACGTGGTAACCACGTTAAGCCATGGTCACCACGTTAATGTGGAATAGGTTTACTAGGGTAACCACGATAAAAACCGTCCAAGTGCGAGCAAATAAAAAAAAACGTTAGTATGAGAGCCCACCTTAAGTGATGGTTTTATGTTGTATTTAGTATTAGATGTTATAGAGCCAACTAAAATACATCATTCGTGAAAATTTTAACTGTCTAGCACAATCGCACGGGGGCCTGGAAGCATTTGAAAATACAACATTTCAACTTTGTGCATCGCTGTATCTCTGAAATGGTGAATCTTAGGAACAAAGTGTAAAGACAATTTTTATAGATAATTAGATGATAAGTAATTTTGTGATACATATTTTTATGATAAAACTTACCGTTTTGCTAAAAATCGCGAAAAACTCATTTTTTTCCCTTTGGCCTTGAATAACATTTTTTCCTTACAGGAAAGATGGGGAACTTTCAAATTTTGTTTTTAATGATATTTTAAGCAATCTTACCGATTTTCAGCTTAGTGGGAATTTATGTAACTTCGAATGTCTAAATTGACCGGACTAGTACGACATTGACAGGACTCTATGAACCTTATATGCTCTTACAAAATTATTTCTTTTTGTAATGCTCCGGCGAAGTTTTTTATTTGTGTCTCTGATAGTCTACGTCTTGTAGAGCAGGATAGCCGTAACCCGCTAATATAGGATAAGCTAATAATGAAAAAACAATTAATTACTTTTACAAACAAAAAAAAACAAATTTGCACCTTTTAGTCTTAAAAGCAACCGTGCATTAAATGTCTGAACATTTCGATATTAATGATAATTTAGATTTAATTTTATTAATCATAATATTATATTTACATAATGTTTAATCGGTTTTGTTTATATCTATTGAAACAGCTCACACTAGTACGTAATCAATTATTAAGTTATTGCTTTAAGTGATGCCTCATTTATCAAGTTATAGGCGTGTACAATAAGCAATTTCGTTCTTACGAAACTTAGCAAGCGTAAGCCTTTATTAAGTATCCGTTTTACTATCAAAGGTTCATAAGCCGTGAAAATGTAGTTTAATGCAGTTGCGGATTCAACGTAAAAAAAAGTAGCAATCGCTGCACAACCGGATACATTTATTACATAGATTATGAACGATATGCATGTTAATCAACCATTCTACCTAATAATTTTAAACAAATTGACAAACGACACAACAAACAAAAAAAAGAATGTGTTGAAAATTAGATTTTATAAAAAACCAAATAATTTGTCAATACTTCAATCTTGTTCTTGTTCAATACTTGAAAAAATTTAAAAATTTGTTCAAGCTAGAATCAATTTGACAAAATATTAATACAAAGTATTCTGCAGCTTCCTTTCCTTATAAATAAAACATAATTTACTTTCCACAAATTTGAAATTCAATGGTGAATAATAAATATGATAAAATGATTATTATTTTACTACAGCGCATAAACCCCATGATCATAATTTCATAATAGTATGCTCCTGGACTAACAAGATATTCGTTATTTCCAAATTCATAAGCATTGTGTGCAAGACCTATTGTTGTCCGACTTCAAAGTAACGTGTTTAATAAATAATACCTACTAAAATGTTATTGTCGGTATTGGCCGCTAAAATGGTGCTTTAACATTTGGCGCGAAATTAAGCTCCTATGTCATAGAAAGGGTCGAGCATTAAAAATATAGTTATTCTTCCTAAAATAAAAGACTTATGAATAAAAAAATATATATCAATGATGGATAAAGGGCTTTATATGGATAAAACTATAAATTGTAGTCTTAATATCAGTCTGTCAGTTTATGATGAAATAAAATAAAATACATGTAAAACTTATATTACATTTTTGATAGTGTTCTGTGATTTTTTATTTAGTTACGACAGATGTATAGAACCTTTACAAAATAACGTTGTAACCTCAAAAATACCAAATATTGTAATGAATATTTCCACTTTTGTACACAGGCAAAGAAATTAAGCGCTATTTTAGTGGCCAATGATGTTGGATTGGTTTTGCTCTTATTATTGCGTTAAATTATAATGCATACCTAATACGTTCTGACGGGAATCCGCGAATCTTTGATCATAACTCATGTGTTATTGTCAGCCATTGTTGCAGATCAGTCATTATGATGTGACGGTCAGCGTCTTTCGCAATATTAACAAGAATCAGGACTCAATTAATTTTGTACACATTCCATAAAACTCGAAAAGTTTATTACAGAGTCACAGATATTTTTTCTGTAAGCTGATGTTTCGAAAGCATTCGGTGTTCCATATTTACTCAAAAGTAATCTCTAACAGAAAAACAGCTGACTAAAATTGATATCGCTTTTTCTCCTTTCTGATTAAAATTAATGAAGAGTTTTTTTTAAAATTCCACACATTTGGCCAAATACATACATTGCAATAATCTCACGAAATTCCTTAAAATTGCAAAAGTAGGCAACTGCTTACCATGAACGTGTTATGTTGAAACAAAACACTGCCTCAAATATCAACCAGTTCTTCCTATTCCCACTTTAGTCGTTAAGGCTATTATATACCATAACTAGGTACACATTATTTGTCCAACTGATTACAATCACCTGTTGAAACGCCCATAAATTACCCCCCAAATGTCCTTAGCGGGCATAACTACGATGACAAAACATTCTTAACACCCACATTCAAAGTTAAACAGCGTTTTTGTCATAAATAATAAAAGGTTTAAACAATCTTTTGAGCACTGAATTATTCATTTACATGAGCATTTTGTTTTTTATTAGATTTTCAACGCGGTATATCATTTCTGAACATAATGTTGGTGTTTATAGCTAATGGTAATGTGGTACGGCGGGTATGGACTGTTTAGGAATTTAACACTTATTTCTACCTCTGATTATGGAGTAGGCGTAGCCAGAGTTTCACTGATTTATCATGTTTCGTGGATTGTGGAGTTCGTAATGAGTGAAGCGAATTGTGACTTCAAAATTACCCGCTTACCGTATGCCTTTTATCAAGACATTCTTTAAACCTTTCATTGATAACACGTAAGTAAGTTTCGTTTTCGTCATCAATTAAACGTAACTTATCGTGTTCTGTCCATAACTAATGTCAAATGGCAATATTTCATAAACGATTAGAATTGCAGCGGACTTAATAATCCTGAGTCTAGAATCCTTAAACTTATGATAAAAGTTTGTTAAACGGACCCCATAAAGACGCAAAAACTAGTTACAATGAAAAACTAACAGAAATTAACCACGGAACCAATTAAAACGGAATCAGTCCTCAAAAAAAAAACGAAAAACGAAATTGCTAGCTATTAAAAGACATATCTCATCAGGCATGTCACGACCCGAGTCGTAGTTATCGATAACTTGCCTATTATTACATTCAACAAATCCACTGAAGTGTGAGAAAGCGGCGGCCATCTTTGGAGGACAATCAAACAAACATCGGTTACGTCACTCGATTGTGCTCTCTCTCGATTAATTATCGATGTCCGTCATAATCGAGAGGCCGGCAATCGATCATGGTTGCCGTAGAGGCGCTGAACTGATGGATTGTTCTTTATATCTGCCCGTGAATAAATTAAAATCGGTCAAGTGTGACTTGCGAACCGATTAAAAGGCTCTATGATATTATAATTGAGAATAATTAAGTATTTCCTTTTGCCTAGATGGTAATGATTTATGTTTGCGGGTGTTTATATTGTATGTTATCTTTTATAATTTGTTTGAAATTTTAACCCTCTATTTTGGTGGTAGGTTGTATGTAGGTAGTAAGAAGGTTGAAGTTTATAGATTTTCTATGTTATTAATATTATTTAAAAACCTATCAACCTAAATCGATGTTTTATTCGATGAATGCAAATGATAAGTTTGAATGAATAAATGAATTTTATCAAGGATCTCTAAAAATGAATTGTTGTTTTTTTTATGTCGCAGTGGACAGTAATTTTAACGGGACTCTTGTGAGTATGGATGACATTTTTAATTGCTACTTTTTAATTTAGATGTTATAATGGAACACCTTTTGTTTATGACAAAAGCTGCAATTAGCGTAAATATAACTTGCCTACGATACTTTGCTCAATTTTCTACTTAATTTTGATATTATGCCTTGGTTATTATTGTACTACTAACGATATTTTTAACTATTTTTGACTAAGGCCTTATCGCCCTAGTTTAGGGTAAGCCCATGGCCCAGCAGTGGGGACGTATATGGGCTGATGATGATGATGATGAACGATATTTTAACATGTGACTTTATTTAGGTTATAGAGTTAGTAGATACAAGAAAATGTTCATTAGTTTTAGGTTTGAGAGCCATCCGCTCCCCTGCAGGTATGTTGATAATGACAAGACTTCATTGTAGTCAAGAAAAAAGTGCATAAGTTTGTCGTCTTTTTAGGAAAAAACATATTTAGGGTTTGGACGAGATTTAAGTTTTTATTATTATTTATTGAGAGAAAAACAAAAGTTCAAAATGACACATCTGGTAGTGCCAGTAGTCATGGGTTGGATTCCCGAATAAATATTTGTGTGATGAACATCATTTTTTTCCCATGTTTTATATTTATTTTTTAAGTTATGTATTCCTCGGTTTTTCTAATAGTCGTAACACAAGTGCGTAAGAAACTTAACTCAGAATCAGATCAAAGTATGTGATCAAAAGGGAACTAAGAATTTTACATTTAAGATATTTGTTCAAATACAAATACCTAAAATATTTTTGGTATCATACAAAAATTGCAAACACTTATATGGCCATAAACAGTTTGACTATATACTTGGTGTACTATTCTAAGCTAAGAAAATAAAAGCTGTCTTGTTAATTCTTTGTACTTACACCGTATAGCATAACACCATCACTGATACCTAACTACCTTCCTCCAACCCGCGTAAATACCTGTAGACAGTCGTCTCAACAGTGGAACACAAGTATTACCCAATGATTTCACTGTAGCCGGCCTATAGATTTCTCACAATAAATTATTTCGCCAATGAAGTTTAGTAGAGCAAGCTGCCAGGCGTTACGCGACTCGACTATACACAGCGTGTTGGAAAATCGCATATACAAACATCATTGTATATTATTTATTGGTTAAATTGACTGGCTCGGTGGAACAGTGGTTAGTGACCCAGGTTTACTACCTACGGTTCCAAGAGTCGTGGCTTCAATTCCCTCCCGAGGCAAATATTTGTGTGACGAACATCGATGTTTGTTCCGTATCTACGTATCACTGTTGATTCTGATATCTGTAACACAAGTGCTCAAGCTACTAACCACGGCATCAGATCAATGTATGTGATGTTGTGTAATATTTATTATTTATCATTATAGATATAGGCCATAGGCGGTCGTAATGTTATATGATAATTGTGTATTTATTAACTGGTGATGCCTTTGAGTATAAAGCCACTGGAGATGCCATAACGTCAACGCTTCTAACAAATTTTTTCGCCACTTTTAGCGGAGGGCGAGGTAAACACATACAGCACACCACCAAAAAATTTATAACTCAACAGACACAAATTTTGCTGTAACGATAAACGCACACTACAAAAATGTTCAACACTTCAAACAATACACGCACACAAACAAAGTTTTCACGTAACTACGCAACATACATACGAACAAAATAGTGATGACACAAAGAATAAAATAAAATCAGTTTGGTGAATGAACTGAACTATCTTATACTGATTATTTTAAAATTGTAAAATGTAAAAAATTTTAAATATTAAATGTTTATTTATATGTGTGTCTGTCTGTATTTATGTGTGCCTTTATGACCTAAGCCTTTATATTTCGGAGATAAGTACAAAAAACTAATATTTTAATTTAATCCTAAGTTTGATTGATTGCATGGGAAGCAAACTGAATATACAGTAACAGTAACAGATTCAGGAAAAATAAAGAAATAAAATTACTTACCAAACAAGGACTAATGTTCGCAAAGAAAGTATTGCACCTTCAATGTCTTTCTGTTATTAGCATTTTAGATAACACTTGTACGTGTGGGTTTCCAAGAATGATTTTCGTTGTTACAAAATTTTCTCCCTAACTCCTTTATATATTGATCTTTTGAAAATCTAAAAGGACATACACTTCTATTATATAAATACTAGTTTATGGTATAGTATGCATAACACATACACTCATAGTCCCGGACTTAGCCTCGAAATTTTTTATAGCTACAATTCTTTTCATTTTCAGACTAAATTTCAATATCGTATACCAGAGAAAGATAACTAATTTTTCAAATTCATCTTACAAGATTTAAATATAACATACGTCTATACCTTCTAATTAATTCAAAATTAACGTAAAAAACGGATTATACAACTAACTGCAGGGAGTATTTAAATGATTCATTCAAATGTCGAGTCGCTTTTTTGACTTTGTGACATCACTCGCCCCCGTACCACTGTATTCATGTTTATTTTTTTCTGTCGTTTACGTATCGTAACGATTTTTGATTAAAATGGCAATTCTTCTTAAATACAGATTTAAAAGTTGATAAAAATATTTACATATGATACGAAACGCGCTCTTGTTGCGAATTTGATCTCTCAGATCGCCTTTTACATGAGAATACTGCACAACTAACCATTTTTCAAGAGAAACGTCACGCGACAGGGATCAATGCAAAATGGCGGTGGTGCAGCAACAAGTAGTTTTATTAAACGTGTTTGAACAGTTGAACAATGTACTTTGCCGGAGGGGGTCGCCCGTGTATGGCATCTCCAGTGGCTTTATACTTAAAGCGTGATGCTGATTCTCCGATACATCTTTTTTAATGCTGCAATTTTAGGAATTCGTAGAATGTCTAATTTTTGGTTGTAAATTTGTCGTTTGTGTATAAATGTTTGTTATGTTTGTTGTTGTATACATCTTTTAGCCTTAGAGGAACGAGGATCTGATGAACCTCATTATGATATATTTACTATTTAATTTCTTGGTAGGAAATTAAACGGTCTCAAAGATTATACTGGCGTAATGTAGCTTGTGGTTGAAGTGGATGCTTCAGCTAAGTTAAGCTCTAAACGAAGCTTCAACAGCTTCATTTAGCAACACGTAGCTACTTTTTATAATAAATGTTGCTCTAATATTTTAAGTAATTATTTTATATCTTTGGCAAAAAAGATGATCAAGCCTATAGTGACCAGTTAAATGCAAACACCCTGTAGATAGTATTCGCAACATTCTCGGACGCTCCTCGCTTGCGCCACGAACAATCGTTTTAAGCTCTTAGATAACTTGTTTTTGTCTATCAAACTGTAGACTTACAAAAGTTATAGAACTACCTGATGGTATAAGGCTTTGATGTTCCAATGTGTTAGCTACTTACTATGCTGTCCGTCTTTAATAACAAGTCATACTAGTTATTCTCCCTCGACTCTGCCCGCGCGAAATTTATAGCGTCGAACATTACTTCCGTATAGGAAAATATGCTAACCCCCACCCCATTAAAATAAAAGTATGTACCTGTTTTTATTGCAGGTTGGATCTGTTAATAGAAACGTTGTAACGTTGTAATTCTTTTTTTCTACTTTGATTTTCATTATTGTTATTTTTATGAACTGAACCGCTCACCTCGTTAGAGGTCGCGGGTTCAATCTCCAACTGTACCAAACATTCAGATGATACGTATAAAAATTATAATATTTTTTTAAAAAAAATATAAGACTATCTAAGCATACTTGTTCCATATAGACATGCCTCTACCGTACCGTACCGTGTTTTTATAACATCTTAGACCGCTCTATACCTTCACACGTCTACATGAACCGAAAGTGTACCAATCATCTGCAATCTTCCTAATTGATTGTTGTGATAAGTAATCAATTTATTGACCTAGCATTAGACCGCAATCGAACAATCATACTTCATAATACTCTGATGTGTTTGAAAGCTTCGGAACAATACATTACTGACAATTAGACGGGGATCAAAACACGATGACTTAACCATAGAGTGATGATTGAAACGATAAGGAAAAAACTTTGGTTTTATTATTTTAGAAAGTACTATAATGTGTTTTTGATCTGAGTTTTATTCACTTTATAAGTTTACATCACCTCGCATAACCGTTGACTGGATTCCAAGTAGCTTAAGATATTGTGTTTTGGATACAAGATTTAAAAAAAAAATACTGAGTGACATTAGACCAATAGTTTATTTCATAAATTCTTAACCAGGGACAACATGCAAGCAAACGGAGAGTGTAAAAAGAGTCGTTTACAGTGTTAGAAAAAGAATATCTATAGTGTAAATATGTATTTAAAAATTAAATGTTTAATTTTTAAATACATATTTATAATATCTAATTAGGAAATTGAATCAAATACTCTCTTTAACTGAGACGGCACAGTGTTAAAACATCATGTCTAAACGTACCAATAACATCTAATCAAACGCAAAATTTACCGATCTATCTAACTTTTCAATTATTGCATTCGCAATTAGCGCTAAGAAACTACATTATACCCACGCCGACATCCGTACCCCCACCAGCCGTTTGCCTTCTAAATTCGCTGTTCACACCTGTTCCCTTTCAGCCATAAACATTATCAGTCTATAATACTATATTACACAGCTACACTCTAACAGATGTAATACTAAATCAATTTTTCGCAACAATAGCCAATCATTCGTGAACATTCTCCTTAACAACCGCTTCACCTTTAAAGAACTCTCGACTTTATATTGTCAATGTTAAGGTAGGAAGATGTCTGTTAGGTTAGGTGAGTGCATGCGTTTTGAGATGCAGTTTGCATCAACAATGTGCACTTGCGTGGAGTCCACTTGCGCCTATGTCAGGTTTGACCCTAAGTGTTTGTTCAGAGAGTAGTGTTGGCGTTGCTCACTCGATTTAACGTTTGATGGTGCAGGTTATTATTATTGGAAAGCATTTACGGAAACAAAGGAATAATAATGTTTTATTAAGTACGAGGTCTAGAGTGGAAACCGCGTCTCGGCAAACGTAGTGTGGGACGCCCTCAGTCCAGGCGGAGTGACGATCAGCGCAGGACGGCTGGTACAAGATGGATGCGAGTAGCCGAAGATAACGGGAGTGGCGAGCATTTACAGAACCTTTTGTCTAGGAGTAGACTGCGATGGTCTGATGGAGCACATAATCTTTGATTAGCATTAAAAAAATTACAATGAACGACATAAGAACGAACAGTATTTGAACATCACTCCGCTGTCAGCTATCAGTTTTTCCCAGAGGGGTAGGCAGAGATCACTTCCAGCGATCCACTTTTCACTTCTGTAGGAAACGTGACGTGACGGGTTGTGGACCCGACGGGTTGTGGACCGTTATTTTAACCGCACTATCTTATTCGCTTTTACATGTTAATGATTATTTAATAACGTAAATAGTTAATGAAATAGAAAGAAATATATTATAAAAAATCAAACAGTAATAAAAGAGTTAAACGATTAGCATCTTTTCTAGCATGCGAGTTTAGCAAATCACGTTGTGGTGTATATTTCTAAACTACCGATATAATAAATATTTCTTTTTTATCACTTTTTAGTTGCTTGATTAGCAAATTGGCTAACTAGTTTACCAGCAGTAGGTATACAAATTACTAAAAGAATTATAATATTTTCACAATTATAATTTAGAGACCTGTTTACAACACTACTGCCCCGGTTATATGCCTTGTCATTGTACTTATAATTTATTTCAAGCTCAATATTTGTGTCGCGAAATCACATAGGCAGCTTTGAACGCATGGCTGTATGATATAAGTCAACAAATGAAAATATATTGTGTGGGAACTTAGGGTAATGTGACTTACCGTCTATGAAACTAGCGTACGCTTTGAGAATTGTATAATCATAAGCTTTATATTGATTAATATTACATTTAGAAGCAGGGAAACTGTATTTATCTTTTAGTATAAGCGAAATTTTTCTAATAAACTTTTTCAAAGTTCTACATGACGTATGTATACATATTATGTATAATGGTACTATTTTTTTTATTCATCCATTCCATTTGAGTGCACGGTTTGTATTCCCACTAATTTTATGAAGAACTTAGTAAGTCAGGAACATAATAATATTATATTTCACGAGTCACGATACTATTAGTTACCACTAGAAGAGGCTGCATATGCAGCAAAAATAAAATGAAATAGACAATAAGTCATTGATGTAATGTTTAAATTGTAGATCGAACTAGATGTTAAATAAATCACTTTGCAAATGTGATTCGTGTCAAGGCCGGACCGTGTGTTAGACAGCTGGGTACAATCGCGAGGAAAAGTGTTTTCATATGTGACGCTTCTTAATACGTGTTATTATTATTATAGTACGTATAAAAAGTTCATATGCCTACATAATAATCACAATGTCTTTCGGATCTTCAAAGTCGGAATAAAGCATCTCAATGTTTCGGTTAAGAAAGGGTCAATACATAGTTTCAAAATTCAAATCTGTTCTCAAATTATTTTAAACGATTACAATGTTACACTTAAAAGTCAGAATACTAAAACATTTACAACTTTGCACCAGTGACTTCGTTCACCACATAAAGTAGTCGTGTAAAACATTGCTCGCTTTTATTGCGATCGAGTAACAAGTATTTTATCTCCTTTTCCAGGTATCATCCATAATAAGGATAGCATAATATAACTTATGTTGCACTTATGTGACTAACTTTGTTCTTGCAACGATTTTTTCTTAAGCTTTGAAACGTATACACATTATAGTAAAGTTAAATTGTTAGTTCTTTCTTCTTTAGACTTCACATAACCTTAGAAGTACTACAGGTTTCTTCAAGGTATATTTCCTTCACCGAAAAAAATCAATATGATTTGAACGTTTGATGTCCTAAGTTTGGTACGAACCACCGCCCTACCCCTTGTGGAAGACATAATTTTAAACTGTCATGGTTACACACATTAGAAAACTGAAACTGTCCTGGTTATTTACCATGTTGTTTTGATTTAATGAGCTCCCGATATTTCGGCACTGTTGCAAGCGCCATGCATGATCACGGGTGAACTCTATAAGAATATGTCGGCAGGAGTCATCGGTCGCCTTCATTATAGAATGAGTAGCAAGCTTAATTATAAAACTGCTGCTGTGCAATTTGTAATTAATAAATCAAACTCTAATTGTATTTTATGTCTTAGGCATTTGCTACAATTGCTATGGTTATACTTTGATAAAAGTAATAAGTGATGGATATGGTTCTCATTAAAGAAATTAATAAAGTTTTGTAGTATTAGCTCGGTTTTGATATACCTGACGTATTATTCATTATTATTTATGTAGTTACATATCCCCGCTTCCTACAAATACATTTACTGAAAATATTCAAAATCTATCGATAAAAGATAAACCACTTCTCTCGCCGGATGTACTCGACAGTCTAATAGAAATCAACTGGATGATTTGCATAATCTTTATTTAATTGTCTCTACGTATGTGTAGGACATTGAGGTTGATTTCTAAATTGTTAGAAAATCATTTATGCGCTATTGGAGTTCAAATGTTGTAGGACTGGTAGGTATTAACGTGTGTAGTATACATAATATTAGAAACTAATGGAGGGTGTGTATCCATTTGAGAAGCTACTTGAGTTATTCTAAGACGGTTGATCCGGAGGAAATGCTGTCGTATTAAATATGATATGTATTATCAATCTGTAGTATTGCTTTTTGTAATGGATAGAATGTAACTAGTGACCCGTTTCGCTTTGGGTGAATTTTACAAAAATCTTTCTCTTGAATCCCTACTAAAAGAACTAAAAGAACCGCATCAAAATCCATTGCGTAGTTTTAAAGGTTTAAGCATAAATAGAGATATAGAGACAGAGAAAGCGACTTTGTTTTATTCTATGTAGAGATTGTTCTTATATCTATAACCCGCTCTCGCTTCGCTTGAGTCTATTATACATACATACATCTATACTAATATTATAAAGCTGAAGAGTTTGTTTGTTTGTTTGTTTGTTTGTTTGTTTGTTTGAACGCGCTAATCTCAGGAACTACTGGTTCGATTTGAAAAAATCTTTTTGCGTTGTATAGACCATTTATTGCGGAAGGCTTTAGGCTATATAACATCACGCTGCGACCAATAGGAGCAAAGATACAATGGAAAATGTGTAAAAAACGGGGGAAACGCGAACGAAGTCGCTGGCACAGCTAGTACATAATAATGTAGAAGACTACTTAAATGATAAAATCCATGGACATGATGAGCTGCTCGCTTGGACACCAATGAATTATGTAACTTGTTGAATTTTTATGTAATTTTTGATTAATTTATTTACAACTTATAGTATAGTATTTCATGAAAATCTATATGCAGAATAATTAATTCTTTCAGTTCATAAAGACCGCATTAAAATCCGTTATTTAGTTTTAAAGATTCAAACAAACATATACTATGTAGTGATAATTTGCAAAAATACAGTCTATGAACAGCAAATTAAAAGCACTGTATGGTTTATGACAATGTATTCGCTGCGGTCACTCAAAACTTGATTTAATAAAAATATGCAATTTACAACTAACTAGCAGTTGCCCGCGATTCCGTCCGCGTGATTTCATTTATCGCTTATAACTGAACATCTGTATTTTTTCCAGAGATGTTGGTCAAATATCCATTCGTATCTTAGGTCCATTAAGAAAAACCATCTACCTACTCAGAAACTCTTTTATTTATAATAAAAGCATGGATTTGAATATTCAAAATGCCGCAGGGTAAATATCAAAATGAAACTATTTTGCTATAAAATAAATTTGAAAAACCTAACTTAACATATTTTATGTTTTCCTTATCACTACTTTTTGAGACCATTAAATGATATAATACTGCGTTAAGTAATTCAACATTTGTTATCTAATTCAAAACACCTTAAATCAATTTTATAAGGTCACCGAACTAAGGCGCTGCAAACTTTACATGTAAAGAAAAATAACCTAAAAGTTTTTCGACACCATACCAGCCGTACACTCTTGTGAGATGGATATAAGGTCCATTTTCGCAACTTTAATACAGTCAGGCATAACAGCGTTATGGACAGGCGAGCACAGAATGAGTTTGTGAATATTTCAAATGCAATCTCGAGTCGTTGCCCACTAAACTTGCTATTGTTCTCGACTGTACACCCACATGGTAAT
The DNA here is from genome assembly GCA_039566165.1 of Maruca vitrata. Taxonomy (NCBI): domain Eukaryota; kingdom Metazoa; phylum Arthropoda; class Insecta; order Lepidoptera; family Crambidae; genus Maruca; species Maruca vitrata. The sequence goes on from CM076930.1 coordinate 6,857,360, forward strand.
CTGCTCTATTTCGATATTTTATCGCCATTATATGTAAAGGTGGGTGTTGAATTTGTTACGGTATTGTGTGAAATGGGTTAACTCCCGGTAAGGAATTTCGAGAGCGTGAATAAAGTTGTAGCGCTTATCATGTTTATAATGCGAGATACGTAGCTATTTTATTGAAGATTATTAAGTTAAATTTAAGGATTAGACTTGAATAAATAAATTACTCACAACAACAAACGTAAGAAAGGAAAATAAGATATTTATTTTTCTTCTCTGGTAAATAGTAAAACAAAATTTTTAATAAACTTCAAAGAGATCCAACATAAAAATGAAATATGATTTAAAATTACTCATTAATTTAAATTCCTTTTTGATCTATGTAGCAGGTGCCTGCCTATAAGGAACATGTTCTGTAATATGTGATAAACGACATCACGAGTTGCGGGAAAACTCCTAGTGTTTATGACCTTTTTATTTTCCTAAATGACATACGATGATGGTATTCGATTCGCACGAAATTCATTCGCCTGAACGTGTGAAACGTCCATTTTCAAAATTAATATTTTTTTAGTAGGCGTTTCGCACGGATGATTTTTTTCAATGAATTTCTTCAACCTCTTCAATAGCGAATCGCACAATACTAGTTCTTGAAGAGACTAGTGCGCTCGATTACAATTAATTCGTGCGAAACGCCTACTAAAAAAATATTAATTTTGGAAGTGGACGTTTTGCACGTTCGAGCGAATGAATTTCTCGCGAATTGACTACTAAGAGCCACGATGATGGCTTGAAGTAGCCTTGTCATCATTACCGGATTTGCGGATGACTATGTATGACTTGTTTTATTTATAAATCACCATAAAATACTGTGGAATATAAAATTATCTTAAATATACCATAAGCTTGTAAGTAGAGCACCTTTCAAGGTGTCGTGTACAGGCGAGTCAACAACTTGTCACTGCGGTCGCTTAAAACAAACAACAATAGGGCTCTCTCCATACAATATCCTTTGTCAACCTTTTATCAGACAGGGTGGGATCGGACATCGCATCGGTATGACGTCACCATACATAGATAAAGTGTAGGTCTGTATGCGAAATCAGTGAAAGGGTTTAGTGGTTTTCTCCCATTTTTCAAAACAGTACTTAAGCGGATTTAAGGCAATGATTGGCTGATCGTTTGATTGACTCGGTGGAGCAGTGGTTAGTGACCCATAATCATTACCTATGGTTTCAAGAGTCGTGGGTTCAATTCCCACCGGGACAAATATTGTGTGTGTTGCGTGTACATCTACACGGTGTTTGTTAAGTGTCTGGGTGCACAAGTGCTTAAGCTACTTACAACATGATCAGATCCACGTATGTGACGTTGTGTAACATTTATTTTATTTATTTATATATTTATTTTATCGAGTAGTGCAGTTTTGACGCACGCTTTATGTTACGTTAAAATTTTGTTTTCTTTTTTTACAATTAATAAAACCAATCATTCTGAGTTAACATAAACTAATAAAATAGTATAAAACAAAGTCAATTTATGTTTACCTATATTCCTATGTATTCTTGAATCTTTGAACTACGCAACGGTTTTTTTATTGGGATCCAAGAAGAAAGTTTTTACGAAAAATTTACCGGAAGCGAAGCGAGTCACTTGCATGATAATAAATTACTTATAAATATCACCATGCCTCGTTTTCATTCCGATCTAAGTTGCTTAAGTACTTGTGTTGAAGTTATCAAGACAATAGTGGAAACGAAGCAGAAATATTCTTAAATAGATAAATTAAACGAAATATCACACTTTCACCTTCAACACACTTCTTTTCTTTTCCTAACTGACTAACGTTGATGGCTTGGAGGAGCCTTGTCATCATCACCGGGCTTGCGGGGGAGCGGATGGCTCTCACCGAGGACATGCTAAACTGTGTAGATAATTGAATATATGTATGGACTTTTAAAGTTTATGGTAGTAAAGTACTAGAGTACCATCTGGGGGTAGTTACTTCATATTTGTACCCTACGTGTCTATGTCTAACGGGAACATGATGGTCGCATTGCATGCCATTGGATTAGAAGAGAAAAGAGTAATTACACTCAAGCAAACATATTGTTAGTATAGATAGAGTATCGAAACTACTGATATGGATTGATAAATTATATTATGTTGTTTATTCTTTCTCCATATATTTTACTTTGCGATTAAATCTCATGGTATCTAAACAACCTACTTATCTTTAACAGTCATGAAAATGTAGCTTTAATTGCTCAACAACGTCGTATTTATGACATTTGTTTTCTTAGTAGAATTGAAGCCGTAAAATCTGCTAATAAGGTCTAATCAGATTAATTAAATTTAAAGTCTAATCTTAATAAAATTCTTATTTAGTCATAACATAAAATCCGCCATTTCTAATTTCATTTAATGTTCTATAAACTAACTATAAATAAAACCTGAAACTCACTCGGTTACAAATCTAATTATAATTGTACAATCTTAAAAGGCATGTCTATTAAATAAAAAGCTTAATTTTTACGACTCGATAAGATTCAAATTTATAGCTTAACTTTAGTTTTTAAATATTTAATTTTATGGCAGTTTTAAGACTACAGTTTGCACCTGACAAGTGAATTTTATATGCACGAATCTTATCTAATATGTATGTATAAACGAGCCGTCAAACAAAACGACGATTAGGTGTGTACCTATTATCTAAATAAAATATGCATTAAGTTATAGCTTCGTAGTAAAAACATGAATGTTTGATTGTTACCAAACGCACACGTTCTTCACCATACGGTAAGTTTCAAAACCAATTATGTAAGCCACCAAATCATTTAAAACAGAAGGTAATTGCTTGTCAATTTGAAAAATTATCGACTCGCAACCAAATATAAACAAGTTGGGAAAACACTCTGTTCTGCATCCAATAAATTGTTGAAATTAATAATTTTCTCTGCGTAGAAACAATTTCGGCCGACACTCGTCGACTCGGGGAATCGCCGTTACCACTCAAAAATTCCAATATGAACCATTAATAACTTGTTCTAATGCCGTTTATTTCCATATCGAATTTCATATGGATATGCCACCATACCTCACAGTACCCATAACCATTTAGTCTAAACAATTTGTATGGTAAACACCACGGCTGATCGTTTGTGTACGAAGAAAATTATTTAATTAAAGACCCCCTATAGGCTGTATTGATTATTCATTTTAGTTATCATGGGACGCTCTGGCCACATTATACGTGGGGACCGAAATGAATTGGGTTTCTACGGTTAGAAATAATCACATGTTTGGTTCTGTTTAGGTACTACTTACTTACAGTATGTAAGTAATGATGTATCTGTGAAATTTAAGCTTCGTGAGATGCCTACAAGTTCCTAGTGTACAGACCTATCTAGTTTATCAACTAGTTAAGATACTTAAAATAACTTTTTGATTTACGACATTTACACTAATTTTGTTCAAATAAAATTGCAAATTCATTATGTAAAATCAGACTTAATTTTCCAACAAGTGATAACTATTTTTATGGACACGTTATCAGATAACAAATCGATAAAATTTTGTAACCGACTTGGTAACGACAAAAAACTTCTTAGCTAATGGTTTTGCATGCTTTTTCGTCGACTGAATATTTTTTAAAATAATCTTTGGCTAGAGTTCTATCTTATTTGGTTCAAAAATATTTAAAAACAAAGTAATTTGTTGAGTTTCTCACACCATACGCAGACGCAGCAACGGGAGGTGTCTGGTAAACATGTAAAATAGCTCATAAGAATACGCTACATCACCTACTTTACATAATATTTGTAGACAGAACAATTATAACCTGTAGTGTCAACAAATATATAAATAAGACTTTTTATTATAAGTGTCTCTAGAAATGCTTTTGCCAACGACAGGATTCTTTCCACTAAATTAAATTTTAAGAAATACGTGTAAAGTAGGTATGAAAGTCTTGTCTAAATAAACAATACAGCCAATAGGGGTAAAAAAATTTTTCCTACTATACTAAGATGATGCTCTCACCCTTAATTTGTCACCAAGATCATGAATCCTGCAACAGGAGACAGAATCAGTCGACTCTGCCAATCAAATCAAAATAATATTTGAATTAAAAACAATCACTACGTAAAGTCAATTTAGGAATAGAATAATTCTGTTAATTTTATTTGTATGTCAATATACCAAACAATACAGCTACAGTAAATATTTATCTTTATGGGTCTTCACGCGTTATTAGGAGTAGCAAATACACCAATCGTGGTTGCTCGCGACCACGATTGGTGTAACCCAGTCGAAACGTCGGGCAGTAAGTAGCTATGTATTTGCTAATAACGCGTGTAGACCCATAAAGACAAATATATTTAGTGTAATGGATCGCGAAAGTCTAAAATCATACAATACAGCTACAGGCCTTTACATCTATAATAAGTGATTCAGGCCTCAACAATACAGCTACTCTATATTTATATGCTGAACAAAAAACAATTTCTAGCGCACCAAAAGAATAATCTCACACATCACCCTCAGCTGTTATGGGAAATAATAGCCTTTCAGAATAACCGGAAACTGAGCGACGCCATGACCGGAAACGAGTCCAGACGGGAAATAGATTTTTGAAAGTTTCCCGGGACTGAAAAACCGATCGAGTGCGTGTCGGTTTTAGAAATTGAACTGGTGTTATTATTCTTCTGAACGGGTAAAATTGTCTTTAGATTTTAAGGGATTCATTCAGTAAATAGGTACAACAAGAAATTTATCACATATCTGTATAGAATAATCAGAATAAACGTTCCTAAAAAAAATATGTGAACAAAGACATAGTCAAATATTTAAAAATCAAATTTCGTGCAAGCTTAAGCTTAAGCACTAAGCATCACATCACTAATTGATTAATCACATAAAATATTCAATTAATAAAGGTATAGCTACTTACTGCATGTGAATGCATTCAAAAAATTCTAAACTAACAAAATTGCGTCAATATGACTGCACTGTCGATATGTAGTAAGATAAACAAAGTCTTTACCGGAAAATAATAACATTAGGCAAATTTCGACCTACCTACTTGTAAATTGAAGGATTAAAAAAAAATCTCATGCATTATGATTCAGTGGTTCGATCGTACGAAGCTATGAAGATATCATAATAATATTCATTAACATCAAGCACTGAAAAAAGCCTCAACCATTCCACAAAAGGTTCTCATTTAACCAACCACGATAGTGAAGCATACACCTAACAATAACCATCAATCGTGTGTACAAAGTGCTCATTTAATCTTGTGGACAGAAGGCAATAATAAAAACGCTAGGAACCGCTTAATGGATGCAATTGGAAGTAATGCGGTTGTCATTGGGCGGAACAATTGCTTTGTGATGCGCCGGCGCCGCCTTTTGATCCCTTACTATAGAGCTGAGTGGAGTGAGAGTGAGGTGAAAATGCAGTGAGTAATCGGCATCATCATGTCAGAACGTAGAAGTTTCTTTAATATATTTTTTGATGTACTCATTATGTTTTATTAATCTGTTCGCGCACTAGAGCCTAAAGGAATATATGATTTTATATTTCATCGTAGGTTGATAACATTCAAAAATATATGCTTGTATTTATATTCATCGCAACATGCTATTTTTTTTTACCCGACTACACGACGCCAAGGAATGATAATATTAATATATAATTAAGACACAGGTGATATATTCAGAACACTAATATCTTAATTGAGATTTTATAAATAAGCTGTCTTACATTTATGGGAATTTGAAATAAATGACATCGTATCAAATCCATTACGCTCACAGCATTAATACGCAGTGTAAATTTTAATGGCCTTCAAAATTGATGAAAGCACATCGCGGTACAAAGTTAGAGAGCGATAAATTGTAATAATTATGTTCAAACTCGCCATAAAAATTACAAAATATGTAAGCCGGTTTGGCAAATAGTGGTTGTATTGATTACATTACTGACACCTAGAACGGTGAGTGAGATTATGGCCCGTGGGAGAAATGCTGATTAGCCAATAAAACGTCTCTACGTATAAACGTTTGGGTGCGGCCAATAGTAGGGCCTGTGAGAATGGCGGCCATTCGGAATCGAGATTTAGTATAATTAATAAAGGTCCGCTTAAGTAGCTAGTGATGGGTTTGGACTTGTCCTTTGTTATCTTTTTAGCATATTATTTTCGAAAAAAACTTTTTTTTAGAAATATAAGTCACAAACAAACTAAACGATGTTCCTACTTATTACGCCCAAAACCTCCTGGATCATGGTATTATTAATATGAAGTATTATACCTTAAAAATAGGTAAACAAATTAAGGTTTCAGACATCATAAAATCTATGTTGTTAATTGTTTATCAACATTATTAAGTAATCATATTGTTTTTAAGTATAGATATATTTAATAATCTTATTTTTCATGTATCTTTTTGTATCGTATTACATCGTATCTTATTTAACGTTGTTGGTTAAAAACAATTAGTGATTTGGCCTCTCATATAATATTATGATAACTAAACAACATCATTCCATTAACATTATGCAAATGCAGTGGCCCTATTCTTATAAATAGGGCGAAGTAAATCATAGCTTAAACAAAAAAGGTAACTCAATCTCACGGGTCACATCACTAAAATAAACGAATGTTTTGATTTGTCTGTGAGAAACTTTTAAATTAGATTTACAAGTTTAATCAATTCAGATCTTTATGGGAATCTTTATGGTCTAAGATACTTATTGTTCGAATAAAATTCTTTGACACATAGATAGTGTCATGGTTATCTTTGGTTATATGATAATATTCTATGATTTCGTAATTTTCTGTTCAATTAAGTTGGTTTTATAGTATACTGCGGGGATCGTAAGCTTATAATATATAGGATACCTAAACACCTTCCTAATATTAAATACCTAATCTTGTAGTATCTAAAGTGATATGTAATTTGGTACAAGGATTCACAACGTCCTTCACGTAACTTAAGACATCTTTGTTACTGAAAAAAATGAATACTGCTCCGAGAATACAATTTCTCTGGCAAAACGGTTCCTTATTACTTTAAACGCACTTCCAAGTACCGACGAAATTGTCGAAACAAACCTGTGACGATTACACTACAGCTTCGCATTGCGTGTGATTCGGGAAAATAATAAAATTTTACAATGCTACACAACCTACATACTTACACCTTAGTGATGAGACATGGCAACAGTGAAGGACAATGGTGGATGGTTGCGTCTATATCGATACGGAAGGTTGTCGATAAATCACTGCTAGCCCATGGAGAGTATGCTTTTAAGGAGTTTTTATCTAGCTTGCTCTATTTTTAGATTGTTTGGGTCAATTTGGGTGTTCGGAATTAACCATATTTCCGTCGTCAAAAAAAACTAATTTATTTATTTTATTAGCTGATAGTTAGTTAGTTTGAACGTTTACCTACGATTTTTATGGATAGTAGACGACAATATTATTATTAGTTAACTAATTGAACTTTCGACCAAAAACTAGTTTGTGAATCTTCGTGATTTATATGCCCGCCAAGATTATTTACCTAAAACAAATTACCCAAGTTTCCTTTTTGTGAAGTAAAATAAGATTTTCGTATGACTACACAAAAAAAATGCACGGTGTGAAAAAATAACAAGCCTACATTACCTATCACTTCAAGTAAGAAATCGACAAGTGGACTAGTGTACCCTTTGTTTTCACATCACTAATGCCCATAATGACCCATGCTTTTTTGGCACCTTTTATTTTGAATGAAGCAATTTTCCCCTCTGTTTATCGTCACTCTGTCCATGTAAGTAACAATAACTCTATAACATCATGTTGTTTAAATGAAAGTTGCATATTTATGTTTTAATAACACAAGTTAATTGATGTGTCTTCGTTATGCGGTTAATAAGCGGAATCTTTTTGTTTGGTGTTATGACAGTTATTACAATGCTATGCATTTATTATGAAGTGTTATTGGTGTATGATATTATTTATTACACAGTACACAATGTTACGGCTTCATTCTAAAGTGTTTTCATTGTATTTATCTATGGTTGAAGAACATACAGGTATGTTAGTAGGTTATAGCTACTTATTGCTTATATTACATACAGGTTTTGCTAATTACATAGATACATTGGTTTGGCACCGACTTCAAAACGACTCAAATTCCTACCCAGTGAATGACTAATGTTCTTATCATAATTATTTTGTATTTTTTTGGTATGTGGAGTGTTCAAATGTAGTTCTTTTTTTGTTAAAATGTTATTTCATACTTTTTAGTATTATATTTTTCCTCACGATGGCAGCCTCCTCCATCATGAATCTTAATCCATCAAACTAACGTTACTTTTTGCTATTTTTATAAGACTCTTACTATTTCGACTGGCTCGGTGGAACAGTGGTTAGTGACCCAGAATCACTACTTACGGTTCCAAGAGTCGTGTGTTCGTCTCTCTCCCGGGACAATTATTTTTGTGTGACGAACATTGGTATTTGTTCTGTGTCTGGGTGTGTTATTAAATATATTTAAGTATATTTATGTATCTATTGTTGTTTCTGATTTCCGTAAAACATGTGCTAGAGCTACTTACCACTTGATCAGATCAGTGTATGTGATGTTGTGAAAAAAAACATTACAATACCCAGGATTTGCCTACTTGCTCGTCAGCATTACCGCGCTAATAAATCAAATTATCATAGCAACGATTAACCGTCCTTCGATCCAAATCTCCATTCAAACATCTGTAACAATGAGATAGGTTTCTAATAGTCCAGACTAACAATAAGACCTACACAACTATTGTGAAATGTAGCCAAACGTGTCACTGCAAATTACCAGCGGCCCGCTTTGAGTAACTCTATTTTGGCATGTAATTTATACCGGGTATTGTTCTTGTGAACAATTGTAAATTGAACAGTGAAACAATGCTAGACACACACAAATTGTAAAGGTACACACACGTTCCGATTGCGGCTTAATGACTTGAGCTATAAGCGTTAATCGTTGGAATGGCGGCTGGTCCAATTGATGAGACGTTAGGGTGTGGTTAGCTGGACTGATTAGTAGTGTACTGCAGCTCGCTTTAGTAAGCTAGTAGAGAGAGAATCTTAAATGATATAAGAGTTTTCATTTTGGCGAATTGAATGAAATTGAATGTTTATATTTTTAGCTTCTTCCAGAATTTTTAGGAGATTTTACCAGCAATTCTTTTGATAAGGTAATTGATTAAAATGATTTCAAGAAGAAACACTTTTGTTTAAAATGTTACCGAAAGAAAATATTAATAATCCACTTAAATACCTACTGAGATTTTATAGTGAGAACAAATAAATTTAACTTCGTTACCTTACCTATCTCTAACCAGAGATAGTGATCGATTATTGAATATTGTGAATAAATACTGCCAAAATGATAATATAGAAGAAGTTGCATTCGTACTACAATAGTAGAAATAGATTATTTCTAACAAAACTAATTGAATAAGATTTGCATACAAATGTAAGGGCACAGCCTAATTACTTGATTGTTTAATACGTACCTTATAATTCGTTCGATTTGAACACACCCTCTCAAAGCATGTACCTTGGACTCTTACAGTTAATCGTTAAAATAAATCTTGCTACGATAATGCCGGACTAACGAGTGACGACACAATGCGACAATCGTCGGCGGCCCCTTTCATCTCGACACTTTGTCTTTTACAGTGACGTCGGTCAGCACTGGACAGTTGCTTTTTATTGTTTTGATAAATGTAAATTGTTCAAGTAATTGGACTCCGGCGCTCGATAAGTTTTGTATTCGCTTTTTGTCCGATCAATTATGGACTAGAAATATTAAGAGGCTCACTTGTTGGTTGGTTTGGTTTCATCATCTGACATAGAGCTTTATCGAGAGTCATCTAGACCATTTTTTGTGTATCTTATTACTGTAACGTTAGTTATTTTGTTAATTAATGTCATCATGTTGCCATTATGTGTTTAAGATAGGAATAAGATCTGTTACCTACATTTTTATCGTGAGTCGTAGAACCTAATATCAATATTATTATTTTGTTTCGCAAAAGTGCCCTATGCACATTAAATTAGGTTTTTTATTATTATTGACTGGCTCGGTGGAACAGTGGTTAGTGACCCAGGTTTACTACCTACAGTTCCAAGAGTCGTGGGTTCGATTCCCACTCGGGACAAATATTTGTGTGACGAACATCGGTGTTTGTTCCGTGTCTGGATGTATTATTAAATATATTTAAGTATATTTGTGTATCCACTGTTGATTCTGATACCTGTAACACAAGTGCTTAAGCTACTTACCACGGGATCAGATCAATGTATGTGATGTTGTGAAATATTTATTTATTTATTGGTATTGGAATAGTATGTACTTGACTTTTCATAATTGGAAGTGAATGCACATAAAACATCATAAAAATATGTTAAACACGTCATCCCAAAAATGTCCAACATATCAGCAGTCAATTAAATCGCGTCCAGGGCACAATTTAATCGCAGCCGCCAATCCGCGCGACCGCACTACACACGTTATTGGTTTATCGGATTCCCCGGTAATCTGCGAATTTCACAGGGCGGCCTCTTTGTTCTCAGCCGATTTGGTTTTTAAAACCATCCGCCTTTTATCTGGCCGGCGGAATCGGCTGCCGATCAGAATTCACACGAGCTATTCCGAGGAGATTTGCTTGCGATTTTTATTGATGCGTGATTACCTGTTGTAATTGTATGGGAATGAGACGGGATTTATGGCACTGGACCCGTTTGTTTTTGTTAGGATCTGTCTGTTGAGTGATGGTGATTATTGAAACGATGCAACTAAGAAATTTTGAAGATATAAGTATAGTTAGTGCTGTTAACATTAACAAAATTGCACATTAGAAAATTGAAAATGTCCGGGATATTTACCATTTTAAGCAGGCCTTCAGGGTGAGTGCGATAGGCTCAATATGATCTATTGTGACTGTCGACCTCATATTTGGATCTCACTACCGCTTACCATCAGGTGGAGTGAGGTCATCTTATATATAAAAAAACATGACGTTGTTTTGTTTAAATGAGCTTTGGGCGCTGTTGCAAGCGCCATGATCACGGCGAGAATGACTGAACAATTTTAAGGATTAAATAAAGTCACGTCTAATACTATATTAAAATAATTACTCAGTGACCTAAAGTTTCGAGCTTAGCACAAATAATTTTACCTACAGTTGGAAAACGCAGCATATTTTTATAATGTAGTATGACTGGCCCTAAGCCCTTTGGCTGGCATTTGGTAGAGCCACTAACTCTTGCACCAGTAATTGTGCGTTCGATCCCAATTTGAGAAATCTTTTGTACATTGTTCAGTGTAAACATAGGGAAGGAAATTGAATAATTGCCTAATAAAATTTAATGATACTTATAAGATAATTATTACAAATGAAGTTCTAAAGAAGGTTTATTAATTGTTTCAGATTCTTAAACGACAGATTGATTTGGGAAATCCTCGGGATGACTTAAAAGGTAAGCTATTTTATTTTCGACCACCGTACAGCTTATAAATATTTTCTGTTTACGTTAATAAACTTGATGTGCTAAAATATTAATTTCATCTGACACGAAATCGATAATGCCAATTTTATAGTCCTAAAATTAGAAAACTGTATCTTGGTCGTAAACAACATAACACTTTTGGAATTCTAAATTCTTTATAGGTGATCGACTTGGTATTTTTAAAGGTAGAATCTTAATTATTAACAATTTATGAGCATACAAAACACACATTCATATTTTAGTTCGTTAGTAGAAACTAGTCAATAATATTTAGTATTCATTAAAATCACAAATTCTGTTAGTTCCATCAGTTTAGAAGACCAATAGATTCGATTACAAAAACCAACAATTACTTTGCCTAATGAACTATAAAAATAGTAATGGAATAAATTATTCGGGCTAACTTTACCCCATACCGTTATGTTAAAACGGTTTACTGTTCGTAAGACAACAAAGTTATTTGATTGCCTTATTCTGATTGCTTGTTAGTCGGGCTTTTATTATAGAGATTTTATTTTTCTCATATAGCAACACCATACACTTTGACCCGCCCATGCTTATGTTAAAAGAACTCAGACAGGTCAGCTACGATTGGTCAGTCATTTCAGACAGATCAGCCATTATTGGTCAGTTATTTCCTAGGGAGCAATAACATAGGTCAGTTTACGTCTTAATAAGATTTTTATGATTGTCCGAGATAATAATAATTGTTTTTAAAAAGGCTGTTTGACGCGTCTATAAATAGCGAAATACTTTATTAAAACATGATTCAATATTATTAGCCATGGTATTCTACAACTACGTTTATTATACTTATTGAATTTAACGGATTTAATAAATACAATAATTATAAATATTTACGAAAGTTTTAGCTTGCACATTGTCAAGTAAGGAAATTATCGGCTCAGAATAAGTACTTACTCTTTCATTAGGAAAAGGTTTGGCCCCAGTCTACTTATTTTTTGGTTTTTTCTTTTCTGCTAAATAGTTATATGGGCTAGACTGGGGTCAAATATGTATTATCTTACTAGACAGATGTCAACATTGCATAGATAACTTTTGATTGCAACTTTTGAGGCTAATCGTACCCACACTTGAATATGGGTCTCTTGAATTATCGGTATTTACTAAAATGTCGGTTGTAATACCAAGTTCAGTCGCTTACGATAAATATGCATGTGTCGCTTACGTTAAGTTAGAAATATAATATGTGTTCACGATAATTTTAGCACTTGCTTTAAATTTGTAACGGTATTTTTTGAAGGAAAACACCAACAGGGATAGATCCGTTAAGGTTTAAAATATTAGTGTCGATTAAAAACGATTTTTGACAAAAGTGTCGCTTACGATAATTTGGCGGTAACGGCTCGACTTGTCTCTTACCACCAATAGACTAAGTAAGAGAGACAAAGCGTCGATGGCTGACTGGTTAAGGTGCAAGTGCCATGCAAGTAAATAATGTAGTGTATTTTAGATAAGTTCTAAATTTAATTTCTTTAAGTAGATTGTGTAAGTGTACCTTATGAGAAAAATAAACTATTATTATTATTATTATAAGTGATCCCCAGTTTCAACCCGCCACGTACCTATAGTGATAGTACGTGGCGTACATATGATTTTCAAATTTGAAATTCATAATGTACGATTATTATTCGACGCTTTAATGGTGAAGGAAAACGTCGTGAGGAAACCTGCACACCTATGAAGAAATTAAAAGGTTGTGTAGTCGACCAAACGCCCTTGGCCAGCGTGGTTGATAAGGCCTGGTCGCCCTAGTTTAGGGTAGGCACGTGCCCCAGCAGTGGGAACGTATATGGGCTGATGATGAGACATTAAGCTGTTTATTCAATGGGTTTGTCTTAAGCCTCATACAGAGTCAGTAATTTGAATGTTGGTTTAATATTTACGATTTCATTGTATGAGGTACAGATAATATTGGTTGATTTTCAATCTTGTTTTATGTTCGAACAAACCAGATTGTGCACGTTGGCATATTTTATAAACATGTCAATATACAAAAGATTATATTCAATCATTCAAATGAAAGCATATCTTTTTTTGTTATTTTTATGAACTGTAAGGTGCTATTGCGAAGAACAAAAATATTATTCGATTATGTGTAATCTTTATTAAGGTTTATGCACAGGTACCACCCATGTACTAAGTGGGAATATTTATTTTGGATCGCTTGTATCGCTTTGCACTTTATCTAAAAAAATAGTCGTACATCAATAAAAATTCAATACATTACCGAAGTTTTGTGGAATTGTTTGCCAAATAGCAATAACATAACGGGCAACATTCGGTAGCGAAACACCTGCTCCTTAAAAATTGCTTTCAAAGAACTAGCCAAATAGTGGGGGAGTAAAGGAAAAAAAAAGGAAACCAAACCCATCGGATCGCAATCTTTAGCCATTTGCTAATTACAACGGACGGGAACCTTTGTGGACGGTTTGTGTAGGAACCGCTTTGCAAAAAGATTTCGATGATTAAGGGAGAAAGTTTAGTGAATGCTAGTTGCTACTGTGTACACCGTTAAATTTTAGTGGTTTAAGAGTTCGCCATTTTGTTGAATTCGTAGCTAAATCGAAAGCTTATGTAAATTAACAACCCGTGTAATGCTTATTTTTCTGTTATTTTTCCCAAAAAATCCAACAGCTATACGGAATTAAAACTATAATTTACTAGATTATTTAAGACGACAAGTGTCGAAAAGTAATTAATTCCGAAATATTAACACAGCTCAATAAAATCAACGTGAAATATTCCATAATTCCGTCGATTAAGTTGATTAATAACGCTAACACAATGGCTAGATAGCCTTGTTCGGTCAACGACTTTTGACAAAGCTAGACCATGCGTCGCCTGCACGATCATCGTGAGAAAAAAAAAAAGAATCGTATCCAAAAGAAACTCATAATATTACCATAATCGTGTTTTACCTCAATAAATATTCGTTCTGTGTCAAATCCGCTTTTAAACCAATAATTTTGTCACACAATACAAAAGTATTGGGTCGACGAGGTTCAGATTTTAATAATCTTACCAATTACTTAATACCGTATTTTCAAACGCTCGTTCCGAATAGGGAATTTAAAAGCACCGTATGAAATCAATTTAATATTTTTCTGATATTAACACGATGTTATGTTTATTTATTTGGCGATTTATACATTTTTAATGAAGCTCAATTGGTTAAATTTGAAATAGAATTTAACACTGTCCGCTCTAATAATATGTTTACTTAAAAATAGTTTTGCTACAAATGTGTGGTAAATTAAGCAAAACCCGTTTTCTACCCGTTTTCCCACCCGAACCCATTTTTCCAACGAAAACTTTTCACGATAATATGCCAGCGCTAGTACAAAAACATATTAATAAGTGGATACTTATTATTCGGTAGAAATTTATAGCACTAAAAAAACTTATTTTGCACTCCTAAGAAGCTATGGTATTGTTGAAATAATATACGAACTTGATTTCTAATTTATGGGCAAGGTCGCGATTTGCATCTATTAATTCTTTTATATTTTTAACAATATAGTAAAAAACTCTGCATTTCATATTTCTAACTACTCATAGCTATGCAAATGTTAATGGAAATGACTGATTTTTAGTCATAATAACGGTAAATTATTCAGAATTAGCATCGTATTTTATTTACCACAATAGTGGAAGAATATGTCCCCATAAATTCGTAGTATACTATGACCATACTCTTATATATAAACTGTATTTCACACATATTAATAAAGATGGATGATTTTAAACTTTTGTGAAATAAAACGATAAATCTTCAGTATTAAATTAGGCTTCATTGTAAATGCGCATCATTTATAGATGCTAAATGGGAAAAGCTATGAACATATTAATTTAAACGGATGAATTTCATTTACACATTAAAAAAAATACATGTGGCTCTTTGTGTGAGCATTTTTATCATTTCAAGTTCATTTGAATAGTTGCTTAATTTTTAATTGTTATTGAATAATGATATTGTTATAAATAATTCTTCTATCAATGAGTGAATGATAGAACTTATCAAATACATTATGACTAAATACAACTCAACTGACCGTCATAAAACTAACGGGGATTAAAAGTTATTTCAAATCAATTCAGCAATTGTTTAGAACAACAACAACAATTATTCTATTCTATTCTTTACACACGCAAGCATCAAAGTAGTAAAAAGTTAGACCAAAAACCAATAGGCAAAAAAACTTACTTTAAGGAAATTGAAAGTATTTACTTGAAAGTTCGTATGCACAGTGGTACACGCACACTCTAGTTCAAACACTATTTGTAAATGTTACTCCCGTCTCGTCTCACTGTGTGGCAATAAAAATTGTAAAATATAAATGGACAGCGTTGTATAAAGTAGCATCCATCCCTCGGCGTCGATAAACTACCGATCACTTTATTGTATCTGCCTTGAATTATGCCGACTGCCGGCGCCTTTGATGTCGTGTAGAGTAAGCGCGGAACAGACGCGTCATTGTTTATGGATCTCTGTTTTGTGCCTACTTTGAATACGATACACATACATTGGTCTATAAACAGACATATAGATCCCTTATGGCCTACAAGTCCATGGATTTCTCAAATAAAGCTTTTGCAAGAAGTGCGTGATACAGAATTTTGTGGTCATAACTTTTCGCTTAAAGAATCGGGAGCTTTTATTTATATTACTTCCGCTTCCGTACGTTCTACAAAATACTAATTCGTGAGACGCCATTCATGACCATTTTATTTTTATGTTCACTTCACTCAAACCTGCGAAAAATTATTACATAAATACTATAACAATCCTTATTGGATAGTTGTTGTTTAGAAAAAAATAGTCATAAATTAGTAAGCTGAAAACAGAAGCAATTGTTAATATGCACTTGCATAATAGGTGAAACAACTTTAAGTATATCAAATATGCAAGCGGATTCAATTTGATATTTTCGATTTCCAAAATGTTTGATTTTAAACTTTCGCGTTCCATTACACTGAAATAAGTCTTTATGGGTCTTCACGCGATATTACGTCGGGCAGTAAGTAGCTATGTAATTTTGCTACTCCTAATATCGCGTGAAGACCCATAAAGACTTATTTCAATTCCAAAATGTTGTTTCCAACTTTTTTTATTTTGCACCCACTGGTTGATCTTTGAGCAACACTACCCGTATATTGGCGGTAGGCTTTCTTTGTGAATTATTGCGGGTTCCGCACACTGGGCCGGACCCGCGTCAATACCTTAATGGCCCGCCGTGTTTTCACCTGCGGATCTCTAAAAAGTAAAAAAGATACGCCCGTTTGGGAAATAGGAAAACGATTGCAGATATCTTTCCGTAGCGTGGTTTGAGATTACTACCAATGAGGGTGACTATGTTTTTTTAAAGTGTGCCGGCGAAGTTAGTAAGGGCTATATCCAGGTAAGGTACGTAGGTATCTATATTATCTATGGTTAAATTTTTCAAGTGTATTTCTAGGTTTGATGATTTGTGTTTGAATGTACACCGCTGCATATGATATTAGTACTTACTTACTGCTACTAGGTACTAAAATGATGCAATAGTATGAATATTTTTATTAACAGTTAAAGTCAGTTCATCATATTATGTGGATCTCACTGCAGTGAGATAGATGATGAGATGGACCTGATGGTAAGCTGCAGCTTACCATTAGGCGGAATCAGGTCATCCTGTAAGCCATTTATAAAAATTTACAGGGAAAGGCTAGCTACCACAAATTTACCTGCTTATAAAATTTTATTGATGCTAGTTACTACTTCTACTACTTAGTAATTAAATTAGTACTCGTTAATAATCTGACACAATCCACAATCGAACACACGACCTTTTGCACGTGTATTCAGTAATTCTCATCCCTCTAGGCTACAGCGCTATTGAGATGCACTGCTGCAATTAATACAAATCTTGTTTATTTTATATGCCAGTGTCCCTTGTTGAGTTTAATCGGTTAATCAATATTGATTAAGATTATGAAGTGTTATCTGTATTTCTAAAGATTATGTTTACATTAGCGTTTTATAAGAGAAAAGTATAGAATAAAAAATCGTCAAATCTGCATGAAAGATGAATGAGAATGAGATGAAATGTAATGTGAAAAGTTGTAATAATTATTTGTCATGAAAAAAAGAATACGTTTCAGCATATTCAAGCAACACTAAACCATTATGCAGGAATACTTTGAGTCTCTACCTACACGATACGGTTTCATTTGTTACAACATTTCCACATTAGCAAGTTTATAGAAAAGACAGAAAAATATTCATGAAAATCGCATTTTTTACTTATAGTTTACATTGCCATCCTTTTTCCTTTCGAATGACCACTGCCTTTGCAATAAATTAAAAATTCACACAACCCAAGATGAACGCCACCTCAAACCAATATCAATTTACAAAATCGACTAGAAAGGGTGTACCGAAACATATCTTAAGTGCTACTTGAAATTTTTATATGTATTTTAACGGACCAACCAGTATAAGTTGACCCTTTACACAGTAGCGCTCTCTCCGTACCGCCTTGTCGTTTTAGTTTAGTCCGGGGGTCGAAAGGTCCCGGTAAGCTGGCGGTTATACATCACTCCCCAAGAAGGGGTTCGAGATTTACAACCCTTTGGCCGCAGATTTATGTGCCGTATTCAACCCCACACATGCAGAAAAGATCGCGTTTCTTTATTTTATAAATTATCTACCAAAATAGTTTGAGTCCGTTTCCAATCCCGTGGGGGTATTTAAATTTTTTAGTGGGTGCACGTTTTCGCTTAAGTCTTTTTATAGATGACTGTACTTTTAACAAATTAGTTTATTTACAGTAGGTACATATTTTGCGATATTGATTTTTATTTGACAGAAAAAAAGCATAAGTTATTTTATATTATTATTTTAAATGAAATAAACAGTTTTAAACCTAACTGCGGAAAACTCTCTTATTATTATTATTTCCTGGTTGACTGTCAAAAAAAATTATGTTATGATTATTTTTTATCAGCCACCCTTTTTTGGCTAATAATCCTTCAACCATTTTGTTCAAATCTTATCAATATAGGTATTAAGCTTTTTTATAACTTTAGCTGCTAACGCTACACATAAAAACTGTTAATATCTGACTAGATAATAAATAGACTTGACCAAAAATTGTGAATAACATTTTTTTTTATTTGTGCAAACTTTTTTTGGTGCATATAATCTGGTTATATATTTAATATATTCATTTATTTTGGTACATAAACATACTCGTAATGACCTAATTATAACAGAAATCAAATAAACAGAACACACAACCTAAAACTGAATCTAAAATCTAAACTACAAGCTAAATCACACACAAACTCCCGCCAGGGTCCAACCGAAACTAATTAAAAATCTATTCCCAGTTAGTACACTGGCGTGCACTAAATACGGGATATCTGAACTCATTACCGGGGCCGGGGCATGTTCCGCCTATCGATGCCGGTTAATTTTCCACCAAGTGTAATTACCGTGTCTCGCTTTGTTTTTGCTACTAACTTTATTTGCATAGTTGGGAGGGAATGTATCTCGTTCGCTGGGATAGAGGAAACCGTGGAGTGGAGAGTATTGAAAATAATGTTTATTATACCAGAGCCGCTCTAAGTTGGCCGATTTGACACATGTCAGACTGACTGCACTAGTGAGGGACAACGGTAAAATTGCCGAAGTATATAAGTAACAGTTATTTCCACTTTATAACCAAACAAGGTCTAATAGGGTATTTTTATGAAAATCAGTAAGATTTATGTAAAAAATAAGGCGTCCGACCGATTTCGGCCATGGCGGCCGATCTCAACTGAGATCAGCCAAGTGCGCAGGACATATTATAGTGCACAAGTGTGCGCGCAAACACAAGTGCACTCTCTATTCCCTTACTCTCATAATTCGGTGAGACGGCAATCCGACATGACCGATGAGAGATCGGGCGCAGGACCACCGGCTTAACGTGCTTTCCGAGGCACGGGCGTTCAACCGCCAACTTCCTAACTCCGGGCTGAGTAATTTCATTACAGAAAAACTTACACAAATTTTGCCCGACCCCGGACTCGAACCGGGGACCCCTCGGTCCTTACGCAACGCTTGCTACCAATAGACCAACGAGGCAGTTAATATTTCAGATACAGATTTATGTAAATCAATATTATAAATGAAATCGAAACTTAAATTTTTGGCGAAATGAGACTACAAAAGACATTTAAAGTTGGGTGGGCAAGTCCATTTCAAAATTGCGAAAATCATTTAAAATTCCTTTGTCATCTTATTAATAACAGAATTAGTCACAACTTTCATTATGAAAACAAACTTCTTAGGCGCTGCATACAACAAACTAACGTGTGACGTCACACGCCAGTCGACATTTGTATGGAGCGTTTTTGAGCTCGCCCAAATAATGTGCAATTAAAATTGTAATATCTCGTAGAGTTATCCAGATATCAAAGTGATACTTTCAACAGTGTCTTTGTGTTCGAGTGGTCCATCCAACTATATCAAAATAAAAAAAATATCAAATACCCTATTATAACATTTTTTTATTAAAAACATTTATTCACATCCAGAAGATTGAATTGAAGTTTCTTATTTAAAAATATATTTATTTTTAAAATACAATACTTATTAAATCCTTCATCCTATTTCTAAAAAATGCCTGGTGAGTATTACCCATTACGTCACTATGAAAACGTGTCAAACGGCGTAACCTTGTAAAAGCGTAATGCAGATTGGAAATTTTTCGTTTTCTTTTTATAATTCAATTATTTTAAGTAATAAAAGACAAATAATTAGATAATTAGGTGCATTTGACATTTTGAATTAACGTCTTATTTTTAAAAGTTGTTTTTTATGATTCGCTAAATATGTTCCTCTTAACAAGGATAAATGCAAAATATAAAATAAAAAGTGTCAAATCGGCCAACTTAGAGCGGCTCTGGTATAGGTGGTAATTTTTATGACATTTCTATTTTGTTTTCGGTCTATGCATGTTCTGCTGGTACACTTCTGTTAAGAAGAAAGTCTGTTAATAATTTTGACTTCTACTCTTTCATACAGTTTAAAGGTAAAAGTATAAAATAAAACTAAATAGTTTGCTTTTTTGTTTCATTTAGTTTAATTAAAACCATTCTAGGTTAATGGGATTCCACAACATGTATAAAATATTTTTTTATCAGTCTAAAACAAACATACACTCAATCAATACTCACTGAAACCATGACTGTTATCTTATAAGGGGTTTCCTCTTAAGGTCCAAACCTTAAAAAGTCTTACTTGTCGTTTAACAGGCATACTCAGACATACGCACACCAAAGTAATCCTTCAAGGGTTCCATAATTTTTCTTTTAGGATCCAAACCCCTAAAAAGCGTGTAATCTAAAGAACCAGCTCTACACATCTCATTGTGCGCGATGTAGAGCTCCAGAATAAGCTAATAGAGACATTGTTCGGCGCTCGTTAGGACGATCTGATGCGCTGCCGGGGGTCCCGCCGCATCTCCAGAGGGATCTAGGGTTCCTTAACAAACATTCGCATTGTTGCCGTTTGATTGGAGGATTAGAAGGGTACTGTACCAACTAGCTTAGATTTCTTACAAGTAGAACTAACCCAACTGGGCTACGGCTTCTTGTAAGAAAGAAACAAACAAAGTAATCCCATCAGGGTGCAATTATTTTTTTTAAATACTATTGACATACAGATATCCGAACAGCATAATAATCCTGAGGAGGTTCCAAAAATTTCCTTTAAAGGTCCAAAACCCTAGTAAGTGTGTAATCTAAAGAACCAACTCTACGTATCTCATTGTGCGCGATGTAGAGCTCCAGAATAAGCTAATAGAGACATTGTTCGGCGCTCGTTAGGACGATCTGATGCGCTGCCGGGGGTCCCGCCGCATCTCCAGAGGGATCTAGGGTTCCTTAACAAACATTCGCATTGTTGCCGTTTGATTGGAGGATTAGAAGGGTACTGTACCAACTAGCTTAGATTTCTTACAAGTAGAACTAACCCAACTGGGCTACGGCTTCTTGTAAGAAAGAAACAATGCCATCAGGGTTCAATTATTTCTTTTAAATACTATTGACATACAGATATCCGAACAGCATAATAATCCTGAGGAGGTTCCAAAAATTTTCTTCAAAGGTCCAAATCCCTAGTAAGTGTGTAATCTAAAGAAACAACTCTACGTATCTCATTGTGCGCGATGTAGAGCTCCAGAATAAGCTAATAGAGACATTGTTCGGCGCTCGTTAGGGCGATCTGATGCGCACCGCCGGGGGTCCCGGCGCATCTCCAGAGGGATCTAGGGTTTCTTAACAAACATTCGCATTGTTGCCGTTTGATTGGAGGATTAGAAGGGTACTGTACCAACTAGCTTAGATTTCTTACAAGTAGAACTAACCCAACTGGGCTACGGCTTCTTGTAAGAAAGAAACAATCCCATCAGGGTTCAATTATTTCTTTTAAATACTATTGACATACAGATATCCGAACAGCATAATAATCCTGAGGAGGTTCCAAAAATTTCCTTTAAAGGTCCAAAACCTTGGTAAGTGTGTAATCTAAAGAACCAACTCTACGTATCTCATTGTGCGCGATGTAGAGCTCCAGAATAAGCTAATAGAGACATTGTTCGGCGCTCGTTAGGGCGATCTGATGCGCACCGCCGGGGGTCCCGCCGCATCTCCAGAGGGATCTAGGGTTCCTTAACAAACATTCGCATTGTTGCCGCTTGATTGACTCAGGATTAGAGGTAGTGTGCTAGTTGGGTGAGGTCTACTAGTAAGGAAGAAAAATGTTCCCCTGTTGTATTTATGTTAACTTAAATTGAGAATACAAAAAAAAGTTAATTCAAAAGTTGTTTTCACTTTTTATTATTTTTAACCAAAGACAAGAACATAATATTAAGTTCAGTACTGTAAGAACGAAAATCCTGCTTTTCGTAGTCGTGTAAAATAACTTACTATCCACATAACCCATAAATTGTTTTTTTTATAATGTACACCGCAAAACACAGTTGCCAGCATTCTTACTCCACCATATAAGCCATTCATAAATTTTTCAAACGTTACATAAATATTAACCTCACAAAGTTTTCAATGCAAGTGAAATATCAGTTCTGCATCCGAATCCCGATAATATTTGCGACCTACTTCTTAGGGGAACGTTCCCGGGCTAAGCTTGCAGTATGAATTTCTTTGCTTGTGTGCAGTGTATGCAAATATTCGGCCTCGATAGTTGGCAAGGTAATATTTATACAATGTAAGAGGATGTTCAGAGATGAAATGGGACTTTAAAATCTATGCTTAGCGGTTGTGCGGACATTATACAAATTATCTATGCTCACATTACTATGTTTCGCGTTACTACATTTGTTTGTATGTAAGGTTGAATGTGCAAAATTCTCAAAGTACTGGTTCCAAAAAAAATTAACACAATGGTTTCTTTAATACCTACTATTGTTATAAAGCTTAAGTTGTTTCTTCAATAAAAGCAGAAGAAGATAGAGACGGAAGTGGAGAGCATTTAGGGGGGATATGTCCAATAGTGGACTGCGAAGGTTTATGATGATGAATATAGAAAACAGGTATATTTTAGAACAGAACTTGACAAGCATTTTAAATGCTGGTGGCATTACATACATTTTGTCGGGGAATATTTAAGCTTTTCTTGCTAATCTACTTAAGCGAAGTTGTTTATCGTGTACTACTACCAATTTCCGATGATTGCTGACCACTAACGTTTAGTCATTCGTAGAATTTAGTCCATAGTAGCTCTTACGTTTGATATACTTATAATAATTCGGAGTAATACTGGTATAAGCAAACAGGAAAAAAATATTTTGCATAAAAACTCTATAAAAAGTAGTACAGAAGAATAATTGGCAAAAGCATAGACTTTTACTATTGTAAATGACATCAACATGCGTAAAGAGAACAGAATAAAAACAAGCTAATTTCAATTCAAACACAGCTCTGCCAAATATAACTTGTACACTACCCATAAAATCGGAATAAAGCTTGCGTCACACCAATAAATTAGTCAATTAGAGATATAATTACGTTAAAAAACCACTTTTAATGTGCCCAGGAGGGCATACGATTGAAATATAACGTGGACCATTAAAAACGAAATGCGAGTTCCTAATTGAGCCACAATGACAGGGGACGGATAAAACACTCGGATGTATGGAAATAGAATGTATAACAAACAGATGTTGTGATTGTGAAGAGTTTCGGGTAACGGGTTGGGATGGGGGCACACTAGTGTAGATGCTCATCTCAAGGGTTCTGTACCTAAAAAGAAACGAATCTTTGTAGAGTCACTTTGTTGATTGTATCAACAAATCAAAAATGTCTTTATTTATATAGGCAATTTACATGCACCTGTAAATCTTGATATATGTCTTGATACACAAAAAATCCTTTTCCTCAGGAACACTTGAAAGTCCCTTAACTTGTCACTGCGAATAAAACTTGTCTTTAGTCTCCTGAAACTGAAAAAAATAACGCAGCATCATTTTAGATTCAAGGGGCAAAAATAAATAAAAATATATTATCTGAGATAAGAAGCTAAGTTCGAAAGTGCATCTAGATATAGGAGGAAGAAAAATCGTCACATTAGGGTTAAAGTGTATTTTATTCCTAAACATATGCAAATGTCACCAATAGGCAAAAGTATGCAGCGTGCAGAATGTACCAAAGGTTCATTATCTACCTATTTACTTAATCCTATGCACAAAATATACAACAGAGGTAGTGGTAAAATTCAAGCAAACATAATCAAAATACTGTGTACACCCGCCTTATAACCCTACAATACCGCACTGAACTTTTTTCTCTTAATTGTCATCTACTATTTATTGTTTCAAAAAGCGTTTCAGGTTTCACTGCACTAATTTTGTAACAAAAAGAGACAGCCGGTCCCGGCATAGTAGGAAGTGGTTAAAATTAACCCTAAACTGCCACCGATTTGTTAATTGTCGCGGTACTTTTTGGCGGCGTTATTTTTTTGCTCCGTGATATTTATGATTCAAATGGCCTAAAGAGACCGAGGGTTGACGCTTATTTGAATTTTATGAGACTTATTTTTGACAATTCTTAAGGGGTTAGTTAGCACGGGATTTTTGAAATAGAATTTAAATGACGACTTTTCTTTCTTCTTTGATTTTTAATTGATTTGTTACCTTTGACAGCTATTTAATTGTTAAATTGTTATTGAGTATAGTAATAATATTTTTTTTTTATGAAGGTACAAATATACCAACAGTATAAGTTACTGTATTCAACTTTAGTAATATTCGAATGCCTTTCATTCTTCTAACCCCAAAGGTTTGCACTCTCTCATAAAAAAAAAACGAATTTACTTAGAGTGTAGAATATTTCATCTCGATAGCATATTTTTACAAACTATCGTGCTCACTATCACAGACAACTTATCCACTGTTTATCAGATTCCAATCTCAAGTTTATCTCAGGTCGACCAGTTTTGTCCAAGCTCTTATATCCCTTGATCCTTGCGTTATGTCTCAGCTGGATTACTAAGGCAATCTAATCAAACTTCGAGAATATTCTACGTTTACACGATCTGCGAGATTACGAGTCTGTGTAATTTGGAACACAATATTGTGTTTGTGTTATGTTTAGTTGGATCATATAACCTACGCCGGTATTTTAGGGTTAGTTTAGTGGTTTTTGTATAAATTAATGCTTTTCGTTGAATAACTTTAAAAACACTTTTTTTTTTCTTCTTTTCTTTACGTGATTTTTAATTAATTGTAGTTAGCTTATCTTAGTAAATAAAAAATATGTTGTACAAGTTTACTTATAACTTTCTTCTTTCTTTCTCAAATTTCTTAGACCCAGATATAAAATACCTCATTCTATATGCACGAATACTCGTTCTAATCTATCGAGTCTTGCATACTAATACAAACATTTGCCGTTCATTAATAGCCCGCGACCATTGGAGCTAATGAGAATAAAAAAACGTAATTTGTTCTCAGCGGAAACAAAAAATAAATCGCATAATAAATCGGTCCGGAGCCCGCCTTTTCTCGATATTTTCAGCCGAACGCCGATAAAACTATAAAATTATCTTCGTACCGTCTTGTAGTTTCGGAGATAGCGAATAAACAAGCGTTTTTTATTTATATGAATTATTTTATTATGAAGTACAATAAAATCTTTGTCTATTTCTAGTGGGTGTGGTGCGTTTTGATCATTGAATGGTACCGCTTTTTGTTAATTAGTGCAGACATTCAGTATGATTGAGATTGATACAAAATGATGACCTAACATTGATTGCTTTTTGTATTATTGGCGCCAAAATATGTTTCAACTTTATTTAGACTGTAGTGGTTAAAACTGACTTTTTGAAAACCTATAAAAGAATCATACTTTTTTACTACTTTTCGGTATTGACCAAAAAATATAATATGTTTACCTTCTGTTCAACAATGATATATATCAAACGCAGTAAGCGAAAATCCCTTAAAAAATATTCCATTAGCAATTTCCTAACAAGAAATCCTAACTATCAACACCATTTGGTCGGTGTATACGAAAATTATGAGTTACTGCCGTGGTCTGCAGTCGTTCAACATATAAACGCCCAGTCTCTAAACTATTTATAATATTATAATAATTTCTCGCTCCAATTATTTGAACGGTGACACGTTTTATTAGTATATATACGATTGTTGTGCTTAACCCTCAAATAAATAATGTTTCCTTTTTTTAATTCCGTCTGTGTTATAAACAACATTTTTGACTTTCTGATGCGTTGTAAATAATATAATTTTGTCATAAGCAGATGACAGGAACACGGGTGTTTACATAACACGAGTGGCAAGTGGCTTCATTCTCAAGTTGATTTAGATTTCCAATGCTTATTCCTTTTATTTTTGGGAAGCATTGGAATATAGTTTACGATTGTGACGCCCCAATGTATAATTCCGTCGTGGAATTTATGCTGTTTACTTTTTATGATGTGTTTAATTGCTTTAATCGTGGTATAACTATCTAAAAGAACTGTGCAATCTTAGCCACAGTTACAAATGCTCTCGTTTTCTTATTTCGTCGCTCAATGTCTATCTTACAAACTCATACTTTATACCTGTCAGCAAGGGCATTATAAGGGGTCATTTAGTCAATTTAAAAGCTAATAATTACTTTTTGTAAAACTGTCATAATTTAGTTAAACCAAGTTTTACGGGTGACTGTGTAATTAAAAGTTTTCTTTCAGTGTATTGTTTGCACAAATTAAAGACAATACTATAATATAGTTAATCTTTGTTTTTAAATAAACTTAGTAAAACATGTATTAATGACATGACTAAATATTAAAAACATGAATCGATTACGTCTAAAAGTCGCAGCAAACATATCAAAACGGAAAAAGATCGTCACCGTATTGCGAGGCGGTTACGTTACGATTCCGATAAGGGCTTATAAATAATTACAGTGAGGAGTTTAATACAGAGTACAGTAGCGCTACCATGAGTTAGCTATCGAAAACTTACGTACGTTAAAAACCTATCGAACTGTTTTTTCATACTAATGACTTTAGTTCTTAGCGTTACCACTAGGGGCGCTGTAAATTTTTTCATAGACATTTTTTACACAGGCGATATCTGGCACTTTTAAACTCATGGTTGCGCTACTGAAAGGAAGTGTTGATACGTTTACGTTCCGTTTACTAGTTGCTATGTGTGTTACAACCTTAAGTACCTACAGGCTTAGTCGTAATAATCGCCATAGTAAGAGTAGGAAACCTCGCCTGGGCAGACTAATCAAACTTGTCCGACGCTCTAGCTTACGTATTGTGTCGTTAAGAGCGATTGCTTAAAGCTGGGGGTACACTGAGGGCAAATATAATTAATTATATATTAACGTATGTTATTTTTTGAACGAACTGTGTTAAATTATTTCAGCAAGAGAAAAATAAAATAAATATTTGGGATATCTACAGGTAACATATTCAAAATATATCGGGTAACATCAAGTAGTAATCGTCATCACCCCAAAATGTAGTCCGCAGCTGGACATAGGCCGAATGCCATTTGAGGGGCAAATGATAACCACTCCCCCCAATTCTGATGATATGAACATGTTTCAAGAAGTAATGTTCACTTATAAATAAAAGCCTATAATAACTACCTTAAATGTACTTAGTAAAACGTCAGTGCCATCAGATAATTGCAATTAGGCGAAATTGTGTTCACGATTCAGGCAATCAAACAATTTTGATGATGATACGAACAAGTTTGAAGTAATATTCACTGAAAAATAAAAGCCAATAATAATCTTACCACAGTGTAGCTGAAATAACATCCAAGTCTTAGTGTGTCCCCAGCTTTTTAAGTAGTCTCATAGAATTAGCGCTCTCCTCAGCCAATAATACCGCGTAATCCGAACTTATTACTACCCTCACTCATTGTCGCGTCGGTCTCATAAGAGGGTCACAATGCAATATTTTGATAGCTTATGTTATAAGGCTCTACTTGTCTCACCATAATAAGGTATTGTACGTCTAAAGTATGTGATATGTGTAAGGGTGTTCGTGTTTGCAGATGTATGGCGTATTATCCGCTAAGAACGTGCAAATAAGGCTTTGGCATGTTAGTCCAGTGATTTAAGCTTAAATTAGGTAAGAATCTCGGAATTCGTGATACCTAGCTGTAAGTCTGTAAATACTTAGATATTGACACCCTAAAAGTGGTCTCAAAACCTACATATGGTAGGGTGTACGCAACTATTAAATTTTCAAAGTCAAATGTCACAAATATCAGTTTTATGAACTTTTGAGCGAAACGGGAAGTTTTATCATAAAAGTGTGTAGGAGAAAATTGCTTATCATCTTATTATCTATAAAAATTGTCTCTACGTTTTATTCCTAAGATTCACCATTTCAGAGATACAGCGATGCAATTAGTTGAAAAAGTTGTATTTTCAAAAGCTTTCAGACCCCCGTGCGATTGTGCTAGACAGTTAAAATTTTCACAACTGATGTATTTCAGTAGCCTCTATAACATCTAATACTAGAAAAAGCTTAAAACCAATGTTTAAGTGGGTTCTCATACAAAAACTATGGTTTTTTTTTCTCACACTTGGCCGGTTTTTAACGTGGTTACCCCAGTAAACCTATTCCAGACGACACCTTTTATACGTGAAGAACACGTTGTTCATATGGAAGCCTAGTTAAATAATTGTTTTATGTTGTTTTTAGTACTATACATATACGTTTCAGTACATTTAAACCGCTTATTATGGGTCAAAAAGTAAGAAATAACCAATTATTAGAATTTCTGTTTGAAGTATAACTGAAAAAAAATACATTTTCAAAATGATAACTGTCCATCTAACTCTATTATGAACGTGAAGATCCATATTAACCAAATTTAATTTAATGAAATGCAGAAATCTTAAATCTTCTGAATACTGAAAACAACACAAAACAATTATTTAACTAGGCTTCCTTATAAACAACGTGTTCTTCATGTATAAAAGGTGTCGTCTGGAATAGGTTTACTGGGGTAACCACGTTAAAAACCGGCCAAGTGTGAGAAAAAAAAACCATAGTTTTTGTATGAGAACCCGCTTAAACATTGGTTTTAAGTTTTTTCTAGTATAAGATGTTATAGAGGCTACTAAAATACATCATTCGTGAAAATTTTAACTGTCTAGCAAAATCGCACGGGGGTCTGGAAGCTTTTGAAAATACAACTTTTTCAACTATTTGCATCGCTGTATCTCTGAAATGGTGAATCTTAGGAATAAAACGTACAGACAATTTTTATAGATAAATAGAAGATAAGTAATTTTCTCCTACACACTTTTATGATAAAACTTCCCGTTTCGCTCAAAAGTTCATAAAACTGATATTTGTGACATTTGACCTTGAAAATTTAATAGTTGCGTACACCCTACAATATGTAGGTTTTGAGACAACTTTTAGTACGTCAATATACAAGTATTTACAGACTTACAGCTGGGTATCTCGAATTCCAAGATTTTTTCCTAATTTGACTGGACTATGTGTATTGATTTGTCGAACATGACATATTGTAAAAACAGTGATATTCATTCGCTAAGGTTTATAAAAATAAAGAGTTCATTTTAAGTTGGCGTTATTGTTTTAATTTCACAGTCGATTTTATGTTTACCTGGGGAATTAAATACTTTTTTGAACTTAAGGTGCTTCCTGTTAATATAATCCCACCAAAAACTTTCTGTAAAAAACTAGCCATGTCTCGATGGGGTTACCTGTAATTTATCTATAAAAAGTAATGAAATCTCTACTAGACAAAGTCGTGCCAAGTCAAAGGTTCCTTACTGCGATTTATTTATAATTATACTTACTTTTGCGTGTCTTGACTGTTGAATATTCTTTATGTATTTATATGTTGACACCTTACAGTACTATATATACATACGTACTTACACTCGTCAAATTTAGACTACATAGCTGATATTAAAATAGTATTATAACAAATTGAATTACCTAATAACAAAAACAAATTTTAAAAAATGTCACCTACTTCATTATAAAAGTAAAACAAACAAAATTAAAACATCTATCACAAAATGGCCCCAATACTAGCCCTTAAAACAACAACCCGGCCAAAGCTCAGATTGTTCCCGAAACAGTCAAACAAAGTTCACAAACCCTTTGAAAATAAGTCCCTTGATGTAAATTTGAGGAAAACCAATATCTGGCGGTAATGCTCTGCGCCGACAACTTTGTTCAGGACATAGACGTCATTCAGAAGGCGGCAACTGCCCTTTTATTTTGTGGTGTACAATAATTATTGTTATCGTTAATCGAGATAATCAAATACGTCAATAGTATTCAAATATAGACATAGACATGCGAAGAAAACTAAAAAGTAAAAACAAAAATTGGATTACTTGTAGGATTGGTTCAATTCATTTAATATTGTTGGTGTGACACAAAGCTAGTGAATGAGGTTGTAAATCTTGCAGTCAGTATGACCGAACTTGAGCATGCTTAAAAATCATAATAAGCGCACCCATAAAAATAATTTTCTTATCTGAATTACGTGTTTTATGCAATTTTAAATACCACAAGTTTATAAACCTACTATACTACTATTACATTTAACTGTATTAAGTCCCCATGACAATTTAAAATGCCACTACCACATTCTACATTTCCCTACACCCAGCCAACGCAAAGAAAAGGGGAGTCTGTCATAATCTCTAATATTCCCGGCTCTCGATCATAACAGCCGAGCCACAAAGGTGACGTAATAACAACCACTAATCCGCTATTGTGGCGCCATCTCTTGACAGATTGCCGGCAACATGAATGGAGATTACGCGTCCCCGCCACTAGGGGCGCTTTGTCCCCTATTATGGGGAAAGTCTATTGTGTTCGCGTTTCGGGGATAATTTGTTTTTCGAAGTTTCAGTTTGAAGTTTAATAGATTTTCGCGCTTGGCGCGCGGGTTTAGAATGGATTAGAAACAAATGCTAGCTACACTTGTACTTAGATGTACTGCCCCGTGAAATCTGGAGGGTGTCGTAATAGACAACTTAAAAAAAACTTTATAAAAGAAAAACACTTTCCTTATATTTTGGTGTGAACAAAGCGTGTAAAAGTACTTTGTGACTGGAGTATGTTGTTGATCACCAGAAACAAGAAAGTCAAAGTGTGTACGAACTTTAGTCAATAAAGTAAAAGTGCTTTTTTTAAGCTTTATTAAGCTAACACTTCATACTTCATTCCCCGAATAACATCAACTATGTTAACTTGAGATTCGAACCCGACCTTTTCCTACCCTACCACCGATCAACAATCAATCGACACCACCATACCACAATAATTATACCTACTAGTACCACCCCCTCATTTTAATCCCCCCACGCGAAATGTTTAACCCGAAATTATCGAGTGCTAGAGAGGTGTCGTGCGATGATGGATCGAGGCAATAATTGCGTCGTTGCGTCGTCGCAATTCGTCAAGGGTTATTGATGGGCTCTTAGGGTAGGTAGCCATTGTTTTTTAGGTCATCTATACCTTGGATTAGGGAGCTTTCGTTATAGGTACCTTTTGGTCGGGTAATGCACTTGTTGTGTTTTTGGAAATGTAATTTAGTTATAATTCTAAAATCAAATAATCTACATCAAAGCAATGTTTTGTGGTAGCGAATAAACATGAAAACCACTGGTCCGATATAAATTAAATTTTGACTAAGAAAAAATGACTAATATTTTACGGATTAATCGATTTCTCCCGTACGAAGTTGCAGTCGGAAATCTACTTATACATATAATAGTTATAAAATTAAACTAAAGGACTCGAGCAATGCTAAGTAAGTATCATACTAATAATCTTCTTATAAATAAAAATGAATTGCCGTTCGTTAGTCTGACTAAAACTCGAGAACGCCCGGACCGATTTAGGTAATTTTGGTTTTAAAATGTTCGTGATAGTCCAGGGAAGGTTTATAGTATTGGCGGTATGAAATTCGCCGGGACCACTAGTAAATAATAACTTACAATTTACGACCGAATTTTCAGCTTGTAAACACGCAAAGAAATACCAAATTATTGGCGACAGACCATATCAAATTAGAATGAACAACAAAGTACAGTCATTCTCATAAAATTCGTTTAATAAAGCACAAACGTGACGCTTTTTAATCGAAACCGGCAACTGTACCGTCAATTGGTCGTATATTCGTTCGAAATGGCCAATTTTAGGTGTAAAATTAGCACACAGGTCGTTCAAGTGTGGCAAAAATTAGTATATTTTTAATAAATTAATCTCCTTTGACGCACAAAATAATGTAGTTAACATTACTTATGAACTAAATAATTTATAGGTATGTTTATTTGCGTTACAAATGTAGATTGTGAATAACTGAAATTTGCCTGGATCTGAAAAGGGGAAAAAACTAATCAATGTTTTACATCGATTTTGACATAAGAAGTCCACGAAAATAATAAAGATTGTGCTACAGAAATCAAAGTTTAGCTTTTAGTTTATTACGAAAAGCGTCCAAAAAAGCTTTCTTTATTATTCCAGCTTTCAAATCGAAGCTCCATTAAACCGGAGATCTCTACTATTTTCTAATCGGCTAACCGCTTAAATAACAATAAATAAAGTGTAAAAAAAAGCACAGTGAAATAGTGTTATTATGTGGTTGGGTGTGTAAAATAAATTAAGATGAGGTATGCGATGATACGCCAACAACGCGGGGCGAGATAGACGGTCGCGATCTCAGGCCAGGCGCGGCGTATGACGCGAAAAGATTGATTGGAGTCATGCAACTGTTGTCATGGTTAAGGCGAAGATACAGATGGATATTAGCGATGTTTGTAACAATGCTAAGCTTAAAATTGATACATCTGATCTTTTATTGATTACATGCCAAATTTAGACAAAATAAAGAGCCACTTTCATGGAATACTTGCGTAAGATTACATGCCGTATGTTTCAGCAACCTATTGATTTTGAATTTATTATTTTATTGTTATTATTATATTCAACATTAATTACAGTGACCATGAGCATAAGTCTGTTCATTATATTGTGGTGTATTTAAAGTTCTTTAAAATCTCAATCAAAATTTTTACTCTTCATAATATTCGTTTTCAATCCTCCACACGTTTGCGAGACGTCTAAAAGTGGAAAAAGTATTTTACAACACTTCTGTTTTTTTTTTCTAGGTACCTGAAATAATGTTCTAAAACTAAGATTTTATTCAGTTTTTTTTTCATTTCATTTATTTGTAAACTCATGCAATCTTTTATTAAAATCTTTTTCCGTACACTTCCCATTTTAATTTAAAACGTAAATAAAACACAATACATTCTTGATTTCACAAAAGCGTAGAGACATTCATCTTAAGTAAAATCGGCGCGTCACATTATAAAAGAATTATCACCGTTTGGGAATACAAAAAAATTCGGAGTATTTGCCTGACGTCAACAATGCTCTCGGATATATAGGTTTATGTACCATTGTAAAATATAGTTTGTGACCATTAATTAATTGTTGCATAGCACTATTAATTATACGGTTATTTATCGCACTGTGTGACGTCATTCGTATTTTAAAAGCGTTTAAATTAAAACATCTCTAACGGACCGCAGTCATAAAAGTCATACTCTTGCAATCAAAAATATTTATAGATTTTGTTGTAGATTTTCCACGTGCTTTTTTCATTTTCTTACAGTTTCTTAGTTTTGTATCTTTTTCTCTGTATTTACAGATATTTTATTTTAGGGTAATCGTTTTCGTAGATTAGCGGAAAATTAAATTCTATTGTGGCTCTCGACCTCATTATTTGGATCTCAAGACCGCTTACCATCAGGTGGAGTGTGGTCATCCTGTGAGTCTTTTTATTAGAGAAAAGGTGGGAATTGGTCTGTTTCAAAATTTTCAATACTGTTGTGGAATTTGTCATTATGTTATACCTATATCTACTTTTTGAAATCTAGGCGTTTACTTACATGCAATTTAAGGAGACAATAACTCAACAACGTACATTCTTTTCTGAGATGAGTTATTTTTAAACATCTCTATTATACTTAAACAAAGTCTCGACAAAATGTGTCCGTTCCGAACGGTACGCTAACGTAAACACTGGCATCACGTACTAGAAATGTGTCAAAGTATACTATTCATAGGGCTGACAATGCAATCAGCTTACGATTAAGGTTTAAATTGTATGTAGAATAGAATAGAAGTAATTTATTGACCACATAACATAAACAAGTACACAACGATTTACAATCTAGTAAGAGTTAATTCATTTATTTATTTAATATGAATAAGTAATATTTATAATACAGTTACACATAACTGACATAAATTTATAATATGTAAATACAGACATAACTTAATGGAGATCAGCTAACATACAAGATGCAAGGGTGCAAGTGTGTGCGCAAACAAGTGCACTATTTTAAGTAGTCACTTAGATTGCCGTCTCACCGAACTAAGAGAGTCCTTCTAGAGACGGCAATCTGACATGACCGATGCTAGCCCAAGTGTGGGACCACCGGCTTAACGTACTTCCTGATGCACGAACGTGCATCTACCTATTTCCTAAATCCCTGCTAAGGAAATACTATTTAGAAAAAGTCAAATTGATTTGGTACGGGACCTATTGGTCCTTACGCTCAAAAAAATCTGCTCTTGCACTTCGAATACTATTAACTTTGGACACATTAAAGAAAATAGCATTAAGACTTGTTCGCTGTATATCAATAAATAAAATCGACAACCCTAAGTCTAGATGACACTCGCCTTGACATTATAATCTCGGCAAGATTACCGAATACTTGACATTTCCCAAAACGAAGCAAATAAGTCATTGTCCAGACGAGACTTCTCAGTATATTATTTTTAAAGCTTATGCCGAGAAGTTTATAGGAAAGGAGAATAGAAGTTCTCTTTAGGAGAAAACGTAAGGTAACCTGCTGGTAACTATTGGTGAAAGCAAAGGCCTTTTCACGTTAAAACGACATGTTTGTCGTGACTATTAAGAGGAAAGTTGAATCGACTCTTCAAATGAAATGAATCACTTAAAAATGCTTGCATCGATACGAAAAAGCGCAATAAATAAACTTTATTGCGCACACACTCCATAAAACACCCAATTAGGATCTTGACAAACAATCGCATCTTGTTTTTGATGTGGACGCACAAAACAAAACAAATGAAACAAGTGCACAATAACTGTGAAACATTACCCCCTTCGCCGTAGTCGGCTGGACAAAAGCAGTAAATAACAAAA
This sequence comes from Maruca vitrata, assembly GCA_039566165.1. Taxonomy (NCBI): domain Eukaryota; kingdom Metazoa; phylum Arthropoda; class Insecta; order Lepidoptera; family Crambidae; genus Maruca; species Maruca vitrata. Next base: position 6,892,685 of record CM076930.1, read on the forward strand.
ATTAAAAGTCACATTAACCTAACTCACGCTCAAATTATACAGAAGTGATAACGCTATAACTCAGTTTAACGTATAGTCCGTTAAGCCGACTCCGTTCATACTTACCAAGGGCAAGGCGGTAAGTTACTACTACATAACATGTGCTTTAAAAGTTATGCACTTTTGTTTGACTGCAATAGCTCATTGGATAGTGGTCCTATCTCTTACGCCAAGAGTAGCAGGTTCGATCCACTATTAAGACAAATAGTTATGTTAATGAACATCGGTGTTTGTTCTGTGTCTGGGTGTATAACATTTTTACACTTAAGATTTTTTGTGCAAGGGATATTGCGTAATATTTATTTAGGTAAACTAACTACTATTGGAATTGAACCAAAACCGTAAAGAAAACCGTAAGGAACAGTTCCCATTGCGTGTTGGTAACTGATTAAAAAAAAGAAACAAAAAGAAAAATATGTATACCGCGATGTAATCCACTAATACTTTTGAAGTTCCAATCTAAATAATGTCACTGATACAAATTCAACAAAAGAAATAACTAACAATAGAGATCTCTGAGGTATTTTAACGGCATTAAATGAACATTATGTGGCAATTTGTCATTCTGTGACACGGCTGAAAATTCCATTGTCTTCACGACTTTCAGAATCAGCTGTCAACTTGCCCGGCTATTGTCATAGTAAATACATTGTTTCTATCCAAATCTCGTTTAGAAACAACCAAAATGCTTCCACACTGAAAATCTAAAATCAACTTTAAATCTGTAGCGTCTGATATCAAATTCGTTTGTTAGTGTTGGAGAGTTATTCTGCAAAAATTTCAACGGTCCATTAAAAAGCTGAGAATATAATCAGTTGATTTTTAAAGTGTAGATTGAATCGTCTCTCGTTTTTTAAACAATGGTCGTGATATTTCGGGCTTTGTTAACGGATCTGACAGGTGCTGATTTGTTACTGATTCCTTGAATACCAGAATATTCAAGGAATCAGTAACAAATCAGCACCTGTCAGAACAGCAAGGTTAAACGATGTGATTTCTTTTGTTATTCTCGCTAATTTTCTTACAAATAGCTACGTGTCTGATGCTTGAATTCGGCCAATCAATCTGTACAGTGTTAATTTAGCATTTAGGTACATAATGTCGGGTTAATAATGTGTCAGAGTAAAATGTGAGAGCACACTTTTTTTGTAACACATCATTCAAATGTAGAGTTAAATATGATAATATTGCAATATTGATTTAAGTTTGTTTCAATAATAATTTGTAACGGAATAAAATAAGTAGACATCTATTATTTATTAAAATGAGGTCAAATGTATTTTATTCTTTGCTTATTTCTACACTCACATACTCAAAAGACCACAATAAAAAAATTAACTCAATTAGAAAACTGTGACTTTAAAATAAAACAATGCAATAACTTCTGCATATCTAAAGTTACTGTCGTTTTGTAATTATTTACGAGTTAGTTAACAATAAAACTGAAATTTACAATACCGCGCGGACACGCCTAAGTAGCTCTTAAGACAATAAAACAAAATTATCTTCTGAAAAAAAAACTGCGCCAACATACGCCGTCGTTTATAATCGTTAAAATTGTCACCGCAATAAAATAGCCAGTTATTGTTTAAAATAAACAATGGGCAAGCGACAATAAAGAGCTGTAGAATGGCCCACAAACGACATTGTGACTGACGTGTGAAAATGTAGACTAATGAAGTCACAGACAGGGCACCTAGTGTACGTAAGACTTTCGCGTTCCAAAACTATGGTCTCGCGACGGAACTCATAAGTTCTCGTTGCTAGCTCACGACCATGACCAGCGCAATCCAGTCGAAACGTCAGAGACTCTACCCATCACCCATCCGTGGCGGATAGAGAGTTGTTAGGCGTTACAATAAATCCCGGAATAGATGAAAATGAGATAATAACGTCAATGCAGGTGCCTCATTGGTGTAATGTTTCAAAAGGTTCTTGTCCTTTTTGATATTAACGAAACTATTTAGCATGAAGTGTATTTTTTGTTTCTAGTTAAATCCGTATATCCGTATCATTGTCAGATACAACCATAATTACATGTCGATATTTTAATACGCCTTGGTCTTCAGTAAAAATAAATAAGATATCATACAACAGTCGTTTTGTAACAAAGGTGCACTAGTTGCGCAAATAATATACTACTAATCTACAGTCTTAATAACATTTGAATCGGAACGAGATTAATCTATTATGTAGTAGCATTTCACGTGTCGCCTCTGTACCTCGTACGTCTTTGAGCAAACTAAGGAGGCGGTCTCGCACGAAAATAGCCGTTCAAAAATATTGAAGAGCGTTGAAAAATAGACGTCAAACATGCATGAGAATAATAAGAGTCGACGACAAACACTCGATATCTGGGCCACTAAGAGATTTGTTGCTCAATTCCACAGTTACTCTGCCAGGTGTTACTTCGCTAAATGAAACAGATCTCGGTTTGTAAATATGTATTGTCATCTGTTTTCTGTACGTGTACCAGTTTCCCGTCCGGGTAGAGTCCGAGTAGAGACGTTTATCGCGTAAATCATTACTCGTTAGAAGGGCAGTCGATTAAACACTACAAAGCAAATCCTTCCTTAGTGTTTTCTTAATTTTCTGTGTTCCAAATTTCAATTACATCCGTTCAGTAGTTTTGACCTAAAAGCTTAATGGTTAGGCTAATAGTTACATTTACATTTATAATATCACAACGCATTAGAACTCTTTTGAATATCATCATCTTAACTTTTTTTTAATGCGGAGAATGCTTGATGCAACGTCACCTTGGGCAGGGGTTTGCCCAAGGTGGTATGTGGGACTCCCGGCTGCCGGTGTAGAGATGGAAAGACCGACAGCTGCTCCTGGGCTAAGGTGCAATGCCCAGGGGTATACCCACTAAACTCCGCGGCATACCTCAAGGCCTACTGGTGGTGACGTAGCATCTGGCAGAGCCTTCACTCACAAAACCACCGGATTATCATCTTAACTTACATAACCCGATATAAGTAAGTGTATTGGTATTTTTGACTCATGATTGCACCAAATTCATTACATAATTCTTGAGGAATTTTTAAGATGTTTTTCCTTATACGTAAAAAGGTGGCAATTACTTTTTGTGAAGCATGTTGATGCCAAATTGCAAATGTAGGATAATATAATATAATTTATTAGCTAATTTAACGAGAAATGTATGGTTCCGTTGTTCCCAAAGATTTACCTAGATAGCAGTTTTGTCTCTGCACTGTCTTTTGAAACCACTGTGATTTATATCCTAACTGTTTTATCTGATTGCGGTAAAATACAAATGTTAATAGCCTATAACTAATCCTCTAACGTAAGGACAAAATACAAATTACAATAGAACAGTAATAAAATAATCACAACACCTTTCTCTTGCAAGATGCCATTATTCCTTCGGACGCCCACATTGACATTATTGTCAGCCAACTAGTTTTATAGTAAACTAGTCCAATGCACCAGTCGTTACTTGTCACTGCATAACTTGCTTTAATACAGCACTGGCTAAAGGCTGTGACAATTTTGATAATTTACTGTGGACAGACAAAGTGGATCACCTTTGTGACGTTATGTCCACTTTAAATCAATATAGTTTATGACACTGGAAATTCTTGGGAAAATTATGGTGTTAAGTGTATTGTGACAATTTGATGGAGATGCGATTTAGTGCTTATTAATCTTGCGGGTTCGTACCAATGAAAATATCGAGGAAAATGAATGTGCTTGTATTAAATTTGATTATATTCTAAAGTTCAACCGTTATGTTTCATAATAATAATATGAAGACCGTTATGTTTCATAGTGATACAGTATGAAACAACTGAATCCAAAAAATTAAATCACATTCGAAAATAACTGAGATTGTGAGAACTTTAATTTGTGAGGCAATATAGTAATTCTCTCACAAATCACAAGTACTCGATAATGTTATAACCATGCGTTAAGTAAGACACAAATCTGTTCTAATTAGGGCACCTTGTGCTATAGCTATCTCTTCCAGTTGCGTGCTATTTTGCATCTTTTGTTTCATATATCAGTAAAATGTCAAAAAAATGAAGGGCACAGATTTAAAACGCAAATTACTATTACTACTACTAACGTATCTATAGTTTATTATATCATTGATTATAACAATTTTAGCAGGTATTATTTATCTGGCTGTCGAACGACCAACCAGTCACAAAATCAAATAAAGAAGTCCTAATTATAAGTCATACATGAATAACCCATCTATTCTTGTATTAAGTGAAAATTCCTGTCATCAATTTCAAACAATGACACATTTCCCGACATGAAATGACAATGTCGTCGGTTAAACGAAATGTCAGATGTTAATTTCACTGTAGTGTCACGCGTTGAGGAAGTTTTTTTAAATAATTTATTTCTCTACATTTGTGTACACTGCTATTATTATTGATACGGTAGCTGTATTATTCGAAATATTAGTTTTTATGGATCTAAACGCGATATTAGGAGTAGCAAATACATGGCAACATACTGCCCGATGTTTTGGTCGCGAGCGAACTGTAGTAGCCATTTATTTGCTACTCCTAATATCGCGTGTAGATCCATAAATACTTATATTAGTGTAATGGAACGCAAAAGACTAAAATCTGGAATAAATATTCTTTCCTTCTTTCATAAGAGTATGTTTTCTTATGCTGTAGAGTTCGTACTCTTGTTCGATCTGTTAGTAAGTGTGTCCATCTCATTCACTAATAGAGCGCGGGCCGTCGGTGCAGCGCGGCTTGTTTATAAGAATGTTAACCGTGTTTATTTCTATGGTGACGAGTATACAGGCTGTTACAAAAAAATGTCTATGAAAAAACTACTTTTTTCCCTAACTGACTTACGATGATGGCTTGGAGTAGCCTCGTCATCGTCACCGGACTTGCGGGGGAACGGATGGCTCTCACCGAAATGTAAACTGTCTATATTATTGTACGTAGTTATAATATGAGAAGTAAAGCTGACATTGCGTTTATTTCTTACTAAGTTTCCGCACGCGACTCCGTTCACGTAAAGTTTTATCATGGTTCTGTAGTTTTGAAAGCGCGATAGACAGAGTTCGTTTAGCATTTGTTATGTTTGTGTGAAGAAGGGATATTTTGATAAGCGCATACGCTCCACAGGCTGGTTGCAGCGACACCGAAAAGACTTCATTCTGGAATAGACTTGGAGAGGTGCTGGGGGGAATCTCACCCTCTCAGGAAGTCGTTCTGGGGGGGATCTGAACGGTCATGTGGGTGAGGAGCCTGAGGAGTTCGAGCGTGTACATGGTGGCTATGGGTTCGGCAGACGCAACACTGAAGGGGAGAACATCCTCCAGTTGTGTTCGGCTGCCGACCTGGCTATTGTGAACACGTTTTTCCAGAAGAGGCCTGAACATTTAATCACCTACAGGAGTGGGCGGCACGCTACCCAGATCGACTTCCTACTCACTAGGAGGCACCACATCGGCAAAGTAGTCAACTGCAAGGTCATACCCGGAGAGAGTCTCACTGCACAACACCGTCTACTTGTCATGGATCTCTGCGTGAAGCCCAAAGCCAAAAGCTTTGAGCGCTGTCGGCGTCAAATAAGGTGGTGGCGGCTTGACGAAGACAACTCCCAGGTGTTCGTCTCAGCTATCGGCGACAAGTGCGCTGAGGCTGAGAGCGAATCAGTTCAGAACCACTGGGACAGGATTCAGGCAACCATAACCGAAGCGGCGAAGTCAGTGCTTGGCACGTCTAAGGGTGGACGCAAATTTGACAAGGAGACTTGGTGGTGGAACGACGCAGTCCAGAGGGAGACTAGGTGAAGAAAGCCTTCTTTAAAAGTGGCAAGCGTCCAACTCTCCCGAAGATCGCGACGCATACAGGTCCGCAAAACGTGCAACAAAGAAAGCTGTTGCCAGAGCCAGGCGAGCTCCACCTACAGCCGCTCTACGATAGGCTGGAATCGTCTGAGGGGCAGAAGCTTATCTATAGATTGGCACGTTCTAGGGTCAAAGCGGCACAGGATATCTCCATGTGCCGCTGTGTTAAAGACCCTCACGGTGACCTACTATGCGAGGACCTCGCGGTGAAGGAGAGATGGCGCTCTTACTTCCACGAGCTGTTAAACAAACAGCATAGAGAAGTGCAGCCACCGGACCTCCCTCCGAATCTTGGACTCGTGCCACCGGTAACGCCTAAAGAAGTAGAGAATGCTCTTCGCCGCATGAAGAATCGGAAAGCTGTCGGAGCCGATGGAGTCCCCATCGAAGCCTGGAAGGCAATGGGTGGTCGTGGTGTGGGCATCCTAACTGACCTTTATAACCGCATACTCAGCACCGGCAGGATTCCTCGCCAATGGAGACTGAGTGTTATCACCCCGGTCTTCAAGGGCAAGGGATCAGTGCAAGAGTGCGGTAGTTATCGCGGTATAAAGGTCATGTCCCACACCATGAAACTATTCGAGCGGATAGTAGACTCTCGAATCCGTCAGGAGTGCACTGTCTCTGGATGTCAATATGGTTTCCGCCCCGGTCACGGGACTATGGACCCCGTTTTTGCCCTAAGAATCATCATGGAGAAATACAGGACGAAGAACACGCCTCTCCACTTCCTATTTCTGGACATGGAGAAGGCCTTCGACTGTGTTCCGCGTGCGATGATTTGGTGGGCCCTGAGGTCCAAGGGAGTGCCAGAAACGTATGTTGATATCATTAGAGACATGTACTGTGATTCCGATTCTGTAGTTAGGACCGCTGTTGGCGACACTTTGCCCTTCCGTATAACCGTCGGAGTACACCAAGGCTCCGTCCTGAGTCCGTTCCTCTTCAGCCTGATATTAGACGTATTGTCAGACAGCATCAGAGACCACCATGAGCAGCCACCATGGCTACTTATGTATGCTGACGATATCGCGCTGGTGGACTCGGACAGGGGACGGCTGGTGAGACGTGTTAACACATGGAAGAAATCGCTTGAGAACGGGGGTCTGAAACTCAACGTGGCGAAGACAGAGTACTTGGCCTGCAACACTACAGATCCCATGTCCGTCCGCATAGGCGAAGACACGGTCGAGCGCACGGACCGGTCCAAGTATCTGGGATCTGTACTCCACGCGAACGGCGACATCGACTCTGACGTCAAGGCACGCATTTCTGCTGCTTGGGATAAATGGCGGGAGGTGAGCGGCGTCACTTGCGACCCTAAAATGCCGGTTAAACTGAAGGGACAGGTCTATAAATCCATCATTAGGCCTGTTCTCTTATATGGTAGTGAAGCATGGCCATTACTTGAGCGGCACAAGCAGGAACTGCGGGTCACGGAGATGAAGATGCTGCGCTGGATGTCGGGAGTTACGCGAGCTGATCGCGTAAAGAACTCCCGTATTCGCGGCAGCCTTCATGTCGGAGACATCGCTGATAAACTGCAAGAGTGCCGCCTACGTTGGTACGGTCATGTTTTACGGAAACCGGCAAACTACGTAGGGAACAAGTGTCTAGCCATGTCGCTACCGCCGGGTCCCGGCAGAAGGGGAAGGCCCAAGAAGGCCTGGCTTGACGTCGTAGTGGATGACATGCGTGCCAACAAACTCTCCGTAAAGGATGCCGAAGACCGTGCGAAGTGGAGAGCTAGGAGTAGGAAAGCGGAGCCCCGGCTCCGCAAGGATGCAACCGGGAAATCGCGAAGATGATGATGTGTGAAGAAGGGATATTTTATTACTACCATCTCCTTGGCAAGAATTTAGGAAAGAGCAGTGCAAACTGTTTTGCTTTACAGGCTATCTTTCATTGGCTCGAAATACTGCTCAAAATACCACTAAAAATCATAGTGGCATATGCTGAGTGGCGACCATTTGAGTGGCATCATATTATAATTATATTTTGTTTTCTATGTATCTCTGATGTACTGTTTTTACCTTTAATGCTCTATGTAAATTTATTTTCTTTCCTTCATTCTTTCAAATATGCTTAATCATTAGGTTGACTTCTTTTCTATCGTAAAATATTTGTATGATGATTTGGACTGAGTCGATAGTAGCTCGAGGAGCCGGGGTCGCTTACCCGTATACCGTTCACCAACCACCGGACAGATAGTTGTTACTGGTATCCCCTGACTATATGAGATTTTTATAAGAAAAGTTCACAGATATTCAAGAATCTGATTTAAAGACTATATATCTGTACCACATTTCACTAAGCTCGGCTCCATTTTGAATCACCCTGTACCCACAGATGCGGAACGGTATCTTGATAAATACAGGGCGTGCCGTGACAAATGGTAACAGAGTGTTTTTATGTATTTTTAGCCGCGGCGAGTGTGGCCGTACCTACTAATTGGACTCACAATGCGCACGCGCCGAAGTGACAGGAGAAATGACGACCCGATATTGATTATGTGTTAAAAAAACAGCTAGCAGATAGGCCGGTTACTGGTAGCTAACTCATAAAGGTACATACATACATAAAATCACGCCTTTTGCTAAGAGGAAATGCCAGAGATCACTTCTTGATAAAGATAAATACTTATTATAGGTACCTATAGTCGAATTTTAATAGAAAAGTTTGACAAATAAAACTTTCTAAATAGGTTTTTGACTGGCTCGGTGGAACAGTGACCCTGGCTGTCGGTTCTAAGAGTCGTGGGTTCGATTCACACTCCCACACAAATATTTGTGTGATGAAGATATGTGTCTGTTCCGTTACTAGGTGTGATTATGTATAAGTAGTATTTATAAAGATCTATCTATGTATATCAGTCTCTGATGCCTATAGTACAAGCTCTGCTCTAGTTTGGGCCAGATGACAAATGTGGAAATGTCCCAGATATTTTTTATTACAATTATTTCTTGTGCTTTGTTTTAAAAGTGTATCAAATTTGATAAAATAGTTTAGTCCCTATATAATCTAATATCAATTTATATAAGTTTAAATTTTGAGAAATTAATAGTACTGTAATCAGCTCTATTTGCTCGAAGTTCTGGTCTTCTGAGTCTAGAAACCGTTTTATTTATTTAGAAACTAAACAAAAAGTTTCGATGTACATATTTTTTTTGTTTCCCAAAGGTCTGATTTAACAGTTAGTAGCAAATATTTATATATAATCTAGACAGAGACTATTAAAATTATAGCTAACTTCTATTCACACTATTCATTGTAAATTAAATTCAATTAACTGAGTAACATAATGATTGTATGCATAAAGTCATAAATCGGCAAATTATTAGTTTATCTCATTGTAAATTCCCTCTATTAGTTTTTCAGGTCATTCTAACAAAATAACGATGACATCTGACCAGTTAATAATGTAAATTTATACTAATTTGGCCCCTAATGCACAATATTTGTATGCGTAAATTAAATAATTCGTTTGCAATTATGCTTGCGATAATTTTATTGTATGAGTGTCGACTCTGTATTTTGTCTAAGATGCAAATGAATCTTTTGGTTAACATCATAAAGAACCTCACTATTAAGTGCATTTGTTAATGTGTTTGGACTCTGAAAAATATGTAAACTCAATTATTGACTAGCTCAGTGGAACAAAGATTGGTGAGCCAGGTTCACTGTCAACCATTCTAAGAGTCATGAGTTCGAATTCCACCCGGGACAAATATTTGTGTGACGAACATCGGTGTGTTATCAAATATATTTCAGTGTATTCCACTCTTGATTCTGATATTCATAACACAAGTGCTTAAGTTACTTACCACGGTATCATAACAATGTATGGGATTGTGATGTTTTGTAATATTTATTTATCATTTATATGATTTTTGCTACTCTATGACACATTTATGATATATCTATCTATTATTTATCTTTCATATTTGAAATGGATGTTAAGAAAATAAACTACACGAAATTTGTCATCTAGGAAATTAATAATCATAGTTGTAATATTTTTAGCGATGACAAAACTGCTGGTATAACCGTTGCGACGTCAATTTCTGAACTGTAAAAGAAGCCATTTGTCACATTGTAAGATGTAAGAGGATTTCCTGAACATAATGTTACAGATTGATACAAATTTCTGTAACGGAAGTCAGTTCATTCGTACTACCATACAAAAAATATTTTTTTACGTGGAATATCATTTTATGCACTGGTATTAAGAGCTTCAAAGGACTTTTTCATTGCGATAAAGATCGATAAAATATTTTTTAAATTGTATCATACATACATCTAATTTTTTTTGCTAATGTCATACTGTTTGCTAGGGAATTGTAATTGATGATAAAACCTAAATTTCTAAAGCAAACTCGAATTTGATATATTTTACCATGTCTTTTATCAATGATTAAAACATTACATTATTTGGGAGCCTTTCTTTGTACTATTTTTACATTAGCTTGGTGCGAAGCAAGACATAGGTTTCACTAAGAAAAGTATCAAAAACATGTAACTTACGTTACATAGTACCATTACTTTTTATAATAGCTATAACATCATTTGGTCTTTAATTTAGAAACAAAAACCACCAAGTATTGTTTGGATTCGCAACAACTATAGGTACATAGTTATTTTGCAGCAGGCCAATTTTTCGCATACCCATTGAATCTTCGCCACAGGTGTCTTCCTATAAAACAAAAGGTTCACACGGAATTATTTAAATATTATGTGCATTTTGATGCCCCGTGTACACAAATTAATACAGCATAGCATTACAGGTAGCTGAGAAGCGATAAAACGCTAAAAGTGCCACTTAATTTTATAGCTCAACGACATTGTATCTATTCTCTATGGGTGGCCCGTGGTCTATTTTAGTCCGTAGACAAAACCAGCACTAAACCATAAATAACGAGTTTTCGGACAATTAATAATAGAAGCTCTCTTGAGCTATCATTAGGATTGAGTTTTATTTTGGAAATGTTGTTTTTATCTGTCATTAAAGAAAGAGTTTATGTCTACATCAATTCTGTTGCTTTTAAAACTTCCATCCAACTACAGAAAAAGAAAATTTCGTAATATAAAATAAAGAATATTAATAATGAAATTAAATTGAAAAGAATATGAAAATCCAATAAAAAATCATGTTTTTCTCATCTTCGGTGCACCTTGGTTGTCAGATGGAAACATTGAGTAGAAAAGAGCTTGTAAAAAAGCTAGAAGATACCGGATTAAGTCATAGTCAGTTAGTATCGCTATTGGCTATTGCAAATTATGATAAGAGGCCTTGAGTATTGACAGACTAACTGTCCATACCACAGGCAACAATTAAAATATATTCACAACAAAACGTACCCGCTCTTTCCTAGCATTTGTTAGTCAAGTGTCTAACAAGTTTAGTTTAATTAGTTGCAATGATTTGCAAAAGGCAAAACGCGTTAATAACAGGTTAAAACTCCGAATAATGGCTAACAAAGCAATTACTGTGCAGTTTAAAGGAAAGTGATTTCGGGAGTTATTTGGAGGTAAGAGGAGAGTACACTTGTTCACACATTATTACATATACCATTTAACAAGCTCCCTGAATCCGGCGCAGAACTAAATAAGATTTGGGTTTCATTATATATAGTTACATAAAAAACACGCTTTACTAACAATAACTTTATAATGTTGATCTCTACGAGATATAAAAAGAGCAAAAAACAAAAATGTTTTTTTTATTAAGCGTAGACCCATAATATACAGTTTTTGTTAAAATAGACGCTAAAGTCTAAAATCGTACGTAAAGGTTCACTCAAAAGAAAATTAAATATTTCCCTACTATGACATATTGAAGATTGTCCAAGAATTAAAAAAAATGCGGATTTGATGACATCCTCGATAAAACTTTAGGCAGTACTGCAGTGTCTTGAGCCAAATATCGAGGGTTCGATTCCCACTAGGAACAAATATATCTATGTGATGAACATTGGTCTTGGTCCAAGTCAAAGTCAAAGTTTTTATTGCGAACTAAGTGTTGTTACAGGTGTAGATGTTAAAACAGGATCTTAATACTTAATTACCCTGATTTGCATCTGACAATACCACCTTACTTTACCTAGATGGCATAGGCGAAAATTTGAATCTGGCCTAGAAAATGCGATTGCCATAAAAGTAAAGAATAGGAAATTGCAAGTCAGTCAATAAGAAGGCACGCGTCTTCTGTAACATACGGTAACGGTCTGTAACATTGAGAAACGATTGTGAACAAAACATGACTTTACGATATTCGGCTTTGCCTTTTAACCCTTTAAATCTCACGGCAATTAGTCAGCGAAAATGAACTACCCTAATGAATAGAAGTTTGTTTTTGAAACGGGCAAATGTCAATTTCTCAATCCAAATATTTTGACGCCGGGTGCCGTATTACAACCTATTAATTTCTACAATTTGAGAATGGTCATAGACTTACTTTGTGTTTTCGGTACACTTAATTGTGCGCTATGGTTGTGAAATCATACAGACTGATATAACCCCTTCTAGTTTTAATTATTCTTTAGGAAAAAAATAACAATAATTTCCTTGAGACAAGTATCTGAGAAAACAATGTGATAAATATTCAAACAAAAATACTAATCATTCTTATCGCACCTTGTACCATACGCGACCCATAATAAGTTGCATGTAAATTCGCACATAATTTACAATGTTTGCAAACCTTTTGTCTTCATTTTGTCTCCCGTATAACCCTAAACTGCGGCGGATAACGAGGTCTGGAGCGTCTCGGTAAATCAGGCCCCAAACAAGTGCCAAATAATTTCGCCAAATTTTATTATAACAATAAAATATGTGGTGGACGTTTTTAAACCACAAATTTGCCAGCTCAAAACAAAACAAACACGCTCAAGTTTTACGTTGTGACTTTTATGGATTGAGAATATTCTTTCATTATTTTTGGCGCCAAGTAAGTGTGAGGCTTTATTAGTGAATAATGGTTGCTTTATGATGATATAATCCCGAAATCGTTAAAATGTAAAAAATATTAATAATAAATTTATTTGATTAACGAGGGTTGTTCGGTTTTCCAGAGTAAAATATTGTTTTTGAATGGCAGTAATTAAATACAAAGATCGTAAGTAAGATAATAAAGTAGCCATGATACGTATAACCGTTAAAAGCGTGGTTTTATCATTGTTTAAAAACATACTTTGTATGCAAGTACCTGAAGAAATCGTTTACTTTTTAATTTATAATTAACAATATTTTTGTTAGGTAACTATAACTTTTATGAAGCTTGTTAGTGTCGTATATCGAGTGCATCAACAGATACTTACATGTTAAAAAATAAAGTCATACATAGTCAAAACATATTAACTCAACATCTCGGTAGTAAAACTTTGGCTTTGTACCGACCGTCCTTATGTCGTGGATATTTTGATATTAATCGAACTCTACATCGCGGACTATAGAAAATAAAATTGCAATGCAACATAATGTAGCTATGTCAATTGAACAGTAATTACTAGTCCGGTCCCACAAAGCGAAGAGTTCAAAAATTCCGTCGTTCTTAAAAGAGGCTCAATTATTGTTTTTCCCGAACAACCGTAAAAGACAACATAAGCAGACATTTTCTACAAAGGTTGCTGTATCAAAAATGCTATTTAAAACTAAAAGGCTTATTCAAACGGGATTTCAATTAAAGACAGCCAGGAATTCTCGGAGCGGGTGATTTACACCCATTCCCGATGCGGTTGAGGGTTAATTAGTCGCGTTAGTGCTGCGATATTTATGCGGCAACCACCGAAGACAATTGATTGCGAAGACGGTTGACGCCAAAGCAAATGTTGGTGCCAATATTGGCTTGGTTTTGGTCAGTCTGTATACAGACGAGGCAAGTGAACAGGTCTTATGTAAATCAACATTTTATCAACTAAGTAAGTGTTGTGGTGGCGTTACGAACGAGATGTCTGGATTTGAGTCATTGGTCGGGCCAAAATTGTATGAGTTTTTGGGCAGAAATTATTTAAGGCAACCTTTTGCAACAAAATATTTAGGTTTGCACCAAATTATTTTGAAGACAAGTTGATCTTCAGGACTTTAAAATGTTGTATACCACCAATTAGCCAGATTAGTAAGTTTGTCCCAGCTGTCATTCCCATTTCAACAGATGTCCTCACTTAAAAAACACCTACAAAGTATATTTTTAAACTTTAAAAAACACTAAATAATTTATAAATAAATAAATAAGCGTGCCCGCTTTTACGGCATGTTTGCATAATTTTGCTAATGATTATAAAATTTTGATTTTAATAGGTAATTCCTAACCACGACCAACATTTGCATATTGGCCAAACGCGGTCTGAACTGTGCGGTCCAATTTGTCAACAGTCCTGGCGTGACCCCGCGTTCGGCTATAAAATAGCTATTTAACTGGAACGTCCACTGTTATTTATTGTAATTGTAACACAGGGTCGCTTCGGCCATCGCGAGTTGTGGGTTAAAACTAATATAATAGAAACTAGATGACATTTTATGTTTGCATAATTTTCGCTGAATTATTTGAATAGGTGGAAATTACTGGTCAACGATTTCCTTTGACGGAGTTGATGATTGACTACTTCGACTTTATCTTAAAGTAAGCATTTGATAAGTTTTTTAAGGATTTTAAAGGCCTTGTTAAGATATTCTTTCATACTCATACTGTCCCGGTACAGTGCTGATTGCACTTATGACTACACTTACTCAGTGGAGATCAAGAATTCTTCAGTAGTTAAAATCATGTTGAATATTATTTTTTAGAATGCAAATACACTCAAGGATAGTATACTGTGCAATAGCGGGCCATTATTATCCCTTAATACTCCATCAAATAGACCAACAAAGCAGTCTTCATCTCAGTTCTGTATTATCACCTTGCTAAAATGCCTTTGTGCGCCAAATCTTCAATGCCAACACAAAATATACATGAGATGGTGATAGTATCACATTCTTGACAGCCCCCGACCAAGACCAAAGTCAGACTTGTATAAAACTGAATGATTAATGCGTTTCCACATTAGCTGTGCACCCCTCAGGGGGAGAGAGGAGATAAGGTGGGGCCATAAAAACAGAGGATATGAAGATATGGTATTCCCAGCGTTTCTCGATTAGGAGTAGGGACATGGTGCTACAATGGATGGATGGAAACTACTAAGTATGTGCTAACGTGTTGCTAATCTAATACACTTGCTGATGTTGAAGCTACTGTTTAACGGTAAGGAGTTGGGAGACAGAACTACAATAAAATTATCATCATCATCATCAGCCCATTACAGTCCACTGCTGGACATAGGCCTCCCCAAAAGCACGCCACTTCTCTCTCTCCGCGGCCACTCGCAGCCAGCTCCTAAAATAAAATTGTTCGATGGAAACTACTAAGCAGTATTTAAGGCTAACGTGATGCTAATCCAATACTGCTGTGGTGATGAGTAATGCAGTATGGTAGGTAACAGAAGAGTGACCAAACTAAAATAAATATTGGAGTATCCCTCAGGAACCTAAAAGGAAATCTGCACACCTGTGAAGAAACTCTAAGATTGTAGGAAAGCGACCAACCCGCACTTAGCCAGCGTGGTGGACCAAAGCCTGATCACCCTAGTACTGGGTACTTCCGAACTCCTCAGTGGACACATTGAGTAAAGTAGTCACATATAACTGATGATGATGAAACTACCCATAAAAGGTAAGCGTTTATTAAGCATCAAGTAAAAAAGTCAAAACACAATATTAACATAGGTGCGGAATTCGTTTTGCATTTTTTAGGAGACATCCTACTATCGATAACATTTTAATAAAAAAGTAAAATAATAATAAAAAAAAACGTTTATTGCTTCATAAATTGTACATACTGTCTTACAATACTAAAATTAAGGTGAGCAAAAGGAAGCATCTCAGCATGGCTTATCTAGTTATTTTAATGAAATAATAAAGATACACTGACAGTCTAGAGACTAAGTCACATGCACATGACATAGGCTACTGTGTTAGCTGATTGCTTGTGTCAAGTAAGTAGGTATGTTTTAAGCGGTGACGCCGGGATAAGTACAAAAACGTACTTCCTATGGCCCCACATGTCTTTAATATGTCAATCGATCCGGGCGCGAATACCTACTTCTCATTGTGCTGTGTTGATGAAATCAGGTAACATGTTGAGGATTATGTATCACAAATATAAATTATGTAGTTAATGGATTATGTATCGATTTAAACTTAGCCTAAATCTATTCTATGCATAGCACATTTTTTAACTGGTACACTTACGAGACCACCCCAAATATCAAGTAGTTATCAAAACAATTACTGTTTTTAAGTTGGTTAGAAATATAAATAAGTATAAATAGCTGGCGGGTCCTAGCCTAGGTTAGACAGCGGTGAACAGGTTTGTAGGAGACCTTTGCCCAGCAGTGGGATGACACAGACTAATAAAAAAAATAGAAACTACTTGCTCGATCACACAGTTTGTTAAATTAGATTTATAGCTGTCCTACTTTTCGAGGGGATTTCTTATAGTGGAAGTAAAGTCCTAAAATAATAAAAAACTAAGAATCACGAAAATTTAGTATGAATGGATAATTGCGATTGAATTTGTATGTCACTATATTGCCTAAGTATTTTTTCAACTCACATGAATAAAAACATTCATAGGGGATTCATAATAACGGCTTCCGAGTTCTCAATAGGGTAAGTATTTTTTTTTCGCGGTCAAGTATCATTGCAGGGAATTTTCTTGAAATAAAAGGGAGAGATGCGTTATTTATGCGACCCTTAGGTTCTCATTAATGCCCGGTGTTGGGTGTCAAACAAGAATCTATTGCTTGAGTCTGAGCTCCCATAAAAATTGTATAGTCGGTATGTATGTATACTAAATTAATAAATGATGATTGTTAGCAATTTTTAAAGTAATTTTAAACTGTCATGGTTACACACATTAGAAAACTGAAAGTGTCCGGGATATTTACCATGTTGTTTTGTTTTAATGGAATTCACCCGTGATCATGGCGCTTGCCACAGTGCCGAAATATTGGGAGCTCATTAAAACAAAACAACATGGTAAATATCCCGGACACTTTCAGTTTTCTAATTTTTAAAGTAGACGGAATGTTTCGTTACAACTTAAAAAATCGTCAGTAAGTATTCGTTCACGCGTAAAACATTACTGACATTCGTATAGGGCAGTCAGTTAAAAACCGGTCAAGTACGAGTCGGTTTCGTTCATGAAGGGTTCCGTACCAAATGGTTTTTGCTTTTGAATCCTCCTTAAATATTATTTTTATTTAACGGACAGCGAAGTCTTTTTACCTTTTGGCCATTTAGCCAAATATACTTAGTAGGACATAGGTTCTATGAAAACCTAATAAGTAGTCATTTCAGGCAGATTTCTTTTTTGTTCAATAATATTAGTGAGGATGTAAATTTTTGACTGGCTCGGTGGAACAGTGATTAGTGACCCTGGCTGGCGGTTCCAAGAGTCGTGGGTTCAATTCCCACTCGGGCCAAATATTTGTGTGATGAATAACGGTTTTTGTTCCGTGTCTGGGTGCAAATATGTATTTAAGTATGTGTTTAAAAATATATATGTGACGGCGGGTCCTTCACAAGGGGCGTTTACGAAGCTCGATTGCTCGTCCATTACGAAGAATTTCTTCAAAATAATAATGCAGGCGTGTAGACCAACGTGGATTTATTCCGTTCCAATTCGAATTACACAAAAATATGTCGCGATGTACGTGATGTCTTCGGATAACTTTACTCGACGGCGATCGGTAACAGAATGAACCGAATGGCGGTCACTCGATTTTTAAATGAACGAACTGACAATTTAAAAAGAAGCTAAACTGACTTCCGGCCAGAGATAAACCAGTGTTGCCATTCTAATAAAATTAAAAGTATCGACTTGCACGCCATCTTTACAATCGATTAAGAAATAAAATTATAAAGAAACAAAGTTGAACTGTCACTTTGACGTTTAGGATTCAAAACAGAAGTCTTCGTAAACGAAATATTGGATGTTCTCCGACATATGTATGTATATCAGTTTCTGACACCCATAGTACAAGCTCTGCTTAGTTTGGGGTCATATGACCGTGTGTGGAAATGTCCAAGATATTTATTTATTATATTTATTTTAAAATTATTCCCATAAATAAGTACATGTGACAAGTAAAAGCTCGGACAAATTTAGTTTAAAAGCTCAACGCCATCGAACCAAAGTCACGTAAGGCGTATCCACAATAAAATACCAACATTATCTCCAATTATTAAGACCAAAATAACCCAGATCCGGCCGCCATACAGCCATTTGTCATACACCACGTCACAATCACACTACCCGGTAATCCCTCCAGTTGATATATTTATTTTCTACGTGACTTTCTTTGAATATTTGATATTTCATATTTTAACATCATATTTTTTGATAAATTCAACATTGTATTAAATTATTATTATGTTCTTAGACTGCCGCCGTAAATTTTGTCGTAATTGTGTTTGGGCGGGGTAAATTGTTTTTGATGTGTTGTTTATTGGTGTAGTGTGAACAATGACGTCATAGAACATAATTTATCATATAATTGTCCCGAAAATGAAAGTTCGTGTTTTGATTTACATAGAGGTTTCACAACTTTGTGTCGTGCTTCAATTCGTCATGAAAGATGAGATGAAGAAGATTAGCACTAATAAGTTCAAATAAAAGTTAAACCTGTATTGTGTGACATACAATAAAATTTAAAAAAAGATTTTTGTTTCATCACAACATAACAGCTTCCATAAACATGCCTATTAGTATTATTTCCTTTATTTCTGCCATTAAAATGACTTTGTAATTATTCAACAAAATAAACGCAGATCATAAAACTACAATTCTACATACATAAGTATTCGCGACAAAATAATTACTAGTACATAGTGTATTATGTCTCATTACAATATTTTGTATTCTGTCAACGCACAATAGGTTACTACTTAAAACTTGCCTCCAGGCGTTTCAACCAACAAGATTCGTTGAAAATACCATTTATTATTATGTATCCAATTAGTGTTTCCAGTCTGTATTCAGCCATTTGTAATACCAGTATTTGCGTAAAGAAATAACCAATAATACAGATGCGGATACTCACACCTTTCGGTTTACAAGCAATCAAACTAATTAGGGGAACGTAAACAATAGTCAATGTAATTGTTGGTGTTTCGAAGAAACCATTGAACGGGTGTGACATGTCATTAATTTGGCCCTAGTGGCCCTTTTTGGGACAATAAAACGGTTCTTAAGAGTGCAGTAATATGTTTTGTATAGTATTTCTTATAAGAGGAAAATTTTGTCTTATTAGACTCCATAGGAGATAGTTCTAATCTTAACGAATTCGATCTTGATCTTCACGATTCTAATTGTCTAATTAGAATGGTTTTTGATGATGTATGAAGTTGACCAACTGGCACTTTGCATGCGTGGTTGACTACAGTCGAATTATAATTATAACTATATAAAGACTTAAAGCATATTTCAAAAATTATTAATGAACTTAATGATTAAGTGATGATAATATTTCTTCTAAACGACATTCCTATGTAATTTTCTGTAACAAAACTGTGTAAATTGTTTGTTTTTTGTGCAAAACGAAAAACTATCTACCAAATTTTCCACTACAACTTTCACTTGACAAACATATAAAAGCTATCATCCCAAAATATTTCCTAATTACTCCTCCCGTGTTTTGAGCATTGCTTTAATACTCAAAACTATCACTAATGAATATACGGAACACTTAATACCTCAACACCAAGACTAGGACGCCCCGCGGAGAGCGTCACATAATTGCAACGACAAAGTGCGGTTGACACCAACTTGAATGCTTAAGAGACTGTTACAGCTTTACAGCGCACAATGCCTTTGACGCGACTTTGTCTCACTTCGCAATTATAACGCCCCCTTATGTATCTCGTCTGTAGGCTGTGATGGCACTGAAAGCAGAGCGGGGGCGATTAAAGCTTTATTGTCCGTTCTTTTTAAGTTTCTAACCAATTATAAGTCCATCTCTTTTGCCTGGACCACTGACTTGATTAAAAATAATTTGCACAAGACATATAATGTAGATATCTACCTTTAGTGTACAAAGTAAATTAAAAAGCATGAGAAAGAAAATAGGTATCTTTTTGATTAAGTAAATTTGTGTGTGTGTGAAATGGAAATATTACCCATAAATACCTATATTTTGACAATTACTCTCTTTTGACATGGAATCTGTACATGATTATTGTTCATTACTATTTAATTTTTCCATATCGCAGTTCCTTTTATGTGCTACCGGCCTTACTCTCCCTGCAAAATTGTCATGCTTACCAGAAAACCAATAATAGACCCTAACTTGAGCGAATAAGGTGCATTAATTTCATATTGAATACATAATACCTTCGCAAGTACGAAGAACATTGCTGGATAGAAGTAGCGAATACAGGTTTTGGATTGTCAAGGCATTTTAATTGTGACTGTTTAAAACGATATCTATAGAAAGCAGATGTGCAATTACGGGAAGGAAAATAATAAAGAACATAATGACTTTTCCTAATTGTATTTTGTTTACGTTGGCATCAATTGGAGAATTTAATGACATAATTCAACTTGTCAATGTTATTATTTTAGCAGTGCCTACTCTATTATTGGGAATAGTAATAATTATGGTTATTATGGAACTTTACTATTGTATGTTATTTGATTCTTAATTTTTTTAATGTATTGACACTGTCAATATTGTCAACAGTTGGTGCATAATTGTAATTATCGATACACACTCATTAAATACCTTGACGTTTAATGATGAGTAAGATACATTTCTAAAAAAAATTATAGGTAGGTACATTATACAAAAAAAACCAAATTATTTTTGTTTTTTGATGAACTACTTTAATATATGAATCTTAAGAAGTTTCTATTGTAATGTTCTTCTTTCAAGAGTCACAGCATTTCATTAATCTGACCATACCATCTAATTGGTATAAACTATTTTATGAAATCCTCTAAAAACCAACAATCTTACATAAAAACTACACGACGTCTTTAAAAACACAGTACTCCTGCTCTCAATAATTCATAGACTGACCGATTCCCTCGGGTCGAAAAGTACAATAAATATAAACAAAAAAGAGGGTTATTCGAGTAAAATTTAACGCCATAATGAGAGGGGCAGCGCATTCATATTTAATTGGCGCGGGCCTAGTTTACGGCCGAGGGTTTGAGGGGATTTTTTTTCACATTTTTTTTTTCAAATACCCGATAGGTTTGAGTGGTATTGTAGAGGACAGTGCGATACTCCGTTGGAATAGTGTGGATCCGATTGTTTTTTTTTATTTTGTAAAAGAGAGTTATATTATGAAATGGTGTGTGATGATGAGACGGGTAATATCATTGAAGGCAGAGAAAAGAGTTTGTGCCCTTATGATAAACGGTCAAACGACCTATATATTTATAGTTGTGTCTTTAACATCAAATTGTAAAATGATATCTAAATAAGTAAGATCCCTAGAGTCCGTTTTATTTTATCTTCATACTTTTATTATAACAAAAACCACATCTCTTATTTAGTAATCTTACAAAAATCACCAAGAATTAAAAGGTAATGTTTCGAAGTTAAATGACGCTATTTAAACCCAAGCTTAAATTAACAGACAACATTGAAGGAACACGCAAAAAAAAGACAACCGAATAAATGTCAAAAAATAAACGAACTCGGCATATCCACGCTACGCCGCCGCCGCCCGTCGGTAGCCGATATTCAAGGGAAAAAAAATACGCGAAATAATATCGAAAAGCAATAAAAATGTACCGCCATAAAACAGACAAACGTTGAAGATAATCGCGCGAGTGCTACCATTGTGGCTCTTTATACGCCCATAACATTTTACTACGAGTTTGTTGGCCGAAAGCTTTTACACAAACGAGAATCGAACCCGGTATGTTTTTATCACTCGCGGCATGAGTGTGATGTTAAATATTTATGGAAATTTTCTTAATGCTACCAACATTAAAAAGTAGGAAAATAAACAGGGTATATAATAATATCTTTAAAGATCAGTGACAGGTTTAATTGATTAAAATAATAATATAATTGAATATCCTTTATTTATATTTGCTGCTTCTTTTGCTGATATACGATTCGTATATTGAATTCGAAAATCAGCGAATTGGTGGTTGGACAATGTGGACATACACTTGGACATTAAATTACTAAATATAAACATAAAAACATACATAAAGAGTTTTCTTTACATACAAAGTTAATTTTGTTTTACGTCGTAGTAAGACAGTAGCTTTTTACAACGCCGAAAAAGCGATTTAAAACACTACAAAACATACCATAGGACTCATCATAGAAAATCCTCATAAATAACAATAATCCCCACGCCATTAGAACCGACGATCGGAACTGTGCAATACAATAACTTCTATTTCATCACTCAGACAGAAACCGAATTTCATAATACATCGCTGGTCTTCTATAGGAAGCTGATGGAATCAATCGTATAGAAACGGTAATGGATGTGATACATCTCGATAATGTAAAAGATACCCATCTGACGAAGGTTCGGTAGTACGATGGTAGACAAAAGTACAAGCCCACTAATCCATGTATTGTTAAAGGAATCCAATTTGAAATTCCATGGAGGAATTGGACAAAGCCTGATTGATTAGTTTTAAGAACATGCGATTTACTCAGTGCTGTTATGGCATTGATAGATATTCGTAATGGCTAATGTGCTAGAATTTGAATAGCAAAGTGAAACCTGTTTAAAAATACAATATAATTCGCCCTACAGCTTGTGCTTCAGGGTAAATTAACAAAAGATTAAACCGTATTTTTGTTTAGTCACAGTTATCAATACTTAAAATAAATAGTAAACCAATTTAGGGAATTAACAATATTTTGTAAAACATTGTCACACTTACACTGTTAGAGATTCTAAGTAATAGTGTGTCAATTAAAAGTTTCTTATTTTGTATATTTCAGCTCTATATGCGATTCTTTTTTATACACTTTTAACGATTCATCATTAAAATTTCCTATCATAGAAACTGAATAATGAAATTACGATATACATTAGTTTTGTACTTTCGAATACAGTAATTTCATTATACAGTCGCCGAAGTGTACAATATGACATGATTACTACCAATTAAATCACAAATATTATTGTCTTTTTCGTTAACCGCAATAAATTGACCCTTCAGAGCCCACACACCTATCTCATCACCTAACTCAATGGAGTATGTATCTTTGTATTTCAGTCCATCCACGTCGTCTTTTTGCTCAAACTCGCCTTCCGGTGGACAATTGCCAAGAGCTGAACTAAGGACAGCTGGTATCCCTTTCGTGCTAATATTATTGGTATATTTTTGTCCCTGTCTGTTGCTGAGAATTCCCTGAATGAATGGTCTTTTTCTTATTGCAATGCCGATGGCAGTTGAGCCAAATAGTGAGTGAGTGTAATTTTGTCAGTCCGCGGGTATGTGGTAATGAGGTATATCTTAATGTTTCGCCGATGAGGTCAGCTGTGGCAGTATACCGTTGTGTGCTTTTGGAAGAGAAGGATGACAAAAGGGACAACAGAAAGGATCTATCTTTTGAATGAACTTAGCTTATATAGATACATATCAGACACTACCAAAGAACTGTGTATAACGATGCTGCTTTTTATTGGAAGATATTTATATAAAATTTTAATTACCTATTTTCAGGACACTCGCCTTCAAATCTTAGGGTTCTTCTAAGACGTTGTTTTATCACTAAGAGACCATAGAATATAAAATACTAAGAATAGACGTCACAAACGATATTTATAAAGAAAAATCTCATGTATGTCAATTTGTATGAATTCAAAAGTTTTAGAATAAGAATGATTTGTTCAAACTAAACTAATTGCAAATGAAGAGAGTATATCGAATGTAGAAAAAGTAAAAAACTTTAACAATGACATTCAAATTAAAACAAATGGTGAACCTCCTGAGCTAGAAGAGTGCAATGCAAGTAGTTTTGCGAATAAGAACCATAATAATAAATCAAGAGACAATACTAAACCTTCCTAGTTCTACAGTCAGTAGCCGGGATCAACTCACGCGCAGGATATTTCGGGATCACATCAATGAAAGCGAGATTCATTCAGATATGCACCGCGTTTCTGAACAATCGCTTCATAGGAGAATCGCAAAAACGTTGCCGGCTCAAGAGATGTTAGATAAACTGCAAATGTCGTAGACCTTAATGTTAACTGAGTACTGTAAGCCATGCCAATATTATACCTATCTGAAAATTTCAAGACATTAATACATTCACTTACTTACAATACTTAGTGTTTTCGAAATTAAGTATCAATAAATAAATATTAATAATTAATATAATTTTCTTAGGCCAACTCTTGCTGGTAACAGCAGTGTTGACAATTTTGAGAGTATGGGTTTTCGGGCTTTTCTTTCGGCTAACCATTTTTTTTTAATGTTTTGCCGATGAGGTCAGCTGTGGCAGTGTTCCGTTGTGACTGTAACCATGATGACATAGGTCCTCCATCAGCGTCAGTTCAAAAAATCAAGCGATACATCGAGTGCTCGGGAAACTGTAATTTCACATGACTCAACATTTAACACCAATAATTTATCTACGCAAAATAAACAAAGACGTAGACAATATACCGCCATTAGGACACAAATGCCCTCACAAAGCTTAATAGCCGTTTCGCTTTACAATCCATTACACGTCCCGGGCAAAATTTACACACGCCAAACTATCGCAATGAAATGCTCAGGACCTGTTGTAATTTCTTGTAAGTCAAAGACGCGGGTTAGTAAGAGTATTTGAGGGAAGTTTGTGTTCGAGTACTTTTGGTAAGCGACTGAAGCTATAAAATTCTAAGCTACATAGCATTAGAAGCTAATGAAGCTTTTTTGAAAATTAGGAGTCAGCAAACCCAGACGTTAACGATGCTCAACAAAAATACGTAAAGCTAGACTGCATCTAGTGACATCTATTCTTTGTGTGATATTCACAAAATCTGTGGAAGATAATTTACAACTATTTTATGTTTGTTTTAAATCAAAATAAATGGTCATGTAATAATAATTATTTTTATTTATTTAAAATGTTAGGTAAATTTCCGAAATTTTACAACACAAAACCTTTATTCGTTCTAATATAACTTCCGCTATCTGAGGGATATCCATTAGTGAAAATAATGATGTTATTAATAACTAACTGTCAATGCTCTCGGCGGCTGCAATAAATGCCAAAAATATCAACGCGTATAATTACCCCGGAGCAATAATCGAGTATTCAATAATCACGGAAGTAGAAGTGGATAAATAAGACATTAGGTAGTTACGGTCTGTTGGTTGGGTGGTGGTTAAGTTACACCACTCACGACTCAATTAAGTTTAAAGGGTGAGCTTAATGTTTCCTTTGAAAATGGGAAAATTAAAAGTAATCTTTTAAATACACGACAATTCAACTGCATACGTACATTATTGATTGATTTTTGAATAACATGGATCATTCAGCAATTCTTAGATAGGATAAAATTATGCACGGTAATTTAATGGATAGAGTGATTTAGAGGATGATTTCTGATGCGCCCATGTGAAACCTGAGCTGGTGGTTAGTTTACCAATAAACGAATGGTGCACAAAGGGTTCCGTACCAATTATGGAAAAAAAAACACGTACGTGGCAACATTGTATAGGAACCTGCTTAATGTTTTATAGTTTTAAATGTTTATAGCGGTTATCGGAAATACAACATTTGTGACAAATTCAGCTTTCTAGCTATAACGGTTTATGAGATACAGCTTGGAGATAGAATAGACGGACAGACAGATAGACCGACGGCGGAGGCTTAGTGATAGGGTCCCGTATTTACCTTTTAGGTACGAAACCCTAAAATTCCACAGAGCTAATTCAATTTGGAATCAATAGATCTTCGATCCAACAAGTTGCCCATACTAGAGAATCGGCGAAATAAAGCCAAATAAATAAACATCGACGCGGACAATTATACTATCGTCGCGTCGATGCGCGTGCGCACGATGTCGTAAACAGCCTCTCGGACACGGAGCCGCGGCAAGTGGTACATCCTTTAATGCTGCGCCTTAAATCAATGGACCGCCCTGCAATGGTGGGTTTTGTAGAGACGGATTTTGCTATCGATATTGTCCTTCGGTGTTGTAGGGTATTGTGCGGCTGTACTAATATAAGCAAAAGGCACTCTGTCTGTCTGTCTCTAGTTTTCTTTATTACTAATGAACTGATTTTCATGAAATTCGATACATGGTAGAGACTGGGAATGATGAAAGACTAGATACTGTATAACCTTCAACTCTTAGGCTCTCGACTTTATCTTTTCTCTGACAGCCAGATACCTATTAAATGGTAAGTATGTAAAAACTAAATTGAGAATTTTGAACTGTAGATTTCCATGTTCCGTCGTTAAACTACTTAGCCTGTTACGTAATCATTAGATCACTAAACCATAAGAATAAATATTTACGTTTGTGGCATGGACGATACCTATGACTATACTGCACATAGAGCGAACTACGGTATTCTGTTCAAAATCTAATGCCTTGATTTGTCTGCGGCATCTCTCGTGTACACACGAACTTGTATTTCACACATGGCTTCGTTTGTTGGCTGCAAAAGAGCAATTTGATAGAGGCAGAGCTTTACGAGTTACAAGCAAACGACAAGCGATTGAGTTGTACTCGCTCCCACGCGCATTGTACGGGCTGAGGAGTTATGGTTTTGCCGGATAAAGCGCCGGTGGAAACCTTTGTGAAAGAGCTTTGGAAGATTTTCGATGTATTTGCCACAATGGTGTTAAAAGTCGTTTTGTTGTTAGTTTTAACTCATAATATAGGGTAAAAATGGGTTATTTAGTGACATTTACATTCGAGCATATATGAAAACGAATAGGTTTCCGTGACCCTATCACTAAGACTTCGCTGTCTCTCCGTCCGTCCGTCTTGCGCCAGGCTATAATAATTAATTTTCATTTTGTATACAGATTATTGTATGAACATCGGACATCGTATAATAAGTCATAAATGTTATTAAATGCTTCGAAAAACATCCAAAACTATCCACGAATAGAATACTTACAGCTTTTTTTCTATTTCAGGTAAGTCTTACGATCAGTCAATGTCAGCCATGATATTAAACGTCGATTTGGTAAGTTTTGAATATCAATATATTCGTTCTCACCCCTCTATTTATCGAGGGCATTGTCAGGGGAGCAACAAGTGGACCCCGTTTGTTACCCGTCGCCTTCTGTTTGATTAGGGCTGGCTGGCTATGTCAGTATTTTTAACTACTGTAAGTTTCTTCGGGTTTTTTTCACCCTGGTCGGGTTAAAGCTGGGCATTGACGATCAGTTGAACTGATCAGTTAAACTGACGTTCATCCCAAACTTGATCGTGTGAGTCGGATCATCATCGAATAATCTCACACCCTCGATCAAATTTAGGAAGGACGTCAGCTTAAATGCTCACTTCAACTGATCGTCAATGCCCAGCTTTAAATAACCCATGCACGATCCACCATCATTCTTAATCAATCGAATGCATAGAGCAGGTGAGTTGTAAAAATATTAAAATGTTTTTTTTTCTATTTATTAAAATTGATAGTCGTATGTGGGCAATGTTTAGGATTTAAGTTCTCCGATATTACGGTACAGTAGGTATATAATATATTTTCTTTTAGGCTTTAACGAAAGGATGCATAAAGTTCAGCAGTTGTAACAAGCGCACAACACTATTCCTTAGAAGTATCAATCGAGTCGGAATCATCAAAACTTAAATAAACTTTAATATTTCCGACCTCAGAATATATCAAAAATAAAAACTGGAATACTTCCTAAAACTGTGTTAATAAAATAAGCTGATTAATAATTATAAAGATCAAGATTAAGATTAGATAAAATTAAAGTTTAAAAGAGCCTAGTCCTAATTAGTTTTATCTGTAGCAGTAATCTCCGGAATATTATGGCGATGATCTCTTTCCATTAAAATATTGGGTTTCAGATGTTTGGTATCAAAAATTTATCAATACCTATTCAATATGTTGACTAGATGCCGTACATGGCTAACTTGTCCCATTTTAAGTTATTTATTTTAGAACTATTGACCACATGGAGTAGTAGGTAAATCGCATAAAACAATGCTCTCTCATAGTACAGTCGGTTAAAAAATAACCTAACCATATCTTTTCTCGGGCTTTATACTGTGTAACCAAAAGATCATAAAAATTAGTTCAGAAATTTTGACGTATAAGCGCTATAGACAGACAGACTTTACTTTCGCATTTATCTTAATAAGGATGACACAAAAAAATTGCAACACACGTCATGTTTAATAAATTAAAACACATGAATGTATCATCACGTGAATCACTTACAAATAATCTGATGCGTAAACCTTGACTGGCTCGGTGGAACAGTGGTTTACTACCTACGGTTCCAAGAGTCGTGGGTTCGATTCCCACTCGGGACAAATATTTGTGTGACGAACATCGGTGTTTGTTCCGTGTCTGGGTGTATTATTAAATATATTTAAGTATATTTTGTGTATCCACTGTTGATTCTTATACCCGTAACACAAGTCTTTAAGCTACTTACCACGGGATCACATCAATGTATGTGATGTTGTGAAATATTTATTTATTTATTTATAACCTTTTTGAAGCAATTGAAAAGGCCAAATAGACATTAACCGACAACCCTACCAACAATACAACCCCAAATAATAGGGGTGATGATCGCAAACATTTGTCACGTTGCGGGGACGCAACAAGTTACGGCGTGATGAGTACCAACCGGGAATAGCTAAACAGTTTGACAAATTGGCATTGTCATTGTCAAAATCATAGCATACTGAGAATTTGATAGATTCTGGCAGGTCGCGCTTTCGGTAATGACCTTGGGGCTCAGAGAAAGAAACAATATCAAAACTATAACGAAGTCTGAAAAGAATAAAATTTGTGGGATTGACATTATAGGGATGCAAATTGGTGGGAAAATTTGGTGCCAAAATCTGCACGAAAATTAAAACGAAAATAATAAAAGACTCTTTTAAAGCTAGGCATCTTTGAACAATATAAACTAAAAACTAAGGTCGGAACCTATTTGTAGGTACATAAAAATACTAACAAGTTAGTACGTAGCTCTGTCAGGAGGATTACACGCTCTAAATAACATACAATTTACACCATAATCAAACTTAAAAGGTTAAACCTCTTTGATCACCGCTGAATCAACAGAAAACACTGCACTCCGATGCATTGTCACCTGAAAAAGGGAAGACACCGACCACAACTCATCCTGTGGCCCCCGCGCCGGAAACTGGTGATTTCATGCGCCCGCGCACGCCGGAAGTGCGGACATTTTGCGACAACGCATCCGGCGGCGCGCTGAAAAAATATTATTGTCTGCGCTTGAAGTGTCGCATTATTGCAGTTAATGAGTTCGAAGCGAAGGAGGTCGGATTACAAAGGGTTTTTGGTGGTATCTTGGATGATGTATTGATATTGGGCACAGTTTGTGGATTAGAATGAATGTTTGTTCCTTGGTGAACTTTTTTATAAAATTTTTGATAGAGTATTTGACTGTTTAGAATGAAATAAGTTAAGAATAAACATCATTTTCCTTTCTTTTATGCCTATTATAAAGTACCTACATAGATTGTATTTATAGTGATATATAGTTTTATGCCATTCTTATTAGCAGCAACTATCAAAAAGTATCATGATACTGAAATATTAAGAAAAAGATAAACGGGTAATGCAAAATACTGTAACGTGGCTCTTGCACTGAAGCTGTCAGAGCCCACTTCTTCGTGAGTGCATTTAAAACAAAATATAGATCAGCTAGCCAACATGTCATAACACTAAATTATTACAAACTTAACCCTTAACCTCTGAAACTTTTGATGCGTAGAATTAAATCATTGTAAAGCACTTAGTTTTGGCACAGCTGACAGGGGAGCCGTCAATAGCAGAGTGATGTATTATTTGCATTCAGTTAGCTTTCGTTAGCGTTGCCTTACTATTTTACATTGCGCAGTTGTGGTAGCATTGATTTGTTTGTTCATTGGTAAAGGCAGTAGTGTATGCAGTTAGTTCGCTCGCGCCCGCCCCAGCTAGTTGCGAACTCAGCGCGCACTCCCGCGCATTATAGTTAACGTCACCTGTCGCGGCCCCAGATACACGCACGCGTCGCTTCCGCTTATTATTGCGCTTCACAAAGCTTTGTTTGAAGTATGCATGGTTGGTACTACCGCACAGTATTGGCAATATAGCGTCGGTAGGAGTATATTCTGTGATACTTTCTTCTTTGTCAATTTAACGTTGTTTCTTCTATTTCGTTATCAGCTACTACTCTCTACTACATTTGATCTTTTAGTACCCATCATTGGAGTTACATGTTTAGTTTCAAAGAAGAATACACAAATCGTTTGTCACTCTGTCACCAAGAGCTGTGATGGAGAATCACAGTATTATTAGTCTGTAAGAGTTGAAACTATACCATTCCCTTCCAGAAACTGTGGTGTCTACGAAAATAGAGTCGAAGGCTCTACTTGTTGACAGTCTAATAAGGGGGTTGGTACGAGAACACTTTCTTTCCAAACTGTTACAAATGTATGACTGGTGGAATCCCAAAGCATTTGCTATTCTTGCCGTGATACTCATATCTGTCTCAAAACCAGGTTTAACGTTTACGTTACAATTAAAAATCCTATTAGAAATTTTGAATCAAATAGGAGGAACCCAACCAACATCTCCAAACAAAAACCAACCCAACCAATTCTACTCATCAGCGCTACAGTATTATCGCGCACACACACGCATAACGGTTATGAATTATTGTGATCTATTCTGAGAGTGCTCTCTTAAGAATGGACACTGCTCGGATGCATCTATACGCTGTATGGATCGATGTATTGACATCAGAAGGAAATGGCAAAATTAGAATGGGAATGCGCGGTCTGCGCTGAGTTTAGTTCAATTTGAAAACTGCGGGTTTATCTTAGAGTCACTGTGATTGGTTGTATAGTGAAACAGACGATTAACGTTTTAACAACCGAATACGCTATGGGTATGGTAACGGGTGACTGGTATCAGCTTTAAAGAGTCAGCTCTTAAAGGGTTAAAATAATTTTGAGAAAAGAAGAGCCTTTGTTTAACTTGACAATACTTGTGCATGTACGTAATACGTATGTTGTAAGCCGTACTGACTCCATAATCATTTGAGTTTGTAATTGTACCTATAGGTGGATTAGATTAAGTAAAGGTCTTTAAACATCGCTTTACCGATTAGTCGCTTTTAAATTCGAAACTTCCACTATTCTTCCACATTTAGTTTAAGTAGCATAAACTGTCAAATATTAAATTATCTTTTTAGTAATTGGCCTGTCAGTGTCTGTTTCATTAAGAGTACTATTATAATCTTTTATTATTTGAGATGCTAATGAGGGTCAGGTATCAAAACGCAAAACACAGTTTCTACTTATGTGTAAATCTATGTTATATTATACTTTTACCCTTCCTTATTGTTCATAATAAAACATGCTTCATTTTAATGGCACTTTCATACTCCTAACGCTGCTAGCTTTTCGACTGAAGACCTAAATCTTATTCATGAATATTTAATATTAATCTGCAGTTGCTTCAATAAATTCTAATAATAAATTGGTCAAGTGGCCTATATCACTCGGAATGAAACAATCTGCACACTGACACGATAATAATAACTGCCCGTCAGCCATTAAACCGATACTATCATTCATTCTAGGATGAATATTGTCTAGTTTTGTTTGTTTTTTGAAGGAGAGACATACAGTCTTTAGAATTATCAACTAAGCATGTGACAATAGGTAGTGGATATTATGTAGGTATGTATTAGCTTTTAACAACAATATAAGATTATGTTTTGGTCTTCAGAAATTACGTCATAAAAAGTACCAAATTGCATTGCAAACCTGCAAATCTTGTTCTTGAAGGTGTCCGTCATTGTCTGTTTGTTTTAGCCTCCTGATCTGCTACTAAATGGCTAGACTGATTTGTATGAATCATTACAGTTATATTTTGATGTTTGTATGGTCCGGTGGTTTAAACCAAATCTGCGTCCAAGCAGTAGACACTCTAGAAATTCAATAATAAATTGTCAAAATAAGTCCAAAATCTTTAAAAAGTATAGCAATAGTTAAACAAATAAAATACGAAGCGAATCTCTAACAACTCAATCCACCATCGATGTAGCCGTCAACAACAGACAACAGTCGTTGGCAAGACGTAAATCCGTCTTGGAAGGCAACAACGGAGCATTGTTGTCGCGCGCGATGTTCCCAGAACACGACTTGTTATGAACGCGGATGTCTGCAAACAGGGCTGGCAACATGTTCGAATCATACTTAATATCGTTGACCAGCAACAGAGAAACGTACTTAAGCATATTATACAACAGATATTGAGTTTCAAAGAAATTATCTTCATCACCATTTCACTTGCAATATAATTTTGTTCATCCTAATTTACCTGTGATGACGAATCAACGAAATCTTTCTATCATACAGGTCGTGGCGATTTTCAAGGATATTATCTTACTTTTTACCAGTTATGATTGTACGTAACGTATGATAAAAAAAACAGAAGAAACACCTCAAGGAATAGCAAGTAATACACAGATATTAATCAGCAGATAAAGAAATAGATGTAACGAAAGGATTTTGGTGAAAAAGTTCCTATTACTAACTATAAACATAGATAATAGCAATTAATCATTCACTCATTATACGTTCTATCAGAATCCACGACTTAGCTCCGCCGAAAGGCCAACTTCTACATTCTACTCTACACCATTCCATACGTCATAAATTCACACCGGTAGCCACACAATAGGCTTAATGATAAATTTCCCCTTGTCCAACTAAAATCGTTACTAAACCGGCTTGTCAGTCCAATAACATTGTCCTGGCTTAATTAATATCCATCGGTTCACAATGAGATCAGAACTGACATTGGCATCCGTTTTATGTCTGACTTATGGGCAACAAAGTCAATTGTCTGGGTTATATCTGGTTTCCAATAAGACTAAGTATGGGAAGGTCGTTGTTGTAGGTAAAGCGAGGCGATAATATTTGACACTTCAGTCACAGTAATTGGTTGTAGTGCTTAATTATTTCTGTAATGATTTAGGATTTAACGAATCTAAGTTGTATGATAGCGAGTCAGTGTGCTTAACTTTCACATATATACTCTTCATTCTAATCTGTGCTGCACCATGTGTGTATTAAGGTAACTTTTTCATTGTCTAAGACCATACATTTCTTTATTCGTCCCGGGCTTCATTCTTTATACAAACTGAATTCGATTCTATCTTATGGAAGTTTATTCACATATACCATTCCCATTCTTCTGCTCGTTGTTTGAATGGGTCAAACCATTGCTTTTAGCATTGTAAGTTTATAGGAAGGCTTGTGCTTTTTTATAAGTATTTTTAGGAATGCTGTAAATCACTATCAGCACTATCTTGCATAAAATACGACTCTACCACATTCGTTAACTATTTAATACTTGATTCTTTCATTCCAATTTACACGATATCCTATCCATAACGTGGCAATGCGTGTCGAAAGATGATCGTCAAATTATCTCATAAAAACATATTTCCATTCTAGCTTCCACTGTGCCCGCACCTAACTAAGGATAAAGGAAAGCTTAGTTCAAGGTAAGGCGTCCGCCTTCACTCAATTAACCAAGCCGCATTGTACACTGTCGTTTTTCCTTGACCGTAAACTGTCACTGTCACTCCCTAAAGCACTTTATGTGTGTGTCACTCGCTTTAGCCGAAGCTCCTATTGAAATTAGCGGGAAACAAAACATTTGGTGCTTCGTGCTTCGAGCTTTGCGCTATCTTTACGCGCGGGGAGCTTTGAAAAACAACGAGTTCGTGTTTTACATTGTTCTTGTTCATCCTTCTTAGTGTCAAGAAGTTATCCTTTGTTTTACACGCTTAGCTTATTGTGTTTGTTTACTTGACTCAACATGGGAAATTAAAACCTTTGTGACACACACACACTACATAAACAATAAATAAAATTATTTTATAAAATAGCTAATTTTACTTTTTGCAACACGATTAATTGCATACAATTAATGTTTGTTAGTCAACATAGGCTCTTATTTATACGTCATTCATATTAGAAAACTATAATAAAAAATGCAGATCCAATCAACAAAACAAAATACGATTCTGTATTTTATGTGTGACTTGTCAACGTATAAGCGAAGTTAAGTTTAAATCCAAAAACTGTAGATTTTAGGTCATTTCAGCGAAATTCACATTGGATAACAAAAGACACTGTACGTATAATCCAATACACTTTCCGCTCTATCACATCCACCCATTTTTCATCAACCAAACAAAAAAGATACGCTTTTTTACTCCTTTAGTGTGGTCTAATAATCACATCGAAGCGGGTGGGGTGGGCACCAGAGCAAATTATAATAATTTACTGCCAATTAGCCGACTGGAGGGTCATTAAGTTCGTGCGATAATGGCTTATGTATTTTAGCCACCGTTCGTTTATTATAGGAAATGATATAACGGCAACATTACGGCATGATGAAGCGGTCGTTTTTGTGTGTTTGTTTTAGTTTTCGATGATTTATTGGGACGGGATGAAGAAAAATTTGGAATCTGATTTTTTTTTCACGGATGATACGTATTAGCAACAGTATAGTAAATTGGTTTTGTTTGAAAAAGCTTTATTATTTCCCGTTTGCCACCCAAATATATCCTACTTCTATTAATAAGTAGACTATTAGTACTAGTAGCAGGTATATTTGTCTTATTATGTATAATTTATGATGCCGTTATAAACATACTCCATTTAAAATTAATTTTTAAGTTTTTCCTATCTTCAATCATTATGGTAATGTAAAAAAAAACAAACACTCCTAAATACCTAATTAGATGAAATATACATCTAATCAAAGACCGACAGACAAACATAAACGGTCACAGCAAACAAAACGGGATGCATGAGTGATTACGTGAAAAATGCCGTAGAGGGGGGAGGGTGGGCCAAAAAGTAAAAAGTGGAAGTAAGATGCGGAGGAAAGAGCAGCCAGTCTTTGTGTACCACCCCACGAGGTACGGTCAGTAAAATGACCGTTGCTTATATTTTTTATGGAGGTGTATGTTTGTGAGTATGTGAGTGTGGATGGATATCTATTTGTCTTTCAATTTAAAAGTACAAAGGAGGAAATCTATAAGATAATTTTTCAGAATTCCAAAAATGGATAATGCTTTATGTAACTTGATAAGTAAAAACTGGATATCATATGTAATTTGATGAGTAATGTGAAGTTGATATAATACATAATTAAGGTATTATTTGGACCTACCTACTGAAAATAGAGTTTACCATGACATAAGACTTTACAAGTACGGAAAAGCTGGTCGAAATAACTTTGTAAAGCTCGAATGTAGATGTCCCACTTAAAGCATTTTAGTAATGTTGTCTTTACACTACCAATCTAAAATTCAAGTAATAATTGTTAGAGGTGAGAGCCATCCGCTCCACCGCAAGTCAGGTGATGATGACGTCGCTACTCCAAGCCATCATCATATGTCGGTTAGGAAAAAGACTCAACGCAAATAGAGTAGCAGGAATAAGCTATTTATTTATTTTCCACCCGCGACTTCGTCTGCGTAGAGACATTCAACGGGTAAAACATTAATTCTTCACATGGCAGTCGGATAAAAAGTAGCCTATAACCTTTCTCAGGCTCTGGACTATATCTGTACTAAATTTCATTTAAAATAGTTCAGTACTCTATGCGTGAAAGCGTAACAGACAGACAGACAGAGTTACTTTGGGATTTATAATATTAGTAAGGAGGTAAGGATAAGGAAGAAACTAGTAAGGATTTTGCTAGTCACACTATTGTAACGAACATGGCAAAATATGAACATTTTTTTGCTGTCGACACAAAACAGATACAACTTTGTAAAGCTTGCTGTTGGGGAGGCGAAATTAAGAGACACTTTGTGTTGATTCATAAAGGAATGCGCACATAGACGACACAGATAGATATACTACACTATACTTGTATTTAGAGCTAGATAGAACGTTAAATCAATGGGGACGTTGACTGCTTTTTTATTTTGAGGTGGCGTACGGCGATAATAAAGGCAAGGTGTGCAATGTATGAAATGGTAGTAATAAGGTTTTCTTCTGGCCTATTGTGTTTAGGATTCAAACCCTAAAAATTGTTTTTTTTTTGTTTTGCACATTTCTTTAGATTGACCTTGTCTTTTACGCTAGGAGTCGTGGTTTCGATTCCCACTTAGGGCAACATTTGTGCCCTGTCAAGTCTACATAACTATGTGGCACAAACATCTACTAACTATGTGACTTGACTAGCTAGGTAGAACAGTGGTTAGTGAACCAGGTTCACCTACGGTTTAGAGCCGTGGGTTCGATTCCCACTCGGGATAAATATTTGTGTGACGAACATCAGTGTTTGTTTCGTGTCTGGGTGTGTTATTAAATATATTTAAGTATATTTGTGTATCCACTGTTGATTCCAATATCTGTTACATAAGTTCTTAAGCTACTTACCATGGAATTAGATGATCAATGTATGTGATATTCCGTAATATTTATATTCATAATGACAATATTCATATTCATTTTCATGCTACTTGAAACCAACTGGTCAGACGCGTCATTTTACGGCGTCATAAATCTGTGATCGACCTGTGACGCAACACGACAAAGCAATTATGTTTTTATGAGCGTCATCGGGGATCAGCTCAAGTGTTCCAGCCGATGCACTTGGGTGCAGATGTGCAAGGGAATCAACTAGGATGCGTCTAGTTGGTTGAAAACTGTGTTGATTCCTTGAGGATTGATATTATTGACTTGACGTTGTTTTCACAGTCATTTTTCTATTTGAAATCAGTTAAGAATTAGTACATCAATTTTAAAGCCAACGTACCAAACATTAATTGCTGGCGGAGTGTGTTGAAATGCATATCTGAGAATGTTATATTCAAAAGCGTTTTGGTTATTTTCTACTCTTCTTAATATCTAATAGTAAAAGTACACCGAAATTACAGATTGCACATAAAATAGGCACTATGGACTTGTTTCAATTAGCTAGATGAATTTTTTATAATGATTGAAAATAGTATGACCCCTAAGTTACTTAATGACCCTGATAAATACAGCTACAAAGTAGGGCACTGTATATGTAGCTCAAGTATAAAACCTAAAACGTTCTAAGCCATCTCAAATCTTAAGAAATTTGCTAACAAAATATCCAGCCATTATTCTTCAACACAGAACCGAATCGCTCGGGTGCCTCCATACATTCTACCCAACATGAAAGCAACATAGAATAAAAGGCAAACAAAATGTCTATAGGAGCAAGACTAAGCATTTCCAAGACGTAGGGGGGTAGCGAAGTATGGGAAATGGGGGGTGCACCACACATAACTTACACCGCAATGTTCCTGCAAATTTATCAAACTAACACCACAAACGAAAATAAACCTTATCCTTAAGGGCCGAAAGTTGATGTGGACGGTAAAGAAAAAGTTGGCAAAACTGATATCCATTGTCCACTTTAGCGAGAGCTCTAGCATACCCTTCTATTACCCCAGTTACATACTTCTTAAGTAGACCAGCGGGGGTCGGGGTAGCTCAAGACAATTTGGTCGGACGGTTTTTAAAATTTAACCTAGTGTGTGTGGATGAGTTTATTCGCAATGAAGCGGGGACAAGACAGGGGATCTTTGTGTGCGGTTTGTATGGCAGTTGTGTTATGTTTATGTTGAAGCATTTTGATGCTTATACAATCATATTTATACCTTTTGAATCCTTGTGCTAAGTAGAATATTGTCATAGATATACAAACGGCAAACGATACTTTTGAAATAGATTTATTAATAAAATTCTAATGCACAAACATAAAATAAATGTAGAGTTAGTATGACAAGCACTTAATAGATAAAGGCACTTGACACCACAACCCGGAATACCAACTTTGCATTTTATGGCAATTCAACGTAAATATTAAGATAACGTTAATTGTTATCAATACTTTTTACGTATGGGTTATCGAAATAAAATATGTTAATGACCCGCTAATACCGGTGTCTTGTAAAGCAAAGTTTGTAAAGAAACGGTAGCGACACTTGTTAGCCGTAAAAAGTTGATAACATGTTCCTAGAATCTAATCAACAGTACAAATGAGTGTGGGAAACTCATGGTTTATGGATTTTTATTCATGCCAATAAAACGATCGCTTACTTATCGCGAACGGTTCCGGGTTTTATTCCCGGTAATACGTTTTAAATTTGGATGCGGACCCGTTTCATCTTTAGTTAAAAAAAGCATTTGACATGTTACACACGTTAGGAAATTATGTTAAACACATTTTAAGATAGTTAAGTCGCTTAAAAGCCCACACCCAGTTATACTTTTTTTGACTTCATAGAACATGAAGTCGGAAATAAATTATAAGATCATCATCATCATCAGCCCATATCTTATGTCCCCACTGCTAGGGCACGAGCCTACCCTAAACTAGGGCATTCAGGCCTTAGTCAACCCCGCTGGCCAAGAGCGGGTTAGCGGCTACACAACCTTAGAATTTCTTCGTAGGTGTGTCACGATGTGTTCCTTCACCGTTAAAGCGTCGATTAATCCTACATATATATGCATTTCAAATTTTAAAACACAGTAGTACGTGGTGGGATTTGAACTGGCGACCTCTCGCATGTCAAGCTAGGACCTTAACCACGTGGCTACCGACGCTTTTTCTAATGGAAATTATTAGATGTATCTAAGTATCTAGTTATGCAGTAGGTAGGTATGCAATAATATTCATCTAACTAACCTTTTAGTGGGGCGGCAACCACATACATTCTGAAAGAATCCATGTTTTAGCAGTAAGTTATTATTTTTTTTACTTGAATAATAATTTGTTGTTGCTAACAGCAGAAATTATACTCTATAAATGGCAAGGGTTAGATAGATCAGACTATTGCAGAAAGACAAGAAAGGCATATTAATAGGGTCCCGTTGTCACCCTTCGTAACACTAAAAAGCGGTAACCATTGTTAAAAAAAATATTTATTTCCCTTAAAAACATACTTATTAATTACTTTACAAGTGTAGATGATACATCAAGCAAGCAAGGAAAAATTATGCTATTTTGCTACACATTCATACCACCGTACCCTGTACCAAGCAAACAAAAGATAAGTAAACCAAAAAGTGGTAACCATTATCAAAAAACACATTTTCTTTCCTTTAAAAACATACTTAGATACTGCAGAAGTCCTTCATACCATCGCACCCTGTACCAAGCTAACATAAAAGACAAACCCAATACCACAGAATCGCCCAGTGGGTACGAGTATCATGGTACGGGGGCCGTCTGTCTCGGCTTCCGGCTCGGAACTGCGACCATTGCGTTTTAATTAACGGGACGCTTAGCGCCGGACCGATATCGGGACACGGAAATTGTCCCGTCCCATTGTCCTCTGGGACTGGGTACGTGATGAGTTTGTAGTTTTGTTGTGGCGTGTTTTAGGTTTTATGTTTTGATATAAGTTATTGTAAAGAGAATAGGTCTGTTGCTAATGCAAGTATTCGTTTCATCTTTACCAACTTTACTATTATTTAGATGTTAACATTTTTATATTTAATTTTTTTATGTATTTTCATAAATTTTCTTACTAAGAAACGGAAAGTAAATTTCTTATTATCATTAGCATATTATCTAAATATATTAAGAAACATGTTTTTGAATACAGTAATTAATTAAAGCAAATCAAAACTCTATTATATTTTATTGAAACTTACATTAATCCTTACAAGCAGAGAGATACCAAATCAAAAAAGCAATTGTTTTTCTTTATTAAAATTGGCATACAAATCGTTAAAAGGCGATTTGTCACAAACGTTTTGTTTCCAAACAAAAAAAAACTTACAAAACGAAGCTCTATCTATTGTCAAACCTCAACCCAATAGATTCCTTTGCCCATTCCGCATAAACACCACCTATACTCGGATTTGTAATTCAAGATCAAAAAAACTACTACAAGGTTGCCACTGCAATAAAATATTTTTACAATAGTAAATTCAGTTTTTTGCAATAAACAACCATATACAACAAATTTATTGGTAATATTAATCCTATGATTTTCATCAGTAATTCCAGTTATTTATATTTCCATAAATGCAAGACGACTTAATAAAAACTTAAACATCGGTAATTTTTGGTAACAAACATGGTATTGTACTTGTAACACTTCAGGGATTCATAACATTTGGTGCAATAAACTACAAGCTAAGTTAAGAACATACTCGGATGCAATTAATATATTACACGTCATAACTAATCGGAAAATAATGCGTAACTGTTCCGAGTTTTCGAATGTTTTTGCTCCGTGGTGATTTTGTTTTGTTTTAAGTCTATGTTTTGTGTTAAGTTTTTGTTGTTTAAATCCGTAACAAAGAAAATATTTTATTTATCTTCCCGACTCCTCCACTATTGCTCAAAATTATGTCTTCTTAAAATTAGTTAGACATGAGTTATTTATAAGTTTTTTACTAGAAGTTATAATACGTAAGTAATAGTCAGGCTCAATACAATTTTGAGAACGTATAATTTATATCTAAATAATGCATTTAATTATTAGATATAGTATGAACCCTTTTACTTTAAGAAGTTATTATTTTATACGCCTTAATCATCAATAAGTGATGTTGGCATTAAATGAAATAAATAATTATATTACGAAAAGGTTGTCGAAACCTGAAATCATCACTTGAGAGTGACATAAGTGACTTTACCACTTTTGACAGTGACGTATCTGTCGTAGTTTTTTTGATCTTGAATTACAAATCCGAGTATAGATACACCTACCGACGTCACAGCGACCGTCATTTGTCTAATCCCGAACAAAGAGCGCGGCGAAAATTTTCAAATTCAGAACGCGGACGTCGCCAATCCGACAATAGAGCTATGCGGCATTCCAATTCGGCGGGCTATTGTTGAACGGCGCACTCTGATTGGCCGGCGGGCACAATGGGCCACGCCTACCGCACAATGCCCTATTGTCGACGCCACCTGACGTCTACGCCCAGTGGTAAGTTATATTTTTATGGTGGGACTTATTTTCGTTGGGGTAATAGAAGTATATTTTGTTTCACGCTTTTAGTTAGAAAATAAAAAAAATCTTCTCTTTTTTTTAAATACGATTAAGTATCAAGTTAGTTCTTTTCAAGTCAGTAAAAGTAGAGATAATTTAAACATTTTTAGAAAAAAAAATACGCCAATTAAAACCTAAGATAAACATTAATGCATTATTAAATATGTAACAGTGCTTAGCCTAAACTGTAAGTGTAGAACACGATTACAGTACCAGTATGTACTTTATTACTAGGGCAACCTAGAGTAATAGTACACATACTTTAAGTTTTCAATATAAATATTAATAAAACGGGTACTTATATTCAAATAAAAAGTTATCAGACCATTTCTTTCATTTCTTACTTTCTATACAGCGCCTACAAACAGCTCAAAAGACTAAACATTATTAGGCCTAACGAACAAAATCAAATCCGAGCCGATATTTTTAAAAGCCCGAAACACATTAGAACAGTCTCGGACGGCAATAAATTCCATTTTTAAATAAAAAACGGGCAAGCGTAAGTTGAAACCGAACACTAAACGACTGGTTCCTTACAAATTAGATTCAACGGTGTTTTGATTTTTAATTTTAATTGCCCATGTCCATAGTTGACTATTTT
The DNA here is from genome assembly GCA_039566165.1 of Maruca vitrata. Taxonomy (NCBI): domain Eukaryota; kingdom Metazoa; phylum Arthropoda; class Insecta; order Lepidoptera; family Crambidae; genus Maruca; species Maruca vitrata. Next base: position 6,934,458 of record CM076930.1, read on the forward strand.
ATTCTCGTAAATCACAAAATTTGTCTTTTCTCATATTCGGTATTATCACAGTTTTATTCAAGTAAATAGTAGAAGGTATAAGAAAATAGCTCGGCTAAATTAATGTTTGCTTAACAGTTACAGCGCATTATTTAAACAGTGCAGTCAAGTAATTTTATATGTAGTAGTTACTTCTTATGGTATTGAGAATGATGGTACCTACAAGTATCTCAAATAAACACAAAACAACTATTTATTAGCATCTAAAAGTGCCCCAACTTAGATGCTAGTCAAGGACAGTGGTTCTTTCATTTCACCGTTACAAGTTGAACCCAACAAATCGCGTTTCCCTAAGTGCCCCAAATGGTTCAGCTCATTTTTTCCGTAAAAGCGTCGTTTAAAACACTAAGTGAACGGACATCGTCTGTATTAGCCGAATGAGGATTGTAGGGGGAGCCACTGGACGCACAAATGAGCATTAGTTCGTCTAATGGAGTCATTACTCCGTGTTAGCGTGATATTTTTACGTGGATCGTGAAAAAATAAATGGTGTCGCTGTATTAAGTAAGAAAACCGTTTTCATGTCATCTTTATGAGGTTTAAAAATGTTGATGTCATGAGCAATGTGCAGAAAGGTGTCATAATGTTTAATATTTTTATATAAATAGATAAATGAGGTTTCTGTTAAATAAATAATGAGGTAGCATATTATTGATGCTTTTTCTACTGAAGTATAAAGCTAATAAATTATAGGTACCTACGATTATAATATACCTACTCGTGTTTTGAAGTACCTATCTATAATTGTGTGTAAACATGTAAGAAATTATCGCTCATTACTATCAAGGATCTACTCACTACAAATGTACTGTATACAAAAAAAACAAAGTGAATGAATAACATAGAATGTTACTTGCAATAAAAACACTAATAGAAAGATAAAATCTCACTTATCACATCCCCACATTTAAGTCCCCAGGACGCGAGTATTTTTACACTGTGCACAAAAATAAAATGTTTTACGCGACATTTTTATTTTTAAATCTAATCTTAATTACATCGTGTTGTACATACAGCCAGTAATTATTGCCCTTTAAATATCTCACTGCTTTTTGTGTCTATAAATAAATAATAGATGCAGGAATTCCTTTTGCGCTCGATATTCGTTAATTGGCAAATAATTGCTGTTGCAATTTTTAATTAGATAAGGAAGTGTTAAAATTTAAAAAGAATTTTTTGTTTTTTAATTTAGCAAAATGAATACAGTGACATTTGTACTAAGCTTTTTAAAATTGTAAGCCTGTGTCGGAGGACGGAAATACTCAGTATCAGCTCAAAGTAAGGAAATCGAACTCTTAAGCCGTTGGTCCCGCGTCTGATCTCTCCCTTTATAATCAGACCTAACGAGCTTTGAGTGACACTACCGATCTCCTAATGTTTAATATGGTGGTTGACGAGTGATTCTCAAACTCAAACACAAGACCCGAACGGGAAATCGAACTGAGAACCTCCCGTTACCAATAGACTTACGAAGCAAGAGACTAAGTACATTATAACTCAACTAAACGAAGATCACCCAAATCTCCCCTCAACTTACCTTAACAGACATAAACATAACCCTCCATTTTCTCGGTTCCAATGCGTTTCCGGGGGCAAACAGTCTCCAAGACATTTAATTATAATTGTGTTGCGAAGTTCCAGATTGTTCGATGTATCTCATGGGGTCCCCTCGTCGGGTAACGGGTTCGATTCACCCTTCCCGTGACAGGGTTAATACACCTAATATGGGTAAAGTTTTGCGAGGAGCGACGGGGTTTAATGCTAGTTTAGCGGAATTTCACCAGTGAGTCTATTATGAAATCATTGGTCTATAAAATATTTTGTATACCTAATTCGTATTTTCGCTACTTTCATTTAGTTAATTATAAGTAAGTAAAAGGTACAAAAGAAAACGTATAGATCTTTTAAATTCAATAAAATATTAGATACATGTAAAATTTTAGGTATATTAAAACAGTGTATGCCTTAATATACATAAAATTGTATCTTAAGATTTAGGATAGGTGACTGTCATTTGGCAAAAACGAAAAAAGAAAATTTCCCTACAGAATAAAATCTTACTTATTATAAGAGCACTCGTAAATCATTAGCTATAGAAATGGCATGATCACATGTTTATACTTGAGTATAACTTTAAGAGTATATAGGGTAATTATTCAGTAGGTATCAATGATTAAAATGTCACCCCTTACAATCTTAATAGAGACATGTGTGTAGTTCCCCACTCTTGCCAAATTAATGGAGTCTCATCGGCTCTCAAAGAGATGCCTACTAATAATATTTTACTTGTTTAAGCAGCGGATATGTCACCGATGTAATATTTGGAGATACTACATCTGAATATTTAAAGATTTTTGGGTGTTATCATTAAAATCCTCCACTTTTGTTGTAACTAGACGGAAAGTTGAAGAAATGAGTAGCAAGTAGTCACTGCTTTGTTACCACAAGACGTACTTATTAAGCTTTTATTTATATAAGTTTCATGCACGGTTGCAATCCCAATATTTTAATAATCATGCTTTGTATCTGTAACCTTTATTTGACACCAATGATGGCTAATCATTTCCACAAATTCAGCATTCAATTCATTTTTTTAGGAATTAGTTATATTTAAGTAAATAGAAGGTATAAGAAAATAACCAGACTAATTAGATATTGCTTAATAACTTATAACAGTTACAGCGCATTATTTCAACAGTTCTGTTGATTTTACGTATATCCTAGAAAATTATACATTAATTGTACTTCGATTTGAAGAAAGCACTTGGATTCGATCCAACAATCCCAGAGGCTAATCTTGACATACATTTTAACTAAAATTATTAAAAAAAACTACTAACTCTAATAAATTATGTTAAATAATTGGAATGGAAGGTGTATATGTATGTGACGATTGTGGTGTTAGGTAAAAGGTATTATTATAATATTATTAGGTATGACATATTTGCTTGAAGTCAACATCATTATTTATCATTTCACTGTCTATCAGGAAGTTTCCCTCATTCCTCACTCAGGCATTGCGATATCCACCACTTACGCATCCGGGGCAGTAATAGTCAAGGCTCGAGATTATTACACATTCAGCGAACGTGATGACATGTTCTTAAGGAACCCCGATTTAAGGCTTTGATCTTCCGCCGTCTTTATAATTTGGTTGTTATTAAATTTTAGTTTTACTATCTATGGTAAAATGTATGGTGAGTAAATCTATCTGTTTCTATGGGGTTGCTATGTTATTGCGATGGTAATTAAGACATACTAACATGTATGTACGTACGTATGTTTATTTCACATTGGTGGCGACACTTGGTAGCAAACTTTCTGTCAAAAATCAAATCATCCATCTTCGAGTTCAGAATAAACTTATTTAAAACTTACCTTATACTTGTGACCCGCCCTAGCTTCCCGTTGTTTATACATATTACACACTTTCGGTTCAGTACTCCATGCGTAATTGCGTAACAGACAGATACAGTTACTTTCGCATTTATAATATTAGTGAGGATAAAAATCTTCCTCTTAAATTCCCCTATCTATTAAAAAAACCGCATCAAAATCCGTTATGTAGTTCTAGAAATTTAAGCGTAACATAGGGACAGACAGACGCGACTATACATACACCGTGAAATTTTAGTGGTTGTTTTCCCGTGGCAGAACGATTTGCCTTTAGTAATACTATCGAATCATGCAAATTATTATTTGGAAAAAAAAAATTTTTTTTTCGAATTTTCAGAATAATAATTTTCTAACTCGAAAACGAGAGATGCTATCGTTGTGTGACGTATTCAGTTACTGCTTGCCGCATGAAATCAATGCTTAAAGCTAAATAAGCTCTACATCCTAAGCCATAAAGCGGCTCGAACGTGCTTTCGAGTTACGGTTAAACCTTTCGTAAAACCGGCATTTATTAATTTTACCAAAGAACTGCACACATCTTTTGTACTACTAAGATAAAATCATTTTACTGCGGGAAAACAACCACTAAAATTTCACGGTGTATACTATTTTAAACTGTCATGGTTACACACATTAGAAAACTGAAAATGTCCGGAATATTTACCATGATCACCCGTGATCGTGGCGCTTGCAACAGTACCAAAATATCGGGAGCTCATTAAAACAAAACAACATGGAAAATGTCCCGGACATTTTCAGTTCTCTAATATACATATACTATGTAGTGATTTTAGGTGGTGGTGATAATTTTATTTTTCTATGTAATGATTTTTTTATTTGCAACCAACCAATCCTATAGTCCAGCCTCCACTGTGGCCGTATCCTAATGCCAAGGCGCCTGCTAATTGGCGTCACTTGTATCTATTTAAGGATCGCACGACGACTTGGATCTTGCGTCGCATTGTGGCGTTTCCGCTACTCATGCTGTTTAGCCTTTTTTCTATCAATTAGCCGCCTGTGACTAGTGGCTAGCGGAAGGTATTAGGTTTGTGTATTGGGTTGTAAAGGTAGGAAGTGGAGTAACCGTTTGCCAGTTTTGCAGTTTATTTCTAAATTAAGTACAATCTATTTGTACATTTTGTGTTTAGGTATAGGTTAGCATCATTAATGAGCAAATTAGATCGAAACAATAAACTTTCTTCTGGGTACTCTAGAGTATGGTAGGTAGCTAAAAAACAACTCGTTTTTAGCTTTTCAGTTACAATTAACAATTGTCACAAATTAATATAGGAACTTAAATACCTATATCAATAAAACAACCAGATAAGGAACAAACCGATATTTATAAATACAAATAATCATAATTATGGTTCCGAGTAGGAATCGAACTCACGAATCTTGGGCCGAGAAACAGGGACACAGTATCCAATGCTCCGTGAAGTCAGGCAAGTTGAATGAACTTTCCAAATTTATATTGTAAAGCAGCTTATGTATCTCATAGCATTTAAAGGCTTACCTACCTATTTATTATATGGCCTTACCTGTGCTTTTGAATTTTGAATTGTATGTACTTACTTAATAAACAAATTAGACAAAAGAGAACACCCAAATGTCAGTATCAAGCGCAATAATCAATAACATCTTCATTCTCATCTCTCCCCCCCCCCCATCTTAAGATCCGCATCGGGTCTAACACAAACAAAACCAAAAACCAATCAAGTAATTGATGCTACTTCCCATTCGGTGATCTTAGGGCACGGTCGCACGGCCGCGAGACTACTGTTGAGCGGGTGTACGCGATTGTACGCTTGTGTGTTTAGGGGTTTATTTAGGAAAAATGAGTTTTTTTTAATGCGATTCAACAAAACGTAGGGTTTTTATGTGATTTGATATATGTGTGTGTTTGACCGATAGACTTGTTGTGCTTTTTGTAGATTTTAATGTGTTTCATATATGTAATCATAGGTGTCATAGGGTTCTTACTTACCTACTTTTATACAACATAAAAAAACATCAGCAACATAATAATACTAAAAATCTAGACTGAAACTGTATGAAATTATTAATACAAATAAAGGCACACGAGATTATTAACAGAATTATCTACACTTACCCATTCCTAAATTAGCACGCATAGACAGAAATCACATAGTATTGGAAAAAAGTAAACAAAATAACATTATTTTCGTGACAAGAATAATAAAGTTCAATTATACTCAAATTTTCCTTTAGCCTTTACACATGACTAGAATCACAGCACAATAATTCTATCTTCGCCAAAACAAATAGCGAAAGCAAAAGAATCAACATAAAGCCCAAATTACGCTACCTTGTCCCTACAATAAATATAAGCGCGAACAAAACCGATTTTCCCGGAACGCGGCTAATAAAAGATGGGGGGAACCACCCACCCCCCTTTGGGGGTTGGGGGTCGCCCCCAGACACACATTCTTCCACGCCTGCGCTCCCTATGTGGGTCATAATATTGTCCTTAAAGACAGCTTGCGTTCGTAATGTTATGTCAATATTTAAAGTTGCGGGAAGCTTTTTGAATTACCTACGTAGGTTGGTTGTTATAGAGGACTTATGTATCTATAAAATATTCCTATATAACTTAAAGGTGACTGGTGATCTATCAACGCACAGCCCAAACTAATGGACGAATCGGGTTGAAATTTAGCATGCAGGTAGATGTTTTGACGTAGGCAAAGGATTACCCCAAGCAAAGCGTGGGCGGGTCACTAGTTAAGGCTTGTTGCTAATGATCTGTTCCTTCCAAGTATGTATAGGTATGTATAACGACTATAAAAAAAACATATTAGTATTTGGACATGAATAAGTCATAAATCTTACGACTGTTATAAGGTGGCATATTACGTGGTATTGTGGTCCGATTCCATGATAGGTAGCGTAAAAAATTGTGTTAAAAATGTTCTATCAATATCGACAGTAGGTATACCTAAATAGTAAATACCTGTTGTAAGAAGTTTGGTTTTAAATAAGAGCCAGAATTTAATACAGCAATTTGTAGGCCTTTGACACCATAACTACATTAAGGGCCATACATAATACATCACAGCTTAATCTCCATACAGTTACAAATTCGTCCGATAAAACCTCAAACTAACGGCCTAGGCTAATAAAGAATCAATTTAAAAATTATAACTTCGATAATTACCAAGATAAACCCCCAATCACTGTTGCTAAGGTCTAGTCGACCTCTCAGCTTCGTGTTAACATGTTTAATATTCATTTACATCGAGATTGTATATTAATAAGTATTTCTTTATCGGTGAAATTCTAACATATTCCATTTGGTAGGTAATTATGCTACATTGGATCAATATGCCCCGATCTCCATAGTGTATTTTTAGATTTTTGTACAGTTAGGCATTTTAATTTTATTTTGTTAATCACCTTAGCCAATATGGATGGCGTGATAAATTGTTATAAAAATAGCCAAAACATCCACATAAAATTTTATTAATCAAATATTTTATTTAAGATCTTGATCTGATCTAGACTAAATATAGATGAGATCAGATACAATAATTTTTATAATCAAGATAGATCAATAACCTTGGATTAGCAAGCATAGGACTGTACAATTTATTGAAAATAGCTTTGAACATTTTAGGTAACAAGACTTTAAAATTCACTTATAGTTTTAAGAAGAAAATAAAAACAATGACACTTGTATAATAAAAAACATCTTCAGTTATTTACTCCTCTACAATACCAAAATAGATAGGTGTAGTTAAAAATATACCTAGATAGGCACTATTCACTCCAGAATGTGCTCGCTATCCAGTCTAAGTGCTTAACATTTACGACCACAAGCTCGCACTTAAGTATTTGTAAATAGTTTTTTAATTAGGCGTTCATTTTAACACCTATCACCTACTCAGCCAAGATAACTATTTCTAATTTCATTAAAGCGACCTGAAAGGGCATGCAGTCCTTATCTTGGCAACAAAGTATGCATTATTATTAGATAGCGAATGAACGCCAGCTGTTCGCGACTTTTTTCTCAAGACATTTCATAAGTGGGAGATATAAATGTGGAATAATTCGGGCGTCATATTTCACAGGCGTGACTCGTCCTGTGAGAACCGCGAACAATAGTCTCCAATCGTACAATCGGGATCGCACAATAGACCGTTTTCTTGGCCACGCCTCGCGCACAATGGGCCAGCACGCCCAGCGGTGGAAGAAAGAAAATTTTCTCCACAAATACAAATGTAACAGAGATTGTATTGACTTTTTAAACGCCCTCATAGATACACACCCACCCGTGCGGCATTGTGGTGTGCGAAAATCGTTTTACAATGGCCAGCTATTCACCGCGACACGCACACGGCGCTTCAAGACGCTAGCTGGGCGGAGCGTGGACAGAGACGGCGCGCCGGGCGCCCGCCGAAGACTGCGCGCGAGCGGGACGCAGCGCGCACGCACACAAGCCCCGCTAGAAAAGGATGGGCTGAGCTGGCTTTGTATAGATTCCGCGGAATGAAAGCTGTTATTCCGCATAGACAATTGATTGTAAACGCGTTTCTAAATGCAACATCATCGGCAAGCAACGATTTCGGATAGATTATGATGTGTGTTCAACGATTATGATCGACAAAAGTGATGTTTGATTGAAATAGTGGACGGTAAAGCCTTGGAAGGACGGCATTGTTCGCAGGGCAGTGACATTAGGTCGGTGCGTCCTTGTCGCACGCGCGGGCGGGGGGCGGTATTGTGCGCGTATTGTGGGCCTGCTTCGATCTGCCAGCATTGTGTACCGACGGCCCGCCACCGACGGACGTACGCGCGCCTCTCCACATTCTGTGACTCTGAGATCGCGCGCCGAACTCTTCCGTCGTATCTTTCGTGAACTGTGTTTTGTTTTTTGTGCGTGTTTTTGTTTTTTTTTTTCCACGGATTCTAAGACGATGATGGTGAAATAGAAATGCCAAAGAGCCCATGTGATCGGACACTTGTGTTTTTGTAGTTGCGTTTTTATTTTGCGTTTCGCCGTTCGGTTTCGCCGATTTTTTCTGATGTCACTAACAGCGAGAGGAACAATGATAACGCACCTGAAGGTATGTACCAATTTTTTTATTGGTTTCTGTTATAAATTCATTTCTTATCGCTTAGAAAGCCTACCTACCTTACCTAGGTATTTAGTGTTAGTTACTTTTTTTAAGTGACCAAATTACGAGTGCGCGTAAAATATTATGTTGAAAACACGCTAAGAGGTACCGGTAGGTAAGTAGAGATATTATGCGGTATAATTTATTTATTTAGTGTTTAGTATAACCTGCAAGTTTAGCTGCAATATTTCACGGTTTAAATTAAAAATGAAATACAGCAAGAATAAAATTTTATTGTTTTACGTAAGACATGATTGTGCTTGAGGATGAATTTTGCCATCGAAACGAATAATCGTAGCAAAGCAAGTGAAGTTAATATTTAAATATTATCAGTTTTTTTTTATAGAGTTGCATAATATTTCGCATAAATGCGTTAATTTTGACAAGTCCAGACGTGCCCAGTGGTTCGGTAACGGTCACTCCGGGGATAAAGGTGTTTTATTCTTTTTCTCCCTTCTTCATGTCATGTTGACATGCGTATCTTTTGATAGTGACGTCGAGTTTTGAATATTTGAAATCTTTTTTGTATGCAACAAAAAGTAAAAACGAATACATACCCATCCAACTTCCGAGTTTTGATTTTATTAGGTATTTTATTTTAATAAATGTACTCGTTTTGTTGGCTATACCTACTTATTTGAATAGTTTATTACAGAGACTAATTTTACCAGTTTAGGAATACAAAGTTTAAATATAGGTAGTTTAAATTTACAACGTAGGTACCTGTATAGGCACTGTGGTTCAATTACGAGACATCGATATTAATTATATTTCATTATTTATCTATTTTTGATACACCTCAGACTTTAATAAGTATTTAGATTTAATTGTAAGTAACTCTTCTTTAGAGTGAAAACGGTCTTTGATAGATGAGATTTTACAATTTAGTTGTGTAGGCAGTTATGGTTAGTAGGTTTTAGGTACTAACTGATTTCTAGTTAATAAATGCCTTTAATTTGAATACAAATAGTATTTCACAGAATTAGATGTTATTATCTCAAATAGAATAGATAACGTCAATGCGAAGATTTCTAAGGTGAACCCTAGATCGATAATTACAATTCTAGGTACTTAATAAGGCCTAAGTACTAGACGCGTATTATTGTAGCAATATGGCTTAATTTGAAGTTACAGTCTGCCCCGGAGTTGAGCAATAAATAATAAATTGTTATTATAATAAATTGAATAGTATTAGCTTTTGTGAAATAGATAGGTAGATAACTGGAAACCAGTTGTAGCGCTGTCGTCTTGTTTTAACTTGAGTGATTAAGTATCTTACTGTAAGTAAGTTACTTTGGTAATATTGTAGGTATTTTAGGTACATGTTATTTATTTATCGCGCACATTATATGATTATTTTGAATAGTTTTACGAACCTTGCATGAATGTAGCACAAAGTTAACGTAATATATATGGGTATTTTGTATCCAGAAAAAAAATTATAGTCAAATTCGCAGAACACGAATTGAAATATCTTTTTCAAACAATAAATATTTTTTAATTATCCCCAAAAAAGTTGGCAGCTACCAAAATCAAGTATGCTCTCATATTTATTGGGATCGGAAAAAGAGTATTTATTGAAGCTGCGTTAGCACTCTATTATGACAAGTTAACTATCTTGGTAACTTATTATAGATTCTCATATTTATAGGTTTAGAAGGAAATAGTTAAGTTTGTAGGAAAAACAAAAATAAAAATACCTGATTCAATATTATATAAAATGAATTAATTTCATGGATTGGTAAAGTCAAACAGTCAAACAAATGGAATTTCAAGACAATTATGTTACAAAAATTCATGGTAAAAAGTGTCGTGTCTCTATTTTATTTACGTTTTATAATAATAGATCAGAGACATATACATATTTGGACGTCTTAGACAATTCCTTATCAGTTTAATAATAAAATCATATCAGTTACACAATGTTAAAAGGTACATAATATCTTGGTTATAACAAGGACAACTACTTTTTTAGATGCAACGAAGGATTTCACATCTAGTAAAGCAATTATTAATAATTTATTCGACGATATTTACATAATAAATTAGTTTTCAGATCGTTGACCCAGACTGATTTTATTACTTTTCTATTGTAAAATCTCAATTTCAATCATAGATATCTTTTTATGGCTACAATACAATTTAGTTTTGTTTCTTTATGGGGGGAGAAAAAGTTAAGTGTTTTATTATGTTTTTATTGTACAATGTATGTAACAATTAGCTGAAGATTACTTGATTTGAAAATAGCTTGATTTGCTTTGCAAATTGCCTGTTATATATGTATATTGCCGTTTCTTTTGCTGTAAAGAAAAATTTTAAGTTCTATGAATAGTTTTTTTTTATTTCCTTTTTTCGTGTAGGCACAAGAATAAAAATTAAGTAAGTTTTTTTCGTAGGTTTTCCTCCTGCTGAGTTTAATAATAAGTATATGTATTAGTTTTACACGTATCCTTACTTGATTGCATTATGAACCAATCTTAGTAAATCTAAATAATGTCAAGAAGTAAACCAATTCGTTCTTAGTTATCAGGTTGGAAAATTGCATTTGCTGACTTTTTTTATTCTATCATTCTAAATAGTAAGCTTGATAAACCAAAAGCTCATTAACGCGCCTACCACGATTATACTTTATGAAACATTTGATTGTACATTAAGTAAACAATAGTTCATAATTATATTTGTTTATTCAAACATTACTCAGTATAGATCAGGAGACAATTTGGCTCATTTACGACGCGAGGTCAAACTGTACAGCTAATTAACTCAGTATTTATTCAACATTATCTGAATAACTCCCCTATAGAGACCTCAAAAGCCTTTTCCCTTAAGGATTACACGTCTTTATTGTATTTATTGCCTTACACGTAAATTGGTATCAGTTGAAAGCGAGCGTTGCATTTAATTTGCTTTTTAACCTGTGCAACAAAGAAGGTTTTTAAGAAAATCGCCTAACTGTCACCCGCGACCCATGTGACAATCGTTAATTACGGCCTTTTGCCGCTGCCGATAAACGGCAAAATTAAACTTGAAATTTTCAACTTGCCGCATTGTTGGTGTTGCGGGTTGACTCTCAAATTGCCGCGTTTAAAATTTTAAATTAAGTAGGCGGTAAATTAACGTGAATTGATCTGTTGTTTGTCCAAATTGTTCGGCCGGCCGTACCACTGTGCGGCGTTTATTTCGATCTTAAATTTCTTTTAATGACCTCGCTTTTTGAGTAATAAAAATGTGTCAATTTGTTAACGATTCCTTGCTTAGGAACGTACTGGTAAGTTATTGCACTTGCGTCCACTGTTGAAAACCATTAGAAGGGCTTTACGGCAGTTTATTATCTTGCGGCGGATTTTTATCGGTTTTAATTTTATTTGTTTCCCTTATTGCTCTTGATCATGTTATCTATATGAAAGCATTTTTAGTATCCGAGTTTACGTCCTATAAAAATATCTTCGGCATAACCATACAAATGTTAACTTAACTTCTGTATTTTTAATCGGATAAGTTTTTTTTTTAAAACATTATACGAATTCCAATTTGAACCTTGTAATTGTGTGTAATAAGGTACATACATAACTATGGTAAAAAAAATTTATACTTTTCAATTTGTCCTCATGTGTGCATATTCTTTTGTTAAACTACCTACATTACCCTCATTTAATGATAGCAATAGGTACATGATAACTCCAGTTGTTTATTGCAGCTTACCCGCCATGTTATTGTGTATTAGTCAAAAATACTACATAGCTAATATTATGCAGGCTTGTAACATTTATCTTTATGATAAATCTAAGCAATTCAATAAACGGTACAGCGAAATGACATTTCCATCGGATTTTCATTAAACCAAGAATCGAACCTTCTCTCGTTTCAATACAAATTTCGTTGTTAACGCTTAGTGCTATTATTTTATTGCTCTGTGTTTTGAATAAAGGCTCGCTTTACAGGCCACTTAGGTGACTATTTGATGTCTAACCCCTTATTAAGACCGTAATATACAGGCATATTATTACTTTTAGATAACCTTCGGTGCGGCACAAATAGCTAAGACATAAAATCTAACATTACCAACAGTTATTAGAAACTGGGATAACACATCCAATTGTTTTTAATAAATATTATTCCTGTTATTAGCCAACAGGAAACAGGCATACATATATATTTATATTAAACAGTACGCGCAATGAAAACAGTCATAAATTCAATCGAATATAAACCTAGTCGGGCCGGATGCGTTGAATATTAAAAAATGTAACTATTTAACCAAACAAAAATACTAAATAGGTAACGTCAAAGTTCCTATGAGTCGTAAAGTAGAGATGCGGTCCGTTTTAATATCCGATTTATGGCTATGGAAAAATATCGATAGGATGTGGTTTTGTCTTTAAGAACTTCACGTTAAATCAGACGTTATGAGTTTACGATTCATAAGTTAATGTATTCTGTAATGTGTTTTGAAGAGTGTTGCTCTTTAGATAGTGGTGAGGTATAATGTTTAAATAATATTTTAATGATATTGAAGTACTTAGAATCTAGCTTTTCTATACATAACTAATTCACATTTCAAACTGTTCGTAAAAAATATTTTTAGTGACTGGTCCCCCGAAAAATGTACAATATTACGATCATTTACTTCAATACTGAACAAGCTTTTACTGACTACTTATAGTCAAAGGTATCCTTCTTTTTAATAGTTAGCTACTGGTAGCTACACAGTAAATAATGCTCATAGGAATACTGTAAGTACTGATTCAGTAAGAGTACAATCTTATCTAGTTCAAAAATGTTACTTAACTTGTGATATACCACCGGTTCACTCTTTAATTGCTACTCGGACAGTTTTGCAGTTTTCCGCTAATGTAACAACGTCCTAAATAGAATCCTCCGTGACGCTATTCGCTATATAAGTAGGTTTACGAGTGTGTTTAAAGGCAATTTTGCAATTTTATGCGGTGGTAATAAGTAACTATGTCACATTATGACCACTGCGTTACTATTTATTGAGTTAAGACCGTGGTATCACTTAAATGGTTATAAATTAAGTCGGTACGTTGTTGTGCAACGTTATTATTGATTTTGTAATGTTTATTTAGATGTTTAATCAACTAAACATATTATTTATTTTTAAATTTATTTATTTGCATTCATATAATAAAACTTGTTGGTAACATACACACCACACTACACACATACACACTCTGCGGCACACTGTTACAGGCAAATCGCTATCTTATATTATGTATTCCTTCACCATTTATTCAATCGCCTATTAAGTATCTATACAAATCCAAAGTATAAAAATAAGAACCTAAAAAATGTTACAATACTACAAAAACTCTACCCTATCACATATTTCCAAGACAAGTCATACCAATACAAACTGCACGTATCGCTCCCGCACCTCAGCATTGTGTCACCAGATTTTCATCCATCGTCTCACCCTACGTTTGCCCTCGATTATTAGAGTTCCGTACCAAAGAGTAAAAACGGGACCCTGACGAATATACCACTGCTCTTCTGACTAAGTGTCAACGGACTGTACATCCAAACGGTACTCTAATACTAGGACTCCAAAGTCTCTTCTTCTATGTGGGCTGTATGATCCGTTTACTGGACAAGACTTAATGGACATTTTCAAAGAAATGTGTTACTTATCATCGATCGACTCAAACAACATCATGATGTGATTAATTAAATAGATAATCAATTATTTCATTACGCATTTTATGACCTTTTTTGATGCGACAATTTCATGGAGTGAACAAAATTTAGTGGCATATAAATTATGTGATTATGAAAAAAAGAAATCAAACACATTGTTTTTATAATAATAACCGTTTGTATTCAAAAGTTGAACATAGGTATTCAATTTTTTTTACTTCTGCAACTTCTTTTTTTTACTAATATGTATTATTATTTCACTTCAAACTTTGATGGCACGGAACCTTCTACGCGTAAGTCTGAATCGCACTTTGCTCCGGTTTTTTATTAATTCCCACCACGTCTCCGAGGCTCGTCTTTGTTCGCATTGTGAATAACATATGTAATAGGAATGCTGAATAACGTACGTACTTAGACATTAAAAGGGATTTTATTTTGTCTGCGTTTTGTGTTCGAACCACTGTGCGGAGAGATAGGTAGATGGTTATTATAATGGTATCATCGATGTTTTAATCGATAAGTCGTTGCAGGGTTTTTGTACTTATCAAATTTTTATACTTCTAAAAAACACACTTTTTGTTTTTCACAATTACAGGCAGGTAAAGTCTGCCAAAAATATGGTCTACCACCCTACGGTTGAGATTCGCTTGAACGTCATGAAACAACAAGGTCATTTTTCCCTGGCAATAAGATCGTGTCAGTGAAAAGTCAACCATAGCGATCTTCTCGCAGAAACTTTTGTCAAAAGTGGTAGACCACTTTCTTGGCTGACTGTACATAATTGTATCATTCCTAAAAAAAATACCGTAACTTTACGAAATAGACTGTCGAGATTCTATTGTTTCTGAACATATATATTTTAATGTTAACCCTTGTACAATATGGACAATATGGATGAATTAGACCATAACATAATTACAATGGGCGATTTATACGCTTCTCGCAAAGATAATCAAAAGCTATTAATAATAGAAACACTATTTCTTTACGAGACGATGATTAAAACTATGTTGAATTACTATAATGATGGCAGCATTGAGAAGTCAATTTAGTCCAGACATTTTTCCTTATTTGGTATGTAAACGTGTAATTTACTACTGGCATTATGTCCACGTGGCCTCGCATAATCTTCTTTAATTGTGTGTTATACTATTGTATGTTAAAATGAAACAATGACAACTTGGACAGATGACGTCATAGATTTTCCGTTCAGAAGAAAAACCTTGGTAAGTCCGAGAGATAAGATCGTAGATCTGGAAATTGTGGTTAGTTTTACCAGTTTATACCTTTGACGTCATGATTGTCTCCGAGTCTTTAATTTTGTACTATTTATCGTCGAAATCTTAACTGGGACCTGGTCTTTCCTGTTACGCCTAAGGTAGGAAAATTGGACAAGTCAATATAGCTGAAGTACCATTTATACCTTTTAACCACAAGAAAAAAGACTACCGGCTTTTTGGGATCATGCATTAATTCGCCATAAATCTTACATCTTTGAAGCTTAATGCTATCACTTAGGTATAATGTATAACAGACACAGACCCAATATTTACCCTTACTCTAATATTCACACCCTTCAAGTGAATTCATTCCGATTTTCATGCTAAATAAACCTCGTTCCCGATGACAATAGAGTTGGTCCTTTAGGGCCCTTGCTTGTGCAAATTGTCCGCTGAGTAGACAACAGTCTTCCGTTTCTTTCAGCCTCAAGGGTGAGAAAGGGATGGGACGTCTTTGTTTTGTGGTCCAAGGTACAAACTTCTCCGTGTCGTGTAACCATGTTAACTTCATATCTTATTGTAAGGATAAATGTTTGCTTCTTTAAACGCCATGATGATTGTGAGAATCATTACAAATAAAAAAATCAACCCTTTGAACTTACTAATTCAGACTCCTATTCACAATGTTGTCTAAATTTGAAGAGTAATCTTGATAAGGAGGAGTTAATTAATAAACAATTACAAAGAAATTAAGTATAAGTACTTATTCACGCCAGTCTGAATAGCATTCCACTGGCTTTTTAGATTTGCCTATTAATTTTTCACGTACATAGATTAAGTTACGCCGCTGGATAATTGTTTTCGAATGAATCTATAGCATAACTTCATTGACTACTATAGAAACCCGTTATATATGTAGAATCTATTGTCATCGCATTGAAGATCCTTTACCAACCCACACCTCCGATAATTTTTCTAACTCCCTTCAAAGACTCTTGTAACTTATACCAAATGCCGAATCGGTGATCGAAGAAAGAAAACAGTAGGCGAAACCTCTCCCCATTGTTTGACACCAACCCTACCGTTCGAGCACGTGTTTTATTGTTCAATTACAGCACAATTACTGAAGGGCCACGCCATGAATGCTAAGGAAGTAGTATTGTCGTTTTGTATGGAATAGAGAAAAAATGTTAGACGGATTTGAAAGGAGGTCACAGGGCGTGCGCTATTGTTTTGTATTTCCTCCCTTTTGCTAGCTTAGTTCCTGATTACCCATGGTCTAGTTTTCGAAGTGATATTGATCGTAGTCAGCAGTTGTCAGTAGATTTTTTCATCAATCACCTACCTTATTCTACACAGGTTCCAACTCTGATACGTACGTCCAACTATGATTGTACAGTTCTGGATTTGTCGAATCCTGGGTCTGGTTTATAATGCATTTAATTTGTATCAAGAAAGTACTCAGCATAAGTGTCGGTGCTGCCGTCTGACAATCATTGACTTATTAAGCCGTTGGTCGTGCGCCTGATCTCCTCTGTCATCTCGGGTTGCTGTCTCACCAAAAGAGACTAAAGAAACAGACCAGTGATAACCCTACGTTAACGCACCAAGTTAATTACTTGGAACTTATTTGTATCACCTTCATTGCCTTATCCGAATGACTAAAATCGATTCGCTAACATTAATAATAATATTAGCGAAATACACAATAAAATAACAAATAGTTGCAGGTACGTCTTACGTGCCTCACTGCATCGTTTCGAGATCGTGAAAATAAAGAGTTTCCTGTGCTGCATTGCATTTGACCCCTCGGAGGAAGCGACCATTATGCACCTTCACAATGAACACGTGTTCTAGTTACGTGTTGTTATGTGTGAGAAGGGGTTTTGTACCGCGCGACGTTTGCCATTGTTGTGTTTCGATGAGGCAGATCTTTGGTATTGTAGGTAGGTACTTCGGTTAGACAATCATATAAACGCAATATTTGGTCTGATTCACAGCCTAATACTTTTTTTCTATATCTGACCAGATTCAGGGGATAATATGTTTGAGCACTTGTGTTATGGTCACAACCAATGGAAAGCCCAAATTATTTTAAATGAATAAGTAGACGCCTACTTAGAATTGAATGACATGAGGAAAAACTATCATGTACAAATTAAGGTATTAACATAAGAATTCAAGTGAAACTGACTAAAGCAATAAGTAAGTAAATGAACAATTATGTAGAAGTCTCAATGTATATATAAATTAGTAGACGCCTATTTAGAATTGAATGACATGAGGAAACACTATGATGTACAAATTAAGGTATTAACATAAGAATGCAAGTGAAACTAACTAATGCATTAAGTAAGGAAATGAACAATTATGTAGAAGTCTCAATGTATAATCTAAATATCGAAACCTGAACTAAAACTTAGACCGCACACAATCCACAAAAACAACCCGCAAACACGATCGATGTGATTTCCGACAATTAAATCGGAAATGTACAGTCGGCAACAGAAGCGACTGCTCTCTCCTATTGTTGACCTTTACTCCTCTACAAATAAGATCCACAGCCCGTCAAATGGGTAGCTCTTGACAGTTGAAAGTAAACACGTCCCGTCATTTGGCTGTCTGTTTGTTTGTAAAAGAGAAAAATGGCCGGTCCAACGGACCCCGATTGACATATTGCTTTAGTATTGTACCGGGATTGATTTAGAATAGGTTAATTATAACGTCGAATTTGGATGCGCGAGATAAATTTTGTGAGGAAACGTTGGAAAGGATTCTAATTGACAAATGAACGAATAAATGTGATGTTGTAAATAGTTGATTGGGTTTGTCTTCGTTTGGGGTCACTCTGATTGTGTAAGTAAATTTTATATTACTAGCTTTAAGCCGGCGACTTGATCCGTCCTTTATCGCGTTAAACATCGCCATTACCGGCTCAGTAGGTTTAAAAGTCTACGTCCTGTCTTAGGTTTAGATTTTTTAGGTTAGAAATTCGTTTGATTTTATTCAGTACATATCGCAATTTGCAGGCAAAGTTAAATTAAAAAAAATAGTAAGGATTTAGATTTTAATCCAAAAACTAACCACTCGCATAAAACACATCGTCTTTTAGGGAAGTAGAAGAAGACAAATAAAATACAGCCTCAAATCCAACAAAGTACAAAATTGATTACATAAAACTTTTACGACTAAAGTTAAATTCGTTGAAAAGATAACACATTGTTCTCACAATAAAGCCACGTTAGTCCTGCATCCTGTAAATATTAACTTCACTTTTACTATCGTTCGATACGTAAACTCGTAAACGCTTTATTATAAATATGACGTGGGCTATAGTATAAATTTTATGGAAAAACTGTTGTAATAATAATCAAACGCGTTTGTAGCGGCTTCCGTTCTGCATAAGAGAAATATATTTTATCAGATATTTCGTACAATATGCAAATTTTTGTTATTGTCTGTTTGCTAATTTGTATTTCTTTTTAATATGAATCTATTATATGACATAATTAATATCTAACCAACCAAAGAGGAGGTTCATAACAATAATTACAGTCAGTACATATTAATTTAAAAATAAAGCCTAAATTACCAAGTACTGTGTAATGTGAAGCATACCCTAATGTTTGAGCAATCATTTGTATATTATTGCGTTTCTTGCTGACGGAAACAGCGTAACGGAACTGTGCGTTTTATTATATCGAAACTTCGATCAAAGAAAAAGTTCAAACTTTTATCTAAATCAAACATTAATGTACTACATACTACCACAATTTAAGAACAACGTTCATCAACGGGCCTTGTCCCAATTTTTACGGCTTTGTTGAAAGACTTTACGGCGAAGACTGCGGAAGATATCTTGTGACAGGTCGTTTTACAGTCGTAAAAGCTATTGTTTGGCATCCCTTTAGCGTTTAATGATCTCTACTGACGATGCCATGAGATGGATTGCGTTTAAGGGCTGGATAGTTTACCGCCCTTAGTTATGTTACCGATAAACAAAGAAATTGGTGGTTAAGTAGCAACATTTCCTTTGAGAAACGATTCGACGAACGAAAATGCTATTATCTATAATATATCAATATTTTTAATTATATTCGTAAGTTAGCTCATAAAGCGCTGTGTACAAAAGAAAATGTAGCTCCTTCAATTCACGGAAATAAAACGCAGTAATATTTTAAACAACAGCGATATGTTAATGACAAATGCACCGTGGTACAAATTCACGCCAGTTCTAAACAACACAAAATTGATTCCAGAAATAAAATCAGACAAGACAACAAGGCGCAACGCACTCAGACGCATTGTACTGAAAGATTAACCGAAACACATGTGCATTAGCGCATCTGGTCCGGCCTCTGTAACAAAAAATATCCAATTTCCAAACTTTTCGTTCGTTTTTGCCATTTTTTTCGTGCCCGCACCACTGGGCGCAGTTTTGTCTATTAAATTTATTGGATCATTATTGTTGTGGACACCCAATTGTTTGATATCAGATTTCTGTTGCCATTTGATTGGTTGGCTATCGAATTGCGAATACTTTTTATGAATGTACTGTGCAATGTATTTTTGTCTATAGTTTTATTTGATTGTCCCATTGTGCAAATGATACGCAATATATTGATACGCTTTTCGACGAAATATCATGGACTTTTTGTTTATGCACCTTGGGTGGTATGTTTTTTATATTATCTCCCATAAAACGTTTTCCTTATAATTTGCGAGAAAATAGTTCCCGTTTTCCTATTTTATTTAAAAAAATGCTTATCAAATTATGTATTTTTGTTTCAGGTAAGTTCATTTCCGTCATACAGACCTGTCCAGACCAAATCAACTAAGAAGGGTAATTCATAATTGTTTTCTGTATTGTCTACTAGCATATCGGAATCGTTTCATTCATTTATTCGCACAAAATAAACCGATATCAGGGAGTACCAACACTATTGCTGTAACACTAAACCGAAGCGCTCGCTACTGAAATATATCTGGTCAATAAATTGAGTAGCCGTAAATAGAACTATAAAAAATATATACAACACTATTTGGTAAAGGACAGTACGCTATCTCCATATTGGTTGTGAAAGTGCCTCTTCACAGTAGTTTTTTACAATTATACCTATGTTGTAATTTGTCAGTCATTACAATCACACACACAGTCAATTTAATCATCGTTGAATTTTCATACAGGAATTTGTTCTAGATTCCCTAGGAAAATCACATTTAAGGTTCATAATTTATTGTGTTTATGTGTAGTTCGGAGTTTTAAATAATGTTTTATTGAAATACGGAATCCGAATATTTTAAATAAAAAAATGTAACAAGTACGCATTAAAACACCGAAACGAAGTTGTTTAGGTACTGCATTATTCCAACTTCTATAATAATTAAGGTAACGTTTGCTGTAATAGTAATAGTGCGTCTATTTGCATAAACTTGAACAAACCAGTCCTTTTTAACCTATGCTGTAGGAAAGTTCTCTGTTTATCACTACACTGTGTCTCGATACACGAGTGAGATACATTAGGACAATGTTACGTACAACCACAATGGAGCATTATGAGTTAATTGATTCAACCACAATGAGCTTTATGCAGCCACTACAGAGATATTATTGTCTATGCCCCAGACGTCTGCTAACACTCGACCAGAGACAAAATGGCTTTGTAACGTTGGGAGGCGCCATCCGTAATTCAATACGGTTTTTAATCGGCTGGTGATTTTAGTGCGATTAAAGATGGCGGCAGGCGTTGCACATTAAACTTGTCGAATAAAAGATGTACGACTGGTATTAATCATTTCACAGAGAATGACTTTGTTTTGTATGATGCATGACGCATGTTATGTACTAGGAGTATATGAAGTTATGGAAGTATTTCTAAAACGGAACTTGATGCCCGGCTACTTGAACCCGGGCATCAAGTTCCGTGCTTTACAAAAATTTAATATGACAATTTCAGGAAAGTTTCAATAAGATTAAGGATATTAATAACAAAAAGAAGGGTACATTTTATTAGAAACTATATATACAGGAAAAAAATACTCGTAAACTCATTCTGTAAAAGTTTTATGAAGATATATGAATGACGCAAGAACGTCTATTTTAAATGAACAAAGTGATTCTCACTTTCATCAAGTTTCGGTTTCACCTGTCTCCAAAGGAAAACATCTCAACGCCTACCTGAGTAAAGTCTAAGAGCCATATCGTATTCCTTCACATTTTCCCAAAGATCAAAGCAAAAGTGCATTGACTCTCAAAATCAGAATGGCCTCAAGTAATGGACGCCAAAACTCAGATATGAGAAGCTGAATTCATTACTGTGGAGTAACCTTAAACCGGCACATGTGTCACATATCGTCCAGGATTGCGATGCCACATGTGAAATAATAGAGAAAAAAACACAAAAATCTGTTGTCACTACTCCCTAAGGTACGAACAATGATGTGTTCAAATCTTACCCTAACACTCCACGCAAATTTGAACTCTATCTTTAACTAAATACGATTGATAATGGAAGGGAGGAAACAGGATTTACGGGCGATTTCACTGGAACACAAGCTTGTTTTGTGCTGGTTTTTTGTGCAACCTTCCGTAACCTTTAGCCTGTGACATGGATTGTAGATTAGGCATATTGTTGACCTTTTTTGCCTCCATTCCGGCTGCACGTGTAGTCTTCAGTTTTTGCCGGTATCCCTCTTTTTGTTTCTGATGATGGTAAGAATTGCATGTGTGCAAAACGTTAACGTTTTAAGAGTGGAGTTTTTGTATCTGCCAACGTTATTGCTTTTCGATTTCGCGGAAATATCTCCAATTACAATAATGTGAATTCATATGAAATTCGTTGCTTTTAACATTATTCTCAGTTTTCTGGAAAACTTCAGGCATCTTTTCGGATATTGCAAATGTTACCACTTTAAAAAACGATTTATCTGAAAGAGGCTTTCAAATAAAACTTTATTAATCTTTTTTATATTCTACTTGCAATAATTTATATTAAGTCTAGTTTCGAAGCTTTTAATGCGTAACTATTCGTAGGTACCGCTGCGTAATGTATCTGTTACCACTATACAAATACATTCATTGAAATCCACTGGTATTGCAAAGTTTTTTTGTTTGAAAGCGAACGGAAGTTCTAATATTGGAGCGGCCCGTCCAACCGTGGCGACCGTTGACAAAATTAATGTTTTATTATGAAACAATGAACTGAATGGTGGTTCTTATAAATAACGCTTGCCGGATGAGAGACGTGTCCACTCATAATGGCGACATGGGCCCGGTGAGGAGTCACACAACCGGTACACACTGTTTAATAAACGACAACTGGCATCCGAAGAACCGTGATGAAGAACATTGTCTAATTTTGTGGAAACCTTATAAATCCAATGACGCGGTCATTTGTTTTATTCCTGCGGCTAATGGACAGTCTCATTATGAATTTAATTTCATCAGTCCTCTTATTTTTAGTTGGCATAGTTTGACAAAAATGTGGAATGTACATTTTTATTATAGTAACTAAAATCCTTCAGTGCAAATTTTAAAATTATATCGCAACAACGTATTTTTTCATAATATTATATGATTTCCATTTCATTAATTTAAGCACAAAATATACTACACATTCTGTATTGGAAAATATTAATTCAAAATATAAAGAAGACGATTATGACAAATCGAATGATTATTAAATCCGTAGCGGCTGCAATAAATATAACTATAAATACTCAATTGAATCGGATGAATGGAATAAAGTTTCCATCTCACAATGCCAAATTACAACAGATAGCCATTGAAAGGGAATCGTTAATAGCGACGCCGCTAATTGGGTGTAAAGCGAACTCTGTTCTAGGAATATTCATTTCCATACTATTAAAGGTGGAAGCGACTGCCAGCGCAGATTTATGAGCAAATCCCCGAGATGGGTTACGAATAAAAATAATAGAATTGTCGTATCTAATAATATAGCGGCAGCTTCCGTTCGGCTTTTGGTTTATTTTGGTGGTGGACGCGAATATTATAAGAGTAACGGCGCTGTCACACTGGGAGATAGAAGTCAGTGCTCATTCATGGGAAATAAACGTGCGTTTACACAGGTGTTACTCAACTTGATTAGGGAGAGCTTGTGCTTCCCACTAGTTTAATGGTAGATTCTTCGGTATGATTTTCATCATAAAACATGGACGCAATACTTTTTTTAAGTAAACGATGCATGTAGATATTTTTGAGCTTTCCGGAAATCCTTTTTATTACTTTTACTTCCAATTATATCGTTGTTTGGTAGATCCAATTATTTCAATACCTACATTAACTAAACGAAAAATGATAACGATACAAAAAATTTCATATTGTCTAACACAGTGTCCAATGCCGCTCCATATACGTGTCTCCCTCCCATGCTACTCCACCGATCCTCATTCAAACGCGACTTCAATTATTGCGCCATAGATTGTTAATGCCTAATTGGTGTTCGTGGTTATAACACTATTTTATTGATAACAAAACTGTTGTATGATTGCTTCATTATACAGGTTTGGGTTTAGTTACATTGCCTTTTTATGGTGAATGTAAATTTTCAGGGATATGGCTTTTCCTGTTTCTACAATTTGTATTCTGTATTGAAAGATGAAGAGAATCTATGGACCTGTAAAATTAAAAGCACATTCAAAATAATTTCCTATATAAAGAGCATGGGGTCAAGTATTTACATAGATATATACATCTAAAGAGTTTGAAGTAATACTATTGAATGTCTTGTGACTGCCTATGAGCGTTACATTATATTTATGACGTAATGAAGAAGAGAATATTGGATTCTTCAAGCTCCGCATTTAAATTTTGTTTAATCTAGTAAATGTAAACACTAACACATACCTATCCTTATTCACTACCGATAAACCGATCGTCAGCCCCATCATACCATGATGAAATTTTAATCCCTACCCGTTCCCATGAAACAAAAGCAAATCCTATGACTAATGTAGACCGATCTCCCGTCCCATCCCACATTCCGAAGACTGAAACAATAATACAGCAAGCATGATGAATGCTACCGGTGCGGCCACAAAAGAAAAAGAGATCAGATGAGGGCGATAATTTATAAAAACACAACAATAACAGGGTAATTCTCCTCTGAACAACATTGTTCTTAGTTGATTTAGTGGTGACAGCTACAATCATGATTCTTCGTCATGGAAATATGTTAATGTAGGATTCCGAACTGAGAACACGAAATTTCTATGTTTCTCGCAAATTAATAGGCATTATGACGAAGGATGAATTTATAGCCGGCGAAACAACGAGATCAAACCTTTTTTTTGTTCTATTATTCTTTGCGTTATATTTGATTTGTTACTAATTTCTTGTCGTTTGAAAGATGAGCCGTCATATTTTTTATTTATTGGTCTTATTTCTCAGTGAAAATGTCTTTTGTTTGCATTTTATTGTCTTAAAAACTTGATCTAGCAATTTGTTCAATTAAAACCAACATTTTGATTATCTGGCACCGATTGTTTCATTCCAAAAAGATTATGTTGAATTCGAAAGTAACTACTACAATACGAAAAATATGACTACTCAAAATCATGATTATCATCAAAACCATAGCCATTAATTTCTTGCAAGATAAGACCACGTACATTTTAAATTGTAAAACTTTTTCGAGTCCGTACTTTTTATATCTATTTGCTGTTATCTGACTGTTTGTGGATTAGAAGAAATTAAACAGTGCACTGTTATAAAAGCATCGTCCATCTAATAATATGGAGCACTTTCGCCAGTGTTGAAGTAGAACGAACCACTTCTGTTTTATTGTTGGAGCCATATTTTATGACTGGATTGTGTACAGATTTAGAATATAACGAAGAGTTTCCACTGGGGCGGATGCGCGGGGCTTGGCCGTCCGTATCCTTGTTTTGTGTCAATTTAGTTAATTAACTTTAGATCAACATTTATTATTATTTTGCTTAGGGCAGTATTGATCTTGTTTTCACTGTCTTAGACGCTTATTCTGTGAATTGAATATCCAATATGGGTTTCCATTACTGAGTTAAATTCCTATCTATTAAACCTAATGCTACTAATAAATTCTGTACTTTTGAGATCTATTTCCTTTTTTCCCTCTTTATAATGCAATCTTGGCTACATTACAAAAAAAGCTTTTTTTATTACCGTTTACTAATAAATTATTTGAGAAAATAATGTGTTAGTTTAAAGACTTCATCTTATATGTAATTTCAGCTTCCACTTCCTTATTTTTTTCAGTGCTGTACTGTATGCATGTTCCTTTACGTTTCAAGATAGTCGTGCGCACTACACACAGTAATGTTCAATCATACGACCGTTCGCTATCTCGGGAGATTATAATGAAACTTTTATGGCTTCAATTCCGATACGAACAAAACACCGCCTGAACAAAGATTTCATAGAAAAGCTGTTTGCGTATCCAATAAAATGTTTAGTGTCTTACTTTGCTGTTATCATAATGTACTAGGCAATCAAACTTCGGCAGTATAAAATATATATTTATGGAAAATTACAAATTTTAATAGTAGGAACAAAATTTCATAAAATTATCACAAAAAAAAATATGTTAGTAGAAGCCACAATCACCAAACTGTCGATGAAACTAACTAAATCAAATGACTATGTAGAATCTGGTTACCCTTCAAAAAGAAATAGTTACACAACAATAACTATTGTGTTGTCTGTTGCAATCATTAGTATTGATGACGCAAACATTACAAACTCAAAACACGATGAAAAAAGAGCCAATAAGAGGCGTACGGGAGCTCACAATGCGATGTCTAATAAAGAATGAGATGCTTACAAATCTTACAATGAAGTATTACCGCGTAATAAAGACGGTGAGCGCAAACACAAAGGTACAGAGCGTAATGATTTGGAAGAGAGTGGATGTACTGAGAGCGTGAATGGCACGGATTGAACCGTGAAAATTACAAGCGGCATCCAGACGGCTTTGTGGCAAGGGAACAATCCGGACAATAGCCGGTCAAGGGCTTCGCAGGACAAAGGGTCGACGGAATCCGAAATTTGTTTTGACAATAACAATTTTCGATGCAAAAGTAACACACAAGTGCGGTATTTGATGTTCGTAACTTTTTATTGTACGTATAAACCAGTTAGATTAGCAAAAAAACAACAAATAAAATGTAAGCAGGTATAAGAGAATATTATAATGAAATCGTCAAGATAAGTAATTATGACATCGACATCTCTCCTAAATTCAATCAAATACTTTAAATCTAGTCAAATGAAGACTTTGTTCATCTCATAAGGATCAGTCACCACAGCCACATGCAAATACCTTAAACAAATCTGTGCCCGGGGCATTGTACGTTAGAAGCATCAAAGTGAGATCACGTGAATACCCGCTGGACCGATGGGGTTGCGCACAATGTCGGCGAGGTCCAAACAAAAACTGACAACACAATACAGAGTGGCCCAACAACAGTGGCCGCTCATAAATCAACCTCTGACAAAAGTAACAATGCTATTGAGGGTACCTTATAAGAGATCTTAGCATTGTGTTTATTCTTTGATGTTCACTAATAAAACCTTTGATTAATATCGTATGGACGGACCAGTATGCAAATAGTGGGATAAAGAACAGAATCCTCGGTAGTAGACTCACACGTGCTTTGGTTTGGACAAAACGCCTAATGCTACATCTTCCTCACAATGCTTTTGTTGGTCCATGGTATGTTGCCAGGTCGAGTTGTATGAAGCTATTATTTCTGCCGTGAAAAGATTCCGATTTTGAAGGTCAAACAGGAACAATCCGAACTTAATCTTTTTATTCTTTATACGCGATGGCCTGGACAATTTTGAGGTAAGGTCAACAAAATTTGGAAGAAGTAACTCAAATGATGATGTCATTAACAATGTTTATATTGTTGAATATTATTGCGGTCATCATGACGTTAGTGTGATTATTATCTTTAGTAAATATTTACCTTTAATTTTGATAGTAAGTAATTATTGAACTTGCTCAGATGAAAAACTAGTTTTATAATCCGGAATAATCCGGATATTTGTAAAGAGAAAGAAAACTGATCACGGCGCTTGTAAAAGTGCCGAAATATCAGGAGCTCGTTAATACAAAACAAAATGTACGATTTTAGACTTTCGCGTTCCATTACACTTAATATTTGTCTTTATGGGTCTACACGCGTTAATAGGAGTAGCAAATTACATAGCTACTTACTGCCCGACGTTTCGACTGGGTTACACCAATCGTGGTCGCGAGCGAACTGGCGCTGCCCGTCTTCGTCTGCCATTGCGGTTGTGAATATCTTGATCCACCCCCGAACCAGCACTAATGTCATTAGTACAGCTACCCACATTAGTCCGACACACAACACTCACTGCATCCGGGTTGATTTTTGACATAACATTCCGCGGTATGCACTTATTAATCACTGGATTCCATGCCGACGATAATTTAAATCCATCTTCCCTATTGAAATTCTTGTGCTTCTTTATTTCAATAGCTTCTCGCACCATTCTTGTATGATAGTTGTATTGTAGTGTAATTTGCTACTCCTATTAACGCGTGTAGACCCATAAAGACAAAACAAAATGGTAAATATATAATATCCCAGACATATTGAGTTTTCTAATGTGTGTAGCCAAGACAGTTTAAATTTATATAAAGAAAACTAATGTTTGCTACATAAATGGTATGGTACAAAAACACCCACATAACGTCGATAGTTATAAAATCGTTAACAATCAGAGATAAATCAACAAAAGAGTATAGATTTTTTTCTTAGTTGGCCAAAAAACATCGCATACGAATCTGGCTCTTCAGCAAATCAACAGGTAGTTAATAATTTGGTGCTTTGTATCCAAATTAATTCTTATCTCCTCTGTTTGTCTTATTTTTTAATGTATAATATGGGTCAGTCATTCCGTGTTGTCTGACCCCACCGATAAATTTAATTTTTGTCTCGCATTAAATATTTTATTGTTTCCAGAGTTGTTCGTTATCAACTAAATTATGCTTAATTTGGGTTATTGCATTATCTTATGCAATATTTTGTAAACTTAATTTTAGGAACTAGGAGACTAGGTTAATGGATACAATGGTCTTTTATCTTGTTGATCTTTTGTCTATGTCAATTATTCGATTACTTTGTATTAAGTTATTTATATACATGTCGCAGTAAAATGTATTTGTAGTTTTTCTGAAGTTTTATAGAAATCAGATTGATGGCTTATTATATTTGGTCATTGATTTAAATTAGAGTCAAGTCGAACCCCGGCACGCAACAGTAACAAAAAAAAACGCGTACGTTTATTCGACGATCTAACTGGGAAGGAAAACATCATAAAGAAACCTGCGTTGGCTTGCGATGGCTAATATCGTGGATGACGAAGGCCTAGGCCTAGGCCTTTAGGGTAGACTCGAGCCCCTAGGACCTAGGATACATGAATGGGCTAAGTCTGATCATCTCCTGAATTCCGTATGTTTTAATGCACTTCATACTATTCAGCTTCTACTTGTATATCTCGTAGATAACATAATATAATATAATTCTTGTCATATCGTTACGTGGTAACAATAGATAGTATTTGTTTATTTTGTCCATAGTAAAACATAACAACGGTTGTTGCGAAATGATTTCTAGGTTATCAACTGGTGTGTTATTTCCTATTTCTTGTGAACGAACCGTTGTGAGGTTATCAAAGGCTTATCTGCCTGTATTTTTGTGCTTCATTGTTTGTAAACTGTTTCAATCATTCTCTTGTTGTTATTAATTGTCACGATAATTTTGGTCGGGTTTACAGGTATTCGTTATTTTTATGATCTACCAATTATTCCTCAAAATAATTAAGAGGTACTAGTTAAATTCTGAATATATTTGACCCAAATTCTGTAATTTCCTAGGAATCAATCTAATAAATAAATTGCATACCACCATTTTATATGAGATTCAATTATCAATTCATTATTAATTAAACAGCATTTCATAAACCAGCAAACAGTCCAAGACAATTCATAAAGTGACGTTGGAAAATAACAAATTATTATATTCCTCAAAATAACATTCAGCCTTGATCCACATAAATCTTTTACGATTATCTAATTCTAGATCATTCGTGAAAGTGTTTTATTAGAGATTAAACAGACATTCAGACAAAGTCTAATGTAACTACATCCGTTTCCTACTGTGTGATGGTCACTGTTATTTTGAATAATAAACTGTATTATTACTAGATATTAAATTTAGATAACTACTAGTCTTGCATTAACAAGTACGGAAAGTTGAAAATACGTTGGTCGTAAATAATTAGAAGTTTAGAAATTTTCCATAAGCCCTAAAAATGGTATATATTGATCATTATTTCAAGAGCACTAAATTTCCATGTATTCATTCTTATCTAGCTTTTATTAGGCATCAAAATTATCATACGATTTCGTGTTGAAATGAAAACATTAACAATATCGACGTTCTCCTACACTACAAAGCATACGCACAGATAATACAATAAATCCGGACACTTTTAACAAAACTATTTATTGTTACGGTTCTAAAAGCCACAAGTGCTCACGCATCATTTTCCCCGGTTTTGTTTACACAGAAGTGACAAGCCGCAAAATTAAAACACAAAACAATTTTTACTTCACTTGCGGATTTATCAAAAGAATTATTTCGATACAAATGGACTGAGTTGGCACATCTTCTGAGGAACAAAGAATATGACAAACAATATTAACACGAACGTATAACGGGGAGTAGTGATGTGCTCGATACATGGAAACCGAGTTTCGATTTTGACCTGGAAACGAAACATCAAATCCTCACAGACTTGATGAAATTCTGGCTAGAACAATTTGTTTCTGATTTAGACATCCAATCACTGAAAATTCCAGCAAATGCTGATATTTTTTAGTGCCCTTCTAGGAATACGTCGTAGGTTTTAATCAGAAACTTTTTCACAACTACTTTTTTGAGTCCTCTTATAATAAAATTCTATTCAGCGAAATCCAATTCCATCTTCATGTCATTTTACGTTGAAAGTAACAAAAAGCTTTTTATTAACGTACCACAAAATCTCACAAAATTAAGAGCGTTTTAGAGAGAGTTTTGTAACTACTTTCGTACATTTATTAAGAGACCCGAAAGATTGCATCCCTAAGAGCTTAGCCACATTGTATGATATGGGCAACACGTGGGTGGGTTTGTTCATAGTAGACTATAACAATAATGGCATACTATTATAATAACTTCTCTATTATGATATTGTTCGGATGACAAACTAGTCGGCTCTTCTTTGTTGCACGTTTGAAGTTTTTGTTTCAATAATAGACGCATATTGAACTTGCCAAAGATAATATTGTGTGGAGAAATATAGAAATTCGTATGTTTAAAATTATATATCCGTAGAAATTAGTCTAGGGCAAGCAGTTCTTTGATGAATTTTTTTTTACAAAGGCTTAATTAAAAATATTATTTCTTCTGTAGTAGAGTTTGATGACAGCAATTAGAACTAAACAAAACTAGCACACGGAATATTCAACTTCCTAGCGCCGCTATATAAAAAAGAGAAAAATAAAAATCTTCATTCAAAATGTATGTTACAACACTACACTCACAAATACCTACTAAGCCTGCGAAAATTCGTAAGGGAAATTAGAATAAAAGATCGCATTATCTTCGAGTTGAATACCATAAACATGGATTAAATTTCAAAATAGTCGGATTTAAAAATAAATGTCTGTCATATTAGAAACCAGACTTCTTCATTATAGTGAAATAATCTAGACTTAAATTGTCTTATCGATCGTTTGATTCACCAGAACTTACTAAGATTTTAAACGAGAAGTACTTTTAACTCTATCCACTTATACTCTTGGAAAACCACTGCACGTGGCGTATAACCTGACAGTCCCCGTTCCCGAATTCATCACAACACATCCTCACTAATTAATCTTGATAAAAACGCAAACAAACGTTATCATCGCCAAATGAGAACTCAGACACGGGCCATGTATTCTGAAGTACGTCAACGATAAATCTCTCGTTAATAAGCTTCTCGCAAACAATGTTTTTTCTTCAATTTGGCACTGTTGCGCCCGCGCACTTCAGCCGTAACATTGCCCAAATGGTGCGTCTTTTTAATTTCATTCGCGTTAGTGAAAGTTGAAACAATGAATCACAAACGTACCAGGATTTTTCTGTTGGTACCGTATCTTGTTTATGTTTCATCATCATCATCAGTTTATATACGTCGCCACTGCTGGAGCCTAGCCTAAACTAGGGTGAAAGGCCTTAGTCCACCACGCTGGCCGCTAAGTGCCGGTTGGTTCACTACACAACCTAAGAATTTCGTCTTAGGAATGCAAGTTTCCTCTCCGTTAAAGCGTCGAATAATCGTACAAATGAATTTCAAATTTGCTAAACAGTGGTCCGTTTTATGACACTTTTTATGTTTATGGTGAATCAAATTTCATTTCTATCTTTCTTCCCATATACGGTCCCACTGATTTAAGCCTACCTTGTATTAAGGCGATCAGACCTTAATAAACCACACTGGCCAAGTGCGGGTTGTTCGGCTATCATATTATTTTATTTTGGCACTCTTAAAAATACTCATCAATAACATCTCAATTCATGACTTACCTATAAAAAGCAAGTAAGCAATAGCATCTTATATATTTATGAAAAGCGTAAGATCTAAAAGACTTCCACTCTAAAATCCGGACAAACGAATAAAAAGCTCAAAACTATATTATTAACGTCCAATATCATAATGTAACGATATCCATTTAATATCTCAACTCACGTACGCAGCGGACATCAAAAGAGCCACTGTTCTCTCTGCCCATTGATGACTTGTCACATCAAAGCCCCCGCTAACTATTGTACGATCTCTTAATAACTATATTTCCATCGATTTTTCTCAGGGGACTTTGTAGTGTTACCTCGTGTTATGTAGGTACAGTTGCGCGTCTGATAGGTCAAGTAATAACAGGCAAACGCATTTAGGTTTAATCTTAGATAATGCTATGTATATTTTTGACTTTGTAACAACTTTACCGATTCCTTAGATTCGAAAATCCTAAATATTTGTAACAACTTTACCGATTCCTAAGATTCGAAAATCCTAAATATTTGTGTAAATTATACTTCGTACCTATTGTAGGTAGGTAGACGTAAATCTAATTTCTTCTTTTCCCTGATACACGATGATGGCTTGGAGTAGCCTCGTCATCATCACCGGACTTACGGGGAAGCGGATGGCTCTCACGTACCTACATGACTTATGTCAATGTATAGGAAAAGTTTGAGTTGGAAATATGTTTTAAGCAAAAACGCGGACCGACTCGCGGGCGGAGAGATGCAGAGTTAAAGATAAGTTTCGCTTCTCCAATTTATAACGTTAACAGGTTTAATCCATAACAATAGCATAGCAGTCGAAACCCGCGCCAAAATACAAGTAAAATAATTTCAATTGTTGAAAATCACGGGAAATATTTCTCTCACTCCGCTTAACTCCTGCCAAGTAATGACAGCTCACAGATAAATGATGGCCGGCCGATTGACGGGTGTGACTCCAAAGTAACCACGTAACTACACTGAATAGTTACTCAAAAGCTAATTGGACAGCCATCTTGATAGCTAACTGAGGTTTTTTATTCGACGATGATGGGTCAATTGCATGTCGATAGATATGCAGATAGTAAATGAGCGTCTAATGACTTATTGAAACGTGATTTTTGTAAGTGATTATCCTCATCGGATAGTTCGTTACAGTTAAGCTTCCTCAAATTCACACGATGTTTAATATTAAAAATATTATTATATTATTTGTTCTTTTTATTTGCATACTCAAGTATACTAGGTTTCATTTCAATTCTTCAAAAAAAAAACAATTGAAGCGCAGTTTAAATACATTTATATCATTAAAGTTTAGTAGTGCCATGACGTAATTAATTGTTGACGACAACTTACAGATCGTCTTCTGTTTTCGATTGACAGAAAACGGCCGAGTGTTAGAGAAACAACTGCCATTCGAAGATTTAAAATTAGAACCGACCCGCCACCAGATTCCCGCGCTAACAGCAAACAGAGACATGTCACAGAATCGATTCTAATCCTCTATCGATAGTGTCTCGATGAATCGGGCCGCATTACCGGGCCCTCTTGTTTGTCGAATCGATTATTCCACTTCATCTCACACTTATTGGGTTCAAGCAAGACGCGGGGTGGGCACACGGGCGGCGCGAACGCTCGGCGATTTTTAAAACGCTTGGTATTTTGTGTAGTCAACTACGGAAAAGTTTTGTGTGAGAGTCCTTGCTAATGAAGGCTAATCACTGTTTGTAAAGCTTGGAATAGATTTAAATAAAGTACACGGATATTGAAAAGGACATAAAAGGATACTTTTTAACCTACTGCGCTAAAAGACTATTAGTTAACAATCTGTTACCCGAAAATCATTCTATTGTCATTTGACTTTTTCATAGTGCATCGTGTATCGAAAGTTCGTAAGAAAAAAAAAATTGTATGTTTTGCTTATTTTCACTTCTTTTTATTATTTATTATTATCAAAACTTTCACATAATCATGGTGGCAAAAATTTTACAAAATCAAAACATTAATCATAAATATTATAAAAATAAGTAGTACCTTTACGTAACCAATTACGTATGAGCATTGAACATCTCAAATCCATACTGACAATAATAATTAGGTTTCCACGACGCTGATTGCCTTGACAATGAATATTCGTCGCTAATTTGATGGGTCGTCACAGTTACGGGATCCGAACGTACGAATAATTATCTCAGCTGTTATTTTTTGAAGCGGAATTAGGTCGACTCATTCATCATTTTTTGCGACTGTAAGTGTCATATTCTCTCTTTTTTTTAACCGCCACGGCCGGCATGGTTGTTCTTGTGTTAAGAATAATTATAATGAATGTCTTTTTGATTGAATCAAATTTTCTTTTACGCTTTTGTGCTTCATTGCAGTTTTATGCAGAAAAAGCCTCAGTAGCGTTTAACCTAATTAGAGAAAATTAAGTATCGATGCACTTAAAGTAAAAGTGAAAGTAACTAAATAATATTTTATACGTATTATGAAATTCTGTAATCTGAACGTGGTTTAACTTGAAATTAACAAAAAAATAATCAGAATATTAAAGCTTAAATGTAATTATATTCTTTTAGAACTTAACCTGTAACAATGTGGTTAATTTACTGGATACGTGCAGTCATCAAAACGGTTTAACCCCAAAATGCCCGTGCGTGCAGGATCAACACGTTTTGAATAGACGTCTATTGAACTTAATAATGTTGCCAACACAATATGTTTAGAGCATTTCGGTGAAAGGCCGATTGTTCCACTACAATCACCGTTAATTACCAACTTGATAAATTTGGTAGTTCGCTAAATTGTGAAGCTGGGTGTTAATGAGTATGTTTAGAATGGAGACACGGTGGGTGAAGCTGTCAAATTTGGCTTTTGGCAATGTTAAATTAGATTTTGGTGGTTAAATCCATTGTTCTCTCTAGAGAATACCTTTTTTTTATTGAAGTAAATGAGTTTTTTTAAAATGCGTGTTTTTTTGTTTCATCTAGAACCCATGGCACATTTCAAACGTAATAGATATGGTGCATATCTAGATAAAAAAGTTTTAGTAATAATTACTAGTGACCCTATCGCCTCTTTTGTTTCAAACTTTAGACCATTCGTGTGGGGACCCTCAATTTTTTAAAATAATGTATTTATATTTTTTTTTTACTTACATGGGTAAATACAAAATCAAAATGGTTATATTCTTTAATGGCTCTATACTACATCAACTTATTCTTACATTTCCGTAATCTCACACAACTCACGCTAATCTAACGGAATGCGAAATTAATAGCGAAACGAACAGGTTTGATTGTAATCTGGAGGTTGCACGACAGCAGATGCGATAGGATAGAGCTTATGCTAGCCTATGCCTGGGGTTACGCGACGTATTTATCGGAGCTCCTGTCTACCGGTTTTCGATCAGCTATTAGCAACAATGACTGTATCATCGGGCTAGTTTTAGACAAGAGGAAAGAACGAAGATTCATCTAGTTAAACCAAGAATTTTGAACGAAGACGTGGTCGATATGTTGTTTATAGAGATAGTAGTCACGGAAAATGTAGTTTGAGTTTCTTGTGTCGTACTACGTTTAGTTTTGATGAGCTTGCGAACGACCTTTCTTAATGATATTTGTTATCAAATTACATTCAACTCGGTTGACTAATGATAAATTCTAAAGAATTCCTTAAGTTTGGTCCTTTAGCTGATTTGAATAGACCGTATCTGTATAACAATTAGAGCAGAAAATAAACGTCCACATTGCAAAACGTTCCTAAAGTCCATTTCAAATTGCCTTGTCAAACACGAAGATTCAAATAAGACGCCGACGACAAAACAACTAAATGTACTAAAAGTTGCACAAAATCCCATTTACGAACACATCAACAGCCCATTGTGCCAGCCGCAAACAAGCATTATCGCCCCAATTACCATCATAAAGAACAAAACCGCTAAGTATAAGATTTAACCCGAAAAACTCGACAAACGCTGTTAAAACTCAACGTTTAACGCATTACGACGGGTTGACAAATAACCGCAGATTGTAATTGTTAGCCTAACCGAAATAGTTGTCACGACAGTAACCGAAATAGATACGAAAATCATATTTCTTTGTTCCGTAATCCGGAACCGTACAGAAACAAAGATACTGTTTGCCTTTTGTTTTAATTAGTTCAAATCATTATTGGTAAACGAATGGGTTCTTTTGGGTATACTTTTGAAATGACATTGGCGGGATTAAAACAAGTTGAAATATTTCTGAAAGAGAATAAATGTTAACCTTTTTTTTCTTTCAAACAAGCTATTTCATTATCTTATCGTATACAATTTTTTAATCAACACCAGAGTTTAAAAAACAGTCTTTGTTTTTATATTTGTATCCAATGCAGCAAAATATATACTATATCTTATAAAATTGCAATTAAAATAACAACTACAAAAAACTCGAACCACATCAAATCGAATAACCGAAAACCGAAACATCCCCGTATCCGAACCGCCAACACTAGCAATTGTGCCTTGAGTGACTCCGTGAAAGGGTTAATAATATCCAAGATGCCGTGGGATTGTGTGAGTAAGTAAGTAATTCAGTTAGAAAGCTCGCAGATTGAGCTATTGTGCGCGCGGAAACAAGGAATCCGATTTGGCCCGGATGGCGTGGGGTTCGAAGACGGGTGGCTGTCGGGATCAGATGTTTGTTTGTACAGATTCCTGTTATTAATGAGTTATTGGGAAGTGAAGAGATAATATTAACTCTTTAACATTTCATTGAATATGAATGATTGTAAGTGAATAAAATTTGGTCGCTTTATTTTGTGAATCTAAAATGGAGGAAGAATCGAGCATTCTCATATCAAAATAACAATATTTTTAAAGATAACTAAAATTGTTTTTCCTATTTCGGCTACAAATACGGCTTTCAGGGACTTAACTGTTAGCATAAAATAATAAATAAAACCAATTTTAATGTTAAAAATAATAGATAGAACATTATTCTAAAACAAAAACATATAAAAATGTTTCATAAACTTTTCACTGATATTACTCGACATTACATCGATAAACCGGTACTTACTGAACATTTTTATTCCAGCAACCATTCACAAAGCTACCAATAAAAAAACACCATATCCGTAAGGGTTAAACCTGCAAGATTTCGAGGTCCCCTTTATCCCAAACGATATTTTATAGGACAAACAGCGGGCAGACCACGGGCCTTGCAAAAATAATATGTGTTTGACAT
This sequence comes from Maruca vitrata, assembly GCA_039566165.1. Lineage (NCBI taxonomy): Eukaryota > Metazoa > Arthropoda > Insecta > Lepidoptera > Crambidae > Maruca > Maruca vitrata. The sequence continues at coordinate 6,971,751 of CM076930.1, forward strand.
CTAAATTATTCACAAAGGTGTACTGGCTTTCCCGAGGCAAGTTCATGAATAATATATAAATCATTCGATATTATCCGATGCCAACTTTCGGTGTTTTCCTATGGAAATTTTTCCTGTTTGCTATAATTTAGTGGAAGTGGCCACATCAACTTTCCTACGTTTTGATCCGTATGAGGTGGATGAATGACTTTTTTTTTGTTTATTTATGTCGTAATTATTTCGTTTTTACATCAGGTCTTAATAAGTAAATGATTTATATTAATTATACTAATCTATTTCAAACAGTCTAACTATATCGAAAGAAATACTATTTGTTGAATATAGGTATCATCATGCTTGGGCACTGGCCTACCCCAAACTAGGGCGAACAAGCCTAAGTCAATATAGGCTACTTATTGTCATATTTAATTGAGTTGAATGTTTGTTAATATTTAAAACTTAAGTGAACTGGACATAAATTATATTATACTTGCTAGTAATTCAAATACAAGCTGCAAACATTTCCGTCTCAACTTTTGAGGGAAGCAATCGGAAAACGAGCCCGAATTATGTTCAAGAACAAATTTAGTTTACAGCTCCACATTTGCACAGTTGTACACATCAGTATCATCGTAGCCAAACATCTTTTGATAAAGCTATGGGATTAGGTTTATAGCGCTATGAAACTGGCTATAAATTACGTTGGCCTGTGATTCATTGGTAGGTCCGCAAGTAACATCGGTTGGTAGGCAGCGGGCACAATGTCAGTGCGGTTAGACGCTGTCGATGTAACAATAAGTGACCCCTGACTCAGGGGAAACGTCTACAGTTTCCCTTTAAACATCGTCGCCTTTGATGTTAGAAGGGACGTGGATAGGGCAATATTGTTGTATCAAAGTTTGTATTATATTTATTGCAAATTTGGCTTAAGGTTTGTTTGTATTTTTTTAATTCCAGATTTTTAACAACCACTCCTTGTTTAATTTTAACGACCAAAATCTTGTTAAATTCTTCGAAAAAAAAAACGATATCCACAGCTTTTTGATTGCTAAGAAACGCTTTTAAAATCAAATTTAAACAGTTATCGTTTTGTGGTTAAAACTATCTAGTTACAATCAACAAGTTAATCAACAGAAAAGCATAATACCCAATTGCTCAGTCATATTTCCCTAGAAAGACCATTTGGTAATAGTATTCAAGGATCTATTACAATAATAATAGCTTGTGGGTATCGCCCTTCCTCTGTCGTCTCCGCAAATTCTCGTCCCAAATGCCCCTGAGATTTGACAATAATTCTCTATAGCTCCACTATTCCTCCGCTCTCAATGAATACTGAATCGAGACCAGTTTATACATCTTGGACTCAACCTATTTCAATTTAGATTATTGCTTCGATGTTATTCTGAAATGCAATATCTTAATAGACTCATGCATCGGAAACTCTCGTTTTGATTACTAAGTAATAAACTTGGTCCGATACTTTCGAGCGTCGGTAAACGGAATCAAAGTGTGTAGATGAATAATGAAATTGTGCTGTGTACTTTATTCATTGACCTCGTGAAATTAACAGAGATAACGCGCACAAAGGGCCGAATTGAAAGGTGCCCCTTCCACGGATCCGCCACTCTTTAATCTTCCATCGAAACAAAACTTGGGCTCGTAACAGGATTGTCTGCCCGCTCATTTACTTAGCAAATTATTCTTTGTCGAACGGAAGAGAAGGCTTTGAATCCATTAATTCCCTGATGGGGTCACAAAGGTGGTACGAATTAAAATAATGTATTCTACAACTTCAATGGGGATCCCTCCGGTCGGAGCGCCTGTTATTACAAGAATAATATATTTAAATCACAGTCCGCTTTCAGATGAAGATGGCGCTTTGTGAATCCTCGAATAAGTGATCACGTACGGTGCCATTAGGATGTGTTTTATGTGCAAATTATAGGCTACCATTTTTAAGCTCTCGAATTTCCAAGCAGACGGAACAATCAGGGTTCGTTAGAAAACTTCCATTGTGAGCATATTCCGTGTGTGTATCTGTTTGATGCCATGTAATTCCATACGTCGGATCTAGTAAACCGTAGGCTCTTATTAATTGCAAATCCCGGTACACAAACGCGCTCACAAACGCCAAATTAATCCCCACCATCAAAAGGGTTTCGGAAACTACCCTCTGTTAACAGATAATTTATGATCACCCCCGCCGACGAATATTTCGGAACAAACATTTCGATGTATTTATTCTAGTGTTTATTTTGAAGCGTAATATGTCGTGTTCCACTTTGATGTCGTGAAATCGCTTCTGTTCTTCGTCAGCCGCCCAAGGATTTACGTCTATCCGATCCGTCATTTAAATTTCGATTTTACGTCTACTGTTTTGGATTTAGTTTCCTTTGTAACGCGATAGGGGGTTATAACTTTCCGTTTCTGTTGTGGTTCGTGTAGAATTATTGCATATGGTTGGTCGGAGCTTGTTTGGCAGTATGAATGGTTCATTATATAGGGATACTTTGAGCGGGTCGCAGATAATATTTGCGATGTAAACCATTGTTTATGATTTGGACAATTGTTTGTGCTGCTCTGTCAAAGGATGTGCACTTGTTTGTATAATGCGGCGGCGGGGGAGGGTAGCCAGTGTAATAGTGTAAACAATGTGACAGTGGTTGATGGGGAATTAAAAAAGGATGATGATGAGAATGCGAGTTCGTTTTGTTGTTTTTGTAGTAGCAATATCATTCATTATTGTCATGATGTTGTATTGTAGTTATGATCTCTATGTTGATGCTCCTAGTTTTTCAGAAATGTTTGATTAAAAGTTTATTTATTTCGACAAATTATGTTCGTGATATTGTAACATTTCATGACTTGATACTTAAGTAAAGTGTTTTATACTTTACTTATGTCAAGAATATTACAATTTCTTTCAGCAAAATCCTTAATAAAATTAATAGATATGATTGTCCTGGTTTACAACGTAACTTATCTAAGAAATAGTGAATAATATTATTTGGTTTAGTCCTGAATCCTGAATCTCCGAGAGCCCCTCTTAAAAATCTAACTCTTAATCTGTTACTGCAACCACTGTTCTCAACGTAGCATTTTTATTGTATCCACTATTGCTAGGAGCGAAACATACGCTGCCATGTTTTTGTATCGCGAGCGGAGAATGGATAAAAAGTCTCAAGGGCTCGCTGGGAAATGCTTGTATCGAACGTTTCCCTTTGAGAGAAACCGCGCGGAAACCTGGAGGCTTCTTAACCCCGCACTTGCTCTCATACCAACTATTCCGTTCGGCTTTTCCCTTCTGCGATTCCGTTTTGGGTAATTTGATGTTTGAGTTGGCTTGTTGGTAAGCTCGCTTATTATCCGCTGTTTTGATTAGCGCTTTATTGAGTGGCGGTACTCGTTCTTGTTACTATAAAATTTAAATGTTTCACTCTTTCCTTTTACTAATTTCTTCCTTTTTATTACATTTTATTTCGTTTTTCTTGGAAGGAATGTGGTATCGTTAACTTCAGAAAGAATACATGCATAGGTGCCCGTTTTTAAACGTGTAAAAGGTTAAGATATTTATTTAATCTAATACTGTATCTGTGACCAAAAAATTTTGTTGATTTTGTCCGTTTACCAAAGTTAGTATTTCGTTAGTAGTTAATTCCTATTTAAGTTATACCCTAATTAGCAAGATCTTACAAAGGTATCAAGAATACGAACTGAAAAGACTTCATAGTCTTTAAATGCTTTCGAAGAGGAACCAAAAATTCCTACCTCCCCCCAAGGTCTTCAAAGGGCAATCTCTTTGCCCTGAGAGGGAAGGGCGATTGTCCACCGGTGATTGGGCATTGTGCACGCAGTATTAACTGCATTGTTTGCACCGAGTAATCATAATGTCGTCATTACCCTCCTAGGGAGAGGGAACAAGGTATGGAGAGGGCTTTTGGCGATATTTTGGAAATCGTCGACGTATAAGAAAATTTGTCATCATTGTTTTGTGGGTCTTTCCGCCGTTTTGTATTGATTACCTTGTTTGTTTTTTACTATTGATTTTGGAAATATTCGTGATGATTTCGTTCTTACAGTAACTCGATTTTATATTTACTGATTATGAACAATATGTGATTTAAAAAGTGACGTATGAACGTCATAGACGGATTTTGTAACTATGAAAATGTATGGAAACCTATTATTCTCTAAAGTTAACTTTGATTTAGATTATGATCCTAGTGCATTAATATGTTTTTAATCTTTTATTCCACATTTATCGGACTAGTTAGTTACATAGTCTAATTTCAACATAGTCATTTCGCCTTTTGACAAAGCATATTCATTATATTCTAGCAGAAAGTCTACCTCAACAGTTGTCGAACCCCACACCCACTCAGTCATGGGCTGGCGCGCCCAATGGGTAATTTCCCCTATTGTCAGAACCAAGAAAATGTTCCCTACAAGGAGGCGAAAAGTCAGAAAACTCTTCACTGGAAGCGATATTGAGTTTTATTTTAGTTTTCCATCTGACTTGACGCCGATTTTATAAAGTAGAAAATTATAATAAGCTGAATTATTATCATGCCGCTCATAATAATTTTGTAGGTACTTTTAAAACCTATAATTTATTAAACAATATTTGGTGCTGTAAAAATATGTGTACTCTACACTTTCAGTAGCTTTTTTTTTTCACTTGCACTTTCAGTAACAAAACTTCATGGCCGCATCAGGTGAAGCAAAGTCATACTGGATGTCAAAATAAAAAGAATGAAAAAGCATTTACGCGATATTGGAAAAAACATGAAATAAAACAGCTGTTCTATTGTGTGCAATATAAAGAAGATATTGTAATTAGTAAAAAATATCACAAAAATGTTTGCAATTCCTATTTGAACGATAGATTATATTGCATCTTTGATGCCACATCCAGCCGCTCTACCACGGTTATTAGAGTCCCAATACTTTCGGAGTTGTCGCGGGGAGTCCGTAATTTGTCGGATAATTTCGAGTCCGCAATAGACCGATTGTGAGCAGACTGCGCTGACATGTCGTTTATGAGGTTCCTTTGAGGTTGCTATGTTTATTATGTTTATTTTTATTTATTGGCATCGGTCAATGAACCTGTTTAGGGGAAGGAAAGGAAACATGAAACTTTCGGTTTTGTGTTCTGAGAAACCTTTGTGTGCGGACATTCGGAATATTGAATGTCTTGGAAATGTTTATCAATAATATAATTATATGAACGTACATATATGGTTAATGTTTTTAAGGAAATCAAACACTAAATTACCAGATATACTTACGTACAAGAATAAATTTACATCTTCACCGAAATACTCAAACAATTTAGGTCCGTAACTGGAACCTAGGACCTCGATTGAAACAAGGATTTATTTATTTGGCCAGTTAGGATATTAGTATAGTGTAGTGGGAGTTGTAAGCATAAGTACTTGTATGTACAGTACATGCAAAAGATATAAGAGAAAACGGCATAAGGGTGCATTTTTGTAGTAATGACTTTGAAAACACTAACATAAACGCGACCTTATTATTTATTTTCTACACAGCAGCTTCAGTCATTTCTCAAAACTTCGTAACTATGATCGTGAATGCCGTTTCATTCAGTGACCTAAGGACATGGGCACAATAACGCACTCATCAGGGCCTCTTGTTTAGGGCTCGTTACGACTGTCTGTATACACCCTTAATTGTTGCCTCGTCTTGTGTAGACGCAGTTTTAGGGCACGATCCGAAAGTATGCAGACAGGTTTTGGTTTTTCATAAAGCTGGGAATGCTAGTCACCACTCTTTAAGTATCCCAACCCAAGTTACTGACATAAGTATGGAATAATTGCAAAACCGCTTCATTAAGCTAAGAAAGTTGTCGCGTGTGTAATTCCGTAATTACCGTGACTTAATAAACATTAAGAGACACGTTTCCTATCATCTATTGGTACTGTTGGTGAAGATTATTGAGAATTATCATACGTCTTATTTTTCTTTAAGCGAGAAATTTTTCACATTGAAGGAATTGACACATCGTTGAAGGACTAAACGTGCATATTTTCGCACACACTTGTTTACTATGCATATATACTTCCTAAGCTCTTTAAGCTTGTCTGTTTGTTTTTTGTCTTTCTTTTATAGACACTTCGAAAATATTTTCGAAATAATAAGCTCTCCTTCCATCGTACCAATTATTGCCTCTCCAAATAGCATTCTACTCCAAGAGGAACATGAGAAAAGAAATTCCAAATCAAATAAACAGATTGCCGAGAATCGCTCCTTGCACAATGTAAAATAAAATTTAAATAGAAAATATTGTGAACGCCAGTAATCCAATGAGGGCGGGCGCTCAGGAAAAATACCGGGAAATCTTTCTTCAGAGCCTATAACTAAATTATTCTATTCTATAATAAGTTTATTCACAATAAGGTATAAAATTTTGTAGCGCCCCGCGACAAATTAGGTTTCAATTTGCTGTTTTTCATTCGATGAGATTGTGAGTTTCAACGAGTGTTCATTAAGTTAGTTGTCTTCTTGAAAATGTAAAAGGTAATAAAAATACATTTTACGGGCGGACATTTATTATTATTATTACTTAATTAAATATCCTTACTAATATTATAAATGCGAAAGTTACTCTGTCTGTCTGTCTGTTACGCTTTCACGCATAGAGTACTGAACCGATAAACGAAATTTGGTACAGATATAGTCCAGAGCCTAGGACAGGATATAGGCTACTTTTTAACCGACTGCGCTATAATGAAGTAATGTTTTACCCGTTAAATGTCTCTACGCGGACGAAGTCGCGGGCGGAAAGCTAATATATTATATAAAACAAACAAAAGCTTACATAAATTTTTATGGTTGTAGTTTTTTAATGGTGACTCGAAACAGTGCATTAATTACTTGAATTCCGATTACAGTGTTCAAATATTAATTCTCGTAATTGATTCTTGTCAATTTGAATTCATATTAATTAATGAAGAAAAAAGTTTCGAGGTAAGATTTTCGTTAAAGTCTTTGTTTTTAGTTACTTCTTTCAAAGACACCAAGCAAAAACCAAATAAATGCCCCAGCTTTCATTTACAAGCACACAACCTCTATCCTGGAAAACCTGCTAATGTAACTGGCAACTAATAAGCGATCGTAAAAGAAAAGTAGTCAGAGCTCAAGAATGAACGCAAACAGTAATTTCTTCATTAAAACTTGATTTGTGTTGGTTGTAGGCGACATTCCCGTAGCCTTGTATAGGGGGACACATGTAAATGCAAACGTCGCGGATCACTACGACACTTTAATACACCTCGCAGATTGGTTGCAGGGTTGACTCTGATTGAGAATTTAAAAAAAACTTTATGTAACTGTCAGGGCATATTTTTTGCTACGAAATATGTGTACTCTAAAGCTTCGCTTTTCTAAGGTCGTTATTATTTTTCTAAATGCACTAATTTTAATCAAGACTCATTTGAAGGCATGTTGTTTTTGAGAAAATCTACCTGCACTTTTACAAACGTGAATTGTGTGGTATAATGAAAATAGGAGTAATTGTAATCCGAAATCCTAATTTTGCCGTAATGAACGTGACTCACAAAAAACTATGCAGCAATCAAAGCAAATACCAGCAAAAAATAAACATAAATGTACATAGCGTACACTAATCTACGTTAGATAAAAATTTGTTATCAAGTTAATTGATTGCACTACCGTTTAAAAAAATATCGGATTAACAAAATTTCCGCGAACATACACGTAGTTCGAATCACTCGCGACGATTTCTAAATCCTAATCGACACCTACCCTTAAGTGGCTCGATCCAGAACCCATCAGCAGCCCTAACTTAGTTGATGCCTTAACCGTTTATCTAAGACGAGGGCAGCAATTTCCTCCAACTAATAGATTGGAAGCTGGACATACGTCACGATTACAGACGTCCGACTCTGATTAATTTCTAGCGGAAGCAAGTAATACCTTGTATAAATTACGATTCATATGCGATGTCACCTGGCCGTCTTGCGTGATGCGGGCTTTCCATCTTTTATGAAGTCGCTTTTGTAATTTATGCGGGATTCGATTGGAAAAGAGATTGTCGTATGATCGTAGATTACGTAATCTTCCGAAACGGTGTTTCCTTATACTTGATAAATTTTTAGATTCCTTTGTATACATTTTCAATTTTTGTACAAGTTTGAGTAATGTATGAATGTAAATAAATAATGAATAATTTTTTTAAACTTTTTAACCGTAGAAAATTTGCGAAAGCATAATATGTTATTACTATAGCAATCAATAAGTCAATGGAAGTGACTTACACACAGTAGTAAACATAGTTGTTATTGTATTATAGAAGATGGCTACTATAGCAAATATAAACCATGCGTAAAATCAAAAATCGAATCCCTAATCAAAAACCTAAATGACAAGCACTACAAAGTTCAACAGAACGAACGAGTCCCCAATCCCGCGAACAGCCAAGCGCGAAATCCCGGAGTTATGATTTTTATTCCATTGCCATTCCAATTTCGAAACTAGCAAGGGGACGTTTTGTTTAACGAAAACAATTTGTCGGCAATTTGATTACGTCATTGTCGCCTTCCCCTTTGGGATCAGCTGTGCCCTATTTAGAATCAAGATTTGTGTCATAAACGGAGTATGAATTTATCGTTTTCACTTACGCGGTGATTTTAAAGGGTTGCGGTGATAAGTACTGGATTATAAAGTTAGATTATTATGTTAATTTATATACAATTATTATTATTTTATTCTTGGAGCAATAAAGTGATTTTATTTATTTTTAATGTCCCCGAATTAATTTCGGGTAATGAGTTATACAAATATTGTTTTGAAATTATGTTGCTTGGCGTAGTTCGTTGTCTTAACAAAATGAATTAGCTAGCTTTTATTTTAAATTACCTGGTATTTTTTTTCATCAGAAAAAAAAATACTAGTTGAATTACAAAAATAGGAGATTAGCTTTATGGACTGGGGGTCCCCTGTAAAATTAAATGCCACATAATGCAATCAACGTTTAATTTTGAATAATAAATAAAATATCAGACCACAAAGAATGTATGTAAAATTCGTTGTACAACCAAACGTCCGTCTTAGAAATGTGTCTCTATTGTCATTTCTGAACGCAATGGTTCTGAATTTATCCAATTTCCCGCCGGCACGGGACTCCGTACCTCCCCGTGACGTCATTGTGTGGGCGATGGAAGGGAAATTAATAGTAATAGTTTGTCAAATCGGCTTCACAATACAATTGAACGACGACATCCGATTTCGCTCTAGTAGCTAGTAGAGTATTTGTTACCGTATTCAGTTGGTTATATTTATTGATTGGTATACGTTGTAATTTGGAATAGATTCGGAAATTAAATTTAATTCAATTTGTGTAGATTGTTTTTTTTTCTTTTTTGTGATTAATGTATTTTTGCCTACCTAATGCGTAGTGTCTAAAAAGTAGGAAAATTTTCAGAAGAAAAAAATCTATGGCAACAGCAATTTTCATAATGCCAGAAAATATCGACAAAGTTCGATATTTAAATATTTAAATATTTATGGTTATCTTCTGAAGTTGATTGACCTCCGTATATCAAACGCGAACACTAATTCGTCAAAGTGAACCCGCAAACACATCGCCAATACAGAATCGACTGTAAATACTTAATTAACTACAGTTAAGTTAGTTGTACACTGCGAAGACAAACAGACATCAAAGCAGACGTCTATGCACGACGCTGGAGTGTGTTGGCTCAACCAATGACGGCTGCCGACGGCTGGTGCGGTGAGACGACCTCTATGACCTGACTGATAGATAGGCGTAAGGGAATAGAGTGCACTTGTGTTTGCGCGCACACGTGTGCACTATAAGATGTCCTGCGCACTTGGCTGAACTAAGTTCAGATCGGCCGCCATGGCTGAAATCGGTCGGACGCCTTATTTATTTATTTAGATAGGCGTATGACGTTCAAGGAAAAGTATGTTTACATAGATCGGAAATACATACGCGGTTATGATTTGAATAACACCCCTCTTATTGCGACGAGGGTCAAAAATTTTAATAATTTAACTAAGCCAATTTATGTATTTTTTATTTAAAAATGTATAATTTTGTCCATCTTTTATTATTATGATTTAATATTTAATAAAAAATACCCAAAAATACCACACACCTTTTATGTAAGTGTTACGGTTGGCGCCCAACGTGTAGCTGACATTCGGATAAATAAAAGAATATGATGAAACATTATCTTCGTTATTATCACTTATTGCCTTACAGGTACTTGTTAACCGTTTATTAATTGACTGTAGATAATCCACATGCCAGCAGTCTAGGGGAGACGTGTTAAACCGCGTAAGTCAGACACGGCCTCTAAAACCGCGTATATTCGACGCTGCCACTGAAGACGTGCAGTAATCTCTTTACTGCAGAGGTCTCACCCACCCGGACACCTTAAGTCCAAAAGCAGCAATTAGTACAATTAGCAGATCCCAATTAGATGCTTTAACGAAGCGAGTTGAGGCGCTAAAGGACTGCGAATAGTTGGAGACAAACAACGATGTCGTCTGACCCGGATGATCGGGTACATTTAGACGTGTTTGTAGTGATTGTATTTGTATAGGCGTTCGTCTGGAGTTTAGGTTTGATTAGTTAACCGTGATTATCTTGAGAGACTGAGGATTGTGTTTGAAGTTTAAGGGATCTTGGGAAATATTGCCTTCCATATCATATATGTACATCGACGTTTATTTTTATGTATTATCGTTGTGCTGAAGCAATGCAATGGTAATCATACTACCGAATAAAATTCTGAGTAAACGACTGAAATGTGATAACATCAAAATCGGTTACGTAGTTTTAGTAGATTTAAGCATACATACATACAGACGCGGGAAGCGACTTTGCTCCAGACCATATACCTAGTGATATTGATCTGGTGATGTGTCATTAAATAAGATCATAGATTAAACATCGACCTTCTCGTTATGCGAATGTTTAAATTATTACCCGACAAATAAATTCTAACACACACCTTTTCTTTTCAGAAACATGTCATCTAAACGTAAATCGCCACCTTCGAAATTGCAAGAAGGAGCTGCCGAAAGCGAGAAGCAAGAAGCGGGACCAGCGAACATAGAGCTCGAGGAGTCAGACGAGACCGACCTGCCCCAATACGACAAGTTCTCCCCAAGTTCTTCAACCCGCAGTTCCATCTCTGAAGAGGACGCATACGACGAGGAACGGCCAATCAAGAAGCAGAGATTCGAATCAGACATGACCAACAATTTGCTAGTCCCATCGTCTTTCCTAAGCTTGCACCAAGTGAACGACTTGCAAGCGCGTAGGCGGGGATCTTCAGAATGCAGTAGCCCCGGGGCTGAGGCGAAGGTTCTCGGTCTCTGCAATAATAACAACTCGCTGCTGAATCATAATAGCGCGTTGTCGCTAGCGCCACCGCACAAGCGGTCGATGGACGACGTACTCAAAAGGTTGACGTCGAAGATGAATAATAGCACGATTAAAGAGGAGAAGAGGCCCACTCCCTCCACGACGCCCGTCAAACAGAACAAGTAAGTGGATAACTTGATAACTTTGCGTTTTACGTTGAACTTTTTGAACTGTGACGATATCATATTCCTTTTATTTAAATAACTTAATTTGACACTCCAAGAAATCTGGTTTAAGAAACGTAACAGGCAGGCTTCGATTTAAAACTTAAGATTTTAAAAAAAATACAAATCACTGTAATGTCAAAATTTGCGCATACTACATCGTGAAAGGATTATTTTTCGCCTTTCTTTTGTTTTTAATTTCACTTCACATTCTAGATTCAAACAGTTACGATGAGAATTGTTAAAAAACGATCGTCATTTTTTTCCCAGGTTCAAAAAGTGACTTTCTTTGTTTCTTTAATTGCATAACTAGTTAACGATACTCAATTGTTTGGTCAGATTCAAGTTCTGAATAAAGATTATTAAACCTCAGAACTTTTAAACTAATTGCTTGACACTAATTGCGCAGACGAAATAACAAAATCGCTTGAATCGCTATTCGTCAATAACGTATATAAGATTGGTATTGGTGCAACGGGCTGGTATCCGCAACTCGACGTCAGAGCGCCTATTTTGCGTGGTAAACGTATATAAGATACATAACTGCCAGCTATTGTATAGGACAATACATAATACCATCGAAACGCTTCATGCCAAGCAGATTGGCGTTAACTATTGGTCAATCAAGATCAATTAAACATGTCTATTAACCGTGGCTAATTAATAGGCATTACAGGTCGAGAATCCGTAGTACTATCGATAGATATGACGGAAAAGTCATGCATTGATCACTGAGCGTGATAATGACGATTACTATGTTAACTGGCATTTGTCCTGACTTTGGGTGAAATTGGTTGTGATATTAATTCTGCTTACTGAAACTTTTCTGAACCAATTTGAAGTAGTTTCTTTACCATTTCATTGCGGAGATATTCCTGACGTTTGATTTACATGTGGTAACGTATTAAATTCCCGGCTGAGACATTCAACATAGTCAATTAAGCTAGGTTTAAAAATTAGGATAGGATTTAAAACCCTAATCCATTTTTTTTCAAAGACTTGTTACGTACAATGAGTAATAATCATTTGTAGTATACAATATAATATGATTTAACAAGTACAAATTGATAACCAGCTAAATTAGTTATTTTCATGTTCCTTGCATTATTTTTAAGTCTGGACACACAGTTACTAGAATTTCATTCATGTATTTGTTTTACCTATCGGCCTGTTAGAACAATATTTGAACAAATCGATTGAAATAATTTGATTGAATTAATATTATTATTTCTTAACAGTCACGCCTAGACGGATTTAACCGATCACCTTGTGTTATCACCTAATTAACAATATAATAACACTTATCTTTCACCTTTACATTAGTTAGTTTCCGCAATGGATTGTTTTGTTTCATTATGTTTATGAGATGACACGGAAATCGATAAACAAGCGATAATTATACTAAGTATAAATATTTGTTACATTATTACTGTTAGATATGTGCGTGCAGTGCATATTATTATGACGTCTTGATAAGTACATTTCAAACAATAAGTCAAATAATTGTTTGTAGTACAAATCAACCGGAAATAAATTTTATGTCAATTAGCATATTATGAAATTAATTTACGTTGATAAGTTTGTAAATAGTATTGTCTTTTACTTTACATTTGAAATGACACAAATTTTACGAATTAATGTCGTAAATAATTCAAATTTTTCTTAGAAATCCGATTGCGCTCTTTGTCTAAGAATCATGGTCACGGGAAGACTAAAGATGACTGATGTTTAAAAAAGTTCAATCACTACCGTCAGTACATGAATATTTAGCGCGTTTCGGTTCAAGCACACTGCTCACACACCAATACTAACCAGAAACATGATGTGTCATCTACCAATTTCCCAACTCAGATTTGTATAATCACTTTTTATAAAATAAGTGGTATTGTACCCATACCACCATTAGCACTTTACAGCGCGTAGTTAGCGCAGGCGCTTATCAGCCGTAATATTTCTTCATTAGCCTTCAACACCACACCATACTATTACCAGCCATTGCATCCCTAGAACAGTAAATAGGAGCGGAAGTCAAACAAGATGCACACGTAAATCCTGAGCTCATTACCCGCGGCACATAATAAGACAATTCGCAGAAGCTGGTTAGCGACATAAAACTGCCGAGCAACGCCGGAGCTCACAATTAGTGTGGACATAATAATAGAGGGTTCAGTAGCGCCGTCCGTTCAAAGCGTTTACACCGAACGATTAGAGATGTTTCAGGGTAGAATAAGCTACTGTGGTGGGTACTGCCAGTTTAGTAAAAGAGTAAAAAATACTTTTTCCCTGTCAGTGCTATGAAACTCGAACACGTAGTAGTTGTTAATCTCACTCTCTCTTCATTACTTTTTAGAATATAATAAACTTTTATTTAATACCAAATAATAACACACAAAATTAAACCATGGGGAAAATTTTAACTAAATTTACGTTCTAAATCTAATTCTGATCTCTCCTACAACTAGGTCGAAATTTGCTTTTTGGTACATTTCTATAGTAGCTAACTTATATTTCAATAGATACTATATCTATATTGTCTCAGTTTTGTAATATTCAATGAAAAGCTTGTATCCATTAGTGCTGCCATTATTGCTGTTGATATAAAAGAGATCACAGCACCTGACTTGTAAATAAATGTCTCACAAATTCACAAACTAACTTAAAATAGGCGGATTATACCTACTTGGATGAAACTTCCATGCTACCATATTGCCTGCATTTTATAACAGAACTGAAACAGACAGTGTGTTCTCATCCTTAGTCAATAGGCGACGAATGCATCCCATCGTAAATATATGCCAGAACCGTTTAGCTTAAATCATTCCCTCCAATCGGTCCTCTAAAAGTAGATTGGGCTTAAAACAGACACAGGACAGTGGTGTGATTATTGCTATGGTGAAGAAATACTGAAATTTATGTCTGTGTCTAAAAAAGATCTATGGAATACAATATTTTTTTTAAATACTTAAATTGTAACTACTGTTTTAACATACTAGATAAATACACATTAATAAGTAAACATTTTAAGAAATAAATACAATCTAGGCATTCGTATCATAATTCAAGCAATCATACATAAATTCCATTACAAAACATGTAAAATAAATATTATCGTCGCTCACGACTATGATTGGTGTAACCCAGTCGAAACGTCGGGCAGTAAGTAGCTATGTAATTGCTACTCCTAATATCGCGTGTAGACCCATAAAGACTAATATTTAGTGTAATGGAACGCGAAAGTCCAAAATGTTATGTAAAAAAAAGTTAATACCTTCAGACGTTTCAAGGTGTAAAAGTCAACCGAGTATTCATTTTACTTTTTTTTTAATCCTAGGCCGTACGAACGTAGGACCGTGTAAACCCCATTTTAGAGAGTGGTTGCTAACTAAATTGCCCCCAAGATAATTGTCTGGTACTAATCTCGGCCCGTGTATTAGAATTAACTGTTGTTTTAATGTGGCCGGTCTAACAATAAACCGGGCTGGATGGATATACAAGTAATTGTCTTGTAGTGAGGGCAATTTTAACGGCTATTATGAAGTTCAACAGTTGCTTACAGCTTCAATAGTGAACGTGAAATTAGACTAGCGTGTCTTTTACGGTCGTTTTTATTTAGAGTACACGTACACGTATATTTTAAATAATCTTAGCCTATCACTTTAAGCAACTCTAACGTATAGACCGTTAAAACATTTATAAAACAACGATCGATAAATTCTTTCAAGTATTTCTCTAACGATTTAATCTATTATATAACTTTTGTATGTTCACGAACGTTTATTATACGCATTATAGAATTGTTACTTAAATTTTGCCATAAATGAGTACATTAACGAATGATTAAATTAACCAATAATCACATAAACTTTAAACAGCCTAACTCAACCCGCATGGAAATAGCGTTAAACGACACTATTTTGATTTTATGCGCAAACAGTACATTTACAGCGGCCATTATAATTTACAGCAAATGAAAATTTATGAAGCGAATAAATTCCCTATCTTAGCCGGCGACATTTTGTTAAACTGTCAATAAAATCAGAAGTAACTAAGTATATAATGCAAGGCTCGTCCATAAAATACAATTTAGTCTAAACAGCTAATGTGTAGTATATACGTATAATTTGTCATTAATTTTGTTATTGCAACTAGATACTTGTATTAGTATAATAAAATATCCTGCTACCTTCTTTGGAGTGGATAAAATTTAAAATGATTTACTAGAATAAATCTAAAGGTAAAATTAGCATAAAACTAAAACTAGCCCAAATATACTAAGTATCATGTCTCTTTCTTCCACCTATCGTATTGTACTACTTGTGTTGATGCGGGATTTCAAACAATGCCAACTGTGTTTATATGCAAATGTGTAAGGAAACTTCATTTCAGAAAATATATTTAGCATCTATACTATGCCTTGTGTAGGTATTAGAGCAAAAATGATAGTATTTCCAAGGTATCCTAACTAGAGAGCACTCAAAAACGTTTCAATGTGTACAGTACTATAATTTTGAGAAGGGAATCTTCTTTAAAACACCGGTGGAGAAGTCAGATTGACTCCACTTTTCCCCTCCAAGTCGCCCCACTAAATCCAAAAAGCTATTTTATCCCCTACAGTGGGGCAGCTTGGTGGTGCAAAGTAGAATAATAACCCTTAGTTAGCAAGTGTTCAGGAAACACTGTCAATCAGAGAGTAGAATAAAAAAAAACTGAAAACACGCTTTTACAGTCGCACGTAAAAGTTAAAAATAAATTACGGGTCGTTCAAGTTGTCTCTTTCTGGGCTGAAGTGTAGACTATGTGCTTTTAATTATAATATTTGATCGCAAAAGCGTGGGAGCAGGAAAGGCTACGATCTTTAGGAAATGGTTAAATAAGTTTTCTTAGATTTCATTACATACATACATACAGGTCGACCTAATCTTCTTTTCGTATGATTAACCAATTGAGTTAATCTGGTGTCAGAGTTTTTCCAACCCGCCTATTCAGTCCTCTGACATGGCTTCGACCTAATAAAAGCGTGGTAAAAAAAAGACCCAGCAAACGAAACCGCGTTAAGCCTAGTATCAGCCATAGTTAACAAGTCGTGTCATGGCGCCCATGGCCAGTAATCGCATCGTCACGTGCGCTATCCATAAAGGCCGGGTTAACCGCCGTTCGCAGGTTTTATAGAGCTCAGGGCACTCTTTACATTGTTTTTAATGAGCCATTACACGACCAATTAAATTCGGACGGGAACGAATGGTGACGGCGTGCGAGGTTTTATTTTACGGGTGTTGACGTGGTGTCATAGTGAAACGCACTTGTTTGAGGTGTAGCTTTATATTCTGACATATAATCCACAGTTTACACAGCCAGGCTATGTAAACGGTCTTCCATTAGCGTGAATTGAGTAGAATAATAAATAGGAATAAGAACGCGACTGACAAATTAATAAAATAAGGATTCAATTTAAGTAGTTAAATCGGATAAAAATCAAAAGTCGTTCACGACCCCTTGATAAAAAAATCTTTATTACAATTTGATTCATTGCGTGTCACGCATGACATATTATAATAAGTTCTATTATTTCACAAATAGCTTTCAAAAGAAATGTAACCATAGAATGATATGACTACGACGAGACATACTTTCTAACAGTGCTGGAATTGTAAACATCGATAAAGAAATTTAACATTTACTTATCTTTAAGTAGAATTTAGGATCTTTCTTTGTTTTTTTTAACTTAATCATTCTGTTCATTTGTGATAGTAGCATTTATTTCCATCAGTCACAGCTACCAACTTTGTTGACATTGGAGTGGATGAAATCAGCGCTGGCAAGGTTCTCAGTCCCATGTCGGCTCAAGCTGAGCCACTTCCATTTGCTAATATTTCATTTTTCTTCCATATTTTGCTAATATCTGCTATATTACGTAAAATGTTCAAGTGACCAATAAACAAATTATCATTCCTATTCTTAACAATAAGCTTCAGGAATATATAGAAAAGACAAACAGGCCTTATTAGACTAGTAACAATACTTAGATGTAGATAATGTGCAATAATAACTCAAAAGGTTAAGGCAGAGTCGCAATGGAACTATGTCAATATTTGTATTTACACTTTATTATCTGTCCGGCTTTATCTGCTTAATTAATTGCCTTTGTAGATATTATATGATTGTCACGGATGTGTAGGTCGCAGTTACTAAGGTATACAAGTATATTGTGCTTATCTGTTGAGAGGACACAGCTTAGAATATGACAGTGGAAAGGAAGTTAAGTGGATATCTATTCTAAGGAGATATAACAGGACTTTTGACAGATTTTTTTTTATTAGGTTAGGTTAGTTTTAGGTTTTTATTTCTACAAAGTACTCACGTGGTCTCTAAACAATTTGTGCTTAGAATCGTAATAAACGGGAGTATAATCCGTAAAATTAGGTTTACTTAATTGCACACGTTTGAAAAGGAAGTTTATAAAATTACTAGTAAAAAGCAAACTTCATACCGCCATTTTAAAAAAATATCTAAGTTTCCCTACTTTTTTCTGCATTTTTTCCTCATAACAACCTACTCCGGAAAAAAACAAACACACCAAATAAATCTATTCTTTCTTTCTTTATTTAATAAGAATCCACGAAATCGGCCCAGGCTTGATCACGTACTGTGACCAAGGGAGGTGGGCATTTAATATTATATTTATTAGAACATATTTGACTTGATTCACTGCATCAATGTATACTCGTATATTATATAAAATTAATTATACTGTGCCGCGCCTTAGATCTTAATTGTGGACCGTGAGCTAGTCCAGTTTTGTTATTAATTGCTCATTGTATCTTCAAACAGTTCTATTATCACAATTATCTTACTACCATTCATTCAATACAAAGCACATATAGTTTTGGACTTAAAACAATGTAATCAACTAACATATTTATATTGTTTTTATCATGATTGGAAATTATACCGTTTATAAAAAATAACTTAATTAGAGTGCGGATAACATTTAAAACGAAAGCAAACAAGAATCATTGCCAAAAGAAAACATTGAAAAAAAAAATGCTAAAAAGTTTAGGCCCAATATTGCCGGATTTGCATTGTGGACATTCCCATAATTAGAGAGTAAATTAAATTAACTAACGGATTAACAAGGGTAGTATTGAATGTGTATTAATAGAGGCACGATTATCAGTGAGCCATTTTAATTGACATAGGTAAAACCACCCAGACACAATATAGATTAACACAAATTAATTATTATAAACAGATTATGAACCTGTGGCGGTATCAACGCAATAGCTTAATGAATTGATAAAATATAGCGTATTTAAATTGGTCTTGCTGTTGCATCTAAATTAACATAAAAACTACAAAACTATTTGATATCTGTACTTTTAAATAAAATAGTGTTTTTTTTTTAATGGAACGCGCTTTGCTACGTTTGCGGCAAACTAACTAAAAACCGAATACTCGTTGGAGGTCTGTTACAGACTACTATCATTGTTTTTGACACGATAATTACTACGCCAATGAATGTGAATCATCACATACGAAAACTATATTGAACACCACCCATCAACCTTACAATCACTAATGCAACATGACTAATTTTGATAAACGGCACCGCCAAGTCCTAATGCGTTTGAAACGAAAAAAAAACGTTTCTCGAGTCAAATATTAAGGTCCAATCCATCGTGGTGGTACAAAGCACTGTTCTAACAAAGCCCGCGGGTCGGGCATCACTCAAAACAATAATAAATAAGATATTCACATTAACTAATGTTACCGGCTTTTATAATTTGAAACAGTTACATTGTGCTCTCGAAATATATCACCGGACAAATTACTGCGTTCCCATTGTTAGCGTTTGGTTAGCTGATGGATGCTGGGTGCAAGCTATAAGATATCGAGTTCTTTGGACAGTAATTTATTAGATTTTCCCAAATAAAAGAATATCGGTTAAAAAGTTAACGCTGAATCAAAAAAACAACTTAACTGATTTCGCTAATTCTTTTCATTTTGTGTGCGTTATTTAGTGAAGGTTCTTATGAAATAAAAATACCAAATTTAATTAAGAATTGGTGGTATAAAGTTCACCGGATACTTCACCGGTTGACTATTTACAACTGTAAGGATGAGTTGTGTTTATAATGAATATTACAGTTAAAATAATAGAGTCACGTTATGATTTTTGTAAAAGAAAACTAATCGAAAATCATAATAATAATAAAAAAAAGTGAAATAAGACCGATCTCACTTTAGTGTGAGATGAGATTCTTCTACACACTCGCTAACGTCTACGCTCATAACTTGGCCCAGGCACTACGCGCCCCATAAAAGAGATGTATAGCACGCATTACGGGCACATCTTAATCTGGCGATTACCGCAGTTTAATTAGTGCAGCCCCAGGACAATAGCGGCATCCGTCTTCATCTCGGCGTTAATACGGAAATATGAAACGAACGGACCACAAGAACACGCCTAGACATTTTTCAATCAGTTTGGAGAGAAGGCAACGTTTTGGATGGTGAAGGAACACGCCTAGACATATTTCAATCAGTTTGGTGCGAAGGTAATGTTTGGAATTATGAAGATGTTCTTGGCTATGTGGAGTATGTTAGTCGGTATCAAAATTAGGTTTTAGGTTTGGTGAACATTCAGAAAGCACATACATTTCGATGTATCTATTCTTTCTACCGTAATCTGACCAATTTTACTATCGTTTCGACTTATGACCGATCTAATAATCTTTTGAAATACGAAGAGCAAGTTTCTCTGGCTTTCTTGCAGCACACTCTTTCCTGAGTAAAGGACTCTTTATAAGTTTTATATTTTTTTTTGTTTTACCCATTTTATATCATTCTTGGTAGACACATTCTTCTTTTTTACTGATGAGACCACATTCCAATTTGATTCTGCGCCTACTTTCTGTTCAATCACAGAGCAGCCACTCATTTGATTCTAGATATGGTAACCATCTCTCTATCTTATGCTATTTCGTATCACTGAACATTTGAAACTTAGCAAACAGACAATTATTCTAGAATCTTCGTTCACGACTCGCGTTTCAAAAACGTTTATTCAAGGTAAACCTCTCGCACACCTAATAATAAGATGTGACAACGAGACGTGTCATGCACTCCAGAGACAATCAACAAGGCCCATAGACAATACGTCTTTGTGGCCAACAATGAGTCTTTATGGCCGATGACAAAGTGGCTCTGCATAGATTTGCCCCACACATTGATGGCGACAAAGGCCGCCATTGTAAAGACTATTTAACGTTTATGCTTATTGAATATGAAGAGTGATGTGCGGAGTTATATTGTTTTAATTATATAAGTGGTACTCGAGAAGATGTCTCGCGGATTCTTTGTCGCACCTGACTTATAAAATGTGTCATTACGCAATATATTTTGAAACAATTTTCACATCACTACATACATGGTATACAACAAAGTTGCCATCAGCTGTTTGTCTGTATATTTGCTTAGATCTTTCAAACTTAGTATACTAAGTTTTAAAGATTCAAGAGGAAGGTATTCATAATATAACCTAAGTGAAGGGAGTGTGTGGTGCTAGTAACATATAAAATACTCAATTTTGTAAATAATACACATAGGAACTAACATTATACTACCCAAATTCAATAGTTTGTTTTTATAGCTCTCTATCTACCCGGAATATCTGGGGGATTTCGAAATACGTATTTCAAAAACTTGTCTGATTCTGAAATAAGAAGTGCCAGAAATTATGTCGATACGAAATAGAGCGTCATAACACCATCATCATTAACCTGTATCATCCCACTGCTGGGCAAAGGTCTCCACCAAACCTGTCCACCTCTCTCTATCCAAAAAAAATCATTGCCGAAAGTTCGAGTGAACCGTAATCAAGAACAATAACAATTCAAATTAGGCTGGCAAAGGTTATCGGTAATATCATATTAGGGTCACAGCCCGATTGATGAATGCTACGCAGACAATTAACGAAAATGTAAATGCATCGAAGTATTATAATAACAGAGCATTACAGTAACAGATAGCTGTTTTGCTCTCGATACTAGCGATGTGTGTGGTACGACAGGATAACGCCGATTTCACGTGTAATTACGTCTTCGTACTGTATTTCATATCTGTGCATGTGGCCCTAATGTGAGTATATTGCCATCTATTTCCTTTCTTTTATAAGAATTGTAAATACTTATAGTTCCAGTATTGTCTATTATTTGCGCGAACACTACACAATTGAAATAAAAACTAATTTTACGGATTAAACGCGCGTGTATTGTTATTCTAAACATAATTATTATGTAGAGATTCGACGTTTCGAGCTCTTTACAGCGCTCGTGGTCATGGGCAAGACAGGCTCTTATAGTTCTTATTAAATTTTCCTGAATGTAGGAGACAGAAAAAGAAATACTGGAAGAAATCACAATAACAGTTTAGCTATAATTGTAACTTTTTTGATGATAAGGACTAATTACTTTGTCTGTTGTAGTCTAAGATAGTGAGGCTTACACTAAATAAATAAAAAACGACGACCTGACTCCACCTGTAACGGTAAGCGGTAGTGAGGTCCACATATGAGGTCGATAAGTACAATCGATCTGATTGAGTCTGTCGCACTCACCCCTAAGCCGAAGGCCTTCTTAAATGCCGTTTCACAGCATTTAAAGAATTAAGTAGGTACTTTAGTAAACCTAGGTGCAAATTTAAGAAGTTTACAAGCAATAAAAAAACATAACCGTATAATGATACAGTAATACATTTATTAACCAGTATTAATTCAGAAACGGCAACACATTTTCCACATTAGAAAACCGACTGGTCCGAGTAAACCATTTCCGCCAGCGAATAATGCAGTCAATCGTCTTGTCCAATTATTTATTTCCACAGGCTGTCCACAGATAACCGACTAATCAGATTGTGCAATAACGAAATTATGCCCGCGGCGTTTCGATTACATTGCAAAATACCTGACTTTGTCGCCAAAGGTAGTGATGGGGTAAGGTTGTGGGACATGCAACTGGGAGTAAGGAGTTTTTAGGTTAGAGTAGAGGGTTAATTTTTCTCTATTTCTAAGCGATTTTTAGGTAGGTAATCTAGCTTTTTTGTAGGTTTGGTTTGTTGAGATTTTAAAAGATTATTATTATACGTATACCATTTATTTAAACCTCAGGAACTATGACATGGATAGAAAAATATAATGTGTCTTTTGTTGTTTCAAGGAAATTTTAGATCTTTATGATAACAATCCGCTAAAAACGTACATTGTTCATAATTAATGCTATATTAGCAACTTAAGATTTTATTTGAGGTAATGTGGAACATTGATTGCATAGTTAAAACGTCCCAATTTTCACCGGGACACATCCCGACCGGAAAATAGAAACCGAGACGCGAGCCTTCACTATTCGCGCGTTCATTTGAAATCGGAATGCAACGAGCGCAGCACAGTGATTGGTTCATACAATATTCAGGGCGGCCAATCGCAGCGCGGCTGTGTCGCCAGTGCATCAAAAATTCCATCTGAATATAGCAGTGTGGCGAGCACTAAAAATGATAATGCCCTAACATGGGCGGTCATACAATTTGAAATGAAGAATTCATGCGTCCCCGCGCTTACATCGGAGTGTATTTTTATTGATACACAGTTTGGCCAGTTTATTTATAAGGGTAATATTGGATGAGCGGTTTTGGATGGAATGGTTTGCGTCCAGCGAATGGATAGCTCGGATAGTTTGTCGGGTGGCGGCACTTTTGAAAGTTGCTCTTAAATAAATAATGCCATGTTGTGTTTCACTTGTAGGTACTGAAGTCTCGTTTGATTGCATATTGCATGACGTTAACGATTCTGATAAAGACTAAAGAAAACAACTATGATTGAAAATGGCCTTTCTTATATCAGAAAGAATTCAGCTAGGATTCGATAATATAACAACAACAACTTGTTATAAAAGTGAAACATAAAAAAAAATCTCATAAAAAACAAATCAATAAGCTGTTGACAGTAATAGGTATCAAAACTGGTCAATTATTTTAAAATATGTATCTGATATTTAATACGTATGTATGAACTATAAAATACGTGCCAAATAAAATACGTATACCTAAGACGTAAAATTTTAAACTTTCGCGATCCATTACACTAAAGTCGCTAGCAACTGGCAATGCAAGCATGACTGGTGTAACCCAGTCGAAACGTCGGGCAGTAAGTAGCTTTGTATAATTGCTACTCCTAATGTCGCGTGTATACCCAAAGATTAATATATAAAATAGGCACAGGTGCTTTAACTTTTTTTTTTTTGTTTTATATAAGAGGCTAACAAGATGACCTCACTCCACCTGATGGTAAGCGGTAGTGAGATCCAAATATGAGGTCGACAGGCACAATAGACCATATTGAGCCTGTCGCACTCACCCTGAAAGCCGTGAAAAAGGAGACCACTGCTGCGGCAACAACGAGACAAGGCGTGGGGTCTACTACTACTGTAAAAAAACATAACACAACAAAAAAAATCACGCCTTTTTCTCAGAGGGATAGGCTGAGATCACTTCCTGCCATGTGCTACGGTCCTGGCACACCACTTTCGTTTCATCCACAAAGCTCGCTTTCGCTTCTACTGTAAAATGGCTCCGATTTTCCTTAATACCAGGACCCTAGCTCCAGTAGACTGCCGCCCCTGTCTTGACCTTAACCTGATTTAAAATGCCATCAGCGCGCCCCGCGGCGCCGCGTCGATAAACCGCGCCGACATGACGGACGATGTCGATGTGAAAAAAATATGAGGACATTGTCCAAAGGTTAGGATGGACATGCCTTACCAATAGGTATGGTAATATAACTTTTCATTGTAAATTTTATATGTCAGAACGAATGACATTTACAATGAAAAGTTGGATTTTCCTAACTGACTTATGATGATGGCTTGAAGTAGCCTCATCATCATCGGTCTTGCGGGAGCGGATGCTTCTTACACCTCAACAATGAAAACTAATCACTGCTACTTGCTAACTTGCTTAATCGTTACAGACAATTAATAAATGGCATTCAAATTAATATTTATTGCACACTCGTGTTGAGTATAACAGCAATAAAGCTTGGTCAAGTATTTATTTTCTACTACATATTTAACCTAATAAGAATATTTAGTAATTTGAAATTAAACTTACAAATTACAAACTATGAAAAGATAATTGGCAAAATAAGAATAAATCGTCATTTGTCCTAGACACTGATCTACTTTCTGTCATTTGAAGCAAATAAGTAATCAGTTTTGTTTCACTATCGAGGTGTTCGTATCTTTCAAAAGAACACTTGAAGACTAACTTGCCAACTAGTATGGTAAAAATTACGTTAAAGGGTATATCCACCATTTTCTTCTGCCTTCAACAAGGGGTGAGCAAGACGAATACCCCGGTTTGTCTCGAGTTAAGGGTTTTTTTTTATTGTTGCCCGCAAATTGTCTCGCACAACCCTAGCTAGTGCATAGTTAATGCTCCTATGATGTAGCAACCCTAGGGCTTTTTATATTGTTGTCGTATGGTAATGTACGTGTGTTTGTGTGTGTCCGTCTGCCGTTTCGCATACATAAAAAGTGGATGCTTAAAGGAAAAATTTCGGAACTGCTCATGAATTTTTAAGGTGTTCTTTTGTTTAATCTATTTATTTATTTATTATTATGGCATACACAACAGGTTAAAATCATAAATTAATTTGAATAAAAACATTAAAAATTTACAAACCTATATTATGACCCAAAAACGTGTACACACAGCATGGTTAATGAATAGCGCGTAAACTTATATTACATTTTTATAACAAACCAATGGAAATGGAAAGATATTGAGATCTGAATCTGAATCTGTTTTATTTGAAAAAATAAAGAAACCAAGTTTGCAAAGGCAGGGATTATTAATCATTATTTAAGATTTTTGGGCGACATTTTAACATAAGAAAAAGAGAAAAAAAATATTGATTTTGTTGATAGCCAATAGTACGAAAAAAAAAATGTTTTCTAACAGAATTATGAAAGTAAAGGAACTGAGAATGTTTTAGATGCAATGCATATTTTTGAATATTTTTATACCAAACTAGGACCGAACAAAAAAAAACAAACATTGAGACTTGAAAACGAGCCAACAATTTACTTTACCTGCAAAAAAGCTGTACTGAAACTCGATTTACCCCACTCTACCCTCGATAGTTTACCGCTTAAGCCCCTAAAACAATACATTAGCTGGTAAGTGCGTTAGGAAGGGGAGGACTGGGGAACTAATAGAGCAGTCGCCGGCCACTCGATCTCTCGATTGATGGATCCGATTATTACGACTCGATGGTGAAGCGAACTGTTTTTTTTTAATTGGATCTCGATGACGTGTGACGTGTTTGAAGCCGTTGTCTCCCGCAAGGATGGTGTAAATCACTGGGCTTTTGACGCTCTTACGGGTGAAGAAAAAATCGTGAAGGAACCTAAAACCAGAAAACAAATTCTCAGTTTGTGTTGATCAACCCGCACATGGTATCGTGAGGAATCCTATACATCTGTGAAGTGTTGTGCGAAGTTGATCAACCAGAACTT
Source organism: Maruca vitrata (assembly GCA_039566165.1). Taxonomy (NCBI): domain Eukaryota; kingdom Metazoa; phylum Arthropoda; class Insecta; order Lepidoptera; family Crambidae; genus Maruca; species Maruca vitrata. Next base: position 6,997,901 of record CM076930.1, read on the forward strand.
GGCCAGTGTGGTTGAATACGGTCTTATCGCGCTGGTTTATATGAGGTTTAGCTCCTTGCTAAGGTTATTTATAATTATTAAAGCTTTTGAAATTAATCTCTAAATAAAATTAACAGTGACAAAAAAGTAATTACTGGTAACAATAATTTCTCCTAAATGTTACTTAGGCAATATCGCCGATCATACTGTAAAAACTTAAAGTAGTCTAGAATTGAATTTCAATTTCTATCATCTTGATAGAAATTCAAATATCCATCAAACTGTCACATTCTCTTACAAACTATCGACACGTCAAGTGTAAGATGTACCCGAAATTCATGTTGTTCAAGATTTGGTAAACAAAAGGATGCAAATCCCGTGCCTCTGTGAAGGGTTGTCTGCAGCAAGGGTGACGTCATTAAAATGGATGCCAAGGGGTTGTGTCGTGAATCCTGACATTATACAGGGTGTTATGGAAGTTACGCGTGCGAAGATAGTTTGTCTATTGAGAGTTGGATACCTAATTGTACTTGTACTATGTGGAAACATTACTCATACTAATTAAGCTGTTTTCATATTGATGAAGGTATATTTATTCGGTTAGGTATATTATTATGGGCATCTAAGAAGCCAATACCTTTTAGGCGTAGTATCTTTTGTCCCATAAATATTGTTGGACATATTATGATACATGCATACATACATAAAATCACGCGTTTTCCCCAGAGGGGTTTATGCCTATAAATCACTTCCTGCCATGTGCGAAATTAATCAAACATAATATAATAATATACAATATTATTATTAAAAATTTCCGTGTTGGTCAAAATAAAATTTCCAATACATGCAGTTCAAATGACTTACAAGACAATGTAATGAAGGAACCCAGAAGTAATTATAGCCATGATGGTAGTAAAATATCATGGCGAAAACTCAAAGGGAAATTCCAATTTGCGACCCCACCCTGTATAGGCCAAACAACCTGTAAACGTGACAAGTTTAAAAAAGTAATTTTCCAAAAACACGGGCCAATATCGGAACTGCGTCGCGCCCATCTGACGACGACGTAATTGTGAGAGAGTGGCAAGTGCGAACCGAACACTTGTACTGGGTTCCGTATTAATAAGCAAAATTTACGCGAAAAAATTTTAAGCAAAAAATGTACGCAAAAAAAAAAGTTTTAAGCGGAAAAATCTAATTTTAAGCAAAAAACCACTCAACTCATTTTGTATGAAGTCTTAGTCAATTTATGATTTGAAACTTTCCAATACAATTTTATTAAATACCATGACGATACCTTGAATAGTAAGTCAGTTTTATGTAAGTTTTTTTTTGCACCCAACTAAGCAATATTTGTGTTTGTCTACTTTTAAAAGTTTAGAAAACTGTTCTAATTACTATCAGTTTTGCAAAATAAATATTGAAATAAGAATTACGCAAAGTACTATGACAATCGGTCGGTCGGGTGGTAGAATCTTATTATTACTAATGTGACGATTTATAAGTGCATGCAAATTGCCTATATGAATAAAGACATTTTGATTTTGATTTTTGATTTTGGTCATAAAAAAAATAAAAATCAAAAGCTTCTCTCTTCATACCCACGCGGACCCCAAATATTTATAATCTGGCAACTTCATTCTTTCTTACATTTGAAACTTTACTTTGATTTTGTTCCCTATTCGATTTACATCATTTTTCTTTGACGGGCGCATTAAAGAAAATGAAAAAAATAATTGCCCCGTACATATTTGTGATAGGGATTCATTCTTGAGGATTTTTAATAAGTATTCTTTTATTGGCAGAGGATTAATTGTGGGGTAATTAGATGGTAGGCACCGTGGGGAGAACCGTTTATACCGATACTGTTTTTGTCGTTTCGCATCCGATTAAAATTAATATTCTTTTTTTAGTTATTTTCTTCATCTACAAAGCGACCAGTAATTGTCCGTCTTCTTTCTGAGATTGATCAATCACAACGACCGGTTTAGATTTCAAATTAGTGCATCAATTCGAATTATTATTGGAGAGTGATTTAATTTGTGGCAGACATAGGTATGCTTTTAAATGGACAATATTAAAGTGGCCAAAATCAGCTAAGTAAGTAATTCAACTTGTTCTATTTTAAGCAAAGTTTATACAAAATGACGTACCTACCGAGTGTGATCAATCGATTTATTATCATCGACTGTATTTAGTTAACCTTTATTATGTTAAATCAAACTTAAACATGTGTCAAGACTGCTATTTGAGACAATGAATATGGAATTCTGAAATAAACTATTACATTATAAGCTTTTGAAGAATATTTTTAGACACTAATTTCATCATACGATTTTATACTTACGTTTACCATTACATTAAAAACTACATTTACATTATTGGTCCAGTCGAAACGTCGGGCAGTAAGAAGCTGTATATTTGCTACTCTTTTTGTCGCGTGTAAACTCCTAATTATATAGTATTACTTCACACTTGCAATATCGCGTTATAATAGTTGAATTGGTTTCCTACTCCTTACATTTGACGTAGCGAGTGAAGTGGCATACAATGATATTAAGTGACAATATCATTGAACAGGAAAATAAAACACAACACTATGGAGTGACGGGACGAGCGATATCTCGAATGAGATCGATATCGCTGTTATTCGCGTACTCGTTGCAATATCGCAGTATTGTGATGGTATTTTTTGCTGGTATTATTGTCGGTTCCACGATTACATGTGCGATGTTTGTTTACATTTTTAGGAAGAATACCTAATTGCGGAAAACTGGTCATAATATTATAGCTTAAGTAACTGATAGGAATAATAAAAGAAATACAATGTCATATCGTTTCCATGCTTTATAAAAAACAACAACTTAGGTACCTACGGAATAATCCCTGGGTTTGGTTTTTTTACATATATTTTTAAAGAAAGAAAAAAGTATCATTGTCTTAAAGAAGAAGAAAAAACCTATTAAACACGTTCATTTTTTTTGTTAAAATTACAGTTGCTTATTGTGCATAATCATCTTCTAAAAGATTGCACTCTTATTCATCGAACAATGCAACATCGATTCCGATATTCTGATCAGGTGATTGCGTTTTTTTTTCTTTTTTGTCAAATATCGGACTTAATGAGATCCAATTAAATTTACTTGGCACTTGCCGATTTCGTTGGACATGAGAAAGTAGTCCGTTTTGGTGAAAACCAGTACCGGGACACAATGAAGTGCGTGCTTCATAATCTTATTATTTCCGTTCCATCAACTTATTTCTTTCACTTGAGCAGCTTAAAATAATGATAAGCAAGCTATGTTCACTTATTATTTGTTGTTCTTAGTGCTACTTAGAGTATAAATGTGCAATTTTTTTAATTTAAAAAAGAACGAGTCGAATATTTTTAAAGCAATTTTCAATTGAAATTAGCTGCTATTAAAAAATGATATTATTGTGCTTATACATAATTTTAGTGCGTAAAAAGTGCACATTATGTACTGTCATAAATTCAAGTTGGGTTTATTAAGATTTGGAAACCTAATACACCATTAGTTGTTTGAACGTGTAGTTCATTTAAAACCAGTAGTGTCTTTACAAGTCAGCCTCAAAAAAACATAGTAACATAACGCTCCACTTTTTACATCGCAACGAAAAAGTTTTAAAAACTACTCAGCTATTTATAAAGCAAGTCGCTAATATTAAAGTGGCCTTCACAAAGGGAATACTTGGGAAAGAGTGGTGACGTCATAACATCTTGAAAGAGCTGCGGCGGGAGGATTAATTATTCAAATCCGTCCTCGGATGCATTTGTTTGTGACCTGTGGGGAGTAGGGTTGCCCTCCTAAAAATTGCTACTAGGACTAACGCAGAGATATTTGTACATCTTAACGAGGATAAGCCAGGTGATTTTTAACGAACAATGTAATTGTTTACAAGCTTAATTTGTGGAAACAGGAAATGCAGTCCTATATATAGGTTGTTTTTTTTGTATAAAACTTTTCTACTTGTTTTATAATCTTCCAAACTCGTTAATGTTTCTACTACTTTTAATCATTAGTTGCACATTTGTCTATCTAATGCATGGAACTTTAATAAAGATTTAGCTTATGGGTCATCTGGTAGTAAATCTAATAAATAAACATAAACTTCACTCAAAAGCTCCCGGGACTTTGAAAGTAGGGTAAATTCGGGCAAAGTATGCCGACAACCCTATCACATGCCGCCCCTATCGTTAAACCCGCGTTTACATTAAATGGGAATGTAACTACCCGTCTGTCATGCCATAGCCCTTGAGGCCTTGACTAAACTAGTGAACTGACCTTAAGGAAGTATTACAATTTTCCATTGTTAGTTCTTGTTTTGGTGTAGAGTTAAGTTAAACGAGAGCTTTTTTGACAATACGTATTGATAGGTATTCAAAGTGTGTTTGAGGAAGTGTTTTTGGTAGAAAAATATTCTGTTATAGTCAGAAAGAACGGCTTGAAAAAAAAAGAACGGGTAAAGAAAGACATGAAAGCCCTTGTGTATAATACATAGTTAGATGTAATAATATTGTTACATGTAATATTATACAATTGTAAACTAATAAAATTGCTGAAACTATCAACCAATTTTTTTCATTCATTCTCTACCATTTAAACCGTATTATACAGGGTGTAACAGGGGGGGCGGACCACCGCAAGTCAATCGATGGGGGACCCCAATACCCATCGACACAACCCCCATGTATGTTCAGCGACTTTCAACAGCTCCAAAGTTATTGAGATCTTTGTGAAATTTTTGTAAGAAAGAAGCCGGAATTCAGTATAAAAGTCTTCACTGCTGCTTAACTACTGGACCTGCTTGCATGATTTTTCCCCCAGAAATAGTTCAATAGTGGGTCCCCACAATTACGATACCGATCCGAGTCATAACCCCATCATACTGGAGCAAAAAAAAAAACAATTCCTCACAAAAGTTCCACGAATCGAATTGTGTCTACCAACCTTCAAAGCCTCCAGTGAAAAAAAAGTGCCTGCGATTTTTTTCCAGAACTTATTCCAAAAACTACCTACATTCATGGATAGTACACCCTGAAAATTTCATACCGCTACTACCAGAGCATCATAACGAAAATTGAACGCGAATGGCACAGGTGCCATAAATCAGCGCTTCTATTTTTTATGACAAACCCCAATTTAAAAAAGAAATCCATATAAACACTTACTATAAAAAAAATTATTAACAAAAATTATGTAAATTTTCTTTGTTTGATTTTCACCCCTTTAATTTGCAATTCTGTAAAATTACTGCTACTAATGTTACTAACATAGCATAAATTTGCTGAAACATATCGATTTATTTTTTAAATTAAAGTTTCTCATGAAAAATAAAAACACTGATTTATGGCACCTGTGCCATTCGCGTTCAATTTTCGTTTTGATGCTCTGGCAGTAGCGGTATGAAATTTTCAGGGTATACTATCCATGAATGTAGGTAGTTTTTAAAATAAGTTCTAGAAAAAAAACACAGGCACTTTTTTTTCACTGGAGGCTTTGAAAGTTGGTAGACACAATTCGATTCGTAAAACTTTTGTGAAGAATTATTTTATTACTCCAATATGATAGGGTTATGACTCAAATCGGTATCGTGATTATTAAGACCCACTATTGAACTACTTCTAGAAAAAAAATCATACAAGCAGGTCCAGTAGTTAAGCTACAGTGAAGACTTATACCGAATTCCGGCTTCTTACAAAATTTCACAAAAATCTCAATAACTTTGGAACTATTGAAAATCGCTGAACATACATGGGTTATATCGATAGGCATTGAAGTCCCCCATCGATTGACTAACGATGATCCACCCTCCTGTTACACCCTGTATAGGCGAAAGATAGGAAGATAGGAGAAACCAGTATTCAAAAGCTTTCATAGCGTGAAAAAGCGCGGAATGATATTGCTGGTCTGCATGATAATGATAATAATCTTTGTTACCTTATAATTCTTTTACATCTGAACTTGTTTTACCCTGTCCGTCATTGGGCGATGCCTGTTTTTATACAAACAAGTCGCGTTCGAGATAAATATTTTCTGTTTTGATTCACGAAGATAAATAAGAATCGTTGGACAATGCTGGCGGTTTAATGACGTGCAAACAATGTCATTTGTGGAGCTTCGGCATTCGCTTTGAGACCTTATTGAGAATGGTATTAATAATGTAATGTGTGATCAGTTATTGAACTTTTTATCTTAAATTATGGAGTCTGAATTGTTAATTACCCATTTTATAAAGAGTTAAGGTTATTTTAAAACTGGGGAGGCCTATGTACAGCAGTTGACGGTAATGGTGATGATGATGATGCAAAATCTTGAAATAATACAATTTCGATGCATCAAATTTATTTTTAAACATTTCCTATTTAGCTTGTTTTAATATCATAAATTAATAAGTAATAGTAGCCATTTCACTACAGATAATTTTTTTAAAAGTCATTCACGAAGAAAACAAATACTTTTTTTTTTGCATATAAAACAGACCTTGAATGCTTCATTCGAACTTTATTCGTCGGATCACGCCAAAGAAACGTAACGCTAAATATCGTCCGGAGACTGCCAATAATTCTAATAATAAATATCACTTGGCACCGCACAATAGCCCAGGACCATTAATTATCACAAAACATATCTCGCATCGCAATTATGACGTATGCTAATTATTCCCAACATATAAATTAATTATTACTAAATTCAAAACCAATGGCTTAATGTTACGACTCTAGATTTTGTATGTAGATTGAATAATTTATTCATTGTACCCTGATACAATTTGCATTAATTCTCAGTTTTGTTCAATCGTTTGATGAAACGAAAATAATAAACAATAATTTATAAACGTGTTTTTGACAAAATATGTGAGAAGGCAGATTGTAATCATGAAATTAATTGGTAGGTAGGTAAATATATTAATTTGTTAAATACATCATTTCAAGAGATTTAGGAGATATTTTTTTTAAAAACAATTTATTAGAAATTATTAAACAGGGCCATACTTAAGGTGAAAATAAAGACTAATAATAAAACTGAAAATGTGTGTAACCATGTCAGTTATAAAAAAAGACTAATAAGATTCTGATCCTTGGTTCATATAGCTATCAGATTATATCTAGGCTGAATAAACACGAATCCAATGCCACTAAAGACTTATTGAAACTGGCCAGTCCTAACCAGGCCGGAAAATACGCAAAAAAAAAAGAAACTGGCCAGCTACAAAACTACCATAGACAAAGTTAAAAATAGAATTCAGCAAAATCAAAGCACAATATTAACCAACCTTTTTTCTTTCAGCGACCGAAGGGGCGTATTGGACGCGGCGGCTCTGCAAGCGCTGGCTGGCGAAAGCGTCTTGGAGAAGGAACGGCAGCTGTCAGAGATGATCCTGCAGCTGCAGATGGTGAGGGAACAGCTGTTGGCACAGCAAGAACACGCTAAGGTAAGAATCTTTAGGACTATAGCCTTATGGGCCTACTAATGTTAGCCCCATGAGGCGCTCTTTCCATAAAAAAATGCTCGCGATGTAACTCCTTAAGGCACATGGTCTTTCTAGGACAAATGGATGATCAATAGCACAGGTGATTTTCGTAGGACATTTTTGCTTCAGAATTGCGTAGTTTGTTAGTCAGCAAACTTAAAAGGGGTACGAGACAGTTGTTTTGAGGTACATGGATTCACTTTTAATGTCGAAGTTATAACTAGCATAGCTTTCAATCGAACGGAGACCAGATATGTTCATACATATCCCATAATTTACCAGTCTACCGCCCTTTTTCACTCCATTATCTCCGTACAATATTCATTCCATCAGCATTCAAGTATAAATGTGCTACAACGTATGCATGCATGCATGCACGGTACATTTCCCCAATAACAGTTCGATTTCCGAATGCACACCAAAACAAAACTGTCTGGCGAAAGACAAAACAACGGGAAGCCGGTGCAAAAAAAAAAGAAAATCACAAACCAGCCAGTATCGAACGCGCCTATTCGCAATGGATGCGAACGTAGTCAACAAAGGGACGTTCTGTGAAAAAAACGCGCGAAAGCCGACGTGGGCCGCCATTAGCTGGTCCCATTTGCAGCGCATCTATAGTCTATAGGCCTCTTCAATCTGTACTGTAAACAATATAGGGCTGCTAGCTTATTGAAACAATTTCAGTATTTACTTTCCCAGTGGCAGAAAATCGTCGAATGGGGTAGATCACTATCGTCATCATCATCAATATATTAATTTTACAAGTTGTAGGAGTTGGTAACACGTCGTTAGAGTCGTATAATGCAAACAATTTGACATCGTCTTTATGAAACCAGAGTCAAGCTGTCTATTGTAAAAAATCTTTTAATAATATGTTATCTGAAAATAAATGTTTAACACAAGGGTATTTTCAAATCGAACCAACCTACGTTATAAATAAAATGAAAAACCGAAACTGTTCACACTGTTCTATAAATGCCAAATTTAGGAATGGCGTCAGTTTTGCCGCCTTTTCATACCCTGCTGTAGGGTTAAGCCCTTCTAAATTGTCAATGTTTCACTCTTCAAAAACAATAATCGCGCCAGCCCTAGAGAGGGCAAAGTATTGTGATGGAGTGTTTTTATCGCCGATTCATTAGTACGAGAGAGTCTTTGTCGCGGCACCAGCGATCAAATCCAACGGGCTCGATGAAAGGGTCTTCCGCAAACTGTGTACTAGTTACTAACGTTGATAAGTCATTTGTTTGTGCTGCTGATAATGACGTGATGTACATTAGTGTACAAGATCGCTTTTTATACGCAGACGTTATGTAAGTCGTACGACGGACTTTATTGGAAAACTGTAAATGTCCGGGATATTTACCATGTTTGCTTGTACTTGTTTTGACGATTTCCCCATATTTCAGGAACGCCATGATCACTGGTCAACTGACTTTGACAGTTGAAAGTGACAGATTTTACGTTAAAAAGTAGTGTGGGTTTGTGCTTAAAACGACAACAGTTTTTTCTGAGTGAATACGTCAATATGTCAATCGTTTCATCATTACCAGACTTGCAGGGATTACATGTCTCAGACTCTTTATAAGAAAACGGAGAGAGCACCTAACATCAAATGACTGACACTTGTAGCGATACCCTAACGGTGATAGAAAAAGCTATGTCTCCCATTGTTAATGCAAAAAGAAAGGGCAGTTTCCCAACTGCCAAATCGGATTGTAAACAACAAAAGCCCTCTGACTCTGTCCGTTTCGAGTCCGTTTCTCAATCGGCGCGTGACAAATCTAATTTGCAGAAAGGGTAGACAAAAAGGCAGGGAAGGGGCATTACAATACGAAAGGACTGCGCTCTTTTGTGTTGTTAATACTCTGTTAGACCTTTTTCGTGACTAAGAAAATGTAGAGACGACTAAAATTATGTTCAACAATTAAATGGTATCAAATACAAAGAACGGCACACGAAGAATCGATGGCCTAATCAGTATTTAAAAAATAAACAGTAGACATTTATGAAAGCTCAATATATAATTTTAAACTGTCATGGTTACATAGGTACATTAGAAAACTGAAAATGTCCGGTAAACGGGAGAGTTCACCCGTGATCATGGCGCTTGCCACAGTGCCGAAATATCGGGAGCTCATTAAAACAAAACAACATGGTAAATATCCCGGACATTTTCAGTTTTCTAATTTATGTAAGCTCTCCCATCGATTTTAGTGCATACCATAACCTAAGGGTAATAACGATATGAAAACTATAACTCGTTTAGTGTTGGTTATCAACTACTTTCAATCTTGAAATATTGTCATACAGGTCAAAAGTTATTAGGTCATAATGATGATTCATAACATGAAACATGACTAATGAAACAATGATCTCGAAGAAATTCTTATGAATCCGTTTTTAATGACAATGATAAAGCGAATGAGACCATTTATCATTTTGCTTTGAGTAGGCTCATTTTGAAGCTCAGATATGATGTATAGGCTGTAATTTTTCGTTTAGATTCTTAAATTCCTCCTTTTTATTAATCCTTTTTTATGTGAAGATAAATAGTGTTACTATTGTTAAAATTTGCAATTAAGTTGGCTAATATTTGAAAAGACAATTGAAGTTTTTAAGAATGAGAATAGAGAATATATTATTGGTCATTATGTCGTAAATAATATAAAGAATCCTAGCCTACATTCCACAATTGTTAAATATTAAATACGTATTTGAAACAGAGTTACCACATAAAAGCGTTTTAAAAATATACATTTACTAGTCGTAAATTAAAATCAGTCAAAAATGACAAATGAATCTAATATTAGAACCAAGCTACTCCAACTAAACATCCTCATCCTAAAGACATCAATGAAAAACAGCACTCCAAACAATATCCGCTCACATCTATGGGAAAACGCGAGTCGCACAGCGGCAAGGCCACAAATCTAGATACTATCTGGCGCGGACTTTTCAAACATCATTGTCGACGGAGGCAGCGCTCGAATTTCTCAAACTGTCAACCAACTTGGACAATAAGGCGGGCGAATGCAAAACGCCAAATAGGGAACCAACTCGATTGCTTTCCTACGGACGTGACCCGGCATCCAGAGTGAGGGACGACCCCGGAACAGAAGTGCTACAGTTAATTAGGATTCAAGTTGTGTTGGTGACTGTACAATGAAATGTTGCCGCGTCAATGAATACAATGAAATGTTGCCATCGTGGAAAAATATAGAAATGCCGGAGATGATTCTAGTTCTTCGATAGCTTAACCAAATTATTATGTCTACATTTAAATTATACACGAGCCTAATCCGTTAATTCGTTTTATTTTAAATACCTTAAGCTATTAGCTAGTCAAAAGCTTTTTTATAACCTGTGTTATGGTTTTTCTTGACGACATAGATCTCTATCCGTCTTAAGATAGTTTAAATCGGTTTACACACATTTATGCGTACATCATGGTTTCAAACTGGGATTAAAATAGACAGTGGCTATCATTATAATAAAGAACCGCCATTTTGTTTTTGTTTCTCTATTGTATTTCAAAAGAAGATAAAGAAGTATACAAATGTCTCGTGAAACATATTTCCTGCGGATTGAATGATGGATTCCCTGGAAAGCTGCCCATTTCATATAACGTTGCCCCATCAAAAAGCTGTAATCTATACCTATTGTGAGGAAAATCCGTAGCAAATATCAAACGGCGAGTGAAAAGTGCACTGGCTTTGTTAGCGCATGAACAGCGTAATTAGTTAGCCGTCATTAGTAAAAGTTAATTAGTCCACCCGTACACGAGTCCGACTCACAATACATACATATCGCGAGCACTCATTCGGATTAAACATTCAAAACGCACCCCAATAACTGTATAGCATTGTAACCCCTCTCCCTCCCAGACAAACGGAAATATGAAAATGAAACGTCCAAACGGAAAAACGCATCAAACGCGAGCGCCCGTCGACGGCCGGACAAAAAATGAACACAAAACGCGCGCTTAATTCGCAAAAAGCCCGTTTGATGTCGCTAATTGACAATCAACCGGGGACGCGTCTCATTGGTCCGCTTCCTCGTTCCGTTTTTAAAAATTAAAAACAAATAAATTACCCCGGTGGCCATCTTTGTTAGATGTGAGCGCTCTAATGCGTTCCATTTTTAAATTTGACAAAAATTGGAAGTGCATCTTTTAATCTGGCATAATTAATTACGTACTTTCCGCTTTTGCTTGAAGATGAGGCTTGTTTCTTTTAATTAAGTCCTTGTTAGTAAATGCGTTCAGATTATTTATAAAACTCTGTATGAAGACTGATAAATTGAATTATCTAAATTGAAATGTTGTTGTTTAAATAAGCTTAACATTAGTGCAAACATGTCGATGTTGTTGTATAACTTTTAAAGCTCAGAATGTTTTCGTATTAAAATTAAACATGGTACGCTACAACCGAGTTCTTTAAAAGGTGTCATTTCCACTAAATCGACCGAGCGCAAAAAGTGCGTGTCAACGTGTCTTTTATAAAAGACCTACTCTTAAATTAAAAATATATGCTATATTATGACATTTCAGGGGAGAGCGATGTCAGACCAATTAGTTGGTGAAAGAAAACTAAAGGGCCGACGGACATGCCGACACCTTTTTGAGATTTAAATTAAAAAGTAAAGTTACATACGGAAAGTTCCCGCCATTCCCCGATTAAGTTAACCTGATATAATCTGTGGAGTGTGGTGTTGACGTGTATTTTTTTATTTGAAACGATGATTTATACGCAAATGGTGCTGGCATGTTGACAAAGATAGAGAGGAAAATGCTTTTTAAAAAGTGATGGACAAACGCGCGCCAATTTAATTTTTTTTCTGTATTGCAATGCACATGACATCCGAAACACATCATGCCACTTAAGACTTGAAATGATTTCAGATTTTTTGTTAAACTTCTCTGGTACCTTTCTACAATTCTGATTTAAACTGTCAATTACAAGCATTGCTTATTTCGAAAAAGGAATAAAACAAATATTAATTTAAATTGCACTAATCTTGTTCACCACCTAAACTTATTGGATAACGCCCCTAGTCCCTTTTCAGCATTTTCATCACGCATCGTTACCTACCCATACCACCCATTGTTTTCCCAATGATAACGTCCGAATCAAATTATTGGCTACGTTGAGCCATTTCCACCGTCACGCCCTTATAGCATCTAACAGCATACAAATTAGAGCGAAAACGCCTTGTATTCGATACTAGGGCAGTACAAAACAGCAGTGGTAGGGATAACAATTGTCTATTGTGACGCCTATCTCTTTTGCGCGTCACGGCGGCGTCTTTGTTAGAGCAAGATAGCGAGGTATACCCGTCCCGTTCGGGCACAATGCCGTCGGAAATAGACCCGCCTTTGTGGTCGGGATTTTCCTCGATTCGTCGACGGTTTTCATTGTCGATTGTTCTACTTCTGCGCATGTCCGGAACGGGAATGGATTTATTCGGGGTTTGATTATGTAAACTGTTTACTCGCACGGTTTGGGTGTGTTGATTGAAGAGTTTTATATAGGTACAAGTAGATAACAAAATGCTTATTGATTTAATTATTACACGTGTTAGTACTTGATACTTTTTTTATGGAAGTCTCTAATTGCGTTAGAGTTTTTATTAAAAACATTTAGATTTCCAGATAAAACCAGATGATTCTATACACAGTAAAAAAGAAAAAAACGCTCATTTCAACGATTACCTTACAATATTATACATGCGAAACAGTAACAGCATACATTTTACGTGTAGCTTTTCAAATCGTTTTTCCGCAGCGTCCCAACATGGCGTCGCGTCAAATTTCGCAACACATTCTTCCATTTATGAACCTATCTAGGGCCGGGTGCGTAATTATAATACCTAGTTGATACTGACACGATAACTAGAAACTCTAGTAAGGAGATAACTCGACCGGTTGAATAAACTAATATTGGTTTTGAGTAACAACCGATCCAATTAACGATGTTGGAAACTGTATTTATTGCTGGAGTTTTCTTATTGGTTTTTAGAAAATGTGTTTCTTCTTCCGTTTATGCCTAGGATTTAAGTTGGTGGTTGAAGGAAAATACCAAATATCCGTATTATCACGTTTTACTAATAAGTAACTAAATGTACTAAAGAGATAATTATAATTTAACCTGTAGTAATGAGGTGCAAGGTGTAACATACTCAATGAGTCCATAGAAAACTTAGACTTTTAAGCACTCTCGTGCTCTCTCAATCATAAGTAGGTATTTGTACAGGTTTTATTTTGGTAACACTTCAATCATACTCGATACCCAATTAGTCATCTACACACTCATAAATAGCAATATCGATAAAGAATTCTTATTTATCACCGACGCTCCCGTGATGAAAACGGCCAGCTACAATTTTAATGGCATGACCGGCATTTCGCAACTGGCAGCTATTAAAATTCTAGTCAAGATAACTGAGGTTTTGCTTTTAATTTGTGCACAACATGTAACCGGTGAGTAAGCCTCTTTGCTATTGCGCACACCGGAGATAGAGAGATGTCGAGTTTTATGGGCGCCATTGCAATGTTTATACTTTTTAAAGATGGCCGCTCGAATTAATTCGTTCGATTCAAACGGTTTTTCTTTGCGTTTGTACGTTGAATGAGTAATGCGTTTTGGAGTATCATTAATCACACAAATTCGTAATTATCATTAGCTACTTTATTTCTTAATCAGTCTCAAACTTGGTTAAGTTTGTTCGAATAAATTGTGTATTTTTTATTCGTCCTCGTTCGGAAATGGACAACGTTTAAGAGTGATGTATTGGTGAAAATAATAGATAGTCGACGTCACTACCGTGGCTGACTGATAGTGCTGTTGAGAGCTAATCTAGATCTGAAGATAGCAGACACGTTATAATTAAGTTGGATCATGAGTTCACTATTAAGGCCATTGACATTTTTGTGTTTTATCAACAGAAATGCGAGTCATTTTTTATAGTAATTAGTCAAATTATAAATTATCCCAAACTTTCTAGGTATTACAGAGACAAAATCACAACCATCTAAAAATGTGATTTCATTCACCCGTTTTAAGTAAGCTTAGTTAATCAATGTAGACGAAGCATTTTTAATTTATTTATCCATACTTGTTTTATCACGACGTATAAATAAATAGTGTTTTTTCTTTGGATGCTAATTTACCATTGATAAGGTTAGTAAATTATTAAAAGATATCGACGTCATTAACAAATATGTGAGTTTATGATAGCAACTTTACTCTCATTCGATTCCCAGCATTTTACATTTACATAATTATCTTTTGTTACACTCATATATTGGTAACAAATTAAAAGTGCTGTAAAGTCAAAAGCAGTAAGTTGTTTCCAGATAAAGTTGAAGGCTTCAAAGGCGACACGATAAATGGTCTCTGGGATTAATGTCAATGTAACCAACAGTACGACGTTACATTTTTTTTACAACAAGACACACACTACATAAATCTTATGACTGGAACTATGTCAATTACATAAGTCAAAAATGTAAAATGTTATGTTATGTCAACTGAAGTCGAAATAAGTACCTATCATACCTTACATACTTATGTACTTACTGCTTTATATTATTTCTCTTAAGTACAGGCAATTGCACTGTCAATTGTTTTCGGAGTGAGAGCCATCCGCTCCCCCGCAAGTCCGGTGATGTTGACAAGGCTACCAAGCCATCGTAGAAAAAAAAACTGTCAATTGTTCCGGCACATGTTCTGTGGCATACTGTTTCATTATACAGTATGGACCCATAGCGCCTATCTCTAACGGTCAGACGGGCAATCTTTAGACGCTCACGATTTCACCTCTGTGGCTGGCAGTAGCTACATACATTAATGGCTGCGTTAATGTATGCACCGACTGCAGTATTTATATGAGCCACTTAACTTTTATATCGCGTGTATTAACAGTGTTTATGTTGCGCTACCTTCATGTGACGCGGCTTGATTCTAATGAGAGTTTAGGAATATTGTACTTTGGATGGCGTTTGTAACGATAATTATATAAAATTAAATATATGTGAAGCCATACGTGGGTATGAAGAGAGATAGTGATTATGCGTTGGATTAGAATTTAAATGTACATAATATTATAATTTCACAAAATCAAAAGTATTACTAAACTAACGCCAAAACTGATAGATGCCATAAATGCGACGATACGTAGGTATACCAAGCGGTACTTTTATGAAGACTAAAATGTAGTGGATATTCTTAAAAACGCTTTATGTTCGCTAACTTTTCAGGACAAAATTAAAAGCAATATTATGTCGCGTGGGTAGATCCGTGGGTTTAAAGCTATTAATTATTTTTCTTTATATCATTTCATTAGCCTGTCGATTTTCTTTATAAAGCTCACTGACCAAAGACCACATAGAATGTTTATTAAAATAAATATGTTTTAAGTTCGTCTCATCTCCTCTGAGTTTCAAAGGAATAATATTAAATAGGTACACTTGTATATCTTATGTATACGGCGGTCTTCGGTGACCACACTCTCATAAAAAAGTTGTTTCAACATGTTACTCGATGTAGGATAGCAATAAGTCATGATTATGGAGGAATTTTCCAAGAACCTTATTAATGGAGGCAGTAAATGGAAAAAAATTTTAAACTTTGAAATTAAAGAACAATATTTTGATACTGTGGTGTACAACCATCGATATTAGACGGAGGTATTAAATATTTATGACAACTCTTTTCTTCTGATGAATTTCAGTCAACTTCATATTTTTTTTCTAGTTGGCTGTCCCAATAATAAATAAATAAATAAATAAAAAACTTACATTTTAAATATATTAGTTGGTTTAACAACAGATAAAGTATCTTCCGCTCTTCCGCAAGTCCGGTGATGATGACTAGACTACTCCGTATGTCAGTTAGGAAAAAAAACTTCAACGTCCACACATTTTCTCTTCGATTTGGTAACCCCAAGTAGGTGAAAGAAGCCTTTGAGAAAATAATTTCTGCCCCTTTTATATGGAGGGAGGGGGGGTGGTACATAATTAGATAGTATACGGTTAGTTACCCAGACTCGAGAGTTGAGATTGTGTCGAGTTTGTTGCTAATTTCGCTGTTTGTCTTGCCATTTTGTTGGTAGTGTTTGTTAATGTAAAAAATTTAGAGTTTGATTAAAGGCAAAGTTGAATGATAAATTAAAAGCGAGTTGTGAGTGAGTTTGATTTATAAAGTTTGCTCAGATAGACTGTTGGTGTCTTTTCATATTTAAATAGTTGTCAAAAAGAAAATGTAATTATTTCTTACTTAACAAATTGATCTTATACAACACCTATTACAATTAATTCATTTTCATGGATCAAGTAGTCACGTGCTAGCTCATTTTCTCAATAATGGTAGTTTAAAGAAAATTTTATAAATGGTTCCTAGGCATATTAAAAATTCCTCTCTATAATGTTAGTATAGACATATTTAATAGAAGTCAAATATACCGCAAATAGTGTACTACATCCAATGTAATCAGTATAAAAAACTCAATCCATTAAAGCCCCAAAATTATCGGACAAAACCTAAATACAATTTTTGTGCTCGCACTCAAAATTCAGTGGAGCCGAATAAAACGCTATCTCCCTTATAACGTTATTTAAGGAGGCCCACAAAAATGCCCCTTTCATGTCGGGCCCCAACAAAAACCTAACTGAAAAGTAAATTAACCTTTCTACAGAACGAAACTCATTTACCGATACAAAACAGAATCGACCAATAGCGTTGGCCGAATCGGAAAATGCCGGTTGAAAAGACGTCTGAAACCGGTACGGAATCAACACTGAAGTCGGCTCTTTGTCAGTGCCATTGAGGCGAGTGTACACAAATGCTTTTCTTGGGCTTTCACGGTTTTCTATGGAGGCAATAAAGGTTCCCACGGACACAATGCGGCTGAAGGCAAGGAGAATGATGAAAAGTTGGGAATGTGGGCCGCGCTCCCGGGGCGGGTAGGGTTGGGCCCCGGTTTATCGATATCGACGTGATGCGAACAATACTTCGTGCTGATTTTCATCGATAAAGTTCAATGATGGGTTTTATTTTCGTTTGCTACGTACGCAAGAGGGAGAATCTAGAAAATTGTAGTAACTTCTTCTGTGGCGAACGCAAGACTCTTAAATAAGACTGGATTAGGTATACTTGTAGACAATTTATACGTAGATTTAGTTGCATTAAATATGACGAAGATTTTCCGGGGAATCTGAAACAATAAATTACTTAAGTTTATGTAAATTAACATGTATCGAAAAAGTCTATTCCTTAAACCAGTTACGCGTGCTACAAAAATATTACTTACAATTAGTGCATACCATTGCCTTAAAAGTAGGTAGTACTTAATTTATTCACTGCTAATTATCGAAGGTACTAAACGCTACTTCCAATCCCGCGCTACCCACATGATGTCTGCATCTCTGGAACTAATTAACACCTCTAATCTATTAGTCCGACTTATTAGAACAACGGTTTATTTCCTTTTAAGCCATACTTCATTATAATTAATGAATACCTAAAGGCTATTAATTAACACATCAGAAGTCTAAATAAAGTTGTCAGTCGCGGCTAACCTTTAAAATCGTGCCACATAATCTTGGGATTCGTGATCATTATGTCTAGATCAATTTGAGACATCTAAACAGATGTATGCATTAGCATCTATTTTGATTGAAAATACACCGTGAAATTTTAGTGGTTGTTTTCCCGTGGCAGAACGATTTGCCTTCAGTAATACTATCGAATCATGTAAATAATTCCTCGAAAAAAAAAATATTTTTTTTCAAATTTTCAAAATAATAATTTTCCAACTCTAAAACGATAGAAGCTATCGTACTTTTTTAAGATGTGACGTAATCAGGTACTGCTTGCCGCATGAAATCGATGCTTAAAGCTGAAGAAGCTCGACACCCTAAGTCATAAAGCGGTTCGAACGTGCTTTCGAGTTTCGGTTAAACCTTTCGTAAAACCGGCATTTATTGATTTTAACAAAAAAGAACTGCACAAATCTATTGTACTACTAAGATAGAATCATTTTACTGCGGGAAAACAACCACTAAAATTTCACGGTGTATATCGACTATATTGACTCTATGAACGTAAGTACTAGGCGCCTGGAACGTTTCTATTCCTAAAACGTTTGTTAATCGATTTAAATATATTTTTGTGTTTGTAAGATTTTAGACTTTCGCGTTCCATTACACTAAAATTATGGGTCTACACGCGATATTAGGAGTAGCAAATTACCGACGTTTCGACTGGGTTACACCAATAGTGGTCGCGAGCGAATTGGTGTAGCCCAGTCGAAACGTCGGGCAGTAAGTAACTATGTAATTTGCTACTCCTAATATTGCGTGTAGACCCATAAAGACTAATTTTAATATTTTTGTATTTGCTAAGATATAAGCATTTAAAACGACTACTGTAAGGGAAATCTTCTGCTCGGTTTTCGATTCTACTGCTAAGACACCGACAAGAAGTTGCTTAGATACTATTGCGGGTGTCTGTTCGTAGCTAACTTGACTCTACACGTAGTTCGCATACCTGGAGGTAGGAGACGACTCTATCCTACTACCTACTCCTGAATTCTATGTCTGTCTATGAAACGCATCGCTACTGAAATGACGTTTACCTCGACAGAACTTCAGAAATACATAGAAACCTCTTCTTCTTCTTCTTCGTCTGCTGTTACCGTGTGAGGTACGTAACGAATACGACTTAAGCGTTAATTCGGATTAAGAATAGACAACAGTGCGTACACACTACACTAGGCTTATCGACACCCGCGGGCCCGCACTACGCGGTTACTCCCGTCACTTTCCAATTATTTTTGCGGGCTTTCTCCGCTACAGTCCGCATTGAGCAGAATACCGTCGGGTTTTAAGGAATTACCCGCTTTGTCCTCCATCAAATGGGAGAACCGCTTAGTTTTTCCTTTTCCAACAACTTGCGGTTAATTTATTTAATAAGTTGTTGCTGAATAGAATCTCCGCGGTCGGATGAATCGGACTTTTCATACCCTTTTTTGTCTGCCCACACAAAAGTGTTTGGCGTTTGTTTTTCTATTTTGTTTTATTCTGCTTTTCTTTCTTTTGTATAGTGCGACAAGAAAATTAAAATTATTCTCCGCTTTTAGCCGCGTTAAATAGAATGTTATTTCGGGCATTCTATCATAAAGAATTTTCATCAGACCCAATTCAATTTCCTACAAAGGATGTCGAATAGACATAAACATTAATTATGAACATAAACATTAATTATCTATTAGTTTATCTAAATTACGAAATTAGGTTCTATTTGCTGATGCTTACAACATAGGCATAAATATCAAAAATGCTGTAATATAAAATACACATGACTCAGTATTTCCTTTTCGATAATCGAATCGTTGTAGTATTTATAAGAACTTGTGTTCATCTATCATCTATATAATATAGGTTCTATGCTAACTGAAATCTAGTGACTAAAGTCAGTATTGCAAGTTCTCAATATTTTTCTCATTTTACAAAACTTATTGTAACCGAACAATTAGGCATTTAAAAAAAATGTTTAACGAAAACAAAGCTACGGTAATAATACTGTATTGCACCTCTCATTTCTCTGTATTCGTGACACAATTTTAATTTAACAAAACAAAAATGGCGTCGTGTTCGATTTTTGAATACGTCAAAATAATGCGCGGAACGTGATCTCGTGCGGAGTGCACGGATGAGCGTTTATTTGTGATGCGTTCCGTTTGACGCGAAGCGCGGGAGTTCGGGCTTTTTTAAGAAAAAAAAGAACGGTTTTATTAATTGCCAGTCCATTGTTGGTGGTCGGCCACGCTCGGGCATAGACTAGAGAGACTGGCAGATGTATTTTGGGTAAATAGCATAATTCATTATTGTATCGTACGTCTCTACCTATGTACTTGATGGCATGGATTAAATACTTACAACACTTATGTCCCTAATAGAATATTATAATAATTAATAAATGCTTAACATAAAGCATTACCCTTATAGCCTGTACACGAAGCTAATAATATTTAAAAAAAATATGATGTTCATGAAAAATATTAATATGAATACAGTAACAAATCAAATTAATACATAAGTATAAACCCAGTAAAAAAACTTATTATTTCATTAGTAATAAAATTCTCGATAACTCAAGTACATTTTCGCCTAATCTCTGCGCTCAGCTTAACAAAATGTATGCGTACAATTTGTAGCAAGCGTGAAATATTTCAACCTTCTGTATATCATTATTTTATAGTTTGGAAACGCGTAAGTAGAATACTACGGGCATTACTGGCTTAGTTCTTTAAATACCTTTCGGTTATTTATTGCCGTATTAAGCTATGCGTTTTTAAGCCTCTTTAGTGTTTTACAGATTTGAAGTAAAATAACTCGCTTTATTTATAAGGTAGGTAATCGTACTTAAATATAAAAATTAGGTAACTACCAGTGTTTTTTTTCTGACTGTGATGGCTCTGTGTTGCCTTATCACCATCACCGGACTAGGAAACAATTTTGGTTATAGGAAACATTTTATAAATTTGTGCACACGTGACTAAATAAAAAAAATTGTGATAATTATTATTGTATTTTATAACCATTGAAGGGAAATCTTCATTCATGAAGAACACAATGAGTCACTTAAACAAATGAGGTTACGCGGTTTAGTACATAATAAATAACTATTCAATAGTATATAATAATTGATAATGGCTAGCCATTACCGCATAATTGTCTGTTTATCACCACTTACCTTAAAGGGGACATCGCTAAAATAAAATTTAAACACCAATTAAAGTGAACTGTTTTCCGTGACATCGAATTGTTTGAGATAAAGTATAAATGTGCTTTCGGCAAAGCTTATTCTGCTGATTTATTTGTTGGTTGGTTACTTAATCATGACGGGTTGGGGGCCCTGTCCACTTGCATTACAGTTATAAAAGCTTTTGGAACGTAAATGTTATTTATAAGTCTGGGAGTACACTTGGGTAAGTATACAAAATTAATATAAATTAAGCGCATGTTACAAATCGTATAAGATCAGATTGCAATTTATTTTACTAATATTTACATAATTAGTTGTATCTAACTCTGCCAGAAAATAAGTTAGCTTATTAGCAGTTTTAGGAGTAGTAATGTTAAGTTTTGAAAGTTCACGATAAATTGACATTCTAGTTTTCTAGAATTCTTGACTTTTCTTAACCTCAACAACACATTATTATAATTATCGTATATAGTTATAAGTATGCGAATTGATAAAACTTAAATGCAAAGATTTGCATCCTATTTACATTTTATCGAGTTGATTTCATTTCGATTAAGTAATTACGTCTTCATATATTCGATTTGTGGTAATTTGGGCGTGGAAGTAAATAGCACATTATGCGGTGAGTTTCATTGAATAATTTACATTTAATGCAATCATTTTGCAACTGAGACCGCGGTCTAGTTTCGAAACATTCTACAATGTTATGTTCATAAGTGTTAAGTGGTTCATTTGTGTATATGGATGATTTTAAAAATACATTTTCACGATTTCAATAATCTTGAAATTACAAATGGTAGGGAATTTTCAACCAGTATGTATTCATCTACATACTACACCTTGTAGTAGATAGTTTTATTAGAGTCCGCTAAAAGACAATATTTCAGTAAATCTTCACTAAGAATCTAAAACGAATCACATATGTATTACTAATCTACTCCCTAATTACTAAGGTCCTGTTCATATTTCAGTGCTATACTTACGCTATCCGCTGCTATAAACTACATGGACAGGGACCTCAAGCAGAGAAAGCAACAGCCGCATGAAACACTGTAGTCGGCATCTTTTTGTTCCGGCGTGATGTAAAGGTCAAGATACCGTCCGTCCGTCAGTCGAAAACGTTGAAATTATCCAGTTCCAATGATTGATTTAATGAATGAGATCGTTGCCGTGGATTGGGAAGGCCGGAACACTTACGTGTCTCTTTGTGAGTTTACCGTATAAGTGTGCGATTGCGAGTTGTTTTGAGACTTCAATTGCGGGCTGATTGTCGATGGTTCTGGGTTGTAGATACGTGCTTTAGTATGCGTTGTTAAAGTCTTTAACTGTTACGATATTTATATTTGAAAGGACAATGGGCAAAAATGTATGGAGCTTGGTCTATTTTTGAAATTGAGTGGCAGTCTCCGGAATCAGTATATCTTGCGAGTTTACTATTAAACAACACCATTTAAAAAAAAATCGTGAGCATATACCGGTTAGTTTAGGAGATATCGAATATTGTAGTCTTTGTATATTTCGATGATTCAATGCAAAAATTGTTTTATTTTTATAATATTCCAATTGTTAAGTGTATATTATAACTATTAAAAAGTCTAATATTTTCAAAGGTTTACAAGAAAATAAAAAACTGACCATATTTTTAAGATTTTATTATGATAAATACAATCACATACAAAAGGTACAATATAAAAACGTCCAAAGAAGTTTTGTCGACCGGTTGCTGTTACCACCATACAGTTGCGTAAAACCCGCCATGTGGCTCTGGCCTCTCTCGGTCAGGTCACGTTCCGGGATCAGCACTGTACGAACCGGAGCCAGGGGGGACCATTGTTATGGCAAGCGCCGGACCAGTGGAGTCTTAGCGGCGGTATTGTGCGGGCGAAGCGGGTCAGCCCACCGGCCATGGAGACCCGTAGAAACGGGGGCTCTTCCGTCCGGCGGACTGGCCAACCCGCACAGCTCAAACCAATGTGAGACTCCACGCCTTGTCTCGTTGTTGCCGCAGCAATAGTCTCCTCTTTAAGCTGGCTTTCAGGGAGAGTGCGACAGGCTATTGTGCCTGTCGACCTCATATTTGGATCTCACTACCGCTTATCATCAGGTGGAGTGAGGTTATCTTGTTAGTTTAATATTAAAAAAATGCTTTTTTTATAAAAAACTTACTCGTCTATAATAATAGTGTCTAAAAACGCAGCAGGTAATCGAATTTCATCTTGGTATCGTGCCGTGGCTGGGTGATTCCGTCAGACGAGTTTATACTATAAAAAAATGTCACTTTTCGTAGGCGCAGGTTTATTGTAATTCTGAATTATCCTATTTAAATAAAAACCGCTGTTTGCTTTTACACAATTATCAAAATAAAATAGTTATGTAATAATACGTTAATGAAATATAACAATCTTCATCACTCTATATTTCTATATCTAACCATGACTCGAAGTAACTGCCATATAATAAGTTTTTATTTATGACACGAACTATGATATGCAATTGAAATTTGAGACTGCCACCCGATTTTTATTTTAGCCCAAAATGCCCATTGACCTTTAAGAGAAAAACATATTTAAGAGAAGAAAAACAATAAAATCATGGAAGTGCTGTTATATATGTTTGATTTTAGTAAAGGTATTAAATTAAATAATTATCTCTTAGTTCGTTGGTGAATAATGTCTGAATATATCTTTAATAATAAACTCAAATAGGTACGTCATTGTGTACTTTCAAAATAAATATTTTATCTATTGTTTTATAAAAATATCCATTATTATCCTTTTCCAAATACGCTTAAGGTTACGTTACGTTACATAATACTATTGTTACGCTTCGATAAAATCTGTATTTTTTCACAAAAAAATATAGTTATCTTTTTTTATTGCAACACTTTTTCATCATTCCACATTTCATTCCCATAAAACGGAAATCTAAATCATGACAATAATGAGACAATAAAAACAACAACGGAAGTCTGAATAATAGCAAATAAAAGTAAATCTAATTTTACGATTGGACAAACGAGATGAAGAAAAAATGCAAATAAAAATCCTACCACAATGTTATTTGGCGGGATAGAAATAAATAAATCGTTCAATTGTTCCTAAAACACCGGACGAATAAACGTGTCAAGAAATGTTGGACAAAAGAATATTGCGGAGAATTTTAAGGTACGAGCGATAGGCAAAAAGTAAACAATTTTGAATAGAATAAAATAGAATAGAATTACCGTTTATTTGGCACAGATATCTTATAAATATGGTTACTATTAACTCTTAAACTAATCTTTAAAATAGTACCAATAAGGTAATTTCATTATATTGGCAATCTGTCCAACTCGACTACAACAA
The DNA here is from genome assembly GCA_039566165.1 of Maruca vitrata. Classification (NCBI taxonomy): domain Eukaryota; kingdom Metazoa; phylum Arthropoda; class Insecta; order Lepidoptera; family Crambidae; genus Maruca; species Maruca vitrata. The sequence goes on from CM076930.1 coordinate 7,022,484, forward strand.
CATACATCCAAAAAAATACGCTTTTTTCCCAAAGGGGTAGGCAGAGATCGCTTCCTGCCTTGTGCATAAAATATCGGAAGATAACACCTTTACAAAAGATATTGATATGAAGGCCTATTAAATCAATTATGAGTTAAACAGAAACGATTGAATTTGTTCCCTATGTCTTAGTATATGTCAAAATATAATGTCATTTCAACACAATCTTTGTAAATAATAGATAAAACAATAGTTTTAAAATGGCATAACTAACTCAATAACATTACCAGTATTTTTAATTTAAACTAATATTGACTCACAGAATATATCACTTAAATACCCAGACAACAGCTAATATTGTGTGTTACACTCTTACTGCTAGTAATTTGTCGTGTGTATAAATAAAAAAATAAATGAAAATGCAACTAATAAACCCGTCGCTTGGACCACACCGCCATTTGGCGGGCCGTAGATCCGTCGCTCGGGCAATCCGCAATGTCGCCACTGCCAATTTATGAGATTACTGCCAGAGGTGTCGATCACTAACCGCCTGTTATACGCCTCGCCACTTCTTTGAGAACACCTGATTTTTTAATCTGAATCATATTGGTGTTAGTTGATTCGGTTTTTGATAATGGCGTCCATATTGAATGGTTGACCATTAATTAACAGTGGATTTTCAGTTGGGCCGCCGAGTCAACTATTTAACAAGTGCATGTGCAGAAACATTATGCACTGACTCTGATAATTTTTTGCAATAAAACTCGACTGTCATAAAATGCAGAAATCCCCAATCTTTTCAATCGTAGCAAAAACAAGTAGGTATCTTAACGAAGATTTGATAATCACCATGGCGACTAGGGCTGTTGCGTTTTGCAATAAAATAAAAAAAAATAACGCATGCATTTATATACCTAAGTAAAAGAGAGGCACAATTCTTACAGTTAGTAAGTACTCTGTCCTACTCACAAACTGAGCTTAAGTTCTCATAATATGTATAATATGGAACTGCATTATATGTATAGTGCCGTATGTGGCACGTTTATCAGTCGCCACGTATTTTATTGCATGCGCCCTGTTTCAGATAGGTTTTAATTCTATCACCGCACAGATTTACCGTGAGATCCCGCCATTGTGACAAAACGGAGGGCGCACGATGCGTTTAGAGCCAAGTTGGGGCTTCCCTGTTACCTAACTTTTGTAGTCGTAGGCGAATTACGAATTATACGTATAAATGATAGGTCTCTACATATTGATATATGTTGTGTTTAACGATAGTGAAGCTATTTTAGGTTATCATAAGTTTCGAGAGTTCATGAACACTAAATTTAATGTACAGGTTTAAAGACGTATAAAAATAAGTGCGTAAAGCATAAAGCATATTTAAAGTCGTTTGAACAGAACGTTCTCTTGATTGAGCCAGATACTGATTTAGTGCGCAATTAATGAAGTACTATTATTATTGGTAACAAATAAATAGGGATTTCAGCACTTTATCGATTTGTTCCAAATTCGTTGCATTGTTAAACATTAACATGAGTTAGGAAAACTTTGACTCCATTTACACTATCCGAACTCCGTGAGACGTTATTATATCGCGTTTCTCATTTGTTTTTCTGTGTAATAGCCATCTATTTTTGCCTTTCGGAAGTTTGGACTGTGGAGCGATGATAGAAATATGCGTATTCGCTTTAAAATCATTGGGGTGAACGGATCGGTCACCAAGATGAATAGGATGGCAATTCATTGTTTTATTTAATTTTATGATTATTATCTGCAAAAAAGTTTGTTTCAACAAAAAAAATCCTACATTAATTTTTCAATTGTTATCAGTGTTTGCATTGAAATTTTTGTTTTTGTAGCTATATTGGTTTTAGTCGGTATATTTATGTTAAAAGAGCCAATATGTAAATATTTTTCTAATTAGAACAATTTATTCCTCTAGTAGTGAAATTTGATTACATCGAATCAAAATGGATACCCTCCAATAAAAACGTTTTTACAAGGGAACATTCAATTTTGTTTTCTAAAGCCAAATCGACTTGTGCGTTTAGTTATCTGTGGGTAACTCAAGTCAGGGCTATAAATAGTTCGCTTTAATGTTTTCCTTCAATTAACAGATAATACCATTATGTTAATCGGATATCTTGCTACGTACTTTACTACAAATACGGGACCGTTGCATTGCTATGTATGTATGTTACTCGGTTTGTGTTTACATTTGTTATTTTTGTAAACTAATGCATTCGAAAGCCTGTCTATTTAAGAAATCCTTTAATATACACATACTATGTTAGACAAAGAAAATCGTTTGATATAATGAGCTTAGAGTAAGCTTGAATAAAATGGTTTTCAAGTACATACTGTAAAACTTATGAGTCATAAATATGCTTTATTACCTAGTATGGGTAAGTTTTACCGTTTACTTGGATGGTCTCTAAGACATAATGAGTTAGTACAATAATTAACGTTTTCTGTTAGTAATTAGATACTGATCAATTATTCTATTAGACATATTAGGGTTCGATCATACATAAAGATTTCCTCGTGAATCCTTCAAGCGGAAAATGTAATGTAATAAAATCTTTAATACCAATTCTACTAGATACTAAAGTAAAGGAAACTCGCATTGAATCATGAAAAGTGTTAGTTCATAATAATAAGTATTGTACTCGAAAACTCTACATCATAATACCTAGAGTGCACTATATTTTATTTTTAGATTATAGACTTGTCTTTGAGCTGTGAAGGTTGTTAACTTCACAGCTCAAAGACAACTCCATCGATACATCCTCCGATCCAAAGTGCCCTACAAAAACAAACTCATTATGGTGTCCATCTGGCAAAGACAATAGACGTCCGGCGGGCGGTAGCGTCGTAAACGTAGGTTACAATGTAAACTCAGAGGTGGCTCTTTGATCTCGTCCGCTTTGCAGCGTAGGGCTATCGCGAGCGGCCATTTTGAATTTTCTCGACAGTTGACTAGCTGTTGAAAACTGAAAAGACAATTGAATATGACAATAGAGGATGAAATGACATTTTATGCGACCCTTGAATTCTACTTAGTCTAAAAATCGACGCTTCAAACATTTATATTAATAAGTGGTGGGCCGTAACAGGATATAAATGAAAATATATTGGCAACATTTAGTGTGTAGAATAAACATACTACATAGTACATAATAATTTCTCTCGTACAAAATTCAAATGAAGGATAGGACTGTGTGCTGACTGATGTGCTTATTTCTAAGCTTTCCAACGTTACGTTTGAACATTTTGTATTAACTCAACGTTTCAGTATTTAACGTAAACTCAATAAAATTCGTAATGAATAACCTAAAGATTTCATAAAAATTTAATATTTCTCTCCACAGTGAACAAAGTGTGTAAACAATCTGTACTTATCCCTTATTTTGTACAAAGTATGTCAAACGTACTCCATACGAAAAGTGGTGGTAGAAAATCCGTATCAAAACCAACCAACCCTACCGCACAGAGTAACTCATAGAGAAGAGTTTACATTCGCATCATTCAAATGTATGAAGTCGCTATTTACGTTTGGCCAGAGCGCTCATTAAGGATTGTTATTGGAATAATAAAGTGCGTGGTGTGCATCCGTCTTGATCGTAATACGTTTCCCGGTATTCCGCGCTTGCGAAACCAATCGCTTTATTCTCTTACTATTCCGCGAACTGACACTTCTGTCCGTTTATTAATCTATGTTTGTTTGAACTAGTTTTGAGTGTTTGCCGGGAAAAGTTTTTCCGACTTCAGTTGGTAGGTTTGATGGACGTGATTATGTTATTAATATGTTGCAATTATTTTTAGTTACTTTGTTTATGTTATTGTGAGCGTTTTTAATTAGATACAGTTTGTGTTTTTTTTTATCTGAAAATGAAGGGTCTCAAATTACTTCCTGGATTAAAATGTTGAAGGCATGACTATGGTCATCGAAAATTAAATTTTGGGCAGCAAATTAAATGAAAAACTTAGCAAAGCATTGAATTTAAGAACGGTAGCATTAAATACATGCTTTACTGTAAATGAGAAAGCCTATTGGAAAATCATACTATATCCCTGAAAATTTAATTTAACACGATGTTTACCAGTTGGTACTACGGAGATAAGAATTTAAAGCATATTAAACATGAAACAAACATTGTAAGGGTCATCCAATAAAGTCATCAAAGTTGTTCGCACCTACCGTACAGTGCTTAACTGAAGCACTAGCGAAATGTCCACCCACATTAAAAAAAATACGACAGCCCAAAAATAAGCAGTAAAATTTTATTATGTTGGTGGCGAACACAGTTTTCCATGTCACCTAAATAGGTGCACACACAAATCTGTCCGCGGGCAGATCGTAATGGCCACGTCGACGCCATTTTGTGATGACAAACAAGTGACGAGCGACCAGTGTTGCCAGTTTACCTAATTTTGCCATTAGATAGTAGTTTTGATATCTTGTATGCTGTTTGTGCACATGTAACCTGCTTTAGAATTTATGCAATCTGTAGATATCTACTGAAAGAAGTTACAAAACTAGCACTATTCAGGTCTATGTACGTACAATATCTGAATAAGTTAGATAAGACAACCAAGTTATTATTTTTTTATAATACGATTTAACGTCTTATTCATTTGTTATTGGTGAATGAACCTGTAAGTCCTATGATTTATAGTTTTATCAAAAAATAGTGAGGATTCTAATACAGATTCTTTGTAAAATATGGCAACACTGCGAGGGCACGTTAGCATAACGCAGGGCAGCGTAGGTGACTCAAGCCGGTAAATCACCTGCGGTATTTAAAAAAAATGTTGGATTGTAAAAAGAATGTCGATTTAGTGGCGTTTAGCTATTTCTGTGGGCTGTTTCAATGTCTTCATTTGCCAGGCGGTGAGTTTCACCGGCAGTCAAATAGGATTTGAATTTAACGAAATCTTTAAACAACGTTTGTATTGAATTAAGTGCACAATGAGACTTGATCGCATTATTCGACTTAACAGCAGATACAAAGTAACTTATAGTCCGACGTTCCAATTGGGTTGCAACAATTATGGTCTGAATTTTATGTTAGAAAGCATTAGTTTAATAGAAAGTTTATTAATGATTTTTATATGAAGTCATTAGTTTAATCGAAAGTTTCATTTTAATATTTAAACTTAAACTCCACATATAGTTAGGACGACGGTTGCGTTATTAAAAAGGCAAGTTTACCACAGAAAACAGGTCTTTTAAAATCACGCGTCGAAAAGAAACTTCTTGGCAAAAGGGCAGGTCACAAAGTGCCTTAAATTTTTTAATTGCAAACCGCCTTATGATTATTATTCGTCTTTGTGCATTCAGAGGGCAACATGTGTGAAGCCTTTGCGGAGTAATACGCGAGCGGTGTTGGGCCTCCGAACGAGGCATGAGTTTTGAGCGGGGAAAGGAACTGGCTGAATTTAGTTCCATGTTTGAAATAATTTCTTTGTGTGAAAAAAAATAAGCGTCTGTCTTTAGTTTCGTTTAAAAAAAAGTTAACTTTAGAAAAAAATATTTTGTTTCTTATTCTAATTTCAAACCTTACCATTATTTTATTTGTTTTCCATAGTGATGGTTTTTATAGGCCGAGTACTTTGTACAAATTAAAGAATAGATAAGTATACTTCATAATAAGACCACATGCTTTAGTTTCTTTTTTGGCTGTGTCTTAATTTTCTTGACTATTAAGTGAGGTAATACAAGTATAAACTGATTGAAGGGTTTTTCGTACATTGAAAAATACATCTTAGGTATTGTGTTAAAAAATCTAAATATGTCTCACCGTTGCTTGTTTATGTAACTTTCTGAATGTAAGCTTTTCGCTTAGACCACAGTGTTAGAATTTAATAGAGTCCCTCCTTACACGACACCCTGTATGTGGACCTAACAAGACTCTTTTGAGCTGCACAATATTATGAATATTATGCTCATTAGTGGGCGTTTATTTGACGCGGACATGGCGGTTTTTATTATGGCTGCCTGTATTCGCAGTTCTAGTATAATTTTTAAATCGAAAATTGCTGTTTTCAACGGAGGAGGGAGCTTTACGAGCTTTTTATCGATTTTGTTTTGAATATTTGTTTCATATCATGCTTGTTTACTCCTAAATTGGTAAATATGCCCATTTAAGATGATCAATGGTCGATTATTAATTTTGCTTAATTTATTTATTAGGTTAATGACCGAAGAATATTTGCGTTGTAAAGTATTTTTTACATCTGATACGTAAGTAAGTTGTATATTAAATTATGTGAAAATATCTATACTAACGGTAGGGTATTACATTTCGCACTATACATAACGTTAAATTATGCGTATAGTAATTCACAGTAGCTTTTATCATACTATGATTTCATTTACATTTAAAACTTTCATTGTATTTAATTTTCAGCTAGTTTGTTATATTTAGAGAGTGGTGGTGAACTTGATATTCCTAATACAAATCTAATTGTATATTTTTTTTTGTTACAGGTAAATACATAATGTTAGAGAAATTTGAACGTCATGAAATTCTGTACGGTAACGTTTTGTCTTTAATAAGTAATTTATGAACAGTTACAAGATCATATCCACTAGGCCGTCAGTGTTACAAACTGTCATAAGTATGCAGAAATCAACAAATTTACAAAACGGATACTTTAAGGGTCGAGAGCCATCCGCTCCCCGGCAAGTCCGGTGACGATGACAAGGATACTCCAAGCCATCATCGTAGTCAGATAGAAAAAAAGAATAAGATATTTTCAGAAATAATGTTAACGAGTAACCGGACTATCATTCCCATCCCAGTTGAACGTCGATAAAACGTCAACAAATTTACCATCTCAAACGGCTATCATCCACCAACTCACACAATAAAGCAGTGTCCACGCTATCATCAGATTAACCGGGACATTTGAGCCATCAATGCGGACTGTCCTGGCGTAATTAGCCAGCGTTCCCACACTAACCAGAGTTACTTTTAATCGTTCCCTTAATTACATTACTAAAACACCCATTAAAAAGGTTATGGCTCACATTTTTCAGCTCCATTTGAAACCGTATCTCGGTGCAGTAAGAACGGTAATGATCTCCCGAGATTGTACAAAAGTCGGAATGTAACAAGAGATTTTAACCAATTGTTAATAAACGTGATGTATTGATGACATTAAGGCGACTTTTAAAAAGATTTTATCAACAGGTTTATAAAAATATTGTAAAAGGATACGGGAATAACATGCTTTCAAGTATACCTACCTACCTTCCGTTTACTGTCATAAATATGCATTATCATTTTTAAAAACGTATGCTTTGAAATTGTTTTCATTTTGTGAATAACAGCTGACTAATATATATAATACTTACATAAATTAAATTTTATTACTTTCTAAAGACTGACTGACTGAAAAGAAGCTATGTGATTTTAATTTACATTTACTAAGTAATCATTTTCAGAGTTCAGAACTTTAGTAATCGAAAGTCAGTCAATAGTTTTGTTATAAAATTATTTTCGATAAACATAAAGAGCGAAAATTTCTATAGACGGCGTCAAAGCGAAATTAAATTCGACCACAAAGGGCATCCTTTTTGGCTATTAAAAGTCATCTGTCAAAAAAACTGCCAAAGCCGTCTCTGTATTAACTCATTACTTCCAAAGTTGTCACCAAAAACTCGCCCAGAGACGTTCCTACGTCATTCCTCGCATACCCTCTTGCGCTCGCGCACCAAAAAACCTAATAAAGCAACAAAATTCTCATTTCTTCCAATCGACAATCTCGCCACATCATCAATGCATTCTCTACTAATAAATCTTTGATTAGCCCAAAACATTCTTCCCTCAGTGATTTACATTCCGAACAACTACCGTAGATTTTAGATATAATCAGTTTTTAATACTAAATCGAACACGTTTAAGCCCGTTAATACACATGGTGTAGTTTATAAATCATATTAATATGTATTTCTTTTTCCTGATGATTTTTCATATCTAAAACGATGTAATTAATTGATGTTTAGCCTCGTTAGAGTAGGATGGCCAAGCGTTCAGTCGCTGTGGGAATGCTCGGATCATTAACATCAATTATGCTATTAACAACTTTATATTTTGATATGACTGACTTATGATGGCGTTTAGATGATTCACTGTCACAGGTGAAATTATGTTTGAGATTCGAATGGTCGGTTAATTTAGCGAGATTAATGGAGTCGATTACAACGCTACTTTTATTATGTGTAATTATTTATTTACTATATCGCTATAGGTTAACGAAATGCAACGAGCTCGTGTTAATATGTATTTACAAATTCAAGTTTTGATCGAAAAGGATATTGCCATAAAATTTATAAATATTGACAGCATAATGATTACGTATATAGGTTGCGAATAATATGTAAAACGAATAAAAATTTTACCTCACTCCAGCATTGATCATCATCAATCAGCCCATATACGTTCCCACTGCTGGGGCTCGGGCCTATTGTAAACTTGTGCGATCAGGTCTTATACAGCAGGCAGGATTATACTGCACTATTTGTATCATGTTTTTCCCAATCCATGGCTAACCTATCTAAGTTCAAACATAACTTGAAACTACTACAGTGTCACCGAAGCGTGGGACTGGCCATCACTTCTGTGTGAACTATCTATTACCATTTATTTAATTTTTATTAACCACCATTTGAATATTAATGTTGACCTTTGCCTTCTTGGCCATAAAGTCGGGTTTTCCTTGACAGATCTCGCTGTTTTATAGTGGCGGTGATACAAATAGAGCTTTATGGTGGAATAAATCTATCACTGAACAAGCTTTCAGTAGGTGGATGTATAATATCAATATGCATATCGATTTTGCGTATTTGGTAGTATGATGAAGTAGCGCTAACTATTTTAATGCCAATAAAACTTGCGAAAGGAATTGAAGGTATAAAACTGGAGTAAACACACAGGTGATTTATCTTGAACCGCTTTATTTAATAAACATGCCATGACATGGATGACATCATGCCTGGATAACGAAAATTGGTCTAAGTACGACAGGTTTCTGTCCACCATATCACAAGAAATCAAATTTATTACGTCACTTGTAACATAGCTAATTGAAATATAAATTAATCCCCCATAGTACTAGAACGTCGTTTCAAATTAAGTGCATACAATTTATTTGCTTTTCAATAAAGAAGTTACTACTATTGACTGACTACCTAATTAAACATTGTTTTTGTTTATACATAAGTACATACATAAAATCACGCCTTTTTTCCAGAGGGATAGGCAGAGATTACTTCTTGCCATGTGCTACGGTCCTGGCAGGTTTCTGTTTAATATTATAATTTTAATGTTTTAACAACTAAGTATCCTGCCTTTTAATGGTTGCCGATTTCTAGGTATCCTGAACTACTTGCATAAATTTTTATTTGCAAGAACATAAATATCACAAGTTATAACACTATTTTAAAGCCAAATAGTAAATCCAATTTTACTAAACCATTGTAAATATGCATTTAATTAGTTAAATTAACGTTTTAAAAACGATCGGACTAGTAATTCAAGTTTGTTGACGGAAACTAGATAGCCATCACGGTAAAAAAGTCACATTAAAATTGATCAAAAAAACTTACGGCGCTTACCACTTAGTAGCTAGCGCCATCCGCTATTTTAATAAATTAAAAAATAATTATAGATAGGTACTTTAAATTCTAGTGTTATTAATATCTTTGTTTGTTCAAGCTTTTAGTTATGGCCAATTTTTAATAATGGAATTCTGACCCCAATTTAATACAAAACTTATTTCATACTCGCAAATCTATCAAAATTAAAATCAAACATTGATTAGACTTCATAAAAACACAACTATAAACTTCACTTTGTCTCGCAGACAAACTTGTCTTGCTGTGAAAGCATATCATATGTTTGATACTATGTATGTATATAATACTACAGCCTCATCCTATAAGTAGTTAGCTTACGGGATCCCTTATCCGTGCCGTATCAATTTGCGACATTGAAGCGTAGTTAGTCAAACACTTGTCGCAGACAATTGAACATCACAATACGCGCAGCGTTAATCTCCCAACACATTTCCCCTAACGAATCGTGAGGCCAAACAAAACAAAACACGATCAACACCGCATTGGCAACAAAACCCCGGGAAGTATTGAAACAAATGTGCGTTTAACTGCTTTGCATAAACCGAAAGCATTCAGAGCCTTCCTGCTTACATAAGTATTCAAAGGCTGTCTTTTCAGTTGTCCGTCTGTCCGTCCACAATGAGGCCTACAAAACAAGCGATTTTCCCATATGGGAGCACAATGCCGCTTTGTGCATGCTCGTTCCTACAATGTTGGCTCCTTTCTGCATTGTCTTAGCCTGCCTTGTAATGAGAGTCACGTATAATCCGAAGATTGAGTCCTAATGAGCAGATTATAATTGCTGGGCTTGAAGAATTGTTGTCGAAGGGACAATGGGTAAGGTCACTAGCACGTAAGGACAAGTTTTTGCTGAATTTGTTAAAGTTCATTTACTTTCGAGTCCAATTATGCGATCTTCACTTAGCGATATCGTTTTTCTACAACTTAAGAACAATAGCTGGCAAAGTATCTTAAAATAATGCGTATTGACAGGAATCTAAGAAAATATTAGAGATTAAATTGAAAATATTTAATGATACCTGTGTAGATGTGTTGCATACGCCATGATCACGGGTGAACTATATATCGGGAGCTCATTTAAACAACAACATGGTAAATATCCCGGACAGTTTCAGTTTTCTCATGTGTGTAACCATGACAGTTCAATATTATATATTGATACCTCAATGTTTCTAAAACTTTCAATATTGATTTTGGTGAATTAGTTGCTTGTGTTCAAACAACACAAGTAGCAATTAAAGTTACAACAACGCGAATGATATCATACAGAAGCTTCAGAACACCTGTTAATGTGTAACAAAACAGTGCTAAAACATATTGACCTTTACCCTCGTATTAACACTTGGCGGCAAAATATGCAAATACTCTTACGCTAATAAATCACACTACTTTCGACAACCTACTCTCACATTATCCAATATTCCGATATAAGTAAAAAGCGCTACACATTCCCCAACATTGAATAAACCGGTTTCGATCCCAATCGGCCCGAAATATCGTGCTAAGACACATCCATTCTCATATTAATTAGCCAATAAGAGATTTATTAATTACACATAAAATATTCTCATAGATATTCCGTGACCGTTACATTAGAGTCGACCTGAAAAATTATTTATTAAAACAGGTACCTCTCAATCTAAATCGCGCAATAAAATTGTTTTACCATTTTATTACCTCGCTAGTTCGAAAAACACGTATGAAGTTATAACAGTTACATTTCGTGCGTTTTATCTCAGAAATATAAACTTGTAATATAAACGATTTGCATTACTGAAGGCGGTGAGCCAAAGAGTTTAAATTATGCAACGATTCCAAGCCGTGAGAATTTCGCAAATATTTGCAAGCCTTTTTTGTTTAAACGCAGATTTAATGATTCAGGACGACAATGCGGCTTCGCGGTCGACAAAAGAATGAGCCGAGCGGGGAATAGACAAGGAGGTGAGCTTTTGTCTTGAACCATAGACAAAAGCTCTTTCATTGGCGGGACAATGAAGGTTGTCTTTGCCTCATTTATCATACCAAGCAGGTCATTTTACTTTCATCCAATAATTAGGACGCGCAACGATCCAAGTATACACTGGATTTAATAACAGAATTGCTGAGCTATTTTTACGTTTAAGATAAAAATCTGAGACATTAAAATATATTCATCTTTATGACAGTCAGCTGTTAACATTCCGAAGTAAATTCCTCGCTATCCCATTTGTCATCGTAGGGAAAAAATATCGTTAATTATAAATATGATCAGGTTTCATAGCTAATGCGGTGGTGGTAATTAGTAGATCGAGATGTGGTGACGATAACGCATTCTTCAAACTTCAAAATGGTGTTTTTTTTTTCGAGAACAATGTCAGTGGCCGTTTAGTTTCTTCACTTGATACTCTCGTTTTGGATTGGTACCGGTTATTTCTGGCTCCCATATCTCTTACAAATTACGAGCTAGTATCCGAGACATTAGTGAGATAATAATTCCCGGAATCAAGTTACTTAGTACAAGGTGGGAAGAGACAAACCTCGGAGTTGTTTTTTTAATTGTTAATTAGAGCCTCTGCGTTCTGTTCTCACTGCTCAAATGCGTTTTGTTATTACATTTTGAAATGCTTAGGGTTTTTTTATATCAGCGTTTTGTTATTCAAATAATGAGACGGGTCATTTGATCCGAGGCTTTTATGCCTTCGGCCGGGAGCCTGAGAATTTAGAAGATATTACGAAATTCGGTTTGAACATTTTCGTGATTACATTATGTATCATTGTAAGTAAATTACTCAGTGAAAACCGTTTGGGCATGGTATTCTCACGATTCGGTGATTGATGCATTCTGATTGGTCTATTTTCTGAACTCATTAGTAGGTTAATTATTTTATTTGTCTGCTCTGCTTTGTTTGAAGACATATATTAGCCAATCAGAGACCATCAATGGTTGAGTTGTAATTCTTCGATTCGTGCTCAATTAATGATGTTAAATGGAAAGATTTTGGCTTCCTTATTTTAAACTAATGTAGTTAATATATTGAGCGGTCACATAACTGTGAGATCTTCTTGCACAAGTTATATTATTGATTGTAATCATTTGGTAAACGGCATTTATATCGCTCTCATGATAATTCAAATGGATACTTTTAATTATTTATCTTGGATCGTTGGTTCTTAAAATTAATTTACATGATTCATATTTTAATTTTGTTTAACAAATTTTGTCGTGTCATAATAGTGATATATGTCGATAGATTTCAATTAATATTTACACGGATGTTGGTTTTTAGTTATACATGTTTTGGTTATTTTATATTCAGTGGCTATTGTAAATAGTCGACGCCATCAATCACTACTATTGATTATAGATATTTAATGCGTAAGGTTGACAGTGTTTAAAATAAAACAATAAATTATGATTCCTAAATATCACATATTTTAATATCTTAAGTCGATCAATAGGACCCATGTAAAGTCTTCAAATTACCTAAATATTCACTAGAATATGCCAATCTAATCCTGCGTACTAATATTAGTACTCTGGATAATTTAAACTAATCAGAGTTTTATTTATCCGGCGTATTAAGTTTCTAACTAAATTATCAAGAGTAACCTCCAAATGTGTCACATTATCAGCTGATTTGACTTGCCAAACGGACTCAAACATCTAACCAAGACCGTCACAATAATAAACCCCCACACATTCTCCGTCAAAGTTCAAACTAGCCAAAACAAATGAGTAATGAACAAAAACAACAAGCACTCGTACTCACACGAGGGTTGCGGCCCAAACGAGGCCGGTACGGGGCCAGAACTGGCTGAGCCAAGTGGCCTGCCGCAAATGCACGCACGACAATCGGAATAATTTTAATTAGAGAAAAATTGCCGCTGTGAAATGTACAAGGGTAGCGTTGGAAAAAACGGCCTTGTGACTTTGCGATGGCGACTTTTTGTGTCAAGTTGAAATGGGCAAAAGAAAAGCATATTTAAAGCTTTTTTTATGACCAATAGGAAAATATATTAAATATTTATTTGATGATATTGATTTAACAATTAATATATTTAATTGAAACAATACCTACCCACCCATGATATCAATTTAAATACGAATAATCACATTTCGTATTTTAAGTGTGGCATTCGGAATGTACAGTTGATAAATTTCATATCTTTCGTGTGTTATAGACACACATATGTTTAATTTTTTTAAATCAAAATTGTTACACCTATCGTAGTTTACCATCAAGCTCACAATTACCCTTCCCATTTCGAGGTAGTGGAATAAAATACAAAAAAAAACCTCGCAATAAATTTAATTGACTCCACAAAAAATGCTGACCATACAAAAAACTCATCCGAACAATACTCGAGGAACCCTTTCCGCAAACAATTAGCGCGCAAGTGCACTCCGAACAACGGCAATACAGAACCGCTCAGCTCGTACCGCTCCGCTCGCTTCGCTCAGCTCCGCTCAACAGCTTCCGACTGGCTGACAGCGCCTTTGCCGTCGCCGCCCGCGGAGTCAACAACGCGTGCCTTTTGTTCCGCGATTGTGGAACGCGCCTTTTTCGAAATCCGAATTCCGTGGACAGGTTGTCTGTGTGGAGAAAATTTAAAGTTTAATCGTAAGTAGTTTGTTTTTTTTTCGTTTGTCACTGGCTGGTTGGGCGTTTTGAACTTGGGGTATCAACTGGCCTTGTTCATTTTAGCTTTCAGCCGTCTTTGTTTTTTAATTAACTTTTCAACCTTCTTAGGGCTGATTTCAATAGTCGACTTAACATTAACAGTCCGTCCATGATAATATATCATCTAATTACAGTATATATAAGCTTTCGTATAGTCATAAGTCACCATTAACATGTCGCCTCAAGAAAAAATACGCATAATAATCTGGTGAAAATTGGAAAACTAATAAGTTTGGTGAATGACTGCGCGAAAAGCAAACTCGTCACATATAAGTCAAGTTTCGCTGCGTCAGGCCCGAAACGAGGTCTGAGGAGATATCTCACGGAAAATTATAAACAAAAAAAAAGCACCAGCCAGCGTTCGCTTTCACGCGTTATCTAGCCAAGTTCCTTCCGTCACATTAGCCGAGTTCGCGCATATTGTGCGTGTGCGATAAACGACGTGTCGGAAAAAACGAGATAACCATAGACAAATCGAGGCGCGATGACGCAGCGACGCACTAATGACGCAAAAATGCCGCTATCTCCGCCACGTGAATTTAAAAAGTGGGGGACTTTGTGTCACCCCCCAGAGTGGGGCTTTGTACGTTTGATCGTTTTGTTCGGTTTTTCTCACCGAGGGTCTGTTTAATTGGGATTGATAGTTTACGGGTTCGAGCCGACAATCGAGTGAGGGTGGTTAAAAAAATGTTTGTTGAGTGCCGCCACTATTAGTTAGCGATTGGATGTGTGCTTTTCATTAGGGTAGCGATTTATTTGTTGAATTTGTGTGTTAGTTTTATCTAGTTCAGATGATTCAAATATTTTTAGATGGTACATATTTTGAATTTAGATATATTTTTCCGGAATATTCTGACAAGTATAATCAAATAAAAGCTAAAAACATCAGTAATTGTCTACTTTACCTTTATGCACAATGTTGAACGTTTTCATAATTAAACACACACAGAACTAAAGTCTTCTTAAACTTTAAAAAGTTTGTTATATACATACAAATGCAAACCCTACAATTCACCGCCAGTTATCATTAAAACGTCAAACTTTTAAAACTTATAAAGCCCCAACTGGCCGCAGTATGTTCTAAAAATGCACAACAGAACCGATGAACACGCCGATAAAGTTATTATGACGTAGATCGGCATCGCCCAGCGCCCTAACACTCATTCAGCCTTATCAGCACATCTAATATGCCAAACAACACGCAATAACGAAAATCCCCGCAACCACACAGAGAAATAAGCTTCCACGTAATCCGACGGTTTCATAATCACATCCCCTTTCCCCCTCACACCCATATAACCCCGTTTAAGTTAAAAAGGGACGGATCGAGTTGTGTTTATTAATACAGGGTTGTCATCAAGCGTATTAGCCGATCCTATTAAATAGACGCCCCCAATGGAGGCAAAAGCCAACAGAAGGTACGTCTTTGTTTAACCAGATAAAATCTCTTTGACAATTTGTGCTTATTCAAATAGGCCGCCCCTTGCGTTACGGCGAATCATAAAGAGACGGTACTTTGTCTAATTAGCAACAGTAAGTTTGTTCAAGACGGTCGCGTATACTTCGATGAACTCGGGACGGGACCTTTTGAGGGCACAATAGTGATTTACATGATGATACGTCTAAATACAACTTGATTCACTGTTACGGACTGATTAACACATTTTGATTCAGGCTATTACAGTGTAGGGGTCATGATTAAATGAATGAATAAAATTAATCAATTCCATTGTAGCACCTTTTATCTTTGTTCAATAAATATAGTTAATATTCCACCGCTTTTATAAAGTAATTATCTTTGTCATGGAGATAAAGAGATTTTGCGAATACAATTTGCGCAGTATTTCATTTTAAACCACTCTACAAATTATGAAAATTATTATAAAAGGTACATTGTAACTCTCAATCGAAATCATTGAAACGTATCGAAATAATTAATTTAGTATTTCGTTAATGATCATATTGCATTGTTCTCATTTTAATTAAATATGGACTCGTTTAGATTAAAATAAAAAAACAACAAACCGAAACCTCGTTATTATTTTGTTTGTGCGAACTCAAACGATTTGTTCGAAATTCAAAATTGGCACTCTCGCACCGACAAAAAAGAAATTCCAATTTATTTTTCCATTTGTGCCGGATAACAAACGGCCAGTATGATCCCGGAACGCAAATAGAAGTTAACCGTTTGGCGGCGAGAGCGGACAAACGAGACGATGGAATTAACAAAACAGATTACGGGTGTAGGCGCTCCTAACTTTACAGAAACAAGTGGGAATGTTCAAGTTGATACATGTTTTCATCACATTCAAATTCTTGATAGAACTAAGTAGTGATAATCGTATGCTGGAAGATTGTCAGCCATGAACTTAGCAGCTTAAAGACTAAGTCACATGTCTGGATATTAGAAAATACTTATATGATATTACGTCACTAACTTTCCTCCTTTTCATTAGTGCCTCTGGTTTGGCTATAATTCAACATAGTCTGGTATCAGATAATTGCAAAGGGTGCACTAATTGGCAAAAAAGAGCCTATAAAAACTACATTATCTTAAACTTCATGGTGTTTCTGTTTAAGTAGGTGCATCTTTATTTAAGTCTTTAAAATTTAAATATCATCAATATTATAGGTATTTCAGCCGTCCTGCCATATTTTTTTTAAATTGGCGATTAAAGCTTATATTTTACTGTTTCAGTAATCCTTTTGTCCTTTACTCTAAAAAGTCTGTCACAGCGTCCGAAGGCGGGTCCTCACGGGCGGGTCCTTTTCACCGATTCTTTCCATTTGTGGACTCGCGGGAGCGAAACGCGGTGGAGGGTTGATTGTCTATTTAAAAAGGATGGACATAATTATACCTACGAGCTTAATACGGGCCGAAACAACCCTTTCTGCTCGTACGTCTGTTTACTTTTCAGGCTCTGCTTTTTAGAATGGGAGGAATGCAATTTATAAGGTTATAGGTCCTTTGCGTTAGGTTAGTCTAACTGCTTTTTTAATTGGTATACAAAATTGATTTGATAATTCCCAGTATTTAAATTTTAATAATAAGTTATTTTATAAAATTTAAAATACCGTAGGTATATTTTCTTAAGTTAAATAATCCAGACTGAGTTATGAAGTTATGATTATCATTCATGTCGCCACGACTACGAGATTCGTAGCAACATCTCGAAGTAGTTACTACAGCGTTACTCCTCTCTAACAAACAGCCATTTGTAACGAAAAAATATTATTTAAACACGAGTTCTGTGCAAATATTTTGTTCCAACAAAACACCAAAGTTGCCTCTATTCGTTAATCAGCCAAATAGCTATGAAGTATGAACCCCGCGTATTCAAAGCGTTTGCCAAATTACTCCCCTTCGAATTCCATCTTTAAAATTGTTACTGATTGTCTGTTTACATTTCTCTGCTTGTTTTGAATTTAAAGATGCCCATAATACTTTGAGCCTTGCTGTTTGATTTTACGCCTTTTGACGAGTCTGTTTTGAGAAGTACAAGAGGGGTGGGGTAGGTCTGAGTGAGCTGGTGACTTTATTAGCATTCGGCACATAATCGTTCTGGAATCAAATCAAAGGAGTTCGAATTTCGAATTTTTGACGTTGATTGTGCCGTTAAGCCGCTTTGGAAATTAGGTGAGCCCGTTTGTTTGTCTTTCGGAGAAGCGATCGGCGCCATCTTGTTGGAATGAGTTCGATTCGCGATTTAACGGCAACTGATTAGCGGATTGCTGATTATGTTGACATAATAACCATCCTTTGCTCGCGCGCGCAAACATTGATCGAGCAATACGCTATTATCATTGAATGCCAAACGTTTATTTCGAATCTCAACCGATAATTACATAGTAGTTATTTATTGTTAATGATACAAGCTAAAAGGTATAATATATTTCGTTAAATGGCTCTCACATTAACGTTACATTTAACTATAAAGGTAAACCTCAAAAGCAAAAAACGGAACTCTTAAACGTCACTTTTTCTTAAAAGACATTTTGACTACAATTTTAGGTTTTGTAATTAATTTCCCCTGACCAAAATCCAACCTTCACATGATTCTAATTACCAACGATACAAATAGTAAACAAATACAAAAGTTAATCTTAAAAGTATTTACCCATCTCATTTTACTTCGGAAATAACATTTTAAAGATTAAAAAGATCCCCTATTGAGTGGAGAGAATGCGCTGACCACTTGCATAAATTATTGTGGAAAGTCTATCAAAGAGAGACCTCTTTTGTGCGTCCGATTCAGGGAAATTAATTTGGGATATATTTTCTCTCTTTGGCAACTTTTTTTCTCTCTCATCGGTATTGAGTCTTTGATGTCCCAGTTTTGAGATAATGACCTATTTGTCTTTGAATTTTTTGTCTGTCAGAGGACCGCTCTCGATACTTTGTCTCCTGTAAGCTTTTAGGGAAGATAATTAGATTTTTCTTTCTATTGAACGCGGGCGGTATTAATTCCATAATGATTTTTGGTATAGATAGATATATTTTTGCTTTATAGGTTAGCTGAAAACAATAATTACTGAGATGGGATCGCAGACATAGCTTTGTAGATAGTGTCTTATACACACAAATGTAATTATAATACACGAATTACAAATAAGGTTATAAAGAAATGAATGTTGTGTCTATGTTGAATTAATTTAGAGAATGCATCGCACCCTTACCTACCACTGTAGATATAATTTTTATGTATGTAAATGTGTTACGTATGTACCTATCTATGTTATAGAGGTATAACTACGGAACCGAATACATAATTAACTACAGAATAACTATGTATATAAAATCATTTGCTTTGTGATTTAGAAGATTATCTGTAATTTTTATTTAAGAGCTGTGGATTTTGAATAAACAAATAAATAAAATAAATAAATACTAAACAATTACCTTATATACATATCACGAAGTACCTAATTTGTTTTATACACCAGCTACATAGGAGATCACCTGTTAAGAATACACGAATGTTTGTCGAATTTGTAGTGAATTGTATTCTTATTGTATCGGTCCGTGTATTCTATAGGGCGGGCGCGTTTTGTATTTGGCCACTGGTTCGGAATCTCTCTGCCCATTTTGCGGATATTCCGATATAGGTAGAGTCAGTAGAAAACTATTAATGTTTATTTTGAGCCGTTTAATTTTTAATTAAGATGATGATGTATTCAAAATTGCATTAGAAAGCATACATACAATTTAATTCGTGTTTATTATTGATGGATAAGTACTCCAGTCTCAGTATTTTACTTCCAGTAAGTACCTAATAGCAAAGTTTTAGACTGTCATGGTTACACACATTAGAAAACTGAAAACATGTGGGATATTTACGTTGTTTTGTCTTAATGAGCTCCTGATATTTCGGCACTGTTGCAAACGCCATGATCACGGGTAAGCATGGTAAATATCCCGGACATATTCAGTTTTCTAAAGCAAAGTATTGTTAACAAATATAAGCTTTTCATGTTATTCTTATACTTGTACTAGATAGTTTTATAATCTGTCTAAATCATCATTGTGACTATGACCAAGGACATATTTAGTACTCTTCTTAACTGTATGATAGGTAATGCTTAATACATACTATTAATTAAACTTCAACTATTCCACATTATTTTGCTGGCGCTCCAACTACTTTGCAGGGAAGCAATATTGACAAGTGGTCGTTCAGTTGGCATTGGTCTGTACGCGAGGATCATTTTGCTACAGACAGACACACACATATACGTATATTTGATATGCCTATAGAAAAGGATGAACACTGAAGTTATTGACTGAGAAGACCAGCATACTAGATGAATCTAATAATAAAATGGTTTGATATCGTAGATTTGTTTGTAGTAACTAATTAGGTATCACTATTACCTACATACGTTTTTACATCAAAACACATAAGTACTTTATTTAATTCAATAATCATACATGCGGGCTTTTTATGCTTAGACGAATATGTGTACTGTAGATCTACTGAATAGATAAATCTAAAGAAACTTTGAATTTTAAATTCTAGCCAAATGTTCCTAGTACCTAGCTGAATATCTAAAGTAAACAAATAGTACCTAAGTACTACAGATAGATCGGGTTCACTTAAAGATAATAACAGTCTGCGTTCTTATTTATGGCTAATTCCGAAGTCGGCATGAGCAAATACGCACATTGTTTATAACGAAGTATTAATGATACACAATAGGCGAAAACTATCATCCCGCGAAGCAACCACGCCAGGAATCACCATTGAAATGGTGCTCAATGAACCCCTTCAATAATAAACCTAAACGCCATAAAAATTGGGACCAAATTGCATCACGCACGGTTACATCAAAGCCGGCCAACTCAGGATGTGAGATTGAAATTCCTGATCTGACTAGCAATAAACTTACTCCAACTTAAAAGAGATTTCAAAATAACTAATAAAGAAAGCGAAGATGTTATTAAAATCGCCGGCAACGGAAGAGGGGGGGTTTTTTAAAATGACAACCGCCATTTTGTACTTCCACGACGTAAGATGGCCGACAAATCTGGGACTTTATTGAG
Source organism: Maruca vitrata (assembly GCA_039566165.1). Taxonomy (NCBI): domain Eukaryota; kingdom Metazoa; phylum Arthropoda; class Insecta; order Lepidoptera; family Crambidae; genus Maruca; species Maruca vitrata. The sequence goes on from CM076930.1 coordinate 7,043,314, forward strand.
TTTTAAATTCGCGGGACGCGCGATAAAGACGCGGTATGCATAAAAGATGGCGGGTGATTGTTTTTTTTTTGTTTGCAATAAACAGTAACGGTGTTTCTTATTATCGGGAGCATGTTGTACAAAAAATTCGTTCCCTGCATACAATCGTTTTGAATAAGCATTATCGTGCACTCAAGGGAACATTACGTGTCTACAGTGTTTGTTACCAAGTTGAGAATTTCTTACAATTGTGGAAACCAGTCTTCCTATTTATTGTATTCCAAACGGTTTTGAATTTGATTCTTTTTGAATATTTATTTAGTAGATAGCCTCACTAACATTTTCATTGTGTGGATAAATTTTATAAAGACGTGGCGATAACTAGTACGTACGTACCTATATAATAAATGAATAAACAATAAATAAGTACCTGGGACATTTTCACACACGGTCATCTGACCCCAAGCTATGCAGAGATTGTAATATGGGAGTCAGAGACTGATATATATACATATATATTTATAAATACATATATTTTTAATAGTGATCGTTACTCCATAAGTCCAAGGTTTTGTTCTATGCTACCATTATCTATCATAAAGGCACGTTACTCCAATAAATTATTACTTCGAACTTACAAAGTCGCGATGAAATCATAAAGCGATCAAACAAAGGAGCAATAAACCTATCAACGTTTCATATTAATAGCACTTCATAACCTCCAAAAGAATTATTATAAGTCAATCAACATGGTGCGGATAGCCACGTGCCAGTATTTACAAAGATATTAACCTTTACCCGTCCACAATAAACGGGAGATATAAATATTTACGCCTTAACAATCCCACCTCGCCGGAATACCGAAAACTCAATAGATTTTTTTAGTTCGTATAAAATGTACATACGCCACTCGGCTATAAGATAAACACAAGTCTAACAGTCTTTGTGGTGTACTGATGGATGGTACAGTCGGGCTGAGAAAGGACTTAACATAGAGCGATGTTCTCGATTTAAGATTGTGCCGTTTGTACAAAAAAACATCGAAAAATCAAAGTCCGACGTACTGGTTAAAGGTTGACTCAAAACAAATAGGTACTTTATTTTGGTACTAAACTTTGAATAGTTTAAGAAAACTTATCATTTTACATTTAGTCCAGTCTCTGTAGCAGGTCTTAATGCGTTGTAATAATGGTCTTAATCAAGACTTTTATTTTATAACATTTGTGATTCTGCATTCATTTACTTTGACTTACTTTTTCTTCTAATACTAACATTTAGTTCATCATGAACTTTTTCGAACGCAACTGTACCATCACAACAAATGTAAGGAGATTGGAGCACTTAATAAAATAACAAACAGAGATAGCTGTTCTGTGTCAGAACAGATCCGAATACTTCTGACTAAACAGTGCGGCTTTGTCTAGCCGACACAGCCCGTTTTAACCGGGAACATTCTATCACACGGCCTGTGGTTTTTGTACTGATTTCTGGATCAAATGGACGTTGCGCTAAACACTAGTTAAACTAGATATTTTGATAAGAGGCAAAGACAAAATGCTGACAGTCAAATATTAATGTATCTGATGGAAATTTTTCGTAACTTTTTTCACGCCTTCTTCTATCGTAACTTTTTTTAAATTTTAAATTCTTTCACGCCATTCAACTCAAGTTAATTTTCAATTTGTATAATTGATGTTACATAGTTATGAATGGAAAACTTGTTGATTGAAACATTTTGTTTTCGGAATACATCGCTGTGTTATATTTCTTCTCTAATATCGATCAAAATACTTTAGCTTTTTTTTAAAATTATAAATAGCGAACACTTTAAAATCGAACGAAAGGTTTTAAAAGTAAAAGCACAAGTTTTAATGGCGTCCGATTTATCAAGAACACCCCGCCATTACAAAGTCGATACAATGATCGATCAGAGGCGTGCATCGACAGTCGTCACTCGTCGACACGTCGTGAACACTCCGCTTTAACTGTTTGTTTCGAAAAATCAAGCATAGCGCCGACTGATGGGCTGGACTTAGTTTTTATTTGGATTACTAAGAACGCTTTTAACACTGGTACTTGTAGGTTACGCTTTGTTAGAAAGTCACTGTAAAGTGATCTTCTTAAATTGTAGTATCCTTAGATTGAAGAGGCAGAGCACTAGCATGAAAAATCTGAATAAATTGAGAAATTAGATTACTTGAGACCACTAAAGATAAAAAAGAATGATTTTTTATAGAATCAGTAGTATGAATAAATAAAAGTTACTTGTAGCACTTATTTCCCCTACTAACAAAGCGCTTCCAATCGATTGAAGCAAGTCTTATTAATAGGTACTCTACCACTACTTGATAAACAACAAAACAGACTATTTCACACAAAACCTTCAAAGAGATAGCACTTCTTAACGCATTCGCTGCCGTTTGATCCAACTCGCGAACTGTGGGGCTACCATGAGTTTAAAACTTACGCGCTCGATATCGCCTACGTAAATATGTCTATGAAAAACATGTACAGCGCCGGCTGGTGGTTACGCGAAGAACTACAATCGGCCATATGAAAAAAACAACTCGATAGGTTTTTAACGTACGTAAGTTTACGATAGCCAACTCATGGTAGGCCCTCTGGCCGCGGCACAAAGGCTGGAGCGTCGTGAAGGCACCGCTGCGTCCTCGTTACGTGATGCCAGTTTCCTTTGCCTCTGCTACTTTCGACTGAGGAAGTTAGGGGAGACAGTTCTTTGTAAGGGGTGTGGACCACGAATGTCGCTTCATTGATTCCACATTTGCAGTGAAACGGTTAACTTCAATTTGCAAGGAATTGCGGTTTAATAAAAAAATATTAAAATTTTGTGAAAATCTATTTGCTTGCTTATTGTTTTATTGGGAATACCGTTGACTTTTTTTATGTCAAAACATAATTTATTATCATTATCTTAACCATGTGTAATTCTTAACACATAGCTATAGGCAACTATCAAAATAGGTGAGGTTAAAAACACACTTTGATATTGAGATTACATAAAATAATAACATAGTTTGCCATCAAAATTATAAACAAATCTCCAATTCCATATAAAGCCTCTTTGGCTCCAGGCAATTTTCCGTTTTCAGGTCTAATTCCATTTTCTGCCAGTCAAGGTAACAACCCTAGGACTATATGGCTTGTTACCCGTCTTCGCTTGGCCTCGGCCGCTTGTTACCGCATCCACCCGGTTAGCTCGAGTCTCCTCCAATTATTTCTAGCTCAAACCGGTTGGAACCGGAATATAACTTTTAATTTAGCGGATTTCGAGCGAGGCTAATTTAAGATGTTGCAAACTCAGTTTCGGTTTGTCTTTTGAGAATGTATCGTGAAATGTAGTATTTAAAAAAAATAAGGTACATTAGGTCGTTTAGGTATTAGGTATTATGAGCAATGGAAGGTTATCAAGAACAAATTTAGGGAAATAATCATATATACGGCCAACGGCCTGAAAAACGCTACTTTTTAACCCTCTGCGCTATAAAAGCTAGTTAAATATTCTGATATCATCATCTAGTCGACTTCTTCGTACATCCACCATTTTAACAAGTAACAAATAATTAAACTAGACAGTAATCCGACGCCAGAGACTAGAAGTAACAAGCAAGGAAAGAGGATTGGCGTAAGAAAGCTTACGTCACAAGATTTGATCAAGATTTCATATCAAAAACAATCGTAGTGCAAAAGAAACACTACATTTTCATCCTACCCTCGTTTCCCCGCGAGATTAGGGCGGGCGTCCATTAGCGACAAAAGACAGGTGTGGTGAGTGTGCGCTAAGCCTTATTAATCTTTTCTCTCGACCGCTTGGCACTTATGCGGTCTCCCATTGATGTGCACAAAGCTTTAATGTCAAGGAAAAGGTTTTGCGGCGAAAGCGACCTTTAATAAAATATGGCGTTATTTTTAGTTTACACGCGTATTGGGCGTTTTGTTTAGATATTGATCAATGTTTACCGATGCCAATGTGTACTCACAAAAGTGGGTAGTAATGTAATATATAAACTATGTATGATATTATGTGAGTTATGCTTGGATGTATCATAGTAACGGTGAAGGAAAAAATCGTGCGAAACCTGCGAAGAAATTCGAAGGTTGTGTGTGTAGTCGACCAACCCGCACTTGGCCACTGTGGTTGTCTAAGGCCTTATCGCCCTAGTGTAAGGCGGGCCCGTGCTCCAGCAATGGGGACGTATATGGGCTGATGATGATGATGATGTATTATATTACGTCCGCATGGTTTGATAACGCATTAATAATGCCCTGTACTTAGATGTTTTCTTGTAAGTTGAATCCCTAATCAATTTACATGGTTTGTTATTTACATTTTAATTACAAGTACTTAGTTAATGGATGTAAGAAGTGTACCTCAGATTGAATAGAGATACAAGAATATTTTAAAATAGACTCGCGAGAAAAAATAGCGGACGGCACTAAAAATAGATTTCCTCTCCCTATTAATTAACTAGGATCCCACGCATTAGGCAGATACTTGTTCAATGCGTATTTACGGTTAAAATGATCATTGTTCATTAGACACAGTTGAGGTATTTTGGCTAAAAATATACTACAAATAAACAGGTGTGCAAATTTAGACGGTCCGCGTCATAGTACAAATTGGTGAAGTAGTCATAATGACTTAAATAGATGCACCAAACTAGCTCATTAGATATTCTTGATTTTTTGTCCTAAATTCCGGGCTACGGCGGCAAATTGACTTAAGATAAGCCTAAATAGGAGATAATTATTGTAATATGGGTACTCGTTATCTATCTACATTACTAAACACAAATTGCCTTCATAAATTAACTTCATTAATACCCGATTCCATGTTATTTATTTGCTTGAAACTTTGTAGTATGGAAATCGAAGTCCTACCGTAAAAGTACGATAAATGCAATCAGTATGTTTTTTAATTGTTTTTGAAATGAAAGTCGCCATATTTATAGAATTATTGAAAGCTGAGGATTAATTTCCATAAATTAAATATGAAAAAAAATCTCTATTTTTCCAGAATGAGTTAAAAAATAGATGAAGTATAATTGGTTCATTATGGGACGTATCTTGCACTTTTCAAATGATCAGGAGTCAAAATACTTATCCCATAGTTACTATGATCGGGTTCCCCAGATACGACCTTGTTACAATTTTACTGTGCATCTGCCATTCGAAATGAACACACGAAATTGAAGATATTTAAAATATGCATAAACACAGAAATTTATTGCGTTTAATTCTGAAGAACAAGATAACATTTTCTGTACCTATTTAAACTTATCAGAGGTTGAGTTTACGATTGAAGTCGCCCCCTCTTGTTTTGGGCCCCTTAATTAATAAAATGAATAGTCTATTTTCATACAATTCGCTATTTTATCTCCCGGTTGGTTGAAAAATGAGGTAAATTGCAGAATTGAATGCGGAAGGAATAATGACGCCACTCCACAGACTCTATCGCCTACAAAAGGTCATCTTGGGAGCGAGAAAGATTTGCAAGGATACGTCTTGAATAGATATTGTTTTTTTTTGTTTCTATCATAATTAAGCTGTTAAACTCTGGCTATTACCAAACAGAATCAAAAATGTAAAGTATTCTATGATTTATAAATATTTTTTTGCTGTCACTCGTAATAATTCATTAGGTTTATGAAATACTTGAATTACTGCACTAAACAGATTCTTTACCGAAAAGGCAAAGTAAAATAAATTAAATTGCATTTTTGTGATATATTTCTTTCGATGAATGCCATTTAATCAAACAATTATAATAAAATATTTCGTCTCCATGTCAACAACATTTTAATATTTTTTTTGATCACTGAGAAATTATGAAGAATGATAAAAAGATAATTAGAATAAATGCCTCATTAATAATCATCTAACTAGCTTCCCATAACTTCAAGTTAAGATTCCACCATAAATATTGGTATATTGGGATTATAGCAAATATAGACAATAAACTTAATTTAAATTAGCAATTCATATGCATGTGTACTACTACACAACTTATGCATATTTATCGAGACTATTCCAAGTAAGGCCACAACATATGATATTAACATCTCATTAATGTGAGACATGACAAATTATCATAAGTTTCGCTTAAACATTCGGATTAAACTAACTCTAAAGTTGACTTTCTCGGTAAACCCTAACAATAATTTCTTCCATATTAATTAAGAGATGACATTTCTGGAATTATATTAATTCCACCCGTACGACCGTGGGAACTTGTTCAATGTATGTTTTCTAAAGTAACTTTAATAGTTAAGTACTGTACTTATACTAATGTTACGTTGAAAAGATTATGTATTCCGAACTTTACTAAGAATTTTTTTTAAACTTTTTCCCTTTTTACAATTAATGATTATTATTTGCATTAACGTGAATGAAACATATATATGTATATGATATTCGATATCAGAATACTTAATTTGTTGCTTCTGGATATAGAAAAATCATCACATTTTCGTCCATATATCTATATTAACTACACTTATAGGTGTAGAATAATTTCTAAAAAATTTACTGATAATATAGACTGCTGTTTGATTAAAATTACCTAAAGACATGTCCCTACAATTCTAACACTATTATTTCCGCTGGCTAGCGGAAAACAAAAATAAACACAAGAGGAGGCAAGGAATAAAAGAAAGGTGAAGTGGGAAGAGCATCCCGGAATAAACAGGAGCGTGAGGCAAGAAAGGGGGTTTGGGGGGTTGGCGGGCTGGCAGGTCGGGGTACCGGGGGGCCGGCAGGTCTCGGCGGGATCTGCCTCTTTGTTTATCGTCATGTTATTTTGATACTTGGCGGTACTTTTATTTGTCGGTCGAATGGTTGGGTAGGTATTTTGTGTTTCGTTTATTATCTGTTTTGTTTTTCACTTATTTTATCTGTCTTTCAAACGAATGGTTCTATCAAACTAACATTTAGCGCCCTAATTACATTAGAGCTCTAAGTTGCTTCTTGGAGCAATTTAAAACGAGTAATAGAATTATTAAGTATTTCAATTATTAAACTCCCTTGTGAAGTGTCAACTTGGTATTGTATAATAACCTCTGTTGTTATAAAAACCGCTGTTATAAACATCACATTACTGTTACGAGATACAAGAGGAAAATAAATAGCATAAGTAACCTATTCACAAATGATTTTGTTGGGCAAAACAAATGAAAATCATGTGACGTAATGTCAATGACAAAAATAGTTAAGAGCCTAATAGTTTTTTGTTGTCACCGCGTCAAGAAAACGTGTTTCGAATTGTATTCCGGATGTTCAAATCTCTTTGTTGTTATTTGTAAAACAATCTCGTATGCCAGATGCTAGTCTGTTGACATGAGCTTTAATTGTTGATTTATAGTTTACTATTCAGTGATTTCTGTTCAAAAACAGGATTTCGTGACACTCACTGATTTCGCTTATCACTCGTCATAATTAATAGAAATAAAGATATTGTAATAGTGGAGTAAAAATAACAAAAAAAATGTTCACAAATTAAACTTGTCACTTAACACTCAATGCTCAATTGTTTAAATTACCTTTCCACGCTTTTCCGAGAAAATGTATCTTACCACATAAATATAAAGAATTACCTCTAAAGTCATCCGATTTCTTTTTAAGTCCGGAAACCCAAAAGCAAGTCTAAGACAATAAGTGTGCTTTCATTTTTATGTATCGCTTTATAGCAATTACGATTACTGCACCAATTCTTACCATAGCGTACAAACCCAGCATATAAATGCGCATATTATTTAAGCAATAAGTGTGTAATAAAATTTTTGGTCTAATAAATATACATTATTATTATTATAGTCTAATAAGCCCCAGCGGTGGGCTCTCACCGCCACTCTCATTTCCAAATTAGTGGTGATCTTATCTACGGCCACGTGGCTACTGTGGTGTTGCGCACACGCGCGTACTACGAGGGGGGAATGAGTGGCTTTTGTTGAGCCACTTGGCTATTCGATTGTCTTTGCGACTTTGAAGTATCGAGAACCTATATTCGTTCTCTGTGGTAACTTTTTAATTGACTTTTCTTCCTTACTGACTACGATGATGGCTTGGAGTAGCCTTGTCATCATCAGCGTACTTGCGGGGGAACGGATGGCTCCTCCTATGTTTTTCCTCGAGTATTCCGACGTTTCGACTAGATTACAATACTAATGGTTGCCATAATTGTGTAACCCAGTAGAAATTTAATAAGTCTCTACTTATTAAGTTTCTACTGGGTTACACAATCAACAAGGTAGAATATACGTAATTATAATTACTAGTATTTTAATTTCCACTTCACCGGCTTACGGCTTGTATCCCATTGTTTATATGTAACCGATTATTGTTTTCTTTTTGCTATGGATCTGGTGAAAATATAGTAGGTATATGTTCAATAAACAACAAAGGATTTATAACGAGATTTAAACAAGAGCATATAAAGGCCTAGTCATTGCGGTGCAATATTTTATCGAATCACAACAACGGTTAGGGCGATTGCACACTCATTGCCAATATGGCGGCTGCTGATAGCATCTGATGTAAACTGTTGGTCATCGTGCATTACAAGTGCAGTCAAGTACGAAATGCAGCTTGCAAATCTGCAGTCACAATTATACTTACCATAGATACCTACTTAGTTTGACTTTGCGTTATGAGTCAAAACTTAAGTAACGGGGATAGATGCCCATGTCTACCGCCATGAGTCGCGGGTTCGATTCCCATCGAGACAAATATTTGAGTGATGATCATCGGTGTTTGTTGTGGGAGCATTTATATATTTGAGAATATTTGTCTTATTTAATTCGATAACTTTCGTAACGCAAGTGTTTAAGCAACTTGGCTCGGAAACAATGCATGTGCTGTTCTGTGATATCATCATAATTATTAATATCCAAATAGTTCAACGAGGAGGTCTAAATACTAATCGCACTCAAATGACTAAATAATATAAATTCAACCATTTTTTAGGCCATACTGACTAAATTGGTTTAAAGAAATTTATTTCTCATACAAACATACAGTTAATTTACAATGCTATATAAAATACAATTATTAGTTAATTACAAATTGGTATCTACAGGGAAGCATTTTCCATATCCATATCATTTAACATCATCAAATCACCCAAACATGTATGTTTGCACAAATGCACAAACAAAATTATGAATTGTATCGTCAATTAGCGACACTGATCAAAATCATGTCCCCCCACACGGAACCCTAAAAGCGTGAAACCCCCGCAGCGAACGCCGGGCGGCAAGCATTGTATAGCGACAGTTTTACAAACGAACTGACAGCCTAATTGGCTTTCGGTACAAGTGATTTCGTTTGGCAAATTTCAGAAATCGAATGTTGTCGATTTGTTTTGTATTTTGGGTTGTGTTTTTTTTAAATAAAAAGCTTTTATTATATGGCGTTTTGAGCTTAAAGCGGCCAGTGTTAGGTGCATGAAGGTTTATTGTTATTTTTTCTATAATAATGTTGGCTTGAAGCATATCCCAGAGATATGATCCTGACCTCAAAGTATTTTGCAAATAAACTGTAATATTTTATTTTCTCATGATTACTGATAAGGCTCTATCTATGTAATACTCGTACTCTGTACTTAACAGCTCTACAAGTTACTCTAATGTTCTGATCATTCTAAGCTTTTACATTCATTCCTGATCTTATAACGATATTTTTTAAATTATCTGTCATGTATTTGCTAAACTGATTTGACGCGGAATTACATAAATTTGATTAAAAGTACTATATTTAGACGAATAACATGTTAGAATGACCTATCTTCCAATCAGGTATGACTAAACCCGAGATTCTCAAAGCTTTTTATTCTGAACCTTCTAAACGATCTCGATAAATAAGTCCTTAATACCTGTGACTAATCGGAGTTCAAAGTAAATTAACCCATATTAGGTTGACCACAAAGGTCATAATCCTAGGTCGGGGCAGTTGCGCTCGCGCACAATAATGCGTCCCGATATTGCAACTCAGCGCTGATATAATTAATTCAAAGCATTATTGTGCAATCTGTTGTCGATATTAAAATGCATTTAAACTGGAACAGGGGTAGTGTGGAGTGGTATTAAGTAGGCGAATGTAAATATTTTTTATATTTTATGTATGTACTTATCATAATTTGCGATTTAGTAGTTAAATTTATTTTCTAAGTTGCACAAAGTTTTAGTCCATCAGCATTATTTATTAGGTATCTACACAAATTTTGTAATTACTTGATAAAAAGCCTATACATGAACAATATTAACAACATCTGACAAAAGGACAAAATAATAAAATTACACCTATACGAATCAGAAAATAAAAACTAAGATGTAGTAATTACGTGTTACAGTTTTTACTTAACATATACGTAAACATACAATGATGGCTTGGAGTAGCCTTGTCATCATAACCTAACTTCGCGCAAGGAAGTCTTGTGCGAACCCTTAAATATGATCCAGTCCAATAGTCTTAGCCCCAAAAAAATTGTGTTGCTGATGCTCCAAGCATTCCGTTTCCAGGGTTGTGCATTAACGATTCATTCTGATATGACATCGCGATGCGCCGGCATAATGCCCTCACAGCCCTGTCGCCCCTCAGACCGATTGTAATCCCTTTTTATACTGCATTATTCAAATTATCAACACTTTTGTATCACAGCGTACGCCGCTTGGGAACTGTTGAACTTCAACATACAAATCTAACCTTTAACATAATGTGCTAAGGTTCAAATTTAAACTGCATGTGCATGCGGTAGGAAGCCTTGTGAAAGCTTAATTCGTTGCAATCTATTACGGAGTGCAAAGAGTAACATCGGTTCTTTTTGAGATAAAGCATCGCTATTGATGTTGTTGTAATTACTTTGTCGTAGTTTCTCTCTTAACATATTAATGACCTTACTTATGTGTGCATCATTCCACTGCTGGGCTAAGTACTTACTCGTCCAAACCTGTCCACTGATATCTAAAGCTCTTATAATTTTATGACAAATTATTCCGATCGTTATAAAATACCTGTTAGTAAATAGTTGCAAATCACACCTCAACAAAATTTTGTTCAAAAGTACATTTCTTAAATTCCCAATTTGCCATGTTAAATGTATGCTTTTAACGACCACCACTTTTCATATTTTTAAAACGCCCTAATATTAAAAGTTGTCAGAACATTTCAGTGCTAGTGGAAACCGCAAAATGTTTTATTGGCCTCTCCATCATACGGCGGAGACACCTGGTAAAGTATTGGCTCACAATCGCCAGTAGGCGGCAACAAATGTCCATTACATAATGCATAATTCCAAATTACTCGAATCCCGAATCCATGACTAGAATAATCTATCTGGAAACGAGGACGCGTCCACGTTGACAGTAAATATTATGATTTCACCCGAGATCTGCATCTCTTACGTCAATGTGACGTCTGTTTCATTACGTTATTCCAGTGTATTTTCACCTAATCTCCACACTTTTTAATACACTTGTAGGTCTTAATCCCACCGCCAAAAGGCTAGAATCGCCTGTCGCATCGACAACGTCCTATTTTGATATCGGCGTCGGCTTTATAAATTATGTCATGGTATGTCCGGCCGTCATTTCTGATCTCTTTGTCCTTAATATATTCTCGGGCTTATTGTTTTTGATGTGCTCTTTAATCCGTGCTTTCATCTCAATCGTCAGAGTTTCTGGTAATAGCTTAATGAGGATTTATATTATTTTGATGTATTGTGCGGCTATTCGTCATTCGGACGAACAAGAGCGTAAGCCAAGGATGCCGCGACAGGTCCCGAGTTCCCGGTTTATTTATACCGCGCCGTGTTTATCGATCGACGCGCGCGCACGGATCACGCCCAACTATTCAATTGGCAAACCTTCCATTGTCGCCGTTTGATCACACCGCTCCATCATCTCTGTACCTAGCCCGCCACCTGCGCCCAACAACAATAAATCCCGCCACAGCTGGTCACCTCGATCAAAAATCACATTTTTATATCATCTCCAACATTAATAATGCTATCAAAACGCGGTCGAAATGCCAAAACGACGGTCGGCTGTAAAATATAAGCGCCAATTGCTAGGACATCTCCGCAGAGCTATTAAATAAAAGTCTTTTTACATTAGATAAATCGCGCACGTTATTCGGGAACATCTGTCCCTTGCCGATTACGCCCATACATTATGCTCAGTTTGTTGTTTTTAATAAAAAGTTTAATCCGTTCGGTTATGACGGCAATTTGTCAGGCCGATGGAAAAACTTGCCCGATTACCGGTGGCGCGGCGTGCTACCAGGGGTACCTATTACATGGATATATTTTTATTTCGTACGCGATTATGTCATGTTTATTTATGCATTCGCTTTTGTCTTCCATTAGTGCTCTTTCTTTTTCATCTCCAGCGCTCATGATTCACGTAAATGGCTCTCTGTCAGACGCGTCTGCGATTTTAAAATCTTTTCATATTTTGCATCAAACGATATCGTTTGCGCGGAAACTCGCGTCGTCGAGCACTTTTCATTTCGTCACCTTATAACGTCTTACTTGAACAACCATTAACAATTCAATGAGATCTTAATGAAGAGCCGATAAAATGTATATTGTGGTATTTGAAACGACTCATGAGCAATTAATCGGGAGGTCTTTTTTTGGGTATTCGCGTACTGCCGTAGAGATTTAGTGTGCGTCCGTCCCGTTGATTTGTGCGGGTATTTCGACATTCTCTTTGTCGCCAATGCGGCTTAAGTGTGCAATATTTTATGAGGGACAAATTTTGCGGCGAAAGATCTCTCGTTAAGACCGATTGTTGAAAGCGCCGTGAATTTTTGAGAGGTTTTTGTTGATTCTTTTGTTTCTAACTTACCCTTGACTACTTGTCCCTAAATGCGACTGTTGGCTTAATCACTTCTAGATCATTGGGGTTGTTGTAATGATGTAAAGTAGCAAAATTTTCAATCGTCTAAATTACTTTTACGTATACTGAAGCCTAGTCATCGGAAACGGCGATTTCTTTATACGCATTTCACTTTATGATTTACATTCGCCATTCGAGCAAACTGCCATGATTGCCCTGTGCAAACTTGCTTTGCTGGTTATAAAAATACATAGCGTATAGTATCTAACAAGAACTACCACCTCAACAGTCCTGTCATGCAAATGAGCTCATACACGGCCATTACTCGGACGAATAGGGGGATTTAAGTCAGGAAAAGCTGATCTCCAGTAATGTTAATGATGGACAAGCCAATGGCGATTGCTTAGGAAATGATCAGGTGTTTAATATATGGAGATCTCGGGTGTGTCCAATATGATAGCATGAAACTAAAAGACAATATTAAAACATACTTTACAAACACTTTCCAATTACTGTAAAAAAGTGTATGTCAAAAAAAAATTTCTATTCGTAAAATTTTGGTGGTTTTAAAATTTAATTTAAAATCACCAAATAATATTTAAAATAAAATTTAATATGGCTCTTAACACGATAAAGACAGTAGCAAATACCTATATAGCTTCTTACCCCCCGATGTTTCGACTGGGTTGGGTTACACTAATCATGGCGAGCGACCTCTAATGTTTTAACATCTAGACCCAAAATAAATATTATTGAATCTAACGGAACGTGGAAGTCTTACAAATAGCATTACATACTTAAATGTTTTTTGTACGCAAAATCCCCTAATGTGTAACAAAGTTATCGACCACCATCACTAACCTCCTCCTCTTCTTTCAGAACATCGGCAACGTGACAGCCGAGCTGGAGATCCAGCGGCTCCAGCAGGAACAGCTACGGAGGCAGGAGCTGGTCCGGCGCGGGCAGCACGGACTTTACCACGGACCTCCTCTTGGGCTGCTGCCACTCCTAGAGCAGATGAGGCCGCAGCAGCCTCAGCCACCACCTAATGTGAGTCTTAACATGACGCCAGAGAGCCCAAATTACCTTACTTACACAGTTTAGTAGACTTAAGACACCGCAGCAAGTCAATCTTCAAGTATCTATATCATCACACATAGCTAGAAGGTCCAAAGTAGGTAACCTTACCATCACTGCTTCTTCCAGTTAATGTACGAAAGAAAACACAGCAATCTAAAGTGAGTCTTAAAACAAAGTCAGAAAATGTAGAATACCTTGCATCCTTTGAAGAAAACGGATGATGCTTTATATCATGCGCCCTCTGATAGATCTTACTTAGGTCATATCATCAATGTTACCTACCTAGGGCAAACATTTAGCCTGGACCTCCATTCTAGGCTAAGTTTATGCCCCGACTTGAATCAATAATAGGTATACGGTTCGGAGAAAAAAAAATCAAATACTAGTATTTCCAGTATCACTATCGTTGATAAACATCTATCTTCAAACAAGATACGTTAAGATTGTGCAAGCATTCTACAAATACAGTTATTAAATCACCCAGTATTAAAATAGTGTGCTAATTCTGCTAATGCTTTCGACTAAATATTCACAACATAATTTCTGATGCGCAACTACAACTTGCTCTAATATAATCGTTAGTAGTAATATAACGGTTAGGTAACGGCTATTATACATCATCTAACATCTGCTCATCTGTTCTTACTTCTCGTGAACCTAATTATGCAACCAAAGATGCACTAATAGCCGTGAACGGGTACGGTGTGAAAAGCAGTGTTGAAAGACTAGTTGACCACAATGAAATCCTTACTAATATTGATTCGAATTCTTTGACTGTCTGTTTGTCGTGCTTTCACGGAACATGGGTACTGAACATAATTTAAGTCTTATTCTTATCGTGTGGTTGATGAACAACCTGGTGTCAGAGTTAAAGCCGCCCGTAGGCCTCTGACATGGCTTCACACACCGTTGAGAAATCTCTCAGGTGTGCTGGTTTCCTCACGATGTTTTCCTTCACCGTTAAAGCGTCGAATAATGGTACATATGAATTTCAAATTTGAAAACACATTGGTACCTGGCGGGGTTTGAACTGGCGACCTCTCGCATATCAAGCAACGACCTTAACCACTCGGCCATCGACGCTTTTTATTTTTTTAATTTAAGTGAAATTTGACACAGGGAGACTGGATCCCTATAAAGGACTTGATACTATTTCACCAACATCCCGCTAAGGGATGATTTGTGCGATGACTTAACGCGAACGGAATCGCAGGCGCGAAGCTAGTCACCAATTTGGTCAATCTAATCATTATTCAAACACATCGCATCTTTATTATTTGTTAAACAATATGATTAGTATTCAAGGCTGAACTTGCAACAGAATAAATGATTAGCAATCCATTCTACGAATTGTACGACAAATCATCTTAACCACAACGTATATGTAGTATGTTGAAAAAGAACAACTTTTTATATTCGGTAACAAGAAATCTTAAAGTCTGATGATAAATTTCAAGAGCATTAAAACAGATTGTAAATCAAGAAGCAACTTGCGTCACTCAATACAAATACCTCGGTGTTCTTGAAGACGATCTTAAAAATGAAAGTTGTTGTACTAATTACGCGTCTAAACCGGTGTTTGTTATATAAAATTATAATCAACTTTTTAAGACGTTCCCTTGTCCCATTTGTCATCAAGTTTTGACTATAAACAACATCAAAATGTTGATGTTTCAAATTAATTGGCGCTATATCTCTTTAGCGTTGCGTAAAGATGATTCCGATTGTTAAGTGAACTCATTTCATGTTGAGTTCGACTTTCTTATTAACTCGTATTGCTACATAGAACATATTTTTCTTGTTAATTTCGTCGAAATCCGCCCGCGGCCATTTTGCATAATAAAATTCTAATTGTGTTCGACAATTTTATTGTTTCGTTCTAATTTACTTTGACTAATATAATATTAAATTAGCATTCGAGAGAGGATGTACGCAATCGATTTTAACGACTTTATCAAGTTGTGTTCTTTGTACAACGAACTAACCACGAGATATAGAAAATGTGCACACATACATACGTGCGTAACATGTATGTTTTAATAGTTTAAGACTGGTCAAAGAACAATGAATTACTATTATTACATTCAGAACAATAATTAGAGATAATGTTTTACCATACTGAATTAACTTTTTTTTCCTCGCTGACATACGATGATGGCCTAGAGCGATGTTTGTCTAGGTTATCAGAGCTTCTCAAAAAAATGCCTTCTACCACGGAAGTATTTCATACGATAACGCTGACAGGGCTAGCTCCAAGTTAGAAAACAGCAAGCTAGACCTATCATCATTATCTGTGGCGAATGTCACACCATACTTGATTGCAGGTGGTCCCGACCTCTCAACCTTGTATCTAAGCGAATTTGTACTCTTAACCATAACATTTATGCTGTGGCGACATCCAATAAAGAATTTCGCACAGTAACCAATAGATGGCGCTTACACACCATCCCTACAAGAATATGTCATTAGTATGAAACCTACATCTCGCTACGGCAAAAACCGAGATGGTATACCGGACCATGGTCCCGGAGCATGATCACCTAGCTCGGAGGAAGTTCTTCCCATTTAGGATCACTCCTAAAATGCGAATATGGACATTCATTAGGGGTGAGACCCCGCTTCCCCGCAAGTCCGGTGATGTTGACGAGGCTACACCAAGCCATCGCTAAAAGGACTCTTCCACCCATACCTAAGCGATTGTTCTAACCTCATCTCTCCTTCCAGGTGGTGCCCACATCTCCATGGCCAGCTACAGCTCAACTGGCACAGCTGACGGCGAGCGCGCGGTCGCCCCCTCCCCAGGACCCGGACGCGCCACTCAACCTGAGCAAGCAGCGCTCGCCATCGCCAGCCCAGATGATGCTGCCGCGGTTCGTGCCATACCCCCCCGTGGAGGAGAGCCCCCAGTACATGCCTAAAGAGGAGGACTACAACCCTGGTGTTAATGGTGAGTACTGTTACTTTTTTTTTCTTTACTTTCCCATCTTCTGAAATAAAACTAATTTTACGGTTTGAACTCGCGTGTCATCATCGTAATCAGCCCATATACGTCCCCGCTGCTGGGCCACGGGCCTACAGTAGGGCGATAAGGGCTTGGTCAAACACGCTGGGCAAGTGCATTTCTTCGTAGGACTGTAGGTTTACTCACGATGTTTTCCTTCATAGTTAAAGAGTCGAATAATCGTACATATGGATTTCAAATTTGAAAAACACAGTGCAACCTCTAGCATCAGTTGGAGTAAGTTATTTGCGCCCAACACTCGGTTTTTTCAACTATTTGTCTTCAAAATGCAAAACTTTGTACATCACGTCATTGCTGAATCCATGGAACAATTACAAAAAGCAATGGCTAAATCTACTGAGCTCTTGATTTCTGGTTCTGCCATTCACATGAACACCGTGTGTCGTGGCTACGTTAGTAGCGAGTCATGTAAGCTCAAAAGTCCCATGGTTGAAATCTGTTACCTTAAAATCCCCGTATATTATTAGTTGTAGTAGTAATATTCATGAATTTTGATGAAGCGGTTATACGTATGGAAAAAGGAAAAACGAAACAATCCCACCTAACCGGAAAGCACTTGGAAATTTCGAGACAATACTTACGGGGACAACACATTGAACCAACATCAACGGAAATTACATAATCAAGTATTGTTAATCTTTGATTGATCAACCGGGATAACACCAACCGCATAGTTTTCCTCATTTTGTCGCTATGTAGCTATAAAATGGCTAAATATTGTAATTAATTCAAATATACCAATTAAAGCTGACTCATTTGTGTGGATGATGAAAAACAATTTGAACCGGTTACCACGATGACATAGTTTCACTTGTATTGGGAGTTACAGTGTATTTATGGTGATTTCGTTTAGATGATTTGTAAATATTTTGATATACTGATAAGGAGAAATTTGGTCTATTTTTCATAGGTTAAAGTGATCGGGTCAAAGGCGAATTTTCTATTTGACTAAAGAAATTGGAAGTGACTGAGTATAATACAATCTCGGCAGGTAATATCCTAGTTAGGAAGGCAGAATATTTACCTATCTGATGTTAAAATTTTCTTCTTTATTAATTTTCTATGAATATTGGTTCGTGTTGGCTTCACCTATGTAGGCAAGTTGTGTAGGTAATATAAATTTTCATCGATCCAAATCACTTACCAAAAAAAATTACAAAAAATCACAACGGAATGCACAAACATAATTAACTTTACATAATATATCTCGAACTACGACCGAGATAGTAGATGAATCAGATAAAGTAATGACGTCCACCGCTCGCGCGCAAGTTCCAAAAATATTTACTAATCAAACCGTTTATTAACCCAGCTTTCGTAATAAAAGCTTGGCACTTTCTTATATTCGTTGCAACTTAGTTGCGAAATCGTCTAATTAATTAGAATAAGTGTCTGCTACCTAATCTCTATTATTTAAATACTTCTTTATTTTTACTCTATCGGGTATTTGTTGGCTTAGAAGTTTTGATTAAATAGCAATGAAACGCACGATATTGTCTTACTTAATGACTGTGTTACAATACCGAAAGTAAGAGATAAACATTATTTAGCAGCAGAACTAGGTATAATGTCCACAATACATTACATAGCAAAGTCTACTTATCAACATAAAAATCATAAACTTCAAACTAAAAAATATAATTACAGTTTAAACTGCATTTAGGCACTTCATAAAATGCCCGACTCAACGCCCTATTGCGACACGGCAATAATAATATCATCTGATTTAAAATGTCACCGGTCCCTTTGAAGGCGGCTATCAAAATACAGATTTAAACAGCGTTATGGGTTTGTAATGTATTCTGAAGCCATAACACGAGAATACAGCACAGAAGCGGAGTGCCTACCCGATATAACTGATTTGTATTCACCTGAAACGTGATTCAAAAATAACTGCAGTCAGTTCGGAATACAAATATAGCATCATATTTTTGACGGGTAGCTTTTATTTTTTAAGAGTAAAGGTCAGTGTGTGCTTTATATAGACAATTCTTTGAATACGGCTATTTGATGCAACTATGGTTTCTATCTATATTTATTGCGCCAACCTATTTATGAGAAACAATCACAATTAGAGTTAAATACCTAAGTATTTGTGGATCTTTCGTGATTTTGCTTTTTTATCATATATTTATATGAACCCAAAACATTGTTAGGTACTTTTATAGATTTAGTGATTAACTAACATACCGATAGTTAGGACAAGAAACAATTTTGTGAAATGGGTGAATATTAATCCAAATACTACTTACACAAACTTGTTCACTGTGAATCAATTTGAACACGCCAGTTTATGCGGCATTACAAAATATCTGTAACCAGAATAAACAAGGAATCGCCCGAATAAATACGTATTACGTAGATATGATAAAATGAAGAAACGTTCCGTGTCTCCGCCAAACATTTTGATGTTTCGCATTTAATTGCTAAATATAATTAATATGTGTTGTGCACCAACAGTTATACTTCAGTAAATACTGATGGTAGCGACTAGGGTTGTCGGCTAAGTGTAATATTTCTGTGATCAGTTGTAAGAATCTGTTGTGTTGCATCTTTAAACCTTTACGCCTCGTCGGTTAATTAGACCACCAAACTCAAAATTCACTGATAGGCAAGAGCCGTTTGACAAATTTTGCTTAATAGAATACGTATTATATTATATTGGAATGTATCGTAAGGTTTAGAGTCAAAGAAAATAATTTTATAGCCTAAATCTGGAATCAAGTGGGCGTCTACGCCTTAGAGAGTGAAATCAATCTATTTGCAAGAAACATATTCAACAAGTAGTTATGTAGGTAAAAAACGAACTAACTGCCTCGTTGGTCTATTGGTAGCAAGTGCTGCGTTAGGACCGAGAGGTCCCCGGTTCGAGTCCGGGGTCGGGCAAAATTTGTGTGAGTTTTTCTGTAATGAAATTACTCAGCCCGGAGTTAGGAAGTTGGCGGTTGAACGCCCGTGCCTCGGAAAGCACGTTAAGCCGGTGGTCCTGCGCCCGATCTCTCATCGGTCATGTCGGATTGCCGTCTCACCGAATCATGAGAGTAAGGGAATAGAGAGTGCACTTGTGTTTGCGCGCACACTTGTGCACTATAATATGTCCTGCGCACTTGGTTGATCTCAATTGAGATCGGCCGCCATGGTCGAAATCGGTCGGACGCCTTATTTACTATGTAGGTAATCTTTCGACACTAGATACTTACAAAGTCAACAATAAAAAGGGCACTTTTATATAGAGGTGCCGCCCCTGCGCACCCAAAACGGTTTCCAACTAAATTCACACAAAATGCGTTACTTTCGATAAAATATCACTTCGCCGGTAATAATTCAGGACACCAGAAGCACTGTGTCCACGCACACTGCATGAAATTGAGAGATGCACCGGCATATATTTGAAATTAATCATATTTACATGTTGCCTACCTCTCGATCTCAGTGCTTATGTCCAAGGGATAAAGTTGACGATTGCACGAATATGGCTTAAGTAAAACATAAGCGATTTCGTTTAGTTGACCCATAAGTGTTATATTGTACTACCAATTTTGACGAAAGGTCAAATTGGTAAATCTATTTAGTGTTTAGGGATGACGATGATCAAAGGTATTTTATACATTAGGTAAAAATTACTTCTTTCTCTTAAAGTATTAGGCTAGGAATCACTTTTAACTATAGGGACATTACCATTTGAAGTATTTAGTTACTTGGCCTACGACAAACGTACGAAGTAACGTTCTACGTAGGTAATTAATTACACCAGATTAGGATCTTGTTTTGTGAGCCTACCAGTTTTCGTGTTTATCTGAAGGTGTTGATGATATTTGTCGTGAGTTAATGAGATTCCCGCCATTGCGGCGTTATTGTAGTTTTGTTATGCCCGGGTTGGTAGATGAATGCTAAGATTTGAACATATTTGTGGGCTTAGCTTCGAGATCATTGATAATGCTACCTAATAGGGCAAAATCCGTTTGTTAAGTTTGACTTGAAGATCCATTTTCTTATTATGCCACATTATAACTGCCATTTTAAGAGAATAGTAAGGTGATATGTGATAAGCTCAGATGATGATGATTTAAGACCGGAAAAAAATTTTGTTGTACCCATATTAGTAATAACTTTAAATGCGTTTCCTTCTTTCCAAAATACACGTTAAAACACGTTAGTCTTACTTCCATTCTTTTTCTACTTAATGATAAATCTAATATGCATGTTCAATACAAAACAAACATTAACGACAATTTGTTCTCATCTGAGGCACTGGCGACTGTCTTAATTAGCCACATTTTATCATAGTTAAAACATGTCACATACATGTAGCTCAAGGCAGAACAGCAGAATGTGGTAACCCATCTTCGTACATCAACAAACTTGAACATTACAACACTCACTAAATTGTTACAACCAATAAAAATGCCTGTAATGTTGCATTAATGCGATACATTAACCACACAAATATAGTAATAAAACAAATAGCGGTTTAAATAGTTGGCTCATACCCAAACCGAGTGGTTACAAAACCGCAAGTGTCGTTTCGTTTCCTTTAAAACAAGAAAAGCGATGCGAAATAGATGGCGCTCGACGCACACTTCCGCTCGCCCCGCCTCGGTACACTCGACGCTGTAAACGACAGATTTATACCGCAAATTATATCAACCCGGGATAATTATACAATAGTAGGGCTAACAGAAAAGTTACCCAGTAGTAGTAGTATGATAAAATAGTATTAGCACTAAAGTACCTCCTTGCGTGACTCGTACTTTAGTTTGAAGAGCTTTAATCTCCTTGCGTAGTACTAAGTATTTTGTAAGTCTGAAAGAAGAAACGTAAATTACCTTCTTCGCTTAAAATCTTATAATAACTACGCCTACCATACATTTTCGGGATCGCATTGTTTTTTGGGATAAAAGTGTACTTACTATTCGTTCTAAAGACACAAAGTATATCTTAACCAGTAAAATTGGTGCAAATATCTGCGTGCGACAAGCATTAATTTGCAAATATTAATTCTATTAAAGAGGTCGTCGGGTTGTCTACGGAATCGATTTGTTCTAAGTCAACGGAAGCAAAATCTGAACGTATGTCTAAAGCTGAAGCAAAATCAATCATATCTGTATAGACCTGTCTTTTTGACACCTGCCTAATGTGTATATATGAAACACAGGCGTCCATTATCTCTGTAGTTCTATTTTTCTGTTCAAAGCATTTTTCCATATTAATCAATGCAACAACTTCCTTATCTACTTCTGGATCAAAATCTACAGAGTTAGATAATGAATACGATAGTTTCCTCACGATGTTTTCCTTCGCCGATAAGTTGCAGTAACACTACCTAAGCATTCATCGCAGGATATTAGGTGTTCAAAAAAATCATTGAATTACAGTACAATGTTTCCATCCAGTGAACTACCGTTACTTTCCCACATTTCCCAATCCCCGAAATCTACTTTCCTGGTCTGGCCTCGACGGTACCAGCGGCCGGGCGTATCACCCACATCAGCGCGGTAGGATGTTATAAATTATCTAACAGCGTGTCAAATTAATTCGCGGAATGCGAAGCTTTGACTGGTGGACTGGTGGATGTTTCCGCGCTCTTATTAATTGTGCGGACACTTGGTACCGAATCCGTCAGCTAAATGTTAGCGGATGCGAATCTGACCCACATATTTGTCGTGGTTTAGTGAGGGGCGAGAGGTTTTTGGATATGCTCGTTTTGGTGTTTTCTTGTAGTTTAGTCAAACTTTTGTACTACTTTGATGGTAATAATAATGGCGTACCTATAAAGCTTTCCATCTGTCTTCCAATAGGTATTAAGTGTGTTTGATATTGCTCGCCCGTACATCGACCTTTTTGTGGCACTGATGTAAAAACTTCGTCGAAGTTTTTAATTTCATTTGGATCTTCCCTAATGTTAGAAGAAGTCGTTGGTTAGAAGTTAAAAGTTGATAAAAATCGTGAACTATCTCATAGTACCCATAAGTGTACCTTACCTGTCCACTTAATTATTTATAAATATTAATGCACAATTGGATTTTTTTTAAACAAGAATGATCGAAGCACGTCCCTATTCGCGTTATGTCGCGGGGGTGCTTTTATGAAGCCAGTTATAAGACGTTGTGCAATCATTATGCCATTTGATTGGTGTAAACGCGTTTAGCGAGCGGCTATTTGCGTGAGGACAGTAAAATTTGATTTAGCTTCACTTTATTATTATAAAGAGTCTTGGAACAAACAAATTGGGTCTATTTCTACAATCACTGTTTGAACCGCGGTGATTTTGACTTTGCATTTCGTGTCATTCAAGGTTATTTATCGAGTACATATCCATGTATTTTTTTTATTTTGTACATGTTGATAGCAATAACTATTGATATCTATCTACAAATAAAGGTGCTATTCAGGACATGTAACGAGTTTAGATATATCTCAAACCTATTTGTTTTTTGTTGGTAGTCAATGAATTTACCTAAATGAAAGATCTAAATAAAAATACATAATAAAGCATCAATACTTCTTGACATTAACCTACAGTAACTTTTTAATTAGGTAGGTAAATTATACCTCCTTTACTTCTTTATCTACTAAATTGTATAAGGTGAGGTGATTGGCCTCTGATTAGATAGATATCAAAGATAGAAACTTTGTCCATTTTTGATTTCGACGAAACGGAATAAGATTTACCTAACTTTTATCTATCACTTTTATTGGTCATTAAAAAGCAAATCTAATATAATCTATCAAATTAAAGCTACATCTACTAAAATTACCTACCATAGACCCGACACTTTGTCCGAAACTTAATTATAATCTATTCTAATGAATTCATCATCGTAAAAATAACTTTTAACAGCCTCGGTCCACAGTTAAAAATAGTAAAATCCCATAATACACCTGTTGAATTATAAATACAGAATTTCTCTAGAACAGCCCACGGTAGTTAATATTTTTATGGCTATTTATAAGTGGGATATTTCATATTTTTCTTCCTCACTCTAAATAATGTTTGGAAATCTTGCTATGTAGGTAATTAGAATTTGTAATTTGGGATAGTAAACTACATAGTTCTAGGTGTGTTCATTTGTTTGCGTTGAACAAGGTGTCTTACTAAAATAGTCAAATGTACCTACTCACGTATAGAGTACGTTTGCCTATTATAGATATCGTAAACCTAGATGATCATAGCTCCCTTAAAAATATAAGAAAATCTTTACTGCCCAAGCCTGATAGTCGTAAAAACACAATCCACAGATTCATTCATAACAGTCGTGTGAGTGAACACTTGAAGGCAATGCATTCTAAAGAACACTCGGTACTTAATCTTTGTTTAACGATTGTTTTACTACCAACACCCTCGACCCTATAATTTATTGCTAGCTTAACGCAGCTTCCGATTGAGATATCCAACTTTTACGCGCTAAAATCACGAAATAAACATCCAACTTTATGACACGGTTTCATTATCTACAAGAATTAGTCGGGAAATGTACAATTTTATATATTTACAACCAGATATTTGTGAGGTATTAGTGTCAATGTTTGTTTTGCTAACTGTATGGCACGCGCTGGAGATTTACAGTTTAATCTTCTTTTGCTTTTATGTGATGGCAGTTCGATGCGGGATCAAATACGTATTTATTTACAGCTTCGTTTTAAGACCCTTTATTAATTATTAAAACCAACCGTCAAAAGTATACTTATAAATCATTTGGATACTAATACGAGTAGGTACCTTATTTATAATAGTAGCAGAAGTTCCATGGATCTTGATTTTAAACTAACAAAATTAGGTTTCCTACCACAATGATTAGGTAGGTAATGAGAGCTTTTATATATCAGCCTATGTTTTACCCAATGCCAAATGAGGGTTATCATTATTTGATCCCGTTACTATTTTGTTTCGAATTATAAATAAAGAGAAACGGTAGCTATAATTAGATAAGAGAGGGTCCTATTTGCTTTCCAACACAATGCCACCTCACTAACCTATACCTATCTCTTTCCAGCGTCATCGTGGAACCAATCACCGCAAGAAGACCACGACAAAGCCAAGCTAGTCCGCCAACCACGTCGCGACGAAGCAGGCAAGCCCCACATCAAGCGACCAATGAACGCCTTCATGGTATGGGCTAAGGACGAGCGCAGGAAGATCCTGAAGGCCTGTCCAGATATGCACAACTCGAACATATCCAAGATCCTCGGAGCCAGGTGGAAGGCCATGTCGAATGCGGAGAAGCAACCCTACTATGAGGAGCAGTCCAGGCTTTCGAAGCTACATATGGAGAAACACCCGGATTATAGGTAAGATTAAATTTCTACAGCCATTCCTGCAGAGCCTGCCTATATTGACTGGCTCGGTGGAACAGTGGTTACTACATACGGTTCCAAGAGTCGTGGGTTCGATTCCCACTCGGGACAAATATTTGTGTGACGAACATCGGTGTTTGTTCCGTGTCTGGGTGTGTTATTAAATATATTTAAGTTTATTTGTGTATCCACTGTTGATTCTGATATCTGTAACACAAGTGCTTAAGCTACTTACCACGGAATCAGATCGATGTATGTGATGTTGTGAAATATTTATTTATTATTTATTTATATTGGCTAATTTAAACTTAGCTCTGAACTCTGAACTAAAAAATATCGACAATAATGTTACAGTGATAAATTACGTAGACAAACTTTCAGATAATTCATAGATACTGAGATCATTATCACTGATATCAGCATGAAAGAATAATGTCTTCATATTTGCCAAGGCAATACCTACCTATAACGCTAAGTACTTAAATATAGAAGCATTCTTTAAAGACCATTAAAATCTAAGTACCTACCCCACACACAGACCAGCATCTTAGGATATTCAAACCGTAAGAAATCCTTAACTCACCTTCCTTTTACATTGATTCCAGGTACCGACCTCGACCAAAGAGGACTTGCATAGTCGACGGTAAGAAGATGCGGATATCGGAGTACAAAAACTTGATGCGCTCGCGCAGACAGGAGATGCGACAGCTGTGGTGCCGCGACGGGGGGAGCGAGCTGGGCTTCCTCCCTTCCCTGTCCTCCCCGGGACCTTCCAACTCCTCCCCGCCCCCCAACGGGGGGAACTACATGAACCCCGGGTTCTCCCCCCCGCTGTCTCCCGGAGAGGAGGATTGAGGGTCGGCGCGCGGCTGGCCGTACCCGCACGCCGCGCCTCTTACTCTGCCCCCCTCCCACCACCCCTGGTAAGTTCTAGAACGATCTAGAAGTTCTAGAACTGTACTGACGCGAGCTGGTAGATCTTAAATTGATTCTTAACTGTTCTAACATGCCCTGAACTGTTGATAATTTGTTGAATTTCAATTGCCGCCATTGACTTTAGATATGTTTAAAGTGTTACATTGTGTAGTTTGGAATCCGGTCAAATCGGTGATTGAAAGGTTAACAAGTTTAGTATAGGACAGAAGTTCAACAACTCACTTTATTGAGGGTAGTTTTAGTTTTGGTTTCTCGCGTCAGACATTATCGCGTGTTAAGTACACAACAAAGACTTTAGCGTTAGGTACTCGGAAGCGAAACTCGAATCTCTATAGTTATCTCACTCTATCCTTTGTAATCTTAAAATGTGATTTTTAATAGATGCGAAAATAGCATGAGTCGCTGTAAGCCTACCTATGTTTTAGGTATTTTTATTATGCCAGTGTCTATATTGGATCTCTCGATTATAATACGTAGATGCCTACGTATTGAGATTATTCCATTAGTAAATTAAGGAAATGAGAAATTGTACGTACACCCCCTAGAGATGTTGTGCTATTTTAATTAATTAAAAAAACAAGTACATAATGATCACTTTACTTCCTCTTATCGCTAACATCTCTTCAATAGTTGGTACAAGTAACGTTTTTGGGTGTACCGTAGTTGTATCTTTAGATATTCTCAACCCTAAAATACCGGGTTTTAAAATTGTCATTATAATTAGGTAGATTGGTGGCACAAATACCCATTGAAGTGCCAAACACGTATTAAATCGACAAGAAGGTAATTAGAAAAATGTACATAATTTCATTTTACTTCAATATTTAATTCATATTAGGATGATGGGTGTATTTGAGTTTAAGGATTTTGTAAATAAGTACAATTCCCTTTGTAGATAGATATTTAACGGTTATATCAATGTTTGGCTAAAATATAAATAAGTTTCAACTTAGTGGTAGAATAAGATACACTAGGATAAGGATCATGAATATTGTGTGGCCATGTAAAATAGTAGCATGAGATTATAACTAATCGATGTAATAATGTAGATGCTTTAGAACTAAGCAATTAAAATGTATCAAACCAAAAATTTGAAGCGGAAGGCTTGAAAATTTTTAAGTGTTTTGAACACAAACTGTTAAAATCCAGTGAGATCTATTAAAGCATAATGATTGTAATAAATAAATACTCATAGATATAGATCTGTTCGACTTAAGTAGCTGATATTCAATCGGTCTTTTGTGACTAATAAGTAGTACCTATAAAGTACATAATTATACTATCAAAATTCTAACATAATGGAACATTTTTCGTAAAAGTGCTAGATGTTTATTTAGTGAAAAACAAATTCCCACTATTAAGCAGTAGATATGCTATACAAAGTACCAGTGAGAAGTGGTGGTCAATTCAAATGTTGTCAATTCATTTTGTTGATAATTACTAAAGACATTTATTCCTTTGACACAAATGAACCCACCGACTGTTTGTGGGTTAAATATACAGAGCGACATGTATAGGGCGACTAAGACTCGCTTGCAGCAAATTCTTAAATCGTTTTAGCCTGATCTGGTTTTAAACGGTCATTTCTGTTACTTATACGGATCAAAATTAATGTTTTTTGGATTTGCTGAAGTGGCCTCAAAGGAAAGATAATTTTATTGTTGATTCTCTGGCATCTTCGCAGTTAAACTTATATATGTCGCGCCGTAAACTAACTATAAATTTACAAGATATTCGCTTTATCAAATCGTGCAATTTATATAGTAGATTCTAGAGGTAAGCTGTAGCATGTACAAGCATAATATCTACTTAATACTAATAAATAGAGCAACTTGTATAGATATTTCTTGTAAAATTAAATTGTGTTTGTTTCACGAAGTCGTTGATTGCCATTTTTAATTTTGTTATTTATTTTTCTAATTATAAAACTTGTTTTTCTTTTTGTTTCTCTTCTTTTTTAAGCTGTATGCCAGTAATACGTGAACTGTAGGTTTATGATAGTATGCGTAAATCAATTTATTATGTGTACGTGAATAATGTAATAATTAGCGTGTATTATTCTTAGTAAATGTGTAAGGTTTAGAAAGTGACGTTAAATTATTTATTTTTATGTTGAATTCCTGTAAATAGGCGATATTTTGATGTAAACGTTAGTTGTGGTTATTTAATGATCGACAATCCATTCTGCCATGAGCGAAGATCTCGATCGGGATACATACTGTTTCTTATTTATTAAGATTTCATTTAAACGACTTGCCATAAAGTAGCTATGTACTAAGTTTGTACTTAGACCGACACCTTACGACATGTACTTAAAACCGAAATGTTGTTATTTTTTTTAGTTACAAATATTCTCAAATCGGTTATTTGTTTTTATTGTACCAGTGTTACTTAGCATTCGGAATCTTTCAAATGTGTAAGTAGATAGTTTTAGGTTTTAATACCTAGTGTAAACCAGGACACATCATTTAAAATTGTGCCAAAACCCAAAAGTATATTAAAAATACATATAAAAAATAATGTCACGTGTTTGATTTTCAGCCATTTGATTTACCTACCTACCCCCTTGAAAAATAAGCTTAAATTATCTATATATTATTTATAATACCAATAAAGCCAAAATTATATGCGATGTATATAATTTGGCATATATTGCTTTACCTACTTGGTAACAAGACAATGACATCTCTAATTATTATCTAATTTACCTACAAATGATGTAAGTATTAATGGGAAATTATGGGAGATTACAGACAAAACAAAATGTCAACGGTTAAGTAGTCTGTTTTAATAATAAAAGTTACATCCACATATTCAATTAAATAGGTATCAGAATATACAGTTCATATCATGATATGGATACATTTATTTTATTGCACTTACAAAAATATCTTGCTCTATACATTACATACCTCTTTACATTATAGCACATTAAATATAAGTAGCTAGCACATACCCAATACATAGGTCTTACGCTTTTTCAATTTATATTGCAAACAATTCTACATATTTAGCTAGTAGGTATGTAGTACTACAAATAATTAGGTACTGGTTAAGAATCATTAACATGTATGAAATTGGCCTTACCCTTTCAACCAAGCTTTGCTAAAAAAGAGTCCACATTAATCCCGACCTTATTCGCTTCACATAAGGCCCAAATTCAATTAAATATTAAAGCATGTTGTGCTCGGTTCAGTTAGATACATGAAAACGATTCCGCTAAACTATGGTTACGTATTGCTCTTTGATAATAATTATTCATATAATATGTAAAATCCACAAAATAGTTCCTTAAAATTTGTATGTCCAGAAATTATATCGGGTTTCACGATAAGAAAATGTGATTTATATGATAACCAAAAGTTGTAGAAATTGGGGCTTGTTACAATTATTATGGGGATCCAACAACAACTTATACTTTTGTTTTGAATTATTATTTCGGTGTTGTTGTATTGTACCAGAAAACTGAAATCGGGTCCAATTAAGATTTTTTTTTGTCTGTCAAGTGAAAAACAGATGACATTGTCTGTCTATCATAAAAAAGCAACATTTATTAAAATTGAGAACCATCTCCTTTTTGAACTCGGTTGAAAATACAAGTTTGTCCGGAAATCTTGGGATGCGACACAGTTAAGTCCGTTACTTAGCTGGTTATAGTTAAAGAATAAAAAGGTAATTATTTGTTTTTCTATTTATTAATTACAAAATGTGCTAGATTTCCTTTGTGTAAATATTATTTATTGCACATAGAGTTACAAAGTTAGCATCACAGGCACATTAGCCTACAAAAACGAGATTTATTGCGAGTTAAAGCAATAGTACTTGTTTAAATATGATAAAGCTAAACTAAAACTAAACTATTTAGTCCGCAAGTTGGATTATTTAAATATCTGGGACATTTCCACACACGGTCATCTGACCCCAAACTAAGCAGAGCTTGTACTATGGGCGTCAGAGACTGATATACATACATATATATTTATAAATACATACTTAAATACATAATCACACCCAGACACGGAACAAACACCGATGTTCATCACACAAATATTTGTCCCGAGTGGGAATCGAACCCACGACTCTTGGAACCGCCAGCCAGGGTCACTAACCACTGTTCCACCGAGCCAGTCATTTAAAAATATAATACACGTATTTTATTTCACAGACAACAAATTTTGAATGTCCATTTTTAATCATTTCAAAAATCAAAAGATTATGATAATTAACCAAAAGATGATATATTATTATGTGCCCCATATATTTCTATATACTTGCTCGCGGGCTAAATAGAATGATATAATTTTGACCCTGTGGTCATCCCTATTATAGCATCTCAGAGCAATATCTTCATTTCGAATATTACAAATACAATTTACAAAATATAGTTACCTACTGTGAGTATGTACGTTTATATACTTTACATTTCTCTACATTTGCAGTGTAGCTCGAATATAAATACCAATAAAGTAATTATAGCATTTAGCATTAATATATTGGGATTATATTCACATACATACAATATACTAGTCAAATCTTGAATTAGTTTACCAGAATTGGCAAGTGGAAAGATATACAGCCATGGCAACCCTCAAAGTTAATTTCGCCAAGTTTGGAGATCGCATAACGTAATACATATTCGTAAAGCGAATAGATAGAGAATCGAATATCAATCACTCAATTGATAGTACATAAAAATATGTAGAACTATGTAAAAGCCAAGTTATTAGTTATAGCATACAGAATAACAAAACCATAACATAGGATAGTTAAAACTAATTTAAATGAGATTATAATAATATCATTGCATAATTAGGTATTTACACAATTAAATAAAAAACTAACTTTATTTACATAATTTCATTGTCACCTTTGAGTAAAATATTTATTTGTGTATATTTTATGTAAATTGGGAATTATTCTGAGGCATGCAGTAAATATAAGTCAATAAAACCAAATATTACGTGCTTGACTTTAGATGAAGGTACCTATAGCACTTTTATGTGTAATATTACAATAGGTACACCAATTATATTCATAAACAGGAAATAATATTAATTTGTATGTGTAACACACATACATATATATACACCGTGAAATTTTAGTGGTTGTTTTCCCGCAGTAAAATGATTCTATTTTTAGTAGTACAAAAGATGTGTGCAGTTCTTTTTTGGTAAAATCAATAAATGCCGGTTTTACGAAAGGTTTAACCGTAAATCGAAAACACGTTCGAACCGCCTTATGACTTAGGGTGTAGAGCTTCTTTAGCTTTGAGCATCGATTTCATGCGGCAAGCAGTACCTGAATACGTCACATCTTCAAAAACAACGATAGCTTCTCTCGTTTTTTCGAGTTGGAAAACTATTATTCTGAAAGCGTAACAGACAGACAGACAGACAGACAGACAGACAGAGTTACTTTCGCATTTATAATATTAGTAAGGATTACAATAGGTACACCAAGTCATTCTGCCACGGGAAAACAACCACTAAAATTTCACGGTGTATACTAATGTTATGTTAGATCCAGCACAAGTTTATTGTTGTCATATAAACGTAGATTTTAAATAGGTAGGTAACATAACACTTGAAAATATGCATGATTAAGCATAAAAATGAATATGACAATTTAGAATTGTCTATTATTTGCGCGAACACTACACATTTGAAATAATTTTACGGATTAAACTCACGTGTATTGTTATTCTAAACATATTATTTAGAGGCGACGTTTCGAGCTCTTTACAGCGCTCATGGTCACGGGCAATACTCAGTCAGTCTTGCCTGTGACCACGAGTGTTTAATCAGTAAAATTAGTTTATTTCAAATGACAAGATTTATACAGATGTCAAACTGAACAACATCATTTTGGGTTCTATAATAAAACCACAGGTTTCTCTCCACAAACAAATATAACAAATTGCTCACTAATTCAATAAATAATCCATAATAATTAATATTTGGATATTAAGTACAAGTAAAAATTGGTAACTACATGTTATAAATACGTTTTCAAAATTATTCGAATAAGGCTTTCAAAAATACTACCGATCTGTTCACGTTGGGCAAGATGGGCATAACTTAACTTTATTTACATCTAAGCAAGCTCCGTGGAACACATGCCCACATTTGAAGGCCCACAATCCGGCATCTTGTATCAAAACCTCATTTTGCAATGGAAGCCCACACAATGTACAGTCAGTGTTGACTTTGTAAATGTCTGAAAGAGTGTTTATGATGTCTTTGAAAGTCACGTTTCTTACTTTGCGAGTGGCCATAGTTGATTCACAGTCAGAACTATCGCCTGGTGTGGAGAATACGTCGTGTGGAGGCGAAAAGCCCCAATGAACAGTGTTGGCAGCAACTACCAGTGGTATCGCTGTGTTCTTTATTTGACCTTCGACCGTATTCCTCAGCATGTTACAGATCTGAAAAATCAAAAAATATTTTAATGTAAATCTGTGGCAAAATTCCGATTGTCGTATGAACTTTTCCTGCGTTATCATCAGTCATTTTGGCATTTAATTTTGTAACTTTGAAGTTTGACATATGATCTAAAGCTAATTCATATGTGGCCATTACAGATTTAATAGTAAATTGAACTGTATAAATAAAAATTTAAACAAAAAATCTAAAATGTCAATGTCAATTACTCACACAGGTTCAATGTGGGCAGGACTACGAGACCAGGTGGGTTGATATAAAAGTTTTTTTTATTAGTGTTTACGGCCGTAATTAGGAGTTTAATAAAAACAGTAATTCAAGATTAACTTACTTCGATTCTAGCGTCCTCAAATTCATATGTACTATACAAAGCCTCCGTCAGTCGACTGGTGATAGTTACATCGTATTTCTCATACATCGACACTAGCATAGCCGTGTGATAAAATTTCATAGTCAATTCCCCAATGTCTATTAATTTGGCGTGTCGTTTTAGGACATTCACTGCGTTCTTTCCGCCCACTGACTTTATAATTAGAGCTCCTAAGTCATCCCAACTGAGCATATCCCTTACGGAGACATGGTGAAACTTCTTGTTACAATTCAAACACATGTTTGCGTGTAACGTAGCATACAACTGTATGGCTCTGTCCCAACTCTCTATCGTAAACTGAGGTAGGAACGAATGGAGCAAACTCTCGTCCAACATTTGCAAAAGTATCCTTAAAACATTCAGCAGATCTTCATTCCTTCGCAAGTACAATATCTTCCTCCATAGATACGGCATTCGTTTGCAAATCTCATAGCATTGGTCTCTAGAATTACTGGACCACTGTCTCTCAATAAATTCGTCTATTAATTCTGCGAATACAGGCGTTTGTTTCGTCCTAGTGTATGGTAATGGAAAACCGCATTCACAGCCAATATTCAACAGTTTCTGCGTTTTCATATTGACCGATATACAAGATTCCACAAAATATTTGTACAACTCTTCGTCTTTTATAATGTAATCAAGCTGCTCAGTTTTCCGCAAGCTGCTACGTAGGTAAGTCAAAAATATATTATTTGGTACAAATTTTGATTCGTCCATAGCTGATATTGATACGCAATATTGCTCTAATAGTAACATAAGGTCGTAGATCTGTCTAATATCACAGGCGTAATTCTCAATGATAGAAACTAAATTCGATTCCTCTGTTTCCCTACCGACTAAGCTTAATCTATAATATTGATACATTGATTTGCACACTTTCTCCTTCTCTAAACTAATTTTGTCTAATTCTATGGCTTTTTTTTGACTAGATTCTTTATTATAAATAATATCATTGTCTATTGAATTAGGTGTAGACTCATTAGTTAGTATTATTCTTTTAGGAGGACTCTGTTCTTGTATTTGTTTCTCTGTGCTCAAATTTTTCATCTTTCCTTCAAAACCTTCCCATTTTTCTTTTAGAATCTTTTTGCTAGAACTGAATTTGTCTGACATAGTAACGCTAAGATCCTTAAAAGCTTGCAATGTTTCAGACATATTGTCTTCATTGTTATCTCTACTTAATAAGTCGTCTTCTAATAAAGCACTCTTATTATAATATGTGTTGTCTAAAACAAATATACCAGACTTCATTTGTGTAGCCTCGTTCGTTTTTAGACCATCGAATTTCTGTAACACATCGTCAATGTTATTTATGGTTTCTTTACTCTGTACTTTATCTCTCAAACCGGCTAAAATATGCAACTTTTCAGATAACTCGCTCGTTATCAAATATTCACGGAACAAGCCACACAGTTCTGCGCACAACGTGTATTTCTCGTCTAAGTAACATTTAACTAAAAACTTCTGAATTCTCATGTACTTCAGATTAACTATAGATCCATTTGTCAACCAAATGTATATCATGTCATGGTAGACTTTACAATCAATAATATCTCTGTGAGAGAACCACATTGTGTCATCAACATTGTCAAGATTCAAAAAATACAAAGCATCCTTCTTGAAGGAAAATATGGCACCATTCAAACTGTATACTTTTGGAAAATTTATCGCATTACATTCACTATCAACATCCGCAATGTCTATGCTAATATTTTCGTTTGCGTATGATTCCAACGACACTATCGTCATGGGTTTCTTAGATAAAACCTGTTTATATTGATGTGTTCTTTTAACTGTACCATCGATAGTTGCCTCCCACAATCTAGAAGACGGTCTTGCACAGTAAATCATAGTATTTTCTAGCTCCTTACTAACAGCGAATCCTGTGTCATCATCAACAATATTGAACCTCCTGACTTCTGTGAAATCCTTTTGTGCATGTTCTGTGTCTGTCTGCGTTCTCTCTTTGTTGTAGAAGCAAGCGCCGAATTCGCCATCTCTCAGTTTCTGGCCGATTTGTCTGTATTGTTCCTGTGATGTATCGCAGATGTAACATCGGGTTAGTGTGGACACTAGTAGCATTGAACCCTTGACGTCAAGCTGGCAAACGCGTGAGTCCAAACTCATTATAGTTTGGGCTGAACTTTGGAACATTGTCTTTGCCTGAAATAGTTATATTGGCAATATTATTATAAGGAAAAAGGACATTATACTTATAATAACCCAAACCAATAACAAAAGTTATGAAATAAGTAACTCTTATGGCAGATTAAAGGTAAGGTAAGTCAGGTGATGATGACGAGATTACTCCAAGCCATCATCATATGTCAATTAGAAAAAAATCAAAAATAAATAAGGTATATAAAAAGAGAAAAGACCAGAAAACTTACAATAAAACTCTGCAGTTGCAGTACCGATATCCTCCCCACATCGTCTCCACTAATCAGCATGTTCCCCGCACGCCAAATCATAGCGGTCACCTCATTATTCTGGTGTTCCTTCGACGACACAGGGGAGTGACTACCGCTTGACTCATCAACTGTTGCTGTGACGGTGATGACTCCTCGGCCATTTGCAAAGCCAATGTTCTTTTCATCTGATGATATAGCCAGCTTTGTAATAGCTCCATCCTGAAATGTTTCAACTGTACATTTAAAGTTACAATTTTACTATAACAGGAATATTTCAACTGTTGAATTTACATAGTACAACATGTTACAGGTTGCAGTAGGAAACAAATAATTAATGCCTCATGTTTCGGTTGAGCTACACCTAATTTACGGATATTGCATCGTAAAATGAGTGGTTAGCACAAAAGAATATTACTGTTAAATTATTTTATGTCTGAAAACAACAAAATCATAAACTTTATTCAAAAATGACTGAAAATGTATGTTTCTTTTAAAGAATGTTTTTAGATACAAGAAATGATTATACTGGCTCATTGTTATTCAAATGAGACTAAACAGACGTTGGTTTTGTTATTAGTACTTTTGTATGTACATCATTATAAAGATAATTGGCTAGATAACAATAAACATACAATAGTAAACATGCTTGAATTCACTATTAGCAAATAAAAAAAAATGCCAATTTTCTTAGCATACCCATTATATCCTTACTAATTTATAAAGGTGAATGTTTGTATGTATGGATGTATGTATGGATGTTTGTTACTCTTTCACGACCAAACTTCTGAACCGATTTTCATGAAATTTGGTATGATGGTACCTGGCACTCTGGAATAACATATAGGCTACTTTTTTTTAATTCAACCCCCATGTGGTTCATTGGGGGGGTGAAAATTAGTATGGGAGAATTTTTACGTGTTTGTCGAGTTTTATAAAACTTGGTATGGAGGTAGCTGGGACACTGGAAAGACACCAGCGCTACTTTTTTTTTCAAAATTCGACCCCCCATTGAAGTTATTGGGGGGGGGAACGTACTATGGGAGAACGTTGACAGAACTTTCACTAATAAATGAAAAAATTTTACAAGGCATGTAGGCAACCCTTGATCAAATACAGCATATAGAATTTTTTCATTGGTTTTCGCCGGTATTACAACTACATAAGGTTCAAAATCTGGTGGCAACTATTTTCCCCGTGTCTTATTAAGGGTTAAATTATAATTGGTACAGGAATGGAGTTGTAAATGGTAAGCAGCAGGCTTTCAGGCTACTATAATTAAATTTTGTATGCTTTTAATGAAAAATAATTTTATGTTGGTGAATCAATTTAGCTCATGATACAGCAGGATAGCAGGTATTTTCGGCAGCCCATACATACATGTAAATACACAAAGAAAATAATTTTATAATGAAATAACTTGATATCATACCTTATTTGGTATCAGCTGCATGAACTCACAGGGATTCCTGAAGAAAACATAGATACCTCCACTGGTCGCACCAAAGGCGATCAATGTTCTTGATACATCAAAGCATGTATACTGAAATATATGACAGAATTACTATTAATAATAATAAATTATTACACAAAATCACATACTTGATCTAATCATGTGGCAAGAAGCTTAAGCACTTGAGTTATGGAAATCAGAAACTATGACACAAATTTGAAAACACACACAGACAAGACAAGGAACAAGCACTAATGTTCGTCACACAATTATTTGTTCTGGATGGGGGTCGACCCACAACTCTTGGAGAACCATATGAAGTGATTCTGGGTCACAGTGACCAGCCAGTCAACTATTATAACAGTTTTAGAGATTGTATACAAAAGAGTAACTATTTTAATACTTGTGATAGATTACTCGTAAAACTAATCCCTTGCCAGAAAATTAACTGTAATGTAGTTATCATATTATTCTATTGTCAGGGTACAAATATTATGCAATTTATTGATTATCGGATAATTATCTTGTGAAAAGTTCTTTATTTGGTGATCCAATGAACTCAGCCTTTATACACATAGGTACATTTTACTTGTGAACTGTATACTTCTAAAATAGTGGCTATCATTGAGAGTGTACTTAATATGAGGAGTGATAGTGCATAGAAGAGCTTTTTGATAAATTGCCAAAGAAAATTATATTAGACTAACCTTTATACGTTGGACACACTTCAATGGAAATTGAATAGACTCTGTGATATCTGGCAGCTCTTGTAAGACATATGGTGGCAATTTAGACGTCATTTTTCCACCGTATTCTTTTACAAAATAGAAAAAAGCATGTTCCACATTGATATTAGTAAATAATACAAAAAACAAAATCGCTCACTCACTTGCACAGAAATTCACTTTGATGAACGTCAACGTCACTGTCTTAATGACAGCTTGTTTTTTTTTTTCAGAAACAATATTCGTGTAGTAGTAAATAACGGTTTTACGGCCTTGATTTTAAAATCGTACGGCCAAATCTTCATTTAATGAGTTTTACCAATTTTGACTTTCACACACACATGCACACACACTCACACCCAGATTCACACTCCAATATTTGTGTGGCGTTAATAAAAAAAAAAGCAGAATTTATACTAGTTTTATTCGGGAAATAAATCAAAGAAGATAGCTCTTTTACAAACTTTTATTTAACCTGCAGTGTTTGTTAACTATGCATGCACGCAAGTAGGTATTTTCGGATGAAAATGGTGAAATTCGGCTAAATATCCAATCAGTCTATCTTGTGCCATGCCGGTTAGCATCCTTTTTTGCCTAAATAGGTACATCGGTAAGGCAAAATCATTATGAAGCCACGAAACTTTTAAAATAATGAATCAATTCTGTTTATTTAAATGGCAAAGCTGATCTAACTAAATTGATAGTTGATGAGCCAGCATTTCTGGTTTGAACACTTCTTATGAAGTATTTTTTTGTATTTATCGCGTCGTGTTGAATTGCCAAACATACTTACATATGTATATAGACAAAGTCAATGTCTACATGGTAATATTGAACTGGCTAATGCCTACTGTAAAGTTGGTCGTTCCATACGACACGGGAAGTACAGTGGTATTCGTGACCGACATTTAAATCTTCTAGTTAAAGTAGTAGCGGTCTAGCCCTAATAAGTTACCTATTGCTGCTGTTGTAGCTTTAAGCGAATTCTATTCCTAAATACACTTAATAAGCACATACATTTTATGCCAGCATGCCGTTACTATCAGCAAAGGAGAATACCCTAATGATTGCCCGCCCAGCTAACATTCAACGTCAAAGGTTATCAACGCATGTAATTAATTGCATTTAAGGTCAAGATCCGTTTCCAAATGGACACATTTCCTAAACGTCTTTTATATGAAAGATTCATATAAATTTACTTTTATTTTGCATGTTCACATCTCATCCATAATAGAAAAGGCCAAGTGCGAGTCGGACTCGCACATGAAGGGTTCCGTACGTATCTTCTATACCAAGTAAAAATTGCTTAAAAGTTACGTGTATGGTAGCCCTTTATTTTTTACTATAGTATTTTTTTATTGTAAATATTTACTTGTATGATTAAAAAAATACTATATATATAAATACTATACTATCTGTGAAAATTTAAAGTAGTAAAAAAATACGAATATCTATTATTTTCTAATCTGCGTATTTAGAATTTTTTTTTAGAATCAGCATTTTACAATCTTTTACTCTTTTAAAAAAAACTAATAAAAATTCATCCCATTATTTTGAAACCTCGTCTTAAATAATATAATGCATACTGATGCTATCTGTGAAATATAATAATTAATTATACGTAATTTAATTACAAACACAAATGTATAATTCAAGAAACATTGTAAATGCAAAGTAGTAGGTACACTTCTATCTAAGTCTTGAATTGTATTCATACGGTACAGTGAACATTAATGAAGTATAATACATTTTTTAAAAATGATTTTAAATTTAATGAAGGTGTATGTGACATGTATAATGATACAGTTAGTGTGGGCCCGAAGTTTCACGGTTGTCCTTGATACCACGAAATCTATGTTAGTGGAAATGGACATAATTAGGCGTAATATGGTGAAGGTCGCAGACGTTTTGGGGAACGCAACAGATTTCGAAAATTTCATCGTAGTGCCATTCAATCACCTGAGTAAGTAAAATTTATTAAAAAACAAAACCTTTTATTTCTAATAAATACTTTATTTTTTTATTGGTCAGTTATTAAATATTTTAAAAATAATTACTTACAGTAAGGTCCAATGCCATTATTTAAAAAATAACAACAATACTAGAGCGAAATGGCACGAAAACTTTTAGATATAAGTAACAATGTCCATGATTTACAAAACTTCTGACTGTATTTTTTTTAGATTATGATAAATGCTGTGTGCTGGTGTGATGATTACATACAGGTTTTTAGCTCTTCCGTATAGATTTTATTTTCCTGGACAAAAATAGTATAGCAATTATTCAGTTGCGTAGAAACCCATTTTATGATTGTTTTATCCGTCGTCATTGTAAAAGTTAGGTCCCAAATAGACAAACAGATTGAAGTATGTAGCTAGTATAGACACCTGCAAGTTTAAACTGCATAGAGGAGTAGGGTATTTCACGTAGATAATTACACCAGTCTTTTTAGCAATGTTATAGTCGCAGCTTCAAGGTGTCCTAACCTAACCAGTGACGGAACTAGACTTTCATGCGCTAGGTGTGAGCTTTAAAAAATTGCGCCCTTAAGAAATAAACCTAGATACAGATCTGGTCATTTCTGCGCTCCTCCAGGGCCTGCACTATGTACCTGGGCACCGCTGGCACCGCCCTAATTACCTAACCTACATAATTACGAACGAACCTAGAGCCGTCGATGGCCGAGTGGTTAAGGTCGTTGCTTGCCATGCGAGAGGTCATTAGTTCAAACCCCGCCAGGTACCAGTGTTTTTCAAATTTGAAATTCATATGTACCATCATTCGATGCTTTAACGTTGAAGGAAAACATCGTGAGGAAACCAGCACACCTGAGAGGTTTTTCAACGGTGTGTGAAGCCATGACAGAGGCCTACCGGTGGTTTAAACTCTGACATCATGTTGTTCATCAACCATACGATAAAAAGAAGATTACTGAACCTAACGCCTAATTTCTTGCAGGTGTTAGCCGGCCGATAATTTCAACAAGTCCAGACAGATTCGTGGAGTCTCTTAGCGGTATAACGGTCAGTGGCGGTCGGACTTGCCCGGAGGATACTCTGTCCGGGATCCAGGAAGGCTTGGAGGTCAGCAAGCCGGAGTCGTTGGTGTACGTGTTTACGGACGCCTACGCGAATGACGTCAGCAAGATACGCAGCATTGAGACTTTGTGCAAGAACTTACGGAGTCAGGTAGTTATGAGTAAATATTTTTTTTATCACAACATCACATTAATCGGTTATGATCCCGTGGTAAGTTGTAATAGCATTAGCTCTTAGCGGCCAGAGGGAAATATATTCCCACCATATTCTGGACCTTATAAAGTTGAGATAAGGTCCAAAATCAATGAAAAATTTCAACAGTTTATGTCCGTTGAGGGGTTAAGCAGTTTTGTATCAGAAACGATAGTGGATACACAAAAACTTAAATATATAAATAACACGGAACAAACAGTCGATCACACAAATATTAGCATTTAGTGGAAATCGAAACCACGACTCTTGGAACCGCCAGTCAGGGTCACTAACCACTGTTCCAGCGAGCCAGCCACCGAGTGAGTTATTAATGATTTTTCAACTACATACCTACAAAGTATTATTATTTTATTCACAAGCACTTTTGTTAAAGATATCAGAATCAACAGTGGATACACAAATATACTTAAATATATTTAATAACACACCCAGACACGGAACAAACACCGAAATTATTTAAGATTTTAGACTTTCGCGTTCCATTACACTAAATATTAGTCTTTATAGGTCTACACGCGTTATTAGGAGTAGCAAATTACATAGCTACTTACTGTTTCGACTGGGTTGCACCAATCATGACCAATCAGTCGAAACGTCGGGCAGTTAGTGGCTATGTAATTTGCTACTCCTAATAACGCGTGTAGTGGGGCTACACGCCTAAAGACTAATATTTACCGAAATTATTACCGAATGACCTAGATTAATGTCTTTAACTTTCAAGGTGGTCATATTCTTGAGCGGCAACTGCCCCGGCGATTCTTGGCAGAGAGGGAATGTGGATGTGTATTATGAGATCGCAAAGGTCTGTTCAGGAGCAGTGCTGAAATTCGACTCTATAACTTTAAATAACGTAAGTAAGCTTTGAGTCGGGATATTTAAAAAAAATGGGCGTATATTTGTGTTTTTTACAACAACTTTTTAGGTAGGTAAGTAAGTTATTACTTAGTTAAAGATTATTATTATAATCTTTCGTGCTCGAACGCATTAACTTAGATGTTATAATAAAATTGAAAGAAAAAAACGATTTTTATTATAGTGCCTTGAAATTGAGAAAAAAAAATTACATACAGCTACCTCCATTTACATTTCATGATCATAAAATTAAAACCAAAATGATAGTCAACTTTAGGGTATCTCAAGTTTAAAATACGGATAAAAAGTGACGGAGAAATTCACATAGATGACCTCTACACCTGGGTAGCTCAGTTGATTTAGAGTAGACGCGATATCTAAAGACCGGTGTGGTTCAAGTCCCAGGCCAGACGGGAACATGAAAATGGTTTTTTTTTAAATTGTATGACATGCGTAAAAGCTAATCGCCGATGCGTCATTGTATAAGTCTGATATCAAATGGTAAGTAGGTTCATCAGTAATCCGATTCATGTTGTTTGAAGTCAACATTTATCAACATCCGGTCATGTGTAACGAAGCAACATTGTAATATAGCCCTCTTATGTTATTTATTATATGGGCACACGTGTGCATTAGGTGCTTTTATCAATGAATGGTTAGCTAGAATGCTATCTCTACATACATACTTACTATTTTATATTTCTTTATTAAGCCTAATCATTTTTCGGCCTGTTCAGCCGTTTTAGAGGTGTCGAAACAAACAAACAGATAGAGATATTTTTTTTTAAAGTATGGAGATGACTGTGTTCTTCAGATTACTCTTGTAATTTTTTTGTCTCTACAGTTTTTTTAAGTAATAGATATCTAACCATTTATAAAATAGGTACCTAAATAACATACTCCAAAATATTATAATATCTTCAAAGAATTGCTTTCACAAATGCGCGGACTGGTGAAGAGATGATACTTAGACTTAATGATTAATCATAGAAATTTGGTACGTATTGGTTAGAAGGGGCTCCTACAAGCTTAGCTAAGCTTTTGTTGATAGTCAGTAAAACCAATTGCCCTGGGCTAATTATTTGTTGCACTCCTTCTCTTCTACAATAAAAAGCATGTTAAATGAAGACCTTACTGACATGAGTAACATGTCAATATAATAAGTCAAAAATTCAAGTAAAATGCGGGTGAGAGCAGTGGCGTAACTATACCCGTTGAAGTCCGTGGCAAAATTCATCGGTTGGGGCCCCGTGCACCCCCCGTTCTTTTTTTTATCTTAATGTGTATGTGGGTTGGCAGATGAGATTCTCCTATGACCGGGGACCCGTTTCGACTAGGGCCCCCTACCGGGTGGGGGCCCGTGGCATTTTGCCGACTTGCCACCCTGTAGTTACGCCACTGGGTGAGAGCTTTCCTCTCCCCCGCCAGTCCAGTCCCACCGAGTCTATTATCAGGTACCTACTTAAATCTTAACATTATATTTTATAGGCCTACAAATATATTAACGAAATGATCACTGCTGACTGGAATGACGTTATAAGCCTCGAGCCATTTACGGAATACAAGGACACAAAGGTAAATATTGATTTTATAAAGAAACGATAGCGTTGTAGCTTGTACCAATAAGTCCAATAACTGAGGCATTTTAATACGTTCACTTATCACCAAGATAAATAAATAAATATCACGCAACATCACATAGTTTTTTCTGATTCCGTGGTAAGTAGCTTATGGACTTGTGTTATGGATGTAAGATTTTAGATTTTAGACTTTCGCGTTCCATTACACTAAATACTAGCGACCGGCCCCCTCGCTTCGCTTCGGGGATATCTCTATCTCTATGTAATATATTTTAACCCCGTAAGAGAAATCTATTTTTATCTAAAAAAAGCCTATGACACTCAGGGATAGTGTAGCTTTCCAACAGTGAAAGATTTTTTCAAATCGGTGCAGTAGTTTCGGAGCCTATTCAAAACAAACAAACAAACAAAAAATCAAAACTTTCCTCTTTATAATATTATTATATATATATATATATATTATATATATATATATATATATATATATATATATAAGACTGACTGGCTCGGTGGAACAGTGGTTAGTGACTCTGGCTGGCGGTTCCAAGAGTCGTGGGTTCGATTCCCACTCGGGACAAATATTTGTGTGATGAACATCGGTGTTTGTTCCGTGTCTGGGTGTGATTATGTATTTAAGTATGTATTTAAAAATATATATGTATGTATATCAGTCTCTGACACCCATAGTACAAGCTCTGCTTAGTTTGGGGTCAGATGACCGTGTGTGGAAATGTCCTAAAAAAAAAAAAAAAAAATATTACATATTACATTGACTCCCCGTACCCCAGTGATGCTTACATGGAGCCTACATCGCATGCTGGCTAACTGAGCGCGGTGGCGGCAACCACGCGACTTTTTTCTAATACTTGCATTTTTAAACTCGTGATATCTTCCGAATGAAATGTCCGAATTGAATAATTCAAAAAGTCATAAATAGGTATTGAAGCCGTCTTGCATATAAAGTAATTTATTTTGATAAGGATTAATACCAAGGTACAAATAAAGGCCTTTTCATGTGGCGGCAATAAATTAAATTTTTCGAATAAAAAACCGCTTACTGTGACATAA
Source organism: Maruca vitrata (assembly GCA_039566165.1). Taxonomy (NCBI): domain Eukaryota; kingdom Metazoa; phylum Arthropoda; class Insecta; order Lepidoptera; family Crambidae; genus Maruca; species Maruca vitrata. The sequence continues at coordinate 7,087,624 of CM076930.1, forward strand.
CTATAATATTTAGACATATGCTGTCGCGACACTTTTTATAGATAATGATAAGTTCTACAAAGTCGTAGTAAATGATTTTGTTCTATCATCAATAGTTTTCGCAGCGTACGCGACGTAAGGAATTTTTCAGGTAATTTTTTTACACCTTGGGTTACATTATTGGAGTTTTAGTAAGGATCCCTAATTTTTAAAAAAATATAATATAGACTTTGTTACTTCTGAATAATGCAGCTTTCTAATGGTGAAAAAATTATTGCTGTCGGTCCAGTAGTTTTTGAGTTTATTCATTACAAACATACAAAAATACAAAAATACAAATCTTTCCTCTTTATAATATTAAGTATAATAAGTATATAAGTATATATATAATATTAGTATAGATATAGATTAGTCTTCTACTCGTAGTAGCTATGTATTTAATACTCCTAATATCGCTTGTAGACCCATAATGACTAATATTTTGTGTTACGGATATCAGAAATCAGAAACAATTATAAACCTAAATAATAAGTAATAGGTAATAATATTTTTTTTTATTTACAATGTTTCCTTAAATCTATATCCAAATATAAAAATATCACGATCCCGACACCCAGCCACGGAATAAAGACTGATGTTCATTACACAAATATTTGTCCCGAGTGGGAATCGAGCCCACATACTTGGCGCATGAGACAGGACTCCAATTCATTCATCCAATGCGCCATCGAGTCGATTAATGATGTTTTATATATAATAGAATAGAATACATATAATATTATTTAACTGCAACATTAACAATTAACATATCGTTTAATCAAAAAACTATATTAGAAGTACCTACCCTGGCTGAAGCAAAAGTGGTGTGCCAGGGCCGTAGCACATGGTAGGAAGTGATCTCTGCCTACCCCCCTGGGAAAAAGCGTGATTTTTATGTATGTATGTTTGTGCCCAGTAGGGCTACCATGAGTTTAAAACTTACGCACTCGATATCGCCTACGTAAATATGTCTATGAAAAACTTGTACAGCGCCGCTGGTGGTTACGCGAAGAACTAAAATCGGCCGTATGAAAAAACAACTCGATAGGTTTTTAACGTACCTACGTAAGTTTTCGATAGCCAACTCATGGTAGGCCCTCTGGACTGCTTAGTCTTTAAGATTATTATCAACTAGTGACCGGCCCTCGTTTCGCTTCGGGTGAATTTTACATAATAACCTTCCTCTTGAATCCCTCTACCTAATAAAAAAACTGCATCAAAATTGAGTAGTTTTTAAGATTTACGCATACATAGGGAAATAGGGACAGATAAAGCTACTTTGTTTCATACTATGTAGTGACAGACTAAGGACGTTATTTCAGATAACAGTGGACACTTTTACAAGAGACATCATTATTGTGGTTTCGGGTGATCGTCCTTCACTACGCGTCGATGATGGATCCGGGCACAACGCTCGCATACAAAACATTATTGAGACACGACAATCTCTGGTAAGTATAACTGTTTTTAATATCGTACCTGACAAGTTGGTACATAGGGAAAAGAAGAACATAGGCAATCCAATATCCAATATTGTATCTATCGGATCTTTTTAAGTTAAATCTGCAGGGGGTAACACCCCAGAGTGGAAATAATTAGGGCCGGAAAAATGGGGCTTAGAAATAGAAAAGACGATTAATTATTTGAGTTGTACTTGCTTTGGAGATTATATTGAAAAATAACATGTGCGTTTTTCAATGCCATCTTCTCAACTGGCTGAGTAGAAGTTAATTACTTATTTATTATCATTTCATTATAAGGCTGTAAACAACAAAATAGAATGCATCTGTTATATCGATTGGGCCCAACGATAATAATAAACTACAGTTATTATGTTCAGCGATTTTGGGTGTAAACGCCTTTCTTTTGTATTGCAATTTAGAAAAATAGCGTGTCTAACGAGTTACGCCGGAAAATTATGTCTCTTACACCCTTTTTATTTGACATTTTTTTCACGTCACAATAATTTCTAGGGCGTAACCACCAAGTAAATTAGACTAAGCCTTTTACGACCTGTTTACCTTATGAAAAGTGTTCAAATCTATAAAAAACATTGGGTCATAATAACCTTTTTTGCGAATTTGAGGATTTTAAATATACAGATCGATAGAGAAAAAAACTGAATAAAACTGCATTAAAAAGTCATTTTGACCAAATTGAGATTTAAGGTAGCGAATTATGAAACAAGAAATTCGAAAAAAGCATGCAAGTTTATTATTAGTATATTCATTAGGCACCTTTGTGTCAACAAAACACGCGCTTTTAACATTTATATCTCCATCTTGTTTATTATTATATAAATCATTGGATGTACCAACCTAATATATAATTTTAAACTGTCATGGTCTCGATATTTCGGCACTGTTGCAATTGCAAGCGCCATGATCACGGTTGAACTACGACGAGTTCACCCGTGATCATGGCACTTGCAACAGTGACGAAATATCGGAAGCTCATTAAAACAAAACAACATGGTAAATATCCCGGACAGTTTTCAGTTTTTTAATGTACCAACCTATTTATAGAGCACCATAATGTCTATCTTCAGGTAGTTCGCGTTTTGGATATAAAGTCAGGCGTTTACCAAGTAAGCGTTTGGAGTCAAGGCGCTACATCCTTCACGATCTACAAGCGGACTCAGCTGCCCTTCGAATACGGCTTTTCCACCAGGCTGCCTCGCAGTCTTAGGGAAACTAGTTTGAGGCCTATTCCAGGTAAGAAATATTGAATAATTACCTACTATATTGATAAAATTATACAATTTTAAAGTTAACGTCAGTCTTTAAGAAAAAAAATCACACAATATAACATAGCTATCTTGATCTGATTCCGAGTTACTCAAGCACTGGTGTAACGGATATCAGTAGCGCTACCATAAGTTTAAAAGTTACGGACTCGATATCGCCTACGTAAATAAATAGGTATGTCTTTGAAAAACTTGTACAGCGCCCCTGGAGGTTACGCTAAGAACTAAAATCGGCTGTATGAAAAAAACAACTCGATAGGTTTTTAACGTACGTAAGTTTTCGATAGCCAACTCATGGTACCGGTACAGAAACAATAGAGAATACACAAGCATACATACATACATGCTGAGATATGATGATGATGATGATGATGAGATTATGTCTGATCATGCCTTTTCAGTCATAATAAAATTGTTTGTCTGTGTAATTTGGGTTGGTATCTGAACAAATACTTTTTTTTCTTTCTATACTTAAATACACTACATTTAAATGTATTGTAAGACGCGCTCAAGCCAGGTAGAGTGACGATCTGCGCGGGACGGCTGGTAGGAGCTGGATGCGAGTAGCCGAGGATAGAAATAAGTAGAGAGCATTTGGGGAGGCATATGTCCAGCAGTGGACGGTAATGGGCTGATGATGATACTTAAAAAGATAAATGACACATCCAAACACAGGAAGAGCATGCATTTTCATCAAACAAACTGCGCCACGGAACGAGTCATTGCAATGTAACGAGTAAATAATGTGCTGAAACGGCATTTAAGCAGGCCTTCAGGGTGAGTGCGACAGGCTTAATGTGGTCTATTGTGTCTGTCGACCTCATATTTGTATCTCACTACCGCTTACCATCAGGTGGAGTGAGGTCATGTTGCCTATTATAGAAAAAAATTGTTGTATGATGTGTGACACAGAGCAGGCCTGTGTAGAAAAAGTATACACGTTGCGCCGGCCCCTACTTAGCGTGGGACAAGGGCAGGAAAATGATGATGATGATGTATTGTTGAGTGATTTGCTCCATATTTTTACAGGATGGATAAACTACATTCTCATAGTGCTATCGCCGGCTTTCAACATCGAGATCACTTCTTTCGAACTCCTGATGACCGACACGGATGATAAAAAGTCTCTTGCACTTAACGAAAGCGAAAGACAAGGGTATTATGTGTCGAGTGTGTTTATGGAGCCTGAGAAATCGTTTAGATGTGTGGTAGGTCATTTTCTAGTTTGTGCATGTTTTGAATTTTTATCTAACGTCACTTTTTACAAGTACAGTAGATAGAAAACGAAATATGCACTACATATGTGCACATACATTATTTGTTTTATTAATTAGTTACGTTATTTTTAAGGGTGTCGGAAGTAGCAGGTAAGGTTAGAGCATCAAAGTGCTATTATATTTATATACGTAGGATTATCAATAGCTCAGTAAATTAAAAAAAATACAAACGTTTCAGTAGATTAAAAAAGTTATAAAAGTTTATAAATGAATGTTGCTATTTTTCAGATCCATGGCAAAGATTCTCTAACGGACCAAGAAATTATCGGATCTACCAAAGTTGTGGATGTTCAAAAGTCAGGTGATTAGAACATTAAGTACCTATAAAACGTATGTGGGCTGATGGTGATGACGGTGATGAATAGAACACAATTCTATTATGTTCCAGTTTCTGAGATACCCTGGTTCAAGCCGTATGTAGAAATAATAGAGCCGGACACTGAACTAATAGACTTTGGAACGGATACAACTTTAGCCTGTAAAGTGAAGGGATACCCGAAGCCCGAGATTCAGTGGACCAATGATCAGGATGTAGAACTGGCCATCGAGGTTAGTTTATCTATCTTTATTGTTTTTAAAAGCGTCCAGAGTGCTGAATGTTTTTCTGTGAAATTCTGCAAAAAATATGCGTGGTTTTTATGATTTACTATGTTGATACGTTATTCTTAGAGAAGCTTTTTATGTCACAAAAATCATAATATAAGTTAATGTATAGTAAAATTCTTAAATTATGTCATCTTACTCGTACATAGATCGATAAGACGAAATGTAAGTTTACGTATTTGTGATAAAAAATTACAAGTCAGAATTTTTTATTACCTTCAATGGATAGAGAACATCATATAGCTACTCCAAATATAATACTTTTTCCATACATAACTACGAAATAACACAAATCATACTTTTTTCATATTTTCAGGAAGTTCTACTAGAAATTCCGTCTACTTTTATAAGCTATGTCACCTTTAACGCGACATCCAATTCTACGGTAAACTGTAAAGCTGTAAACGCTAAAGGGAGTGAGGACCTAAGTCTTGACTTGTTCGTTAATAGGACTTTTACGTTTGAAATTGTTCAAATTCCCAGAGGTAATATTTTTTTTAATGCTATTTACATGTTAACTTTAAATTCGTATTAAATGTTTATGCTTTTCGATTAGTACTTACTGGTTCACAAAAAGATTTTATTTCATACATATGGGAGCGTTTATGGCTTAATGTGTGACCTGCTCCACAAAAGGTGGAAATACCGTCGTGGATCTTTCCTGACAGAACGTAAATACATGTGATTGCATATAAATTCCAAATAGAGGGCACACTATGCGGAAGATCGGTCGTTATATTTAGGTAGTCTTACGATAAAGGAAACCATTGAGAGAAAAAAACATATTTAACCGAAAAGTCACTAAGTTTCCTTGATCAATCTAGATTAATATGTCCTATCTACGTGATTCCCTAAACTTGAGTAACGAAAATTGAATATTTTCAGATGAATCCTTTGAATATCAGACGGAAGGCAAGCTCTATTGCCAAATTGAATCGTATCCCGAAATCGAAGTCAAATGGTATCACAATGGCACAGAAATTGAAAATTCGTACAATATTGAAGTGATTCCCAGTGAATACTCCTTGGTCATAAAGAATATGAGTCTGGATGATGTTGGTTCATACCTGTGTGAAGTGAAGAACTATGTAAGAAGCGAGAATTATTCTGCCGAGGTGACTATTTCTGGATTGGGTAAGTAATTGTGTTGTTAGTGAATATTTTTGTGGTTTGCGTTTTACCAAATAACTAAGAAAAAAATGTGCACAAATTAATTTTTTTAAAGGGAGTGGTAGTTTATCTATATTATCTATTTGCTTTTTCCTTAGAGGCACCAGAGGTGGAATTAGAGAATACAGAAATTATTCTGCAACCAGGTGATTGGAAGACTATAGAATGCAGGTATATTTAGTCACCACATTATACTAATATCGTCTTCCTGACCCATTCTGCTTCGAGTTAGGTCCTATGACCATAAGCTTTCAAAATGCTGTAAAATACTTTATAGCATTTTTGAATACATTACAGGCTTTACAAAGAATTTAAGTACTGTATGTATAGGTGCTGTGTAGGTACTTTTTACTGACGCAATCCGTTTACTCTAATGAAACTCACAAGATCCAAACTAACTTTCGGAGGTTCAACGGTAATCGTTCCAAATAATTGACATTCAATGTTTCTTTATTTTAACTTGTCTGAGTTACTTCAAAATGTACGTTTATTTCAGAGTTCGAGGAAATCCGCAACCCGAAATATCTTGGAAGTACCAGCCTGTGAATGGATTTAGTTTTGATGATAGTTTTCCAGAAGACGTCTATGTGGAAGAGCAAAACTTAAAGATCCTTGGCAAAAACGAACATAAAGGCACATATAAATGTGTAGCAAGCAACATTATGGGGGAAGACTCCAAAGAAGTATCTGTGAAGCTTCAATGTGAGACGCCAGTACATAATTGTGTCATTTTTGCTTACTCGCATCTTAGTCGATAACACTACTATGGATCTAGTTATTTACACTGTCTTATCGTCATGCGTTTACTGTGAACGAAAGGCTGTACATTTTGATTGTAACTTCTTAGAACGATGAGAAGGACTTTTAATATCGCGCGGGTAGTGTTACAGGTTTCCTAAATACGTAACAGTGGAGGCATATGTGGGTATTTTATTCGTTAAAGCTTATTTATGACCTAAAATGTATATGGAAACATGTCATAACTCGATATAACTAAATACCTATGTCTGGTATATTTACTGTTTTATAAGTTTTTATTGTGGTTTGACGGACCACGGTAATTTATCTAAGTACTGTCGTGTGCAATAAAAAAAACATAGAAAAAAGTTGACGCGTGATCTTTTGCCGTGAGCTTGCAACTGCCAAAACATCGGGAACTCGTTTAAAAAATAAGCATATTTTTTTCAATAAAAAAATCATAGTAAATATCCCGGAACTATTTAGATTTCTAATATTCTTAGGTCAGCTAGTTGAGTGCTGTAAAGAGCTCGAAACGTCTGGTCTCTGAATAATATGTTTAGAATAACAAAATACGCGAGTTTCATCGGTAAAATAAGTTTTATTTAAAATAGGTCAGTCTATATAGTATAATCTTTTTTTGTTCGAGCACTAGGTCAGTCTACTTTACTTAAGACTTTTTCAGATAAACCCATAATAAGGTACTCTGAAGATACGGTTTCCGTGATGGAGCTAAATCAGGTAGAGTTGAGATGTGACGTAGACGCCGTGCCGGAAGCCGTCGTCCGCTGGGAGATGACGCAGGATGACGTCATAGTCCCCTTGGACCACAGGCATTCGACCAACAGCCAGAATACACACAGGTAGCTTTGCCGTTAGTTTGTAGAAACATACATATTATCATCAATCATCATCATCATCAGCCCATACTTGTCCACTGCTGGACATAGGCCTCTCCAAATGCACGCCGCTTCTCTCTATCCTCGGCCACTCGCATCCAGCTCCTACCAGCCGTCCTGCGCTATATACCTATTATATACATATTCTTTAATTATTACACACTTTAATACACAACATCACATACATGATCTTCAGGTGGGAGACGTTTTGTCGACCGGTTGCTGTTACCACCATACAGTTGCGTAAAACCCGCCAAGTGACTCTGACCTCTCTCGATCAGGTCGCGTTCCGGGATCAGCACTGTACGAACCGGAGCCAGGGGGGACCATTGCTCAGAGCGGGTCAGCCCGCCGGCAAGGGAGACCCGTAGAAACGGTAGTGCCTTCCGTCCGGCGGACTGGCCAACTCCGACCCGCACGGCTCAATACCAATGCGAGACTCCACGCCTTGTCTCGTTGTTGCCGCGGCAGTGGTCTCCTCTTTAAGCGGGCTTTCAGGGTGAGTGCGACAGGCTCAATATGGTCTATTGTGCCTGTCGACCTCATGTTTGGGTCTCACTGCTGCTTACCATCAGGTGGAGTGAGGTCATCTTGTTAGCTTAATATAAAAAAAAAATCTGATTCCGTGATAATAAGCTTAAGCACTCGCGTTACAAATATCAGATTTAACAGTGGATACACAAATATACTTAAATATATTTAATAATACACCAAGACATGTTCGTCACACAGATATTTGTCTCTGGTGGGAATCGAACCCACGACTCTTGGAACCGTAGTAGTGAACCCAGGGTCATTAACCACTGTTCCAACGAGCCAGTCAAAATATCACACAACATCACATACATTGTTCCGATTCCGACGTAAGTTGCTTAAATACACTTGTGTGTTAGGGGTGAGAGTCATCCGCTCCCCGCAAGTCCGGTGATGTTGACGAGGCTATGTCAGGTATGAAAAAAAATACACTTGTGTTATGGATATCAGAAACAACAGTAGTTTACAGAAATATACTTAAATATAATTTAATATTACACCCAGACTCGGAACAAACATCAATGCTCGTCACCCAAATATTTGTCCTGGGTCAGAATTGAACCCACGTCAATTGAAATCGTAGCCAGGGTCACTTACCACCGTTCCAGTCTTTATGTTTTAATTTCCAAACCTTGTCCTTAAAATAAAATCGAAAGAATCATTCAATTTCGTGCTTAACTTACCTTAATACTTACTTACCGGACGTTTGTAGCAAGTAATATTATTATTGACTAGCTTTCCACCCGCGACTTCGTCCGCGTAGAAACCCTATTCCCGCGGGAAGTCCGGGATAATAAGTAGCCTATGTGTTATTCTGGGTCTTCGGCTAGCTGCATACCAAATGTCATCGTTATCGGTTCAGTTGTATTTGCTTGAAAGAGTAACAAACATCCATCCACACATACAAACTTTCACGTATAATATTAGTAGGATTAGTGCACAGCATCTTTAGAACTTTAATTATTTTAATATTATGTACCTATGTAAGTGGTATACTTTGAAAAAATTCTTTTGAATAATACAACTTTATTATTATTATTATAATAAACTTACTTTTTAAGTTGTTTGGGAATTCCGGATACCAACTGATAAAATCAAAAACGTAAATACTGAATTCCCAGATTCATTCTTTATCAGCAGTCAAGACTCCGCTAATAATATCATCACTAATAGTATTGCAAAATAAAAATTCTCACTTATTTCTTGAGTTGATAAGTAGGCAATTAACTTTAAGATTATTATTGTCTCTTAGAACATACTGTTTGTAAAGTTGCCAAATATAATTTTTTAGGTTTCTGGCAGAATGGAGAGACTCAGGCAACTATCATTGCATAGCAGAAAATAATTTAGGAAAGGTGGAAAAGACGGTTGTAGTGAATGTATTGGGTAAGTAACATTTCATATAACTTTAAACTGTCATGGTTGCATACATTACAAAACTAAATATGTCCGGGATATTTACCATGTTGTTTTATTGTAATGATCTTCAGATATTTCGGCACTGTTGCAAGCGCCATGACATTTCATTTGCATAAGTTAGAAATATTCGTCGCCTAGTAGTGGGTAACTTATACTAATGATTTGAAACACAACCAATCAATAAGTCATTAGTCTACTGCCAGTGTCCGGAGATACTGTGTTATCAGGAGGCTTAGACAAAGTAACAATATCAAAACGGTAACGAAGATCGAAAATAATAAATAGTATGGTATCGCCTTTAGACGCGATAAATCACGTGACAAACATTAAATTTTTTGGAACTTCGTTATCGTTTTGATGTTTGGTTCGTTCGTCAGTGCCGCCGTTCATCCGGCCGCCCGAGTCCCGGCGGGTGGAGGCGTTTGCGGGCAGCGACGTGACGCTGCCGTGCGCGGTGCTGTACGGGAACCCCGCGCCCAGCACCAAGTGGACCTTCATACCGAGGGACGCCGCTTCAGCCGGAGGACTCAGGTCAGTGCCGTAACTATCTGTCTACAAAGCTGTTGTTTAAACCTTCTGTACGGGATCCCCGCGCCCAGCACCAAATGGACCTTCATACCGAGGGACGCCGCCTCAGCCGGCTGTATTCTGTAACAAGTAATCTGTATCTGTCTGAATCTGAAGTATTCTGTGGGCTCAGGTCAGAACCGCAACTTTGTTTTTATAATAGGCTAACAAGATGACCTCACTCCACCTGATGGTAAGCGGTATTGAAATCCAAATATGAGGTCGACAGGTATAATAGACCTGTCGCACTCACCCGAAGGAAGGTCGATCGGGAGTGGTAAGGGGAGGGAGGGACTACCTGAAATAGCTCTATCTACAAACCTGTTGTTTTTGCAAAAACTGAAATTTAAATAAACCTTCTGTACGGGAACCCCGCGCCCTACACCAAGTGGACGTTCATTCCGAGGGACGCTGCCACAGCCGGAGGGCTCAGGTCAGGGCTGTAACTATCTACAAAGCTGTAGTTTAAACCTTTTGTACGGGAACCCCGCGCCCAGCACCAATGGACCTTCATACCGAGGGACGCCGCCTCAGCCGGAGGGCTCAGGTCAGGGCCGTAACTATCTACAAAGCTGTAGTTTAAACCTTCTGTACGGGAACCCCGCGCCCAGCACCAAGTGGACCTTCATACCGAGGGACGCCGCCTCAGCCGGAGGGCTCAGGTCAGGGCCGTAACTATCTACAAAGCTGTAGTTTAAACCTTCTGTACGGGAACCCCGCGCCCAGCACCAAGTGGACCTTCATACCGAGGGACGCCGCCTCAGCCGGAGGGCTCAGGTCAGGGCCGTAACTATCTACAAAGCTGTAGTTTAAACCTTCTGTACGGGAACCCCGCGCCCAGCACCAAGTGGACCTTCATACCGAGGGACGCCGCCTCAGCCGGAGGGCTCAGGTCAGGGCCGTAACTATCTACAAAGCTGTAGTTTAAAACTTCTGTACGGGAACCCCGCGCCCAGCACCAAGTGGACCTTCATACCGAGGGACGCCGCCTCAGCCGGAGGGCTCAGGTCAGGGCCGTAACTATCTACAAAGCTGTTGTTTAAACCTTCTGTACGGGAACCCCGCGCCCAGCACCAAGTGGACCTTCATACCGAGGGACGCCGCTTCAGCAGGAGGACTCAGGTCAGTGCCGTAACTATCTGTCTACAAAGCTGTTGTTTAAACCTTCTGTACGGGAACCCCGCGCCCAGCACCAAGTGGACCTTCATACCGAGGGACGCCGCTTCAGCAGGAGGACTCAGGTCAGTGCCGTAACTATCTGTCTACAAAGCTGTTGTTTAAACCTTCTGTACGGGAACCCCGCGCCCAGCACCAAGTGGACCTTCATACCGAGAGACGCCGCTTCAGCAGGAGGACTCAGGTCAGGGCCGTAACTATCTACAAAGCTGTAGTTTAAACCTTCTGTACGGGAACCCCGCGCCCTACACCAAGTGGACCTTCATACTGAGGGACGCTGCCTCAGCCGGAGGGCTCAGTAAGGGTCGTAACTATCCATCTATAAAGCTATTGAGCATCTCCTCACTACTCAATACGGGTACGTGCCGGTACGTGGAGAGCTTAGTGAGTTAGCTATCGAAAACTTACGTACGTTAAAAACCTATCGAAATTTTTTTTTTCATACTATCGATTTTAGTTCTTGGCGTTACCGCTAGGGGCGCTGTACAAGGTTTTCATAGACATATTTACATAGGCGATATCGAGTCTGTCACTTTTAAACCAGCGGTACCTAGGCACAGGGCGACGGCCCTCATAATGTCCTTCCTATCTCCTAATAAATCTGCTGTGCTCGACAGGGTCCATAATAGTTGAATCTTACTTTTTAAGCAACACCTTTTGCGCATTACGGGAAAGCAATAAATATTTAGAGTTTGAGTTTTATTACTCAAAGACGCAGTTTTGAAAGCTCGCACTGGGCGCATAAAAGGCTAGTTATGGCACTATTTCACTACCCCGGAAAGCGAGAAAACTATAGTTGTGTCAAACACTCGCTGCCCGCGAGGCAATAAAACGTGGGACTACGACAGCGAATATTCATCTCTCTGTCGCACTTACAGGTCTTAAAGGGAGGCGTAGTGTTGCACCAGTGCAGTGTCGATATGAATACTATAAATATTTGGTACAGTAATAAAAGTTAAGGAGTAAATAATTATACAATTATTTTTAATATTGAATTTTTGTATGTTAATTGTAGTTTATCGTTATTAGTGAATTAATTCGTAAATTACCTTCTCTTTAAAACATTTATAAGTTGAGTTTCTGACAATTTAATTATCATCGCTAGCTCAAATACCTAGTAAACAATCACGACGCGCACATAACAACGTATGTACAATTTTCTGGAAGAATGCATTTGTCGATAATAATTGACCATCGACAAGTGCGCGATGCGCATGAGCCGCCCTTGCATACAGGTGATTTATGGCATCACGGGCAGCGAGTCTTTGACACAACTATAATACCATACATATATATATATACTCTAAAAAATATGTAGAAGTCGTATTAAAAAAATGGTTACATATTTATCTGCATTTGTGCATTGTAACAATATTAAGTTCATACATCACTGTTTTATAAATCACTAATCGCTCGGCGTTGATATTGATATTGATATTATAGCAATTAAAAATACAGATTTTCTTTTTATTTATTTCAGGCAATCGGCTACAAATTCCCAACTTCAGCTGAACAACGTCTCAAGAGCTAACGAAGGAATGTATTTATGCATCGCAGAAAATTCTGTTGGCAACGACAGAATAAAAATTGATCTGAAAATTAAGTAAAAACAGCTGAAAGGCGTTTATGTAATAATACATTACTACATATACAATGCATGAAATTAATCGTTCACTGTTAGTTTGTTAAATATATATTATGAACTTTTACAAAAACACCACTATTTTTATTTTAGGTAATACCTCCCTTCATCTATTCCTCATCACTGCTCATTTATTACTAATTCTTTGTAATGTTTCTTAAATCGTTATCTAGTTTCTGTTAAATCGGTCAGCAGTGGCGTAACTACAGGGTGGCAAGTCGGCAAAATGCCACGGGCCCCACCCGGTAGGGGGCCCCAGCCGAAAGGGGCCCCCGGTCATAGCAGAATCACAACTGTCAACACACATACACATTAAGATAAAAAAAGAACGTGGTGTGCACGGGGCCCCATCCGACGAATGCCACGGACTTCAACGGGTATAGTTACGCCACTGTCGGTCAGGTTCATGTATTAGAAATAAGTCCAAATTATTATAAAGTTTGCTTAAGTATACAAGTCGTATCTAGTAAAGTACCTATTACGTGTTATTGCTATGCTTGCTTAGTTGAGAATTCGCCATTTATACTTAGATAGGCAAAATATCGACGGTACATACTTTAATTTTATAATAAGGGGATTCCTAAAATCCAGTATCAATGTTTGCTCAACCTATAACCTCGGTCGATACAGATAAATTCAACGCAGTAGGTCTTAAAGCAGTCAGTATAAATCCTCATGGAGTGTCGTACTGTGTACGTTGTAGTTTTATTAAACAATTAACTATGTATTTTGAAAGCATTATTTGTTTATCCCTACTTTTAATAAAGTATTCTGTGGGTGGTTTTACGAAAAGCAGTTTGACATTTGTGATAGACGACACGGGTTCTATGCAGGATGACATAGACCAAGTAAAAGCCGGTGCTAAATTGGTGTTTGATACGGTGTTGAATACCAACGCATCGCAGATAGAAGATTTCCTTCTGGTCAGCTTTAATGATCCTGGTAAGTAATCATTAGAATATTTCCAATGACAAACATTTTAGTCAGTACCTAAATGCCTTAGACCTCTACATACTGACGAGATTTTGTTATCAACATTATTATCTACAAAGCTGTTGTTTTTTTGCAAAAACAGAATTGTAACCAAACCTTCCGTAGGTACCGAAAAGATATTACCGTTTGATATCCACAGTACAGGAGACAAGCAATGAACTATTTTATTTAAATTGAATGTAAGTATAATTAATAATTATGTGTTTCCTCGGAACCCTATCATGAATAGGCTTGGTTTGGTGCTTGTGTATGGTTTAATTTACTTTGCCCCACCAAGCTGCCCCAATGACTGGGAAAAGAGATTTAAATACATTTATACTCCTATCGGCACTACCTGCCTATTATAAATCATAAATGCTGGTACCTTTTTAGCAGTCTTTTGGATTTAACGGTAGTTTTATTGCCCCCTTGAGGGCGACGTGGTGGAGCGAAGTAGAATAATCCCTTATGCACTGATAACTATTGATAACCCCTGTAGTTTTAGCAATAAAGCCATGGTTTGCAAAAGTCCTAGTCACCATGGTAGTTGTATAACATTTTTTTCTTACTAATATTATAAATGCAATAGGTGTTTGTATGTTATTCGTTCACGTAAAAACTACTGAACGGATTTTGTTGAAACTTCACAATAATAGAAATAGCTTACTTAACAAAATAACACAAAGGAACAATTCATAAAGATTTATTGTAGGTATAAGTATTATTAAAAGTATAAAGATAACAAACTCCACGAACACAAGTCGGTACTTAGTACAAGTAAGTAAGTAATGCTTCAAACTGTACTTTGTAGATCCTGGAAGACTTCGGATCAGGACAAGGGATCGAGATGTGTACAAAAACCAACTTGGTTCTCTCATCGTAGGCGGAGGCGGGGACTGTCCGGAGCTATCGATGTCGGGAATCTATTTAGCCCTCAAGGAGAGTCTACCCGGCTCCTATATATACGTGTTCACGGACGCGAGTGCGAAGGATGAAAAGGAGCTGGAGTCTGTCCAGAATCTTGCAACTCGGAAAGGCTCGCAGGTGACTAATTCAAAATATAAATATTAACATCTCTAATGGTGCAACTGTGTCCATATCAGCCGTAGAACAGACAACCGCTGGGGAAAACGAATTCTGGAGTGGATACCGCGTTCTGGCAAACATGTATGACGCCCTCAGGTAATATAGAGTGATGATCTGCGTAGGACGACTTGTAATAGCTGAATGTGTGTGTGTGTGATGTGTGTTGCCGAGAATAGGCGGGATTGACGTGCATTTGGGGAGGCCACCGCGGTTACTTTTTGTGTGTCAACAGCATAGAACACGATAACACTAGATAACATTGACTGGCTCGGTGGAACAGTGGTTAGTGACACTGGCTACGGTTCCAAGAGTCGGGGGTCCGATTCCCATCAGGGACAATCGGACGTCATAAACATTTGTGGTTGGTTCGTGTCTGGTTGTTAATCTATTAGTGAGTATGTATAAATTATAACAGTTCTAACACACATAGGACATACAAGCTCTGTTCAGTTCATAAGTAAACAGACGGGATATTTATTGCTTGGTGTGACATTCTGTTTATGCTGATAGGTACTAAAGTTGTACTGTCCCATTTATTGCATCGTTACCATTTCTTTGAAGGGTTTGAAGAAATAATTAGGTAGATACATCTGTCTATCAGTAAATAGAATAATGATAATACGTACGTACGTAATGTTTATATGGGTGTATATGTCTAAATCAAAAACATTGATACTTACGACGTTCGCATATTTTTTCACAAAATTATGACGTCGTTAGAGGTACGAAACGAGTTTTTTAATATATTTTCTGTTAATTGAAACCAGTTACAATATCGGACCTCGGCCAAAGAGAGGAATAAATGGCGAGAAATTGTCCGGAACAGGATCATCCCGCATCTACGGAATTACGCTTCTCGGCGATGAGGATAACAACGCGTGTAGAAGGAAAAACATTTTAGGCATTCCAATCCATTATATCATAACTACATTTTAAATTAAATTATTTTACACGTAGTACCTGCTGCATTAATTAATAATAAATAATAAATATTGCACAACATCACATACATTGATCTGATCCCGTGGTAAGTAGCTTAAGCACTTGTGTTACGGAAATCAGGATCAACAGTGGATACACAAATAAACTTAAATATATTTAATAATACACCCAGACACGGAACAAATACCGATGTTCGTCACACAAATATTTGTCCCGAGTGGGAATTGAACCCACGACTCTTGGAACCGTAGGTTTTGAACCTGAGTCACTAACCACTGTTCTACCGAGCTAGTCAAAATAAATTAATATAAAAATTAATTAATACTAATAAATATTCTACCATCTCTGCAGATTGTTTTCCTTCTAACCGGGGTGTGTAAAGGCGATGGGACGGAGTTCCAGCCGTATTACCAATTGGCAAGGGCCACGTCGGGTCAAGTGTTTCACATTCACAAAGATGACGTCGAAAAGGTATGCAAGTATTATTTAACCTAAAACCTTTGGTACAGGCATTGCCCTGAGCAACTAACTGAGATCACTTTTCTTCAAGACAAAGTTCAATATTATACTTTTATCTGGTAATATAGCAGACAAACAGGAATCTTTTGATGGGCGATCAGCTGCCAAAATGTATTTATCTCTAAGAATAAATGCCGTTATGTTAATAAATTGTTTTGTAGATTTTAGATTATGTCGCGGAAACAGTGAGAAACCCGAAAACTGTATTAGGAGTAACGGAGTTGCCGCCTGGATATGGTCATCCTGTAAACGTAGGTATTTCTTTTGTTGTTATCCCATATAGGTTACTAAGTATCAAGCGTCTGTTGATTATTTAGCATTGAAAAACTCTTAAGTTCCACAACAAAAAAAAAAGATAACAAACAGGGTAAATTGGCCCTTATCTATAACCTTCCAATTAAAGATTAGTGTTTCTATTGAAAATAAAATGAATGAAATAAATAAAAGAATAAAACAAGCATGTATTTAATGCAAACAATACAAAAACAAAACAATAGAACAGTCAGGATCCATGTAAACATGGGATTGTCTGTCGAATAATCAATGCACTAGGGCGCATCAGAATGAGGAACTATCGATGGAATGTGCAGTCAAAAGTCATATTCTATCGTGATATTGTAATGTCTGCACCAAATTTCAGGTTTCCGTAGATCCAGGAATCAAAGATTTAGTTGTCTCCGTTTCGGGAACCGACCCCAAAATAAGCAACATCACAGCTCCCGACGGCTCCAAGCCGAAGAGTGAAGATGTGGTGGATTTACCTTCAGTTCTTGTGAGTATTACAAAACAATAAAGCCCTTCTGGTTTGCTATTAAAAATGTCAAATTTATGTGGTAATTTTTTTCATTGTGCGTTATGGTACGCGATCACATATAACGCCTGCCATACACGGACCATTCGAGCAGTTAGCCAGTGATCAAATACACGGACCGCTCCAGCAGTCATAGTCAACAGCTTATGTCGGGCTAACTGCTCGGAGCAGTCACAACTGCTCGAGTGGTTTCGTGTATGTGTGTGCGTAGAATCTGTAGTTTACTATGCAGTCGCAGCTTCAAGCAGTCTGTCCTGACTGCTTGAAGCTGTCCGTGTACCTATGTCGGCTCTAAGATCGACAGGCACAATACACCCTATTGAGCCTGTCGTATCACTTTGAAGGTCTGCCTAGATGCCGTTTCACCCTCCACGGCAATACCTGAATAAGAGTGAACGTCATCTGCGAATGCATCATGTACTCGTGTATTTTTTTAGTTTCTTATTGTCCCATTAAGATTTTGTTCTCTGTAAATTAGGTGTCTTTCTTAGGTTGATCAAACTTATAATTCTTGTCCGGCTCGGTGGAACTGTGGTTAGTGACCCTGGCTGGCGGTTCCAAAAGTCGTGGGTTCGATTCCCACTCGGGACAAATATTTGTGTGATGAACATCGGTGTTTGTTCTGTGTCTGGGTGTGATTATATATGTAAGTATGTATTCGTAAATATATATGTATGTATATCAGTATCTGACGCCCATAGTACAAGCTCTGCTTAGTTTGGGGTCAGGACCGTGTGTGGCAACGTCCCAGATATTTATTTATTTTATCTTTTTGTAGGTCGTAAAAGTCCCTGATGCGATACCAGGCACGTACACAATGGATGTTGGAAGTAAATCGAATACAAGCGTCGTGGCGTCTGCAGCCACTGAAATCCTCTTCAAGCATGGATTTCTGGCGTTTGAACCGGCATCTATAGACGACACGGCAAGTCTACCTATATTAGGTATCAAACTTTATTACTTCTTTGTCCCTTTAAAAGTTGAGTGATATTTAACTCGGTACAGAAACCATTCGACGTTTAGTAGCTTAACTTGTTGCTTACTTCACAGTATTATATTTTTTGCTTCACTGTTTGTTCGATGTTTGAATTACCAAAGAAGTAATTTACCAATTTCACTTCTCTCTGCGTAATATCAGAAATAGAACCTGAATATATTTTTCGACTTTTTCAGGAGAAAAGTCTCATTTGGCTATTGAGCTTATCACTAAGAAACCAGCTAAACTTGTAACCGTGCAAATTTTGGACATGGACGACAATGTTAAGGCTGAGATGCCACTAAAACTGATTAACAAAAAACGAAAGTTGTACACTACCGAGAAGTTTACGCCTCCAGACTCGCTGTTTAAAATTGCTGTAAGTGAAAATATTCATCTTTGCATGTTCTGCCAATAGTACACACCTATAGTTAATTATAACATTGAACTCTTAGGCTTCATCATCATTGTCGTGGCAGTAGAAGACTGGGTCAGAGTCCCATGACGCCGCCTCCGCGACGAGGCACACCGCGATGTTTTAGGTGGTAAACCCCCTGGGCATTGCACCCCGCCCAGGAGCCGCGGCTGGCATTTACCATCTCCTCGCCAGCCGCTGGGGAGTCCGAGATACCACTGATACCCCTCTCCCAGTGACGGTGCGAAAAGCATTTTACCGCGGAAAAAAAGGCTTCATCATCTTCATCATCAGCCCATATCAGCCCACTCCTGGAAATAGGCTTCCCCAAATACTCGCCATTCTTAGGCTTGTTAAATTGAAATACTGGAAAAATTTTACGTACGAGTAGAATATTGTTTTGAGTGATTTTAAAAAGAAATAACCAAGAATTATTAAAATCAGGAAGACATGAACTTAAACCACCCTATTCCTGATCTTTGTTATATTACAATCGCAAAATTTTTGTACATTGTGAGGCTAACGCCTTTTTACGATATATTACGTTTTTAGGTGAAGGGATACGATTTTGAAGACAAAGCTCCGTTTAGAAGAGTCACCTCAACAGGGATAGAGCCTCAAAAGCCAGCTTACGGTAAGGCAAGATATACTACTAATTTCAGGATTTTCGCCAAGTTACTAAAAGCGACAATATTAATAATTTACACCAATATCTTTTTATATTTTTTTATTTAACCTGTGTCATCCCACTACTGGGCAAAGGTCTCCTCTAAACCTATTCAAGGCCAGGACGTGCCAGTTTTTTGATAGCTGGACCAAATCATCACACCACCTTTTCTTGGGCCTTCCTCTTCGGCGAAAACTGTCTTCAGGTACCCATTGGGTGACGATTTTGTTTCATCTATCATCCTTCATCCTGCACATATGCCCCGCCCATTGCCACTTCAGCTTCGCACACTTAATGCCTACATCAGCAATGCCGGATTGGGAGCGGATTGTGGTATTCCTTATTTTGTCTATCAGTTTGATACCTAAGATACTCCGCTCTCTGGCAGACCTTGAATTTGGACTTCTGACTTTCAGTGAGATGATTTTTTATAAAATGCATACAATAATTTTGATTTGTTGTGGTCTTTTGTATGACATAAATAGATAGTCTGTATTAGTATCTAGGTCTCAAAATTAAGTATTAAAAGCGGTTTTTCCTGTATTAGTTCTTTTATTATGTTTTTCAAGGATTATTATTTTTGTGTTCTACAGAAAAACCAGAAAACAGATCACCGACATTGAACGTCCGGTACAATGCTATTCGAGTTGATTATAATAATCCAGTGAAACTAATGTGTAAAGTAAGCAGTTATCCCAAGTCAAATACTATTTGGACTGATGAAGATGGAAATGAACTGACCTCTCATGTGAGTATTACAAAATCGTTATCAAAAAAGAAGGAGGTGTTGTGTTCAACTGTTCCAGTTATTCAAGTGTTGATGCCAGGATATTGTAATACTCTGCACTTTAAACGTCTATGATGCAGTTGCCATATGTTAACTTACATACCCAACAACGCATACAAAAAACTTGTCTCCAAAAATAAAACAGAAAAATAGTTATTGTAAGAAAAAAAAAATTCTTACGTAGAATAATATTCCCATGACTTTTAAGGATATTCATAATTTTTATTTGTTAAAGGAATCGGTAATAGCCCTCCCATACGATTACATGTACGTTTTGGAAATTGATAAAGTTACCAAAAGTGGCGCATACAAGTGCAAAGCAAAAAACGCATTGGGTGAAGATGAAGCGGTCGTCAATGTAGAAGTTATTACAGGTAATGTTGGAATTGAGAAATAACTATTTGTCGTGGCCACATTTAAAGAAGTGAGCAAATCTACGATGTTGTGGATGAGTGTTCAGGTCGATCATAAGAAATAATGTATTAATACCATAAAAAATATGCCCAACGGTTTATGCGTTAGCAGCCGTAGGATATTCTACAAACTTTTGAGCTCCAAATTATGATTAGAATACAACTAACCCTCAACGGAAAAAGAGTATGAACTCGCGTTAAATAGAGAATGTTCATGATTTAAGGTAATTATGTAGCTTTGATGAATCGATATGTGTCATTAGTTTGCCAAAATTGAGAATGTAATGCGTGTTTAAAGTTCTGACCGTTAGCACTTTTCAAACAAAGTCAACGTAGTGCTATGACGTCACAATACAATATATTATACGATAAACGAAACTCGAAAGCACGCTCGAACTGCTTTATAGCTTAGGGCGTAGAGCTTCTTAAGCTTGAATCATCAATTTCATGCGGCAAGCAATACCTGACTACGTCACATCTCTTAAAAGAAGAGAGTGAGAGCGCTTTCGAGTTGGATGATTATTTTTTTGAAAATTTAATAAAACATGTTAATTTCTTTTAATAAATAACAAGCATGATTCAATTAGTACCTACTACAAAAGGTAAACCGTTCTGTTACGAGAAATCATCAACTAAAATTTCACGGTGTTTGAATTGTTAACAGAAAAGCCTATAATCGATAAGACTACGTCTGCCATTCGTGCAGAGAAAGGCGAGGATGCTGTCATCAGTTGCAGGTATTTTTTTAAGTTTATTACGTAACGTTATTTACGTACGTTTATTACGTAACGTTAGCCTTAAAATCCAATCCAAAGAAAAAATACCTATTCTATTTTTATGAGAAAAATACAAGCGCTTGTATGAATAGTCAATACAGACATCAATTGTTTGTAATCTTGCGATACCCCACGTTAGGGGTTTTTTTTACCAACTCGGCTTTTGTGATCATAAATAACTGGCTGACGGTTTTTTTCACTGGGTTATATATACAACGACCATAGTCGCGAGCGAACTGACTAATTTTGCTACTCCTTCGTCGCGTGTAGACACGTAATAATTAGATTTTAATATAATGGAACGCCTAAAATCGTATACTTGAGAATTATTGTCAAAAATACAACTAAACAGGCTTAGTACTTAAGAATTTTGACAATAATTCACTGGCACTTTCGCTTCATCCACATTCATTAACCTCTTCATGCACGCTCGTCGATTACGGGTACTTTTGATTTGACCTATTTGGTCATGAAAGGTCTTTCTTGGTCTTCCCCTCTCGACATCTCCAATTACACCCTCTCCATATATATTCTTCGTTAATCGTCTTTCACTCATCCTCTTAACATGACCAAACCATCTAAGCAAACCTTTTTTTTTTTTTTTTTTTTTTTTTTTTACGCGGAGAAATGCTTAATGCACCGTCACACCCGGGCAGGGGTTTGCCCGGGGTGGTGTGTGGGACTCCCGGCTTGCCAGAGACTGGTACTTCCGACAAGCTGCTCCTGAGAAGGTGACTCAGGGGACTACCCACTAAAACTCCGCGGTGTGACGCCTCTGCCATTGGTGGTGCCGTGAGAGCGGAAGGAATCCATTACATCCATAGCACCACCAGGCTCGCCCTTTCGGGGCTCTCCTCAGCCCCCTAGGGAGGGGGGCCGGCGGGAACACCTCACACCAGTAGTTCCCGCCCTTCAGACGGAGACCGAGTGCAATGTGAGCAAGGACGTCCCCACGCCCTCACCCACCGGTCTCCGCTGGACATCTCCGGGCCGGGTTCAATGCTCCTTCTGCAGAGCAGAACGACGCTCGAACCCGGCCAACAGCGCGGCGGCCGTATTATCACCCCAGCCGCCAAGGGTATCTCCTCTTTTAGGAGGCCTCCATGGGAATGGGGGCCTCCAAGGGGGGGACAAGGTCGCGCGGGGCAACGGCGCGACCTGCCTCTGGGGGGGGAGGGGGAATTATCCCCTTCACAGGGGGTGGCCGGCAGGCACGACCCCCCATGCTGTGCACCGCCGGCAAGGCCGCCGCCGCGCAAATTGCGCAGCGGGGCTCGGCGGTGCAGGTGGCGGCCAGATGGTCACTGCCGCCACACCGAAAACATCTTCCGCGGCGATCTTCCGCGGACGGACAAGAGGGGGAGGTGTGGCCCGTCCCCAGGCACTTGAAGCACCTGAGGGGACCACGATCGAGTATGTGGAGCTCGACGGAGCTCCACCCAATAAGGGTCCGTCCCTGGGCCATGGTTTTGGCCACCTTAGCGGGGCAGCTCACTATAGCGGAGCTGCCTCCGCCGCGGCCGGGACGGACTCTCCCCACCCGAACCTCATCGGGGAGGCAACCAGCCTTTTTGGCTAAGGCGGCGGCGACGTCGTGGGCCGAGACGGAGTCGTCCAGCCCATTCACCCGCAGTTGCGCCCGCATTACCGGGCGCACCACCTTAGCCACACCAGCGGGGAGAGCGGCCAAGATCCCCTTAGCCAGCTCCTCGGCCTTTCGGGCGCCTTCGGCTCCCGGCACCTCCAATAAACGGGCGCCAGTCGCCGACCGCCTCATCCTGAGGTCCTCGATCCCAAGGTCCGAGAGATTGAGTTTCTCCCGGACCTGGGAGAGGACCTTGGCGTAAGTGTGGCCACTCTCGACAGCTTCCGCCGTCAAGGTGACCACGACCGCTTCGGATTCCGGCGGCGCGCGTTGTTTTCTGCCCCGCTTACGCCTCCTCGACGCCTTGGTGGCGGAGGCCGGCTGGGGGTCAGCGGTAGTAGGGGGAGCAGGGGCGGGAACGGCAGATTTTGCCTTCCGCCTCCGCTTCGCCACCGTGACCCAGCTCTCGTCAGGAGCCGGGGCAATCTTCGGGGGGGCGGACCGAGGGGGGGGTTGCTGCTTCTGAGGAGGCGGAGGCGGGGGCTGCGCAGACGACGGTCCCGGCCTGGAAGCCGCGCCGCCGCGCGCTCTGTCCGCCGCTAGAGGCGGGCGGAGGGGCTGCTCTGGAGGAAGACGCCTCTCCAGGCCGCTCAGGCGGGCATCCAGCATGTTCCCCACCATGATGGCGGTGGAACGCTGGTGCTCCGCCAGGAGCTCCTTTATGGCCTCTATGGTGTCAACCCCTTGCGGGGGATTCTCAACGAAGGGAGGCGGAGAAGTCGCTACGTTTGTCATTCTCCTTTCTGGGCGGGTCAAAGAGGGGCCAGTGCGACGGCGCTTGAGCAGCCTTTGTCCGTCATCTCTCATTTTGTCCATGCGGACCCGGCTGTCAACGTAATCCGAAAAAAGGGTTACGGAGCGCCTCGTAAGCTGGTGGACGCACATCCAGGCGTCACGAATTGCTAGCTTACGCTCGCGCGTTAAAGCCGGGGACGTCGGTTGGTCGGCATTCCCGAACAATCTGGTCATGTGGAACATGATGCGCTCGGCTAGTCGGGTCGACAATAACTCCCCGCAGTTAGCCAAAAGACGACGAGGGAGATAGATCTCAACCTGATCAAGATCGTCAGTGGTGAGGTTGCCGTAGAAGGCTTCTGCACCAGGCAACGCTGAGAGGAGTTTATTAAATCTCCTCCGTTCGTCGTGAACTTGTTCCAGACGGGCTTCCCACCTATCCAAAGGAGTCTGTCTCTTCAGGGGCGGTTTCTGTGTAGCGGCGTCACTAGCCTCAAGAGGGTCATCACAGATGTAAAGTGGACATTTGGGCATCGGACCCGTTTCGTAATGCCAGTCCGAATCGGAGTCATCCGCAAACAAAGGAAAATCGGAAGTCCTATCACTCGCGCCAAGGTCGTCAGAATTATCAGTCGAAGGGGAGGGGGGGGGTTTATAGTTTAAATGAGCCATACAATTCCCACGAGTAGGGCAGCACAATAACGTCCGCCCAGGCAGTGGCGCCCTGTACCTGGGTAACCCTAATACACCACGGGGGCGGGAGATCCCGTGGGTCGGGCCGTGCGCCGCCGACATACCCTGCCGACGACCCCCTTTCGGGGGGGACCGGTGTCACGAGCACCCACAACACCGGTCATTGGGGTTTTTTATAGAGCGGGTCTGCTCGCGGGGCCGGCCAATGAAGGCAAGCCCCCCCACCCCTCCGTCTCAGTGACGGAGGAACGGGTTGCCCGACGGTGGCAAATGCCCATCCTCTGCGCGCAACACTGCGACACAGAGGACCCGCCGCGCGGGTGCCAAGGTTTTAGCCGTCGGCTGGAGAGATCCTAAAAAGGACGTAGCCAGCCGCCGTTGCCCAGGAAACACCAGGAAGCCCAAGTACCAATTACCTTGCGGTAACGGGTAAAAGGGCAACACACGAGGAGGTACCTTGACCCAGTTTCCCATCTAAGCAAACCTTTCTCAACCTTAGTCACTACATCTTCTTTCACATCACAACGTTTTCTAATTATTCCGTTTCTTATTCTTTCACTCAGTTTCACTCCTAGCATACTTCTAAGTGCTCGCGTCTCCACTGCATTTATCCTACTTTCGTGCTTCTTTTGCCATACCCAACTTTCGCTTCCATACATTAGTGTCGGGATCAACACTCCTCTATGAACCGCCAGACGTGCCTTTTTGGACACTTTCTGACTGTTCATAAAGGTGTGCAGCGCTCCATTCACCATGTTACCAGCAATTACTCTCCTTTCAATATCGCTATCACATATAACCTTGCAGAATTCTGAAAGGAAATCCACCTCCGGAGATATTCTGGTTCGTGCAGTACGAAAACTCTCAAGAGGTGACAAGTATTGAGGGGTCTACAGAGAACATTACAATAAGCAATGTGGATGTCGGCCAAGCTGGCGCGTACCGCTGTGCGGCTATCAACGAACACGGAAGCGATTATCATGACATCAGTTTGATTGTAGAATGTGAGTAACTTCTTAATATGCAGTAGGAGAAACTGACTGACTGACTGACATATCAACGCACAGCCTAAACGGCTAAACGGTAGGCACTTGAAATTTAGAAGGGACGTAGCTTAGGTACCGTAGAGGTGCACTAAGAAAGGAATTCCCGAAATTAGTGGAAAAATCATTATGAAAAGCATTTGTATCAAAAATCTAAACGGCTTAAGTTACACTTAAAGATTAGTTGCAACAGGATATTGCAAATTTCCCACGGGAAATTTGCAATATCCTGTTGCAAAAATCCTTATTAGGAAAAAGCTTTCGTATGTAAAATCCTGTAGTCCACGCGAACAAAGTCGCGGGCATAGCTAGTTTAAAATAAAACTTTAAACTGAGTGTTTTTTAGTTTTTAGTCTCTCTAGATTTTTAAGCTATTAGTTTAGTTTAGTTGAGGGAGCCTTTGCCTAGCTGTGGTACAAGGTAGAGAAAAGAATATTATGTCCACGGACATCATATTATACTAATACTATAAAGCTGAAGAGTATGTTTGTTTGTTGAACTCCCTAATCTTAGTAGGAACAACTGGTCCAAATTGAAAAAATCTTTTTTGAAAAAACAAATGAAAAAATCATTAGAAATGTACCTACATTAATCTTAATTATAAATTCTTTGATTTCAGATCCTCCGATAGTCAAGACAGGTAAAACTTATGTAACATCAGTCGAGGGTAAAAATACTTGGCTGACTTGTGCCGTGAGAGGAATACCGCGGCCCCGTGTCGACTGGTTCCTGAACGATGTCCAAATCTTTAGCGATAGGAGACATCACATCTACAGGGATAATAGTCTAAGGTAAGTTGAACCTTTGGTATGATTAAGAAAACTGAAAATGTCCGGAATATTTACCATGTTGTTTTGTTTTATGAGCTCCCGATATTTCGGCAATTTTCGCAGTTCACCCGTGATAATGGCGCTTTGAACAAAACAACATGGTAAATATCCCGGAAATTTTCAGTTTTCTAATGTGATTCCATGACAGTTCAAAATTATACGTAAGTAGGCTATTCAGAAGTACTACGTAGATTGTTCATAGGGAGAAGTTTTTGTCAGATGTAGGTACTACAGACAGGGCCGTACATTTATTTAAACAATTAAAGGATTTCACAAATATTAGTAATGATCTTGCAATAGTCGCTAACAAATGGTTTACGACTTTCACCCTACATTATATTCTTTTAGCATTGTTTAGTATGCTCGCTATCTTGCTTGTAATAATAAGTATTGTATCGTATTCGTTTGTTTTTTATCAGTCAATTTCCTAA
Organism: Maruca vitrata; assembly: GCA_039566165.1. Classification (NCBI taxonomy): domain Eukaryota; kingdom Metazoa; phylum Arthropoda; class Insecta; order Lepidoptera; family Crambidae; genus Maruca; species Maruca vitrata. Next base: position 7,114,154 of record CM076930.1, read on the forward strand.
TAAGAAAATACTAAAGTTCTGAAACCATATATTTCTAAAAAGCAACACAAATAATAATTTAAATAAAACCCAACTACGACAAAAAACGACGCTGAAAAAGTATAAAACAAGACTTTTAGAACACTGAACTGAACAAAGTTGCTTATGTAGTTCCAACTATGTAGAGATAAGTTTTCATGTTTGGAAAACCGCAGTCACACGTTGTCAAAGTGCTACGGTAGGTAGGTACTTGTGTATGGAACGTGTGACTACGCCTTTCCAAACATGAAAACTTATCTCTACATAGTTGGAACTACATAAGCAACTTTGTTCAGTTCAGTGTTCTAAAAGTCTTGTTTTATACTTTTTCAGCGTCGTTTTTTGTCGTAGTTGGGTTTTAGTTTTTAACTTTTTATTATTTGTACTATTTTGGTGTTAAAGTGTATTTGTGGCGCATAATATTATCAAAAGTTAAATTGATGAACCAACATGTTTTATATTTTAAGGGGACGTAGTAAAGAAGCTATGAACGAAAAGATGTGAACTATATGCAATCAGTCCATGAATATACGTAAAGTCACATGCAAATGCTAGTAATATATATGTCACCGTAAAATTGCAAATAAGGATAGATTACAATCTATCTCGCGAGATTGTGAACTGTCGAATAATTGTGAACTATAGTTCACGGTTGACTTTAAGGCCGACCAATCAGGGACAGCCTTCGGACGGCTGTCCTAAGGCTGTCCCTGATTTGTCGGCTATAGGCTATGCCTATAACTGACCAATCAGGCATCGACATCATTGACAAGTGACATATTTAAGATCGCAATTTACCAGTTTCACTTCGATAGATTGCAATCAGATGAATAATCACACGATAAATTGTAAGCATCATGTTATGGTTCACAATTATTCGACAGTTCACAATCTCGCGAGATAGATTGCAATCTAACCTTATTTGCAATTTTACGGTGACATATATATATTTAAAATGTACAAGTAAAGCGCTTTCCAATGATACCAAACACGGCGTATTTATCTTAACTTTATTTTTTTACTCTGTATGTTTTGTCCGCTAGTGGGCGCCACATTAGATTTTGTGAAACCCTATATAGCCTATAACCAGCGGACAATTAAGACGCTTCTAATGATATGTCATTTGTCGAATTCTGACAAGCAATTTAGAAGTTATGTGGAAACAGATGAACATACATACATACATACATACATACATAGCCTGTCAAAATCATAACCCTCCTTTTGCTTTGCCGTAGTCGGGTAAAAATAGACTATCCTGCTTCTGTATTTAAAGGTGGTTTTACTATTGTAACACAGATTCAAAGGATCCAAGGAAAACATGGGACGCTACACATGTGTGGCGCATAATCTTCTTGGTAACGCAAACAGAACAATACTAGTGGATTATGTTCGTAAGTAAAGTATTTACTATTAAAAAAATGTAGGATATGTATTTATAAATAAAAAATAGGCATTAGTTTCTAGTCTAGAAAGTAATTTTCGAAGATATTTTTTAACATAGGTACTTAATTTTGTTTTATAACTGCTTAGTCACTAAATCTGTCTATTGAATCACTAGATAGTGCAAAACTATGTCGCCTTTGTCTGCCTGTCTGTCTAATGTATGATTGCATCATTAAAACAACGCTTTAGATTTTGATGCGTTTTAAATTAGATAAAGTGATTCAGTAGGAAGTGAATCTTCCTTCCTACAGGAATTTTAAAGTAGTAAAAAACTGAGAATTTAATCATATTTGCACCCGAGCCTAGAAAGGGCGGGACGTAGAGAATAATACGATACTAAATAAATCCCGCAGTATGCTCTATGGCCGGTTTGAGTGTGGTACTGACCATCGATACGGATTGCTCCGTACAGACCCATATGTTACTTTAATGAACGTTAAAGGTTGTATTTCCTGTGGCACTAACTAAAGCCAGCCTAAGAATTGTGTTTTTTTCAGAACCTGTATACATTGAACCGCCCCTGAAAAGTACATACATACAGAAATTGGGAGACGACTTGCAACTTCAATGCAATGCTAAAGGAGACCCTAAACCGACTACTAAGTGGGTCTTTTACAGCTCAGAGAAGAATACAACGGGAAAAGAATTAAGGTAACTAAAATAACTAAGCCATAGAATCGTGATTTTGTGTTTAGGAAGGGAGATAAGCAAAGCTACTTAAAATAACTTTAAATCCAGGTCTTAATCCCACACGGTCACACGGCTAAGTGCGAGTTGGACCAAAGAGTTCCGTAAAAAACATGTTTTTTGTGTGAATATTTACGTATTTGTTTTATTTTGTTATTATACGACGTTTGAGAAAATTTCAACTGTATGTATATAGCTATCGCCGTTCTTAAGGTAAATAGCCTGATTACGGACAGCGAAGTTTAAGTAACAGGGTCCCATTTTTTCCCTTTGGGTACGGAACCCTTAAAAATTATACCACGTTTGTGATGCCTGCTGTTGTTTAAGTCTTTCTGATAAATAATAATGATGATGACTCTTAACCGTTTTCGGCTACTGCGACTACTATCAAATAAAAACCTAAAAAATGAATATGTATTTACAAATAATATTTTATCAATACATAGTATAAAACAAAGTCTCTTTCGCTGTATGTTCGTATGTATGCTTAGATCTTTAAAACTACGCAACGGATTTTGATGCGGTTTTTTTAATAGATAGAGTGATTCTTATATCCGAAGCGAAGCGAGGGCAGATCACTAGTATACACCGTGAAATTTGAGTGATTGTTTTCCCGTGGCAGAACTACTTGCCTTTAGTAATACTATCGAAACATGCAAATATTTTTCAGAATAATAATTTTCCAACTCGAAAATGAGAAAAGCTATCGTTGTTTTTGAAGATGTGACGTATTCAGGCACTGCTTTCCGCATGAAATCGATGCTCAAAGCTAAAGAAGCTCTACACCCTAAGCCATAAAGCGGTTCGAACGTGTTTTCGAGTTACGGTTAAACCTTTCGTAAAACCGGCATTTATTGATTTTACCAAAAAGAACTGCACACATCTTTTGTACTACTAAGATAGAATCATTTTACTGCGGGAAAACAACCACTAAAATTTCACGGTGTATTATAAATAAATAGTTTGCCCTTTGATGCACTCTCCAGTGGCTTATAAAGCCAATTTTGGCTTTAAACGTGCGCCCGCAACTTGAACACCTCACCACGCCCTCGCTATTCCTCAGGTACGGGACAGCCGCAGGAGGACGGGCTTTCGTTCAATGTAGCTATTTTGAATGTTATGATGATCGTAATTAACAAGAATCATTTGTTAGGTTGAGCGGTACGTCTGGCTTATTGAGGTTGCGGCATCTTCAAGCAAACCAAGATGGATACTACGTATGTGTTGCTAGCAACAGGCAATCTTCAGCTAACTTAACATACCACGTCAAAATTAATGGTAAGTTCTGAATTTAGACAATGATATTAAATAAATAAATAAATAAATAAATATTTCACAACATCACATACATCGATCTGATCCTGTGGTAAGTAGCTTAAGCACTTGTGTTACGGAAATCAGAAACGACAGTGGATACACGAATATACTTAAATATTAAATTTAATAACACACCCAGACACGGAACAAACACCGATGTTCGTCACACAAATATTTGTCCCGAGTGGGAATCGAACCCACGACTCTTGGAACCGTAGGTAGTGAACCTGGGTCACTAACCACTGTTCCACCGAGCCAGTCACAACAATACAACTGTAAACAGGTGCTTAATTTTCTTACCAGGGGATCAGATAAATGTAGGTCATGTAGTGTGATATAATCGTATATATTAATGATATATCAAATATGCAAATCTAGCCTTTTGCTCTTATTCCAAATTTGAAGCAGAATTGTTTAATAAATATATAATACTGCCCAGTAATGTTACGGACTTGGATCCTGCCAGTAATAAGTTAATTACTACTGCCTAACGTAAGCATTTTACCTAAAGAACTGTCTTGTTTTGATACGTAACGAAAGCAATATGATTTTCAGCACCTCCGTTTATCGAGCCCGCAGTGGACAAAACTTTCACAGCTGTTCTGGGCGACCTGATGGTGGCGTTGCCTTGCAAAGCCTTTGGGAACCCTAAACCTGACGTCATGTGGTCTAAAGCCGGTTTCAATCTACCTTCAGGTAAGACCGATTAGCTGTATCTTCTTTCTTATAAATAAAAATGAATTGCTGTTTGTTAGTCGGACTAAAACTCGAGAACGCCCGGACCGATTTAGGTAATTTTGGTTTAAAAATGTTCGTCGTAGTCCAGGGAAGGTTTCAATGATAGAAAAAGAACCAGTATTGGCGGTATGAAATTCGCCGGGACCACTAGTTTGAATTAAAACTAATTTTACGTATATTTAGAGGCCCGATGTTTCGAGCTCTTTATAAGACTGTTCGTGGTCAGTGAACGATGAAAGAGTTTTTTCAAATTTGTAGTGTTCGGCCAATTAATAGACAATACGACTATTGATTGGCCGAAAATAGATCAATGTGTTTGTAAGCGTATAACTCATTAGGGTAATATTTTTTTTTAATATTTGTGGAAGTCCAAGGATCGTATTTACAGCAGAAAAAATCTAACAAACGTTTTTCCATGCGTAACGTTTTCTTGCTAAAATGAAGAGTCAATTTTAATTTATTGTTATTTAACAAAGTTCCTATTGTAATTGTGTATAAACTCAATAAGCCGTGCGAAGCTGGGGTGGACTGATTGTATAAAATAAAATTACTGATGTCCAAATGTACAATTTGTATAATGGTTATCTTATTTAGTTAGGAGATTGAAACGGAAAAAGTAATAATTGCATCCTATCATTACTTATACTGAAATTGGAAAGAAAATAAAGTACATGTGGTATAAATGTGACTGACACAATGGCGCATTGGATAGTGCCTTTTTCTTGCAGTATGAGTCGTCGGTTCGATTCCCACTCCTAACAAATATTTGTGCGATGAATATCGCTGTTTGTTCCCAGATTGGGTGTGTTATTTGAACAGTGAATTTGAAGTTATATAATATTCCTTTTTAATATTGTTTTATTTTATTTCAGGCTCTGAATGGTATGATATAACTGACGATGGCTCTCTGATAATTAAAAATGTGGACGATTTATCGGCTGGGACGTACGTTTGTACTGCGCAGAATTTTATGGGCAAAGATACCGATTTGGTAAAACTTATTGTGGAACGTAAGTTGGGCTAAGCCTGTCTTATAGTACTTGCAAGCTCCATATCGCACGGTGTGCTATTTAGTAGGTGCATTTGAATTTTATTATTTGCTTAGAGCAAAATAATAGTAATAATAAATTTAGTTTATTTTCTCTCCACAATACATTACAAAAATTTTAGTCTTTAATATTTAAACACATAATTATATTCTGGGAGACTTGAGTCTGAATAAGGCAACAAGTATGCCTGCATCTCAGAGCACCAGGCCTCCTCCCTCAGAGTTCACGTAGAATTTTTATAGTAGATATTATTATGTAGACTAATAATAATAAAACTAACAAAATTAACCCATATAATTTTGAAATTAAAACAGAAATAAGTATGTCAGAAAGACGTACAAGTTCTCAGTTCGCTATTGTTAACGGAACGATAACAGTACGCTTGATCATAATCATCATCATCCAGCCCATATACTTCCCCACTGCTGGGGTCCTAGAGCCTACCCCAAATGAGGGCGATAAGGCCTTATTCAACCCCGCTGGCCAAGTGCGGGTTGGTTGACTACACAATCTAAGAATTTCTTCGTAGATGTACAGTTTTCCTCACGATGTTTTCCACCACCATCAAAGTGTCGAATAATCGTACATATTGTAACGGTACGCTCACACAACGTAAACGTTACGAACTAACTAAGTCGCATGAATTAAAAAATCTTACGTACCTGACTAGACTGGCTTGGTGGAACAGTGGTTAGTGGCCCAGGTTCACTACCTACGGTTCCTAGAGTCGTGGGTTCGATTCCCACCCGGCACAAATATTTGTGTGATGAACATAGGTGTTTGTTCCGTGTCTGGGTGTGTTAGTAAAAATATAGTATTATATTCTGCACTTTTCACCTTCTCTGATTGTAATAGCGTAATATAACTTAAAACTATGTATATAAAATCCGTTATTTGCTTTGTGATTTAGAAGATTATCTGTAATTTTTATTTAAGAGCTGTGGATTTTGAATAAACAAATAAATAAAAAATAAATAAATATTTAAGTATATTTGTGTATCCACTGTCGTTTCTAATTCCCGAAACACAAGTGCCTAAGCTACTTAACATGGGATCAGACAAATGTATGTGATGTTGTGAAATATGTTATTATTTTTTTTTACCTACATTCGTTGATGTATGTTCTCCCATTTTCATTCCGTTACATAAATGCGATGTCACGATTTTGTAAAACGCCGTGCAAATTTATGTTATTTTATAAAAAAAATCGTATAAAGAACAGAAGACATTGTTATTGCGACTATCGCTGTAACAGTGTAAGATATTTCAATATTTGCTAATTAATTTTCAGCATACCCTGATGCGAAGAGACCTGATAAAACCATAGTTGCTGAAGAGGATAGCTCTAGGCGCATTGAATGCCCTATACCTCACTCGCCTGTCGACTCACTTCGTTGGTACAAGGTTAGAAAATGTTTTCGTAATTATGTATTAATTCTTTTATTTTTCATTTCTTGATCCCTAATTATTGCCTGATCTCTCTTTGGTCATATTCAAAAGCCTCACCGAACTGTTAGAGTGAGGGAACAGAGCATGCTCGTTTGAATGTTATGTTTCATTGCAAAATGTGGTCTATTACCTAAGACTGGTTACGGGGTAAATATGTCAGCATTGAGATCGGCTGGTGACACCTTATGTTTTTCTTAAAATTATTATTATATTGTAATACAAAATCTTAGCTTTTTATACTCTGTAATACATAGTTTTAGTACTATAGTTTAACCGCCTAATTATATTACAGGATGGAAGAATAATAGAAAAAGGAGAATTAATACTGCGACGTATACAGATATCCGATAGAGGTATATACACTTGTCGGGTGCAAAGTATTGGATCTGCTTTGGAAGCACAGACAAGTAGCATAGAGGTGGTGATAGGATCGAAACCCAAATTCGCTTCTAATTTGGACGAAGTAACAATTATCGATTTTGAATATGGCAGCACTGCTTATCTGGACTGCATGGCGTACGGAGAACCTGTGCCAAAGGTATTTTGGAAACGAATAAAAAAATTATTAATTAGCGATTTGCAGATGACATCGTCATTCTGGCAGAGACGCTGCAGGACCTACAACAGATGCTGAATGACCTGGCTGACAATTCTGCGCGCATCGGCCTACGGATGAACTTGGACAAAACCAAGGTCATGTTCAATGAACGTATACTACCGGAACCGATTGCAATTCACGGCACCGTCCTCGAAGTTGTTCAAAAATATGTGTACCTCGGGCAGACTATGCAGTTGGGTCGAAACAACTTTGAGGACGAGGTGAATAGAAGAATTCAGCTGGGTTGGGCAGCATTTGGGAAACTTCGCCGAGTCTTCTCATCGTCAATCCCAAAAAGCCTTAAGACGAAAGTCTTTAATCAGTGCGTCCTACCCGTCATGACGTATGGAGCCGAAACGTGGACACTGACGGCACGGCTGGTCCACAAGTTAAAAGTCGCTCAGCGGGCTATGGAAAGAGCTATGCTCGGTGTTTCTCTGCGGGATCGAATCAGAAATGAGGCGATCCGTCAGAGAACCAAAGTCATCGACATAGCTCATCGCATTAGCAAGTTGAAGTGGCAGTGGGCTGGCCACATCAGCCGTAGAACCGATAACCGCTGGGGTAGACGAGTTCTGGAGTGGATACCGCGTCTCGGCAAACGTAGTGTAGGACGCCCGCAGGCCAGGTGGTGTGACGATCTGCGCAGGACGGCTGGTAGGAGCTGGATGCGAGTGGCCGAGGATAGAGAGAAGTGGCGTGCATTTGGAGAGGCCTATGGCCAGCAGTGGACAAGTATGGGCTGATGATGATGATGAAAAAATTCCATCTGTAGTAAATGAAAAATGGTTACAATGGTTCACTCTAGTTATATTTATTTGTAGCTGCATTTTTGTCTTGCTTTTCTATTGGTATTTCCACATGAAAAATGAAAAGTGTCGGAAATAGAAATCAGGACAGTCCAAAAATTTGTATTTTAGTTATACTTTCCGAAAATTTCAATTACTAGTTGATTGTGCCGTAAATATTATAATAATTCTATTATATGAAATTACTTTCATCAAGATGGACTTTCATCAAGATGGAGTAACAATAAAACAGAGAGATGAAAAGAGATAGAGAAAGAAAAAAAGATTCTTATCTCTTGGGAAACATTGCAGAGTCCGAAAATTGACATCTAAATAATGTACCTATACTGAGTTCGCAATAAATACTTTATCTTTGACATTTATTTTCTGCTTGTTGATAACATTTTTGATTTTAGGTGACTTGGTATTTAGGTGATAAACAGTTGGATATGAATCAAATGTTCGTTGAACTTACTATGTCATACCAAGAGAAGGGGAACTACACTTGTGTTGTGAGTAACGACTTCGGAAGTATTACTAGAACCCACCAGATTATTTCTAAAGGTAAAAATATCTACTATTTTATGTATTTTTTATTTGTCTAATAAGTAAGTGTAGGAATGGGAATTGGTAATAGTGTAAATTTTATGTTGGTCATCCTTTCTTTGATTATGCTTATACTCCATTCATTTTGTCGAGCCACAAAATGTAAACAGTGAACGTACGGATTTTAAACCTTTAAATAATGAACCTACAATTCAAAGATACACAACACGTTTTAGCTACGAAAAACAATTCCAAAATAAAAGAAAACAATCAAAAAACTTTTCACTTAACAGTAATAAATAACAACAAAGAAAACAAGAAATCAAAATGAGAAATTAACAAAATAATGTAATGCACTGACGAACAATGACACTCGCGTCAACATTTTTATCGGAAGAGTAAAAATGGCCGATATAAGTCGACCAAATACAAAATACCATGTTTCAGTGTCTACGATTTTGTCGTATTATAATACGACTGAAGATTGAGAATTGTTGATTATTTAGGTATTTTTTTACGTTGTTAGAATATATTTGACAGAAAAAAGCAAAAATATACTAAAAAAATAGGTATCATATAAATTGAGCATTAAAGTAAAATATTTTTTTTCTTATTAGTTCTACATACATACATACATACATAAAATCACGCCTTTTTCCCAGAGGGGATCACTTCCAGCGATCCACATTTCACCTCTGTGGGAAACGTGACGTGACGGGTTGTGGACCACGTCGCCGCCATTCTGCCTTGTGCATTGTTTTAACAAGGTCATTGCGTTCCCACATTACGTACGTACGTATTAGTTCTACATACAAGTTTTTTAAATAATCTTTGTATTCATAGTTCATAGTTATTCATGTAAAATATGTATTTAATTTATAAGTACTCTTTACTAAGACCACCTATAATAATATCATTTTTATGATTTGTTTACATTTTATCGCTCGCCAACATGAATAGAGTATAGGTAGTAATATAAATATAGGAACTGCCACGTCAATCATATTAAAAATGAATTGTAAATTTGATGTTATCCAAACGTTAATATTACAGATTGCTTTTTGAACATCGAAAAAGATTTCCCAAGAAACCAACCGGTGATGATTGATCAGTACAAAGAGTGGCCATTGGCTGACAGCGTTGGTGGCTTCCTACGGCTTATATACGATGAGCCTCTAACACTACACTGCCCGGGTGGCTTCATGATCACACCTGCAGAACAAGTCAGAGCCACTTGTGTTAGCGAAAACAAGTTCAATGTTAACGGCAAAGTTTATGAATACTCCGATTTGAGTTGTAGGGAAGAAGTGTCTTTTGTAGTAAGAAAAACAAAAAGGCGCTGCAAAGGAAGCCACACAGAATTGGCGCAAGTAGGCTTCAATGCTGGTTCCAATTTCGTGGAAGCTTACGATGTTTGTATAGACAATAGCAAGAATCTTCCTGTGTACGCCAAGCATAGACTTGGGAGATCATTGGGTGATGTGAAACCTAAAGATACTAAGTGGTACAGCCATGATTTGCTGCCTTTGAACCTTGATGCGGTTTACGACTGTGAGAGTCAACGGGATCATGTATCATCACTTTTGGGTAGAGACTTCCACAATGAAGACAAATGCTGTTTCGCTAAGAGGCAGCTGGTTAATACTCGGGACCTTCCCGCGGGTTTGGCTCAAAAAGCTGCTTACAGTTACTTGAACGTCGTACCCCACTGGAGTACTTGCAATTCTAAGGTAAATTTTATTTTTTATTTTTGTACCTTTGTTTATTAATGATATGTTAGTAGTCGCTTTCACACCAACATTACGGACTAGATATTTTTGATAACTCAAACTCTTTCTGTTCACGACTCCGTCCGCATGAATTCACTCTAATCACGCATAACATTACTCGCTTATAGAGTAGGGCAGTTGTTCTCGCGTCTAAGCGAGATTTAAAAATCTTTAGAAAACTTAGCTTACAACAATAGATGTTAAAATCTACATTACATTTATAGTTCAGCGTAATAATAATGTGCTTGAACTCGGATTTTCCTGTGTTTCGGGCAAAAGAGGAACTTACATGGTTATAGTATGCTATATCATTTACAAAAACGTGAATTTTGTAAGTCCTTATCTTCTGTAGTTACATAAACAAAACTATACATAAATAAACAAGCGGTCATATAGAGCTGTACAAATAGGAACAATCGATTAACAAATAGTTACTCTCTTATCATCTCAAATAGGATCTAATTGAAATTCTTCTTTCGTATTAATGTTAGTAAGGATTAGAAATACACATTGAATACTTTTCTTTCTAGAATTGGGATGAATTGGAGAGCAGGGTAAGGGATCTGGCAATGGCTTCCTTGTCCGACTTGGTGGTCTGGACTGGCGTGTCTGGCGATTTGAAGGCGGAGAATGCCTTCAAGACCGAGACGCCACTAATCCTCGAAGATAACTCATATCAGCAGCAAGCTGTGCCGAAGTACCTTTGGAAGGTTTGTGAAATCTGTTCCTGAATATAGAAAAAACATTATAGCCTATCCATTTATACCATAAATAACTCATAAAAGAATATTGCCTGTGCTGTATTTTAGCTTAAATAGATCTAAAAAAGGTTCATAAAAATATCCTTTCAAAAATTTTAAGGGTAATATTTTTCGAAATTCCGTCTAACTTTATCGTCTTAAGAGGAACTCCGAGCTTTGTTAATATTCGAAGTATATGTTTGCTGTTTTTGAGATTTCATGATTTAACCGAGGTGTATGTATGTTTGGGACCAATATAATATGATATTATTTTCGCTTTTTAATGTATGGGGAGGAGGGCAACACCAATACCCAGAGTGAACTTTGAAAACATATACATTTGTGTGTCTATTTAGGTTTAAAGACATTTATTTTCTCGTAGGAACAATACAGATCACTTAGAATGAGGTAAAAACAATAATATGAAAAAATAAAAATACAATTTTAATGCGCAGCGCAGCTAAGTAACGTTGCTATATAATGCCAAAGAATACATTAATCTAACCATTACAAGATATAATTCTATGATAACAAGTGCTTAACAAGAACAAGACAATATTTAACCCCAACAATATTTAATAAGGTAGATTATATAAGGGATTTGTCCAAAGAAAACATAAGTAGTGTATCATTTAAAAGAGACTGAAAAAGTACTACTTAAAAATATAATGTACGTCACAAAAAGTAATATTAAGATGAACAGAATTTATAATAACAGGGTAATATGTAGTATATAACTATAACAGTAATAAGAATAAGAAGGTAATGTGATACTTGTGTATAATACATAACATATTAATATTATAAGAAATATAGAATATTATATAAAGATATACTTTTATAGAAAGGTAAATATTATGTGTAAATGAATAATATGTAAGAGCGCCATTATCGCCAACAAACTGGCAACAGTTTGGCGATTTTTGATATATATTTTATCATTGTAATTTTATGAGAATAAATGATTTAAAAAAAAACATTCTATTTCGGTCTACAGGTAGTCCAATACCCCTACTCGAACTCGTCGCTGGCCATCGTCCAACTGAACATGCCAGACGTGACCCCAGAACAAGCCTACAGGCACATGCTATGCTACGACATCTGCCGCGACGTACCCTGGATGACAGGCCACAACTGGAGGAACTCGAACGATGGCTTCACCTTCTGCTGTTCGTTGGACCAGTTCGAAGACGCTTTCGGCTACAAAGGCCACTTCGGACCTGGAAATAAGGAGGTGTTCTATGGAGTTTACGAACTGTCCGAACGCTATTTGTAGGGTTTTTCGACTAGTTATTATGTTTGATAATCCAGTATTTTTGTGATTCAATAATGTTACTTATTAAAACTGTTAAAAGCGCTTTGTCTGTTGTATTTAAAAATTACCCTTACACTCGTTACTTATTGCTACCCTTGCAGTTATCCTATAGGCCTACCAGAAACTCATGGCAAATACGGAAATTTGAATTTGATGTTTGCCACATCACAAAATTATGACTAAACGGTCTTGATACTTATAATATTATTAATTATTAAAACTAGTACCTAACATGGAAATTTTAATTTAGTAACGTACATTTACTAGCTTTACCGATTTGGAGTAAGTAGGTACATGCCTAATAAAATTCGTTTGGTTCACAATATTCATTGGTGAAAAAAGTTTTTTATACATTAATAAGTACCCAATAAATAAAAAAAACTTTTCTCTTTATATTATAAATAATGTTCATAATAATAATAATACAAACGCAGATTTAATTTTAGAGAATTTTATAGAGGGTATGATTAAAATTCTTGTAATTCTTATTTAAGTAGTTTATTTGGAACTAGAAAACAACTCTAAAAACTCAATTTCCATTTCGCTTTCTTTGTCAGATAAAAAGGATGACGAAGATAAGGAGTTAATAACAAACCTTTCCTCTAGATCTTAAATTATCCTGTCTTTTTCTATGAATTTGCTTTCGATTCTTTGGACATGTTAACAACACTTTCGCCATTCCTCCACACCATTTTGCGAAAAAGCTTCCATTGTTAGTAATTTGATATCACTTGCAGGCCTATTAACATTTTTTCAGCTACATGAAAGTTTATACTATTACGAAGAACTTGTAAAATTTTCATAACTAATAGAATTTTGTTTTCCTACTTTATAAAATTCTTTAACTTTGTTCCTAATTAAATCTATCCATTTTTGCCCCCTTTTATCTTTTTACTGGTCGTAGATAATACGCCGTCATTTGATGTGTCTTCAAATATAATTCGTCGTACAGTGCTACTGGAAACACCTAAAAATGCATAGAATCTATTAAATGAGTGTTATTATATAAAAATCACTTTTTTATATTTTTTAAATACCATAAGTTTCCAGTTGTATTATACTATATATTATATATTATTATAAATGCGAAAGTTTGTGAGATGTATGGATGTTTGTTACTCTTTCACGCAAATTCTACTGAACCGATGAAATTTGGTATTTAGGTAGCTGAAGACCCAGAATAACATAAAGGCTTTTTATACCGGAGCTCCTGCGAGATTGGTTCCTAATATTGATCATAAGGGTTTCCACGCGGGCGAAGTTGCGGGCGGCCTCTAGTTGTTCATAAAGACCAAAATACGCACATGACATGACAAAGTGATATTATTATTTGCAGGATATATTAAAAGCTACTTAAATGATTCCAAACGGACTTGTGTCTCAGATGACCTTTTTAGACGTAATTTGCAAGTGTATTCTATCTGTTTTGATAACACAATCAGTCAGAATTCCCAAAACCCAATTATTTAAACAACTGAATAAAATTTAAGTGTCTGTATGTAATATTAAAATAACGACTTTTTACTACATGGGTATAAACCTATATCGGGTACCAGTAACAAAAACACAATTAGTATTTTTTTGTCTGTCTGTTTGTTCCCGCTAATCTCCGAAACGGCTGGACCAATTTTAAAGGGGCTTTCACAAATAAATAGCTAATTTTACAAGGTACCTACATTATATAAAAGATTATTACAATAAATCGTTGCTGCTTAAACATTTCTTTGCGGACGAAGTCGTAGGCGGCCGCTAGTAAATACAAAGAACCTCAGTAAAGGCCAAAATGATAAAAATATAAGTCAATGCAGCGTAAGAAAACAAAATGACATTATCATTCAGTTTATTAATAACATTGTTAACAAGCCAACATGTTGTACAGTAAGACATTTTTTGTAATGTCGATGTTTTTCAAAATAATATTTGCTCAGAAGGAAAAAGTCAGTGTAACTTTCGTAATAGATGATACTAGCTCTATGAGTGCTGATATAAAGCAGGTGAAAAATAGAGTTACGGAAATATTTGATACTGTGACCAATTCTGTGGATTCGCATGTTGAAAATTTTGTTTTGGTGACATTTAATGACCATTTAGAATTGGGTCATGAACCTGGTAAGTACCTATCATGAATAACAAACATTTAATTGTAATCAAATCGTTGTAACGTAAATAGTAGGATTAGTACTAAACCTACCTACCTACTATGTATTAACTTTTTTTCTAACTTCGGAAAATTATTAGGTATTCAGTAAGATTCACCCTCTTATTTTATTTTATTTTATTTATTTATTTATTGCAGTCATAGACAAAGATTTTTTCTTGTTCTGTTAGGTACATTATAATAATATTAACTTCATTTTAAATAACATTCTGAAGTGTGTTATTTACCCTCACAACAGTCCTGATGTTATTCCTATCCGTTATGCTTTCAGAACATTTAATAACAACTTTGGACAGATATCAATTTTTACGAAAACTGGCCTTAATTTTTGTGGAAGGCGGCGGCGATTGTCCAGAGATGGCAATGTCTGGAATACAACTAGGTATCGACAAAAGCCTTCCTGGGTCCTACCTATATGTGTTCACAGATGCAGTAGCAAAAGATCACGATTTCTTAGCTAAAATACGAAATTTGGCAATTAAAAAAGAAATACAGGTAACGATTTGTTATGTCAAAAGATTTAATTCGATTTTTTATATAAATATTATACAACGACTGATCTACCCTTAAGGTCTGCATACAGTGCGACTGCGTATTTGGTCCCCGGTACCATGAGGTCCCCAGTTCGAGTCCCAGGTGGGGCCATTTGTGTGTATCTACCAAGAAATGAAGCTGGTGGATGTATGTTCGAGCCTCAGAAAGCACGAAAGTTAAGTTGGTGGTCCTGCGACTGAACTCACATGGGTATGTTGGATTCCCGTCTCTACGAACTATGAGAGGGAACAGACTGCACCTGTGTTTTCGCGCGTACTTGTGCACTAAATATGTCATGCCTAGTTGGAAAATCTTCATTGAGATCAGCTTTCAAGGCTGAAATCAGTACCTCATATATTCAAGTGTTTCTTTCAGATTGTGTTCATAATTACACCAAGCCGTCATTGTGTGTACTCTAAAAAAGACCCAGGTTATTTAGCTTATCACGAATTAGCAAAAGCTACGTCTGGACAAGTGTTTCACATGGAGAAAGATGACGTTGGAGAGGTAAAGTTGTGTAAAGTATCCTTAGTTGAATAAAATTTGTCTAAATTTAAAAATGTTGTTCACATTCATTTATTTGTCAACAATAGATTACTCATTGAATCAATTAATGGAGCAAGTTAAGTTACTATAAGGGTGCTGTTTTTTGTCTGCTTACTTTTATTTAATTTCTATACACATTGAGCTTTATTTATACGTATATACGGACTATAAGGAGCACTTTCTGTGATAACTGACAGTTTGACTTGTATAAATAAAAGGGAATATTGTTTTCTAGATTATGGCATTCGTTGAAGAAACTATAAGGGCACGAAAGGAACCAATAGTTTCGAAAACATTCCCACCCGGCTACGGGCATGAGTTTGGGGTGAGCTATAATTTTTAAGTCTTTTATATGAAAACGATTTCAGATACATTATAAATTGTTTTTTTATAAAACTTCATAACTATAAACTGTGATCCAGTGTTTCCTTCATTACGTGGTGTAGATTAAATGGATTAGACTTTTCATGTAATGAAAAGTGTATCAAGGCTTTACAAATTAAGCAATACGTCTTAATGCCCGTTCATTTCTTAAAGATTTCAGTTGATGGTGACATGAAAGACGTAGTCATTGCGGAATCCGGGAAGGATGCTGATATACATCTAACATCACCTGATGGTACTAAAACTATTGTCGAAAAGATTGTGAATATTGACAATGCGAAGGTTTGTAATTCACACATAATTAGATTTCTTGGCATTTTTAGGCGCTTTGTAGTGGAGTTCCGTAAAACATGAAAATGGTAAAAGCTCGGAATCCAGGGCCAGTCAATGAATGTGTATAGAAAGTGCTTGATTGCATTATTAAAACCTGAAAGAAAAAAGTTAAAAAAAAAAAATGGCCGATCTCGTTTACAACAATTTTTTTTTTACAAAAAATTTTTATAGTTGAAATTTCAATTGTTTATGTGATAAATTATGTTTGCTGAGTAATTTCAATGTTAAATTATTAAATTTTTACAAAAAATAATGATTTATAAAAATAATTTTACCATTAACTATATGACACAACGACGGAACGCAGCCCCCGCCGCCGCCATCTCTGCCCTCGGCATTGTAAATGCATCTTGTGTAATGTGTATTAATCCTTACTATATTAATATTATAAATGCGAAAGTAACTCTGTCTGTCTGTCTGTCTGTCTGTCTGTTACTCTTTCACGCCTAAACGGCTGAACGGATTTTGATGAAATTTGGTATGGTGATAGATGATAACCTAGAAATGGTTATAGGCTATAAATAATCACGCCATCGTTCTTAGGGGGTAGGCAGTAGGCAGATAACTAAATTGAGTTAGTGATTTTTAGTCGATTTTGCTAGGACTTTTGCTCTTTGACGTCTAAACGGCTGAACGGATTTTGATGAAATTTGGTATGATGATAGATGATAACCTGGAAATGGTTATAGGTTATAAATAATCACGCCATCGTTCTTAGGGGGTAGGCAGTAGGCAGATAACTAAATTGAGTTAGTGATTTTTAGCCGTTTTTGTTAGGACTTTTGCTCTTTGACGTCTAAACGGATAAACGGATTTTGATGAAATTTGGTATGGTGATAGATGATAACCTAGAAATGGTTATAGGCTATAAATAATCACGTCATCGTACTTAGGGGGTAGGCAGTAGGCAGATAACTAAATTGAGTTAGTGATTTTTAGCCGTTTTTGTTAGGACTTTTGCTTTTTGACGTCTAAACGGATAAACGGATTTTGATGAAATTTGGTATGATGATAGATGATAACCTGGAAATGGTTATAGGCTATAAATAATCACGTCATCGCACTTAGGGGGTAGGAAGTAGGCAGAAAACTGAATTGAATTTGTGATTTTTTATTGTTTTTTGCTGGGAGTTTTGCTCAATCATGCTTAAACGGCTGAACGGATTTTGATGAAATTTAGTTAGGAGATAGATAGTAACCTAGAAAAGGATATAGGCTTTTAATATTCATGCTATCGTACTTAAGGCGTAGGCAGTAGGCAGAAAACTAATAAAGTTAGTCATTTTTAATCATTTCTTTTAAAAGTTTACCTCATTCACGCCTTAACGTCTGAACGGATTTTTATAAGACTTGGTTAATTTAAAATAGGATTCTAGACACGGACATAGGCTACTTTTTACGGCGGAAAAATTCCTCATTTCTGCGGAAATCTAGCGTGATCGTGTCAAGAAGTCGTTTTTCTTCCGTCCGTCTGACAACTGTTACGATTACTCTAATAATTTCTTAAGTAGGTACACCTAAATTATACACCTATAGAATCCCTGGAATGTCTTCTTTCCATTATTGAAAACCGCATAGTTATTGATATAGTACTTTTTGAGATCCTAGGTAACAAACACATTTTGGGCGCCCTTCGCCACTTCATTTTTTACTATGTATAGAAAAATAATAATTAAAAAGTTGAGATCGCACAAAATATTTTTTTTAACATTTTTTTATATACTTTTCTCAACACATTTCAAAACTTGATATAAAGATTCATCGACTGGCCCTGGATTCCGAGGTATAAACCTTAAGGCGCTCCACTATTGGTAATATATCAAATGAAGTTAACTTTCTCTGACACAACACAGACGCAATTCAAAGAGTTTATTTATTGATTTATTTATACCAACCATTGTACACACCACTTTACGGAACTTTTCTGTAACTGCTATCCTTTTTTATTGTAACTGATATAATGTAATTTTTCTTGATGATTGTGACTTTTAAGGTGGTAAAAATAGTGAATCCAAAACCAGGCAACTACACGGCTAAATGTGGCAGCAAATCAAATACTAGCGTAGTTGTCACTGCTGAGAGTGGAATCGGGTTCAATCATGGCTTTTCAGTGGCGAAGCCCACCTCAATGAATGATACATCGATTATGCCCTTATCGGGTGAGTGATAATGATATGAAAATTCTATGGAAATCAGTCACCAGTGTGATAGTGTTCTCTGTGTTACATCGCTTTAATAGCAACTTTGAGTTTCATCTCTCGTCCTCGGTTCTTAATAAAGATCAATGAACAAACATCAAAAACACAGTGAATATAAAATTGATGATAAAAACATGCTTTTTAAATGTGAAGCTTAACATGTACACAGTGGTGTAAGCAAAATTATGAAAGTTGAACTGGACAATACTACAAATGAAGCTACTGAGATTTTCTGGTCTTTTACTTACTGTACGAAATGTACGAGTATGCAGCAGTATTAACTTATCGGGTATCGAACTGAGAAATTGTATTTTTTATCACGAATTCGATAACCTTTGCCATTGAATCAAGAGCATTCACTTATTATTTCTCTTGTACCGGAAAAAAATCTTTGTGATTAACTGTGCCATAGAAATCCAATATCTGTGTGGGTGTATCTATTAACACAAGCATTTAATAGGTATTTTATTTTTTAGGAGTCCAATCTTACTTATCAATACAATTGATTGGCGAAGATGAAGTCAATCTTGATAAAGTAGAGCTGATTGGCATGGACGCAAAAAAAATCTCAGAAATACCCTTGAAAATATTAGATGCTGGACAAAAAATATACATAACCGACGACAAAATATTACCTGAACCAGACAAGTTATTTAAAATTGCAGTAAGTTAACAATGGACGGACATATTGTATATTCTATTAAGTGACTTTGCAGGAAATAATGCTCAGTAAAACGATAAGCGCCTAAATTGTTATTAGAATGTTTAGTGCTTACAATAATAGATAGTACTATCTTTGTACAAACTATCTTTAATCAATCAAAATTTTCACTATCATTTTGTTTACAGATAAAAGGCTTGCATGTTAAGAGCAACACCAACTTTACTCGATTCAGTAGGACGCCTATCGAAGTACAAAAAATATTTTCAGGTTTGTACTTAGGTACTCATATTATTAGGTTTTTGTAGTTACAGAAAATTTCTAAAATTACAAATTATTTTCATTAATATTTCTTTCAACGATAAGTAGATCATTTAAAGTCGATTTGTTTTATTTATTGGTTCACAGACAGATTTTATTATCATACATGTTACAAATTATATAAGTTTTAAGATTTAATGCATTTAAATGTTTTAGATACACTTAAAAGTATGTCTCCAACCATGGAAGTAAACAAAGTGTCCCCAGTAAAAGTTACACTCAATGACACTTTGAACTTGGTCTGTAAAGTAAAGGGTCATCCAAAACCAGAAATTACTTGGACTGATGAAATGGGAAATATATATCCGACTGAAGTAAGTGGAGTAGTAGTTCAAAAGCACACATTTTTATTTGTAAGTATGTACTCAACAAATGCCAGATATGTACTTTTATATTGTAGGTAACAACCATAACTCTTCCTTACGATCATATGGCTGCATTGGATATAATCAATGTTGATAAAAACATGACTTACAAATGTGAAGCTCATAATGTACATGGTGGTGTTAGCAAAATTATAAAAGTTGAACTGGACAATTACTTCAATGTTTTAGAAAAACCAAAAGGTAGATTGAAATTGCAGAAAATACCAATAAAATGACCAATAAAATGTATTCCTTTATTGAAACAGAAATTAAATGTTTCACTTTGCAGATACCAGTGTAGAATACATGAATAGCGGTAAAATAAATTGTAAGATAGATGCATATCCACCTGCTGAAACGAAATGGTACAAGAATGATGTCATGTTAGAAACAAACGAGTTTATCGAGATAACGAGTAGCTCAAATATATTGGTAATTAAGAAAATGCTTCCTGATTTAGTTGGAGGATACGTTTGTTTATCTAAAAACGATTTCAAATCGGAAGAACTTAAGTTTGAGCTACATATGTCGGAGACTGGTAAGCGGTCTGAGGTATATTTTGAATATTTTCGCAAGATCTTAAAGATCTTTAAACTCGTTGAAACTTATAGAAGCTGCTTATTTTCAAAGCTTTAGCATTAACAAAATAATTATATTTTTAAGCTCCTATAATATCAATAGACGGTCCTAATAAAATTGAAGCAGAATACAATAAACCATTGTCACTCACTTGTTTGGTGAATGGAAATCCGAAACCTCAAATTGTGTGGATAGATGATAGCACAAATGAAGAACTGACCACGTTTGATGTAAGTATACATTTAAGTCAAGTAAAGAACAAAATAATTACTCTATTGGTGGGACAGTGGGTTACAAGCTCTATGAAGCTTGGGGTCAGACAGACTCGTTCGGAGAAATACTAAACATTTGAATATTTTTTTATATTTTTGTTGTATAGGCAGTATTGACAAACAATTCTTATCAATACCAAAGGGTATTAAGCATCGACAATATAAACCAAAACAGCACGTACAAATGTAAGGCCTCCAACTTGCTTGGTGAAGACAGCGCATCAGTCAAGGTTGAGATAGCCGAGTATCTTAAAATTATAGAACGCCCAAAAAGTAAGTACAGATAAAATATCTTTTATACCTTTACCTATTTTTTATCTATTAGAGGTGAACCATCTGAGACATTAATTAATTAACGATTGTGTATTATTATTTTGCAGACACTAATATAACATACATGGAAAGTGGTAAAGTTACTTGCAAAGTAGATGCAAAACCACCTGCTAATGTCACTTGGTACAAAAACAATGAAACTCTACTAATAGATGACAATTTCGAAATATTAGAGGGCTCGTATGAACTAGTGGTAAAGAAAATGTTACCTAACTTAGCTGGCGAATATTCATGTATGGTAAATAATGCTATTAAATCTGAAGAAATCAAGTTTGAACTTTCTATATTAGGGTCTGGTAAGGATTAAAAATTAACTCCTTGTACATATTATAATTTACAAATTGTTCAAAGCATACCCTAACCAATGAATGTCATCAATAAAATTTACTTATGTCCAATGAAAAAAAATAATGAACATATTATTACTTTGGTAGCTCCAAAAGCGTCAATAGATGGACCAGATAAAATGGAAGTAGAATATGATACAGCGATTTCATTGAATTGTAGAGTGACTGGGCATCCAAAACCTCTTATAGTATGGTATGATGCTAATGCTGATGAAGAATTGCTATCATTTGAAGTAAGTAATTGTTTTCAAAGCTTTAGTGGAATAGTTTTAGATAACTAAACTTTTGGATGTTTGGGTCAATTTTGTTTAAAATTTACAGGTGTCTGAAGAAGAAAAACCTTATGAGTATAGACGTGTATTGAAAATTGAAAGAGTTAATAAAAATGCTGTTTATAAATGCAAGGCAACAAACTCGTTTGGCGAACAAAGTGTAAACGTCACAGTAGAAACATTAGAGTATTTCAAAATTGTGGAACCTCCAAAAAGTAATAATCTCTTTAATTTTTACTTCCGTGTTTCTTAAATATCCGCCCGATTTTAAAGATAAAATTATTTAAACTTGAAATTACTCTTTGTTTTAATTATGGACATTATAATATATTATAAATACTGTTATTATATGCGCAAACATTAATTTTTCGTTGACACTTTAACAATTTTAGATACCACCATAGCATACAAGAAAGAAGGAAAAATATTCTGTAGGATTGCTGCTAAGCCCCAAGCAGTAACAATCTGGCTTCATAATAAGAAGTCAATAGAGAAAAATGAACACTTTGACATTTCGGCAGATAATACCACTCTCACAATAAGAAATATGCAGCCGAGTTTATTTGGCTATTACTATTGTCAGCTCAGTAATATAATTAATCATACCAATTTGATGTTCAAAGTCTCCATAAGTGGTTTGGGTAAGTTCTGTTCTTTGATTTTTTAAGTATTTTAATAACAGATAAGTTTAGTATTAGTATTTTAATGACATTTAAGTTAAGTTTATAGACTTATTCCATTTCATGGTAATCAATTCTGGGCCTATGATCATTGTTATAAATTAGTTAAGTGATATGTTTCAGTTGGACCGGTAATTGACAAATCAGTGAAATCACTTGATGTACTAGAAGAATCTTCGGTTGATATTCCTTGCAAGTAAGTAATAACGTATAGTACCTTAATTTTTAGACATAAAATGTTAGTTAAACATTTTTACATAAAAGATTTTGATATTTTTTTGTAGAATACTTCAAGGTATACCAACCCCAACAATTACATGGGGTTTCAAAGCTGATAATGAAGAAGAATATAAAGAGATCGAAGGCACTGCAAACATTCATCGCATCGAAAATGTATCTAGAGACCAATCAGGAAGTTACAGATGTGTGGCTAAAAACAAGCTGAGACCAGATAGTCACACCGTCGTCTTAACTGTTGAATGTAGGTAAAAGACGTTTTCAGAAAATGTGAACTCTAATTGAACTTTTTTTTTGACGCGGTGTAATGCCATAATGCATTTCACCTTCACCGGAAAAGGGAGTTCTCTCTCCCAGTGGTTTGTCGGAGTCGGATAAGATGATAAATGTCATTCGCGGCTCCTGTGTCCAGGGGGTCTACGGACTAAAACACCGTGGTGTACCTCATCCATCACCTTGGTGGCAACATGGTGCTCCGGCTAAGCCTTTACCCACAACGCCACTACCTTTGATTGAACTGATGACTTAACTCCTGTTTAGCTTCAAGAATAAACTTGATTACATATTAATTACTGTAAGTTTACACTACACTACACAGTACCGCATTTAATTAAGTTCAATATATCTGCTCTTCTAATTTTTTTACATTATTTTAGTTTTTCCAGATAGTAAAAGTAACAAACTACGAATTTCAACAAAACTGAAATGAGTAACTCACTGGTTTGAAATAAAACTAATTTTACGGATTAAACTCGCGTGTATTGGTATTCTAAACATTATTTAGAGAATAACCAATACACGCGAATTTAATCCGTAAAATTTGTTTTATTTCAAATGTGTAGTGCTCGCGCAAATAAAAATAGATAATACTGACTCACTGGTTTTTGTATTCGGTTTTCGCTGATTATACTTATAAGTTTCACTTGTACTTGTAATACTACTTTCATTATAGATCCACCGGTAGTAGTTGAGAAACCAGAAACAAATATAATTGCAGAAAACAGAACAAAAGTTTTACTAAAATGTTTGACACGTGGAAAGCCAGAGCCTAGTGTTACGTGGTTTTTTAACGGTGTCAGAATAGGAGACGATGAAAAGTACCAAGTATATCGGGATCATAGTATTAGGTATGTTGCAGTTAATATATTTATGATTGTTGAAGACTAGTTTATCAAAAAAAACTATATTAATAATTTTATGTCAGAGGGTGTCAATTTATCATGTACGTTGTTTTCAGTTTCATAGCAACAGCTGATCTTGTCGGTGTTTTTAATTGCTCTGCAACAAATAAACATGGTGAAGATACCATATCAACTAATGTCAGCATCTATGGTAAGAATATAAAACATTACGAAAATGATTGGGCTCAAGATAATTTTGATATTTTGCCAAAAAGTCAACACTAAGGATTCTAGACTGTACATCAAATAAACATTATTTTGCTGTGGAACCTTATCAATAAGTTTGGATATTTTAAAATTTTAGATCCAGTGGTGATGAATCCGCCCCTAGACACTAAATTTGAGACGAGTGTGGGGAAACATTTGGAACTACCGTGTGTTGCACATGGATACCCGTCTCCAACAATCCAATGGATATTCTACAATTCCAGCGACAATTCATCAGATCCTCTTATTTTAAAGTGCGTATTTTTTTCTATAATATAAAGTCATTAATTCGTTACGTTGATCTAAATGTTATTTGAGATTAAATTTTCCTTTTGACCGTAAGAAAGATTAATGCTACGTGTATTCATTCGTAATATTTTTAATTATCTACTATACATTTTACAGGACGGGAGTTTCGCCAGATACTCTAGAACTAAGAAACCTACAGCTAAATCAAGATGGATACTATACATGTGTAGCTCGTAACGAGGTGCCTTCTCAAAGTAATCTGACGTATACAGTGAATGTTTACGGTAAGACACCGACCTCCTCCTCCTCCTGTCCACTGCTGGACATAGGCCTCCCCAAATGCACGCCACTTCTCTCTCTCCTCGCCCACTCGCATCCAGCTCCTATCAGCCGTCTTGTACAGATCGTCACACCACCTCGTCCTACACTACGTTTGCCGCGGACGCGGAACTGTTATATAGGTGCAGAAAAAGAGGTGATTGCCTTACACCTTACGCGTTACGGATATTAGAAAAACCAGTATACACAAATACCTAAAACCCAAATAAATTGATAAGAACACGACTGCATACGGAGCGAATATGAATTCTAAGAACAATATATTTCTGCTTAACATAAAAAAAAACTGTTCTATGATATACTTTTAGGTAAGCCAGAGATTGTCGATGTAATCACCAACGTGATCGAAGTTATAGCGGGGGATACATTTGTAAGAGTGCCTTGTGTTGCCATTGGCAGACCTAAACCAACAATCACCTGGCTAAATGAAGAGGAGTTAAATGTTCTAACAGGTAAGCTTTAAGTAGGTCATAAATAAATAGACAAGATATTATTCTAAGATTGGTTTTAGTTTTGTACCCATTCTTTTCGCAGGGAAAGTTAGGAAACCAAGTAAAAGCCAATTGCTGTATAAACCGAAGGATTCTTGCAATTTTTTAATAATTTTACTAAGGGTGTATCGTTATTCTAAATATATTTATTTAGAGAACCGACGGTTTGAGCTCTTTACAATGCTCGTGGCGTGAATAACAATACACGCGAGTTTAATCTGTAAAATCAGTGTTATTTTAAATGTGCAGTGTTCGCGCAAATAATAGACAATAATATAACTTACTAGGTTCAAGCCATGCTCTAGTTGTATAAGCACAAATTTCATAACATAAAACGGTTTGAATTTTGTTGCTATACTTAGTATGAATATTGTAAGTCTAGCGTAAGCTTCTGTAGCTTCTGACTAGAACGCTAATTTATGAAGTCTACTAGTCTATTGTCAGCAGGTGTGGCCAATGTACCACAATCTAAAACTTTGTTAGCTTTCACCCTTCAATACACTTATTGAATTCATTGAAATTATGAATAACAAGTACTCCTTCTAAAACTGTCCGGGATATTTACCATGTTGTTTTGTTTTAATGAGCTCCCGATATTTCGGCAGTTAGGGAGCAAATTTTAAGAAAACAACATGGTAAATATCCCGGACAGTTTCAGTTTTCTAATGTGTGTAACCATGACAGTTTAAAATTATGTACTCCTTCTAAGTGTTTCAAGAAAGCATCTGGACTATTTCAGGAAGCGAATGGTACGACATGGCTGAAGATGGCGCTCTGATCATCAAGAACATCGACGAGGGTGACATCTTCACGTGTGTTGCTGAGAACCGCATTGGGTCCGCTCGCGAATCGTTCCAAGTTATTGTTCGTGGTAAGTCATTTATATTTTTATTTATTACTTATTGTTTTAATGCTATTAAAGCTCAATGTAAATTTAAAATTTTAAAAAATTCGCATTCATGACCCCGCCTGAACGGGGACTTGAACAACCGGACCTCCCGAAATCGCGTCGGTTGCTCTAACCTCTGAGCTATCCAGGCAATTGCCTGGAAATTTTAAATTTAAGTCATTTATAGTTGAAAACGTGAAGTATTTTATGTCTATTAAATTCGAAAGGCCCAGAAAAATAGACACAATAAAAAACGTGTGACATTGGGCTTTACGAGGTTAAACCATTGGGCTGAAATCTTGAGATCCTAAAAATTTCGGCTGTTGCAGCCAATCTCAAAAGAGTTCAGCAGTATTAAATAGGATTATTTGATATCCTATCACTTCCTCCCTAGTCCGGTGATAGTGACTAAGCTAGTTGCGGAAAAGTCAGCAAGACATTTAAAGGGCACGAGTACCTCTTCCCTCACTCACAGTTTGGTGAGACCGACATTTTTTTATTTATTTGGTGTGCCAAACAGCAACAGAGCACAAATCCAGGCTTATACAAAAATTATTTAAGATACATAAAAGTTTTCAATCCTTCAGGGGCAGAAACTTATTGTGGACCTTACGGCTACTTACCATCAGGTAGTGTGAAGTCATTCTGAACGTCTATTATAATATCAATCGTACTCGTCGTAATGTTTATGCGCAGAACATCGTCGCTAGAGGTTGATTTTGTATCGCTGATGTACTGATCGGCATAACTATATCAGGCACGTATTAGTCAACGTCGATAGTCAGTGTACGCAATTCTCAAACCAACCAAATAAACCTATCCACGTTCGTTCACGTTTACTGTAATAAATATTTGACATTTCGTTCATAATTTAACCGGTTTTCCAGATTACCCTCACCCCTCAAATCCAGTGGCTGACCACCAGCTAAAAGTCAACGAGTCGGCTGACGTTATTTGTCCTTTAGCTCATACAAGAGTGGATGTTGTGCGTTGGTACAAGGTAAGTTCATTCTCACTTTTCTTTCCAGATGAATTCATATTATTGGATGAAAAAATACCGACGGTATTCATTAGAGTCGTTTTTCTTTGTAGCCATTCGCAGGCGCGAGCATTTAGGGGTGAGAGCCATCCGCTCAACCGCAAGTCCGGTGATGATGACATGGCTACTCCAAGCCATCATTGTATGTCACTTAGGAAAAAAAGAGCGCCAGCACTTACTCCTTAGAATTTAAACTTCTGTTGTTAAGTTTTTGTTGTTTTCCTTTTTGGAATTCTTAATGTCTGTTCAATATCAAATGCCAATGCAATCTGCCGGTTCCGAGCAAACATTTTTTTGGTGATTTGTCAAAATTGGTTGCAAGTTAACAAAACAGGCATTCAAAATCTTCTTCTTATAAATAAAAATGAATCGCCGTTCGTTAGTCTGACTAAAACTCGAGAACGCCCGGACCGATTTAGGTAATTTTGGTTTTAAAATGTTCGTCGTAGTCCAGGAAGGTTTATAGTATTGGCGATATAAAATTAGCCGGGACCACTAGTATGGAATAATAATTAATACCATACCGGTACCTACCAGTACTAAGGAAATAATGCAATTGTAATTCGCAAAATGATAATTTACTTAAGTAAGTAATAACTCATGTATCTTCATGTTATTTGCAGGGAGCTTCGATGGTATCAGATAAGGATAGCCAAGTGCTAAAGTTCAATAGTGTTTCTCCGTCCGATGCTGGGATCTATACTTGTCGAGTGAGCTCATCAACCGCCGCCGGCTTGTCTGCTAGTATCCAAATAGTTCCAATATATTAAAAAAATAAAATTTGTTGTAGTTATAGTTTCAAATTTGGCAAAAAAGCTTAAAAGCTTATAGCGCCATGCATACTACACGTATCTTCTACTAGTCTTGAGGCAAGGAGATGATTAGTCGACGTTGCGTCAAGATAACCCATCGTGTACCTGCCCTTAGTTATGTAAATAATAATGAATAATATTTTGCTTACTTGCTTGGTGCTTGCACTGTAGATACATAATGTAATTTATGTTTTAATTTGATCATATGATTTGTTTATAAGTAGTTTCAAAGTTGAAGTTAAAAATATGTCATTATATCCTTTATAGGTACAATAAATAAATTTGTAGTCTTTTTTAGTAGTAGCATTGTTATTATTAACCTTTTTTATTATGCCACAAAATTGATGTCGGTAAAAATCAGAGACATAAAATACCTATACGTTAATAAACACACATTTTACAGAACTGAGCAATTGCTTGTTTTAGTATGAAGGGGCTGCTTAATTCAGTACATTCCTAATAAATTGAAGCATATATATTTTTTTCACATATATGTGTGCTCTTCAGATAGCAGGCATTTCCCTGGCAGCCCCCGGAATTTATAACATGTAAATATATTTTATTGCACCAAATTGCACAATCACGTGTGCACTATGACGTCTAGTGTGTTGACTAACTGCTAAAATTAGCTACTGACAAAGAATTTAGTTAGAAGTCGTTATTACGGTGGTAATAAACAATAATTACGAGTGGTTATCAAAAGAATAATAACTCTTTAACACATAAAAGCTTCGGCGCGTTGAAGGCTAAGACATTGACATTAAGTCCTAGAAGCGTTTACTATAAACGTAACATAACAAATCGC
This sequence comes from Maruca vitrata, assembly GCA_039566165.1. NCBI lineage: Eukaryota > Metazoa > Arthropoda > Insecta > Lepidoptera > Crambidae > Maruca > Maruca vitrata. The sequence continues at coordinate 7,142,846 of CM076930.1, forward strand.
AAGGCAGTCACGGTTGATTCGCCAGCTATTATTTCATCATTTGCATTGGGGTAATCATCATAATGTAAACAAATGATGAATCAAACGCGCTTTGAGATGAACTAGACGGAGCGGTGTTATTGTGTCGAAACATCTTTTGTTTCATCTAAATTGCAGAAATAATGTTGTAAATAACATTCAAGTAGGTGATTGGCACCTATCTTCTCTTGATCTTTGAAATTGAGAAGTTATTGTTTTACTTAGAGAGTATGTCACTTGCTTGTGTTTTTGATCTTCGCTTGTATTATTCGACGCTATAACGGTGAAGGAAAACATCGTGAGGAAACCTGCACACCTACAAAGAAATACTTAGTAACTAACCCGCACTTGGCCAGGGTGGTTGACTAGGGCCTCATCGCCCTAGTACACTAGGGTAGGCCCGTGCCCCAGCAATGAGGACGTATATGGGCTGATGATAAGGTAAGTAGGTATGTGATGTTGTTAGAATGGTTCTCAATGTTAAAATAGGTTACATTTTTGGAATCCCTCAGGAATATTTAGTTACATAGTAAAGTTAACTCACTGTAAAAATTATATAGTTGAAAATTAACAGAGAACATATCTATACCTCCTCTGACCATTCACATGTATTTAAGCCTCCAAATGCAAAAAATGACAATTATCCTTTACAAAAACATAAAAACAATGCTGTTCTCAAAGACTTCACATTAACAGCAATGTAATACAATGGGTCCGTATTAGCGTGGCAATCAATAAATGCCAATGTTAATCAGTCACTCCTGATGCCCATCTTCCACCATCCGGTAACGGAGGTCATGGTCGCATCCGACTTGGTGTAATTGATTTCACAACACCCTATGCAGGTGAAATCATACTGGGAAAAGATTGTAGCGTATGCCCTGGGGCTATAAGGTAAACAATTTATCTTGCGAATCAAAATATTGTTAGTAGACACGGAACTTGTAGTCTAGGCATACAAGACACAATTAGGCGCACATTTCCATGCAAATTGCTGATTTTTCATTCTTTGGAAACACTACCAGCATTCGAAATCTAAATATGCAGCATCTTCAAACCTTTGTATACTCGAAGTACTACGAAACTGTTACGCTTTTGCTAGTATTCCTCTCTGTAAAAGTCTCAAACTATGACTTGATATGATAAAGTTCCTGTGGCAGACTAAATTAGCTACGATAAACCAAATCAAATGTGTAGATATGTCGTGGCCACATCGTAGAATTGGCCATTTCATGAAATGATTGGCCATTTCATGAAATGGTTGCATTTCATGAAATATTTCACTGTCCATTGGCCATATCATGATGTGGCCAGGTCAGATCAATGATAAGAAATCGTTTGACGATTGGGCCAACTAGATGCACTGCCATTTCATGAAATGATCAATCTCAATCGATCATATCGTGGAATTGTTTCGTTGACTTCGTTGGTAGAGTGCCAGAGTTGCCATACCAGTTAAGCACTTTGTGCAAATATGCTAAATTTGCACAATGTGCTAAATTTTCTTCCTGTTTAGCATATTATTTTATCTTTTATTTTAGAATAGCATATTTTTAGCAAAACATTTTTTTTTATAAAATTCATGTTATTTTTAAAGTAGGTACATTTAATTTTAATTTGGACATAATTGTCGGAAGTTTGCCTATTTTAGGCAGTAAATACACTTATTTGGCAACACTGGTTGTTTTTGTGCAGTTTGTGTAAAAATGGCGGCCCTTGTAAACAAAGACGAATTTTCTCTCAGAAAAAATGCGAATAATTCTTTATTAAACACGGAAGAAAGTTAAAATGAAAGATAATTCGATGAAAACGTATTAGAGTATGAAAGTCATGCAAGTTCCGAGCAAAATGTGAAATAACCGTGAAGTTTGGAATGTATTTCTAAGGTTAGTAATATTTTATTTACTTCATATTTTAATTTTATGCACCTAACTAAATAACGTGTTTTATCAAAATATTTTTTTATTTATCTGTTATTATATTGATTGTTAAAAGACTGATAGCTAATAATTTTAATTTCTTTTTCTTTATACAACAAATAAAGGAGGAGGAGGAGAATAGGGTGACCACGAAAAAGAAATCCATGAACTACTACTGGTTATCGTAATATGATATAATGGAAACTGTCGAAGAGGGAGGAATATCTTATATTCAAGGAAAAAGCGCCGACGATCTTATGATTTTTGTTGTTTATGTGAATTTGTGCGCGGTGCCGTGTTTTAATCGCCCTAATGCACCTTATTATTTATAATTTATAAATTATAATTAATAACTTATAATTTATAAATTTCACTAAATGTAAATTTTTTATAACAATAAAAAAATCATTAAACGCACCTTTTAATTTTGAAAGTATGTAACAACTAAAAATAAACAAATACGTAACAAAATTGCTCCTGGTTTTCATTAAATATTAGCTTTTTACGATATGGTCAAACGTGGGTGGCCAAATCGTTAAACGTTTATCGTCAAATGATTTGGTCACCATTGATTGGCCACTTCATGAAACGTGAACATTTCATGAAATGGCCAACCATTTCATGAAATGATCAATTCATCGATTTGGCCACGACAGATACATTGAGATACAGCGGATAATAGTGATGTGGCTTTAAAAGGATTGTTTGAAGTTTTACTTGTTGATAGGTACTACCTTTATCTGATAGCTAAAGTTAAATGTCTTAGCATTTAAACTAAGAACAATATAATAATAGTTGACCGTTAGGTTTATATATTTTTAGTTGACTGACATGCCTATTGCCAAATAACCAATATGCCAATACTTCAAACTATTGATCCTGACCTTTATTTTCAATCGAACATTTATTTTGATAGGTTCATATTTGTTTATTACCGATCAGTAAGTACCTTAGCTAAACGGTAAATATGTTAACTGAGGCTTGAGTGATATTTCTTATAAGACTTTTCTACGTTACATCTAAATCTAATTATATTTACGTACATATCTACATCGGCCCAAATGTATTTACAAAAAAAGAGTAAAACTTAGGTTTTACTCTGACTTTCTGCAGAATCAATTTATACTCAGCTGCTTTCAGTAACTAAGTATATTATTATAGTACAGTATTTTCAGTTAAAATTGTTACTTCAACTAGATATACATTTTTGTCGTCGATTTCGACATTCAAAATGAAATTGTTGATACCTTACCGACCCGTTAAAATTATCTGCCGAGATCTACAGTACAACGTAAATTGTTAAGAAATATATTTTTGAGCAACTCTGTGAAATCACATCCGTCAGTATTCAGTCTATCCTATCGCAGCCAGATGTCATTGATAATGTTCCATCCATGTCATTGAGATATCATCTTCAACTTCATAAAATATTCATTCGGATTTTTTATTATTTCACTTGCATAGTTTTTAAGCTATTGCATAGCTTTTATCGCGGGCTTTGAGCGCGGCGACCGAACCAAGAAATTCCGTAACGAAAAAAACCTCACAATCGTCTAACGTCGTTTCAGTTCGGTAGACTTCGGCACGGTGTTTGTGTGCGTGCGGTTAGACGTATTGTACGACTCTACGAAACTCGCACGAATCGAGACGAGCTGCTCCGAAATCGGACGATGCTATGCAATAGCTATACCGCGGCAGTCCCCGAGTGCCACACGTCTTTTTTAATATTTAAATTGAACTTATGCAGCGAGACAAAATGATTGACTATGAATTTCATTATCAAGACCAATTAGTAGGTACTACGATTGTTTTCTATTTTTAATCACTTTATATCTATTTTCTGCTAGTTAATGCTAAGCCTAAGCTTTATACTTAGGTATTAAAAAGCATATCGTATGAGAGGTGCAACTCATACTTTTCTGTTATTTGACTTTTATCATGTAAGCAAGTAATACATATAAGTAATAAAATAATCACGCCTGTTCCCAGGGGTATGCAGAGATCACTTACTGCCAAGTAAGTAATGGGCTAGTGAAACATCATTATTTTACTTACTAACAAAAACCAAAAGCGATACTAAAACCATACTGTTTCATGGTATCTGAGAGCCGCCGGTTTCCCAATAATACCTTAAACTTTGTCGATGACACCGATTACTATTTTATTGTTTACAACTTAACACTGAGTATTTATGACGCATTCTGTCGAATCCATCACGAGTGCTGCGACACACGACTCGAACCCTGATTGAATGCCACTGAACCATTAATCATTCGACCTTCAATCCTCAGTCTCAATAAGCCGCGCAGGGCACCTAGACTGTCATTAGTTCATTACGAAACACAGGCTAACAATAAGTCGTGATAAAGTATCAATATCCATCACGACATTATGTCTGGTCTATCTTTCTAATTATCGTGCGAAATTAACCTTTATTTTTATGCGAAGAACAAATGCGTGTATCGGAGATGGCCGCGACCTTACGAACCCTACTTTAGTGATCGTAAACATAGAACTTATGATAAAGCTACAAAAGGTTCTATAGCAATCTAAGTATAATACTTGAACAATATGTAAAACTTAATAATAAAAGTAACAAAACTGAACAATATTTTCAAAAATCATTCTTTAAAACATATACAATGTGTAACTAATGAATTACTTCGTTAAGATTGAAACAACGTCGATGTATAAAGTTCAATTGCCCGTCAACATTTTAACAATTATAATCACACAGCGCAGCCTAATATTGCCCATAAAATACCTATTCAAAATAAACGATTCAAACGCACATTGGGCAATACACCTATCATTTTGTTTACTTACCATTTATTTTAATACTTCAACTTTAATTATCTTTGGAGCGGTATCTAAGAATATTGTGTTGAATGTTAATTATTAACAACCGTAAAATACACAACTTACTGTCGTATATGAAAACAATAAAATTAATGCGTAACATTAACAAAGTACAATAATAATAGATAAATAATCTTGTCATGGTCTTGCAACAACTACTGCGTCTTTACTTTGGGATACACTCTACCAAAATTTAAGTGAGTAGGTACAGTCGTTAACAAATCCTACAGCGAATATATTAATTTTAAGTTTTAATTGACACAAAAAAGTTTTTAAGCTATTGCATAGCTTTTATCGCGGGTTTTGAGCGCGGCGACCGAACCAAGAAATTCCGTAACGAAAAAAGCCTCACAATCGTCTAACGTCGTTTCAGTTCGGTAGACTTCGGCACGGTGTTTGTGTGCGTGCGGTTAGACGTATTGTACGACTCTACGAAACTCGCACGAATCGAGACGAGCTGCTCCGAAATCGGACGATGCTATGCAATAGCTATACCGCGGCAGTCCCCGAGTGCCACACATCTTTTTTTTTAAAACATTGCTAGCCGTACCTATACAGATTGACTGAATGAGATGTTGAATTATCAAAAGTAAATAGGTCATTGTACACTGAACAAAAGCAATGAACTCGGAATGCGAAATGATAATTAAATCAATAGCATCTATTGTCGTAACTTTGTGAACAAATAGGCACCTACCTACTTTCAGTGAGAATACAGTCTATTATGAAATTTTCACTAACCGATGCCTTCGTTTAAACTTGCAGATTAAGAAGTATTGCATTCTTTTACTAGTCTCTGAAGTCACACGCATGTCAAGGCCGGACGTATTGTAACTTACTAAATTTCTATACACAACAATATAACAATAAACATTTAACATCTTAATACTTACTTAAAACTCTTATTCAGTAAAACTGAATAGCGTTTGGAAAGATATTGAATGATAATAGGTTGGTATTATCATTGTGTCTATACATTCATTGTTCAATTTGTCAAAATCATTTATTTTATTGGTAGTAAATGTTGCGCGATCGTACAATAAGTTCGTCGGATTCACTTAATTTTAGGGATGTTACATGTACATTTTTTTACCTAACTATCGATAAGTATGTACATTTCAGGAGATTAATAAACCTTACTAGCCCTTTTTTAAATTGAGTTTTTTTTAACTAAGTGTCTCAAGAAAATGATTTATAATAGCATTACTTCTTTTAAATTAATGATATAATAACAGTAAATTTACTTACATGAATTAACACGTCTTCAAGCCGGACAATGAAGTCGGCTAGGAAATGTTTGAATTTATCTCTGGCAACTAACGAATCAACGCAAAACTCCTATAAACACAAGAAAAAACATCAATACTTCCGCTAAAATTTTATTTGAATAATCAAAAAAAAAAGGTAAAAAAAACATCATCGACATTACACTTGTCAGTGTGCCAAGTAGCATCTCTAGCGAGCGATCTCAAACGGATGTGGTCACTCGGTAACCTTCACACATGGCTTTTCGACCTGCACCTGTCCGTGGGACTGCTAACTTACGATTGGTCGACCGCTCGCTCAAAGGGCTACTGAAAATAAAGTAAATGGTAGTAATATTTATGTCCACTTTGTTGGCAAACTATAACTATAACCATTATGGCTTACCCACTATGGGCTCTGAAATGATGTTGAATTAATAACAGTTTCAGTTACCTGAATGAGTAAATATTAAGTCGTTTTGTTAAAAAAATGATGTAATGTATGATTACTTAAAATTATTGGTGAACAAAAACTATCGTTGTAAAGCTGATGATTAGTAAAATAGTAATGTTCTGCCCAAAAACTATATCTATTTCTTGGTGGATCAGTAGATTATTTCTATTGTTCTAAAAAGGAGAGTAAAAATTATGAGCCTAAATAGTAATGGATTGGTATATGCTCTAAAAAATTGGTCATATTTTTTGATCTTAAAATATGAAAAATCCACATAAACATTTTCTTAGTTATCAGATTGTCAAAACTTGCAAAATTTCACTAAAAGCTGATAAGGTAGTACCTAATTGACACCATTTTCGCATTTTCGTCTTACAAGTTATAATTTTTTAAGGCCCAAGATTTAATGAAATCTTTTCAGTCTCCTTTTGTCTATCTAATATTTGTTGTTTACAAGAGATTAAAATGAGAAGATCAATCTTATGCATGGATACTTTTCAAGGTCTTTTTCATAATTATGTTCACATCCGTTATAATTAATATGATACTGTCATCATTCGGGTAGTAATTACAATTAAGATCGATAAAAACAATTTTATTAAACTCCTCTTTATTACGGAAAATTTGATTGATTACATCTTTAGACATTTGCATCGGTTATCTATAAATAATTCATTTCAGTGGCCATCAACCTCTTATGTGTAACTTAACCCAAGTTGATTCTCAGTTGACATCATTGTGAAATGGTCACGTTATGGCTAAAAGTCACCCATGTCATTGTGTTGTAAGTAAACGTCAAATTGCTAATAGAGTTTTTATGTTAATCCGACAGAAAACGCCTACATGAAAATCCGATGTCTACTCCATTAGTCATTAATAACAGTGGCTATTTCAGAAGCTGATTGAATTTTAAGTGAGACGCGCGTCAACTTTCTAGAAGTGGTGTTATCTAAAGAAGTAGGTAATGAATATGAAATATTGCAAAAATTACATACTCAAAAGTAGATAGATTACTCAAACGACCTGTCAGTTTGGAGCTGGTATTCATTATGATTGATTAAAGGATCTTATTTTCTTTTGATGATGGAGGAAAATACGCTCTACCGAGTATTAGACAATACTATTTATTAATATTGAATGAAACTGCTTCAAATGGAGATAATTAGGGAAATCTAAAACTTATTTCAAATAGTAAATATCGAATTTTGAAAAAAAGCGTTTTTATTGATTCAATATATTCACGGAGATCACGTATCACTAACAAACAAAATAATATCTGCAAAAACTGATTGCCATGATTATCCAATATAAGCTCATTAGCTATCTAGATAAAAAATGAAGGCACACGAGCCAACAAGAGGTGTTTTTATGAAGTTGCAAATGTATAAATATGATTTATTTGTGACTTTACTAAATCTACCTTTTATTAAAATGAAAATAATAATAATATTTATTTATTTATTTATTATTAGGACAACCAACAAGAAAAACACTGGTACAGATTAATAAAAGTCAATAAAAACAACATAAACTTAGAGCTAAGTGCTAATCTTAATTAGAGGTTGCCACGGCATGCAATGTGGACTACAATTCAGTTATATAATATATTTAAGATGATAATAACAATAACAACAATTTATATTTGTATAAGATAGGACTTTTTAAATTTACTTAATTAATTTACTAATTTGTATTGTGGTGTTTACATCACCTATGTAGGGTCATGGCAAAACGATTGCAGTATCCGGCGTTTGAAAATCTGGGGCTTATCTGCAAAGATGTCAATCTTGTATGATTTGCAAAGCACATTATATTCCCGCTGTAGTCTATTCAGGGTGGCGTGGTGACCTACGTTGGTTCTACTGCCCCTAACGGAAAATGGTAAATATCTTCCAACCCGCGCCAACTTTATTGGAACGTTGAGGTTAATGGATCGCAACAGATATTGACAATCTACAGTTCCATTAATTATCTTGTGAAGTAACATTAAATCTAACAGAAGTCGACGGTCCTTCAGACTATTCAATTTAAAGTGACCAAGACGTTCCTCATACGAAGGAAATTCTTTCAATTTATGTGTTTGGTATGAGAGATGCCACAAAAACCGTTTCTGGATACGTTCTATTCGCTTAATGTAAACGTCGTAGTGGGGACACCATACCTGACTACAGTATTCAAGGTAGGGACATACTAAAGATTTGTACAATAAAATTTTTGTTGAGGTATATTTAAATTCTTTGGTATTACGTAGAACAAACCCTAGCATTCGGAATCCTTTAATGACCGAATGGTGACAATAGATGGACCCATATTATTTCATAATCGATACCTGGAAACGGTATTTGCGGAAGAGGAAGGCCCAAAAAAAGAATGTGTGATTATTTGGTCCAGATATCAAAGTCTGTAATGTATCGATAATTATTACCCCAACACATTGTAAACACTTATAGAAGCAATAAAGTATTGAGTATTAACAGACTGACAGCAACAGATAAGCAGACTAATTTAATCAACTTAGAGCTTTAGAAAACTGAAAGTGTCCGGGATATTTACCATGTTGTTTTGTTTTAATGAGTTCCCGATATTTCGGACAGTTCACCCGTGATCATGCTTGCAACAGTGCCGAAATATCGGGAGCTTATTAAAACAAAACAACATGGTAAATATCCCAGATACTTTCAGTTTTCTAAAGTTTGTAACTATGATAGTTTAAAACTTAGAGCTTATCCACATTGCTCTGAGTAGCATTCTATTTCATCGGAATTTATTGGCTAAAATACGGAAATAGAATCCATTGCATGTACAATCAAATGTATAGCGGAAACTCGTGCTTTGATTTAGCTAATAGAGATGAGTTTTATAATCGCATCACTATCTCCGTAGCTTTCATGTTGGAATCATCTTATTACAAGACAATAGGAACAATTACTAGTATGCAGAAGCAAAGCATACAGTAATACCCCGCTTTACGCGACCCCGTTTTGCGCGGTTTCACTATAACGCGAATTTCAAATTTCGCGCTCAAATGCCTCGCATTTCGCGAAAAAGTGCGTATAAACATAATGTAGTCATCAACGTCTCTATGGTCGCGGAATTCCCGCTTCCTCTGAGCATTCTGTTTGAAGAATAGGGAATTCCCCGTCCTTCGACTTTGTTCTATGGGGATTCCCTCGTTCGTTTCGTTTGTTCCGTCATGTTTAGTTCGGCTGGCAGTCGTGTTTTAACATTTATTGGAGATACATACATAGGTACATAATTAAAAGCTTCGTAAAAAATGTCGAATTAAATTTTGGCTATGTTTAAGCATAAACCTCGATATACGCGAATTTCAGTTAACGCGATTTTTTCTGGAACGCATCTCTCGCGTAAAGCGGGGTATTACTGTATTGTCATTATTTATATATAGATAGATATTAGTTCAAAACTTCATGTAGTTATTTAAATATAATTTGTATTTCCTATTATCTTTGTGTCAGGTCATTAATATAATTATAATTGGATATTTCTGTTTTACCTGAACTAAAACTAAGAGGATATGGACTCTTGAAGATTTTGTTGACAAGTTTATAAATAATCAATAACTAACAACTAAAAAAATAAATAACAACTAAAATCTTTTAATTCGTTACGAATGAATTTTCATTTGTGTACTACGTTAAAATTTAATTCAGTTTTGCGATTGGGCCGTTTACTGAAACTATTGTTGTTATACATCAACTGCAACATATCAATTACCTGTACAGGAAGTTTTAGTGAATATAACCGCACATGTAGGCCTTAATGAGGATATAGTTAAATAGAAAAATGCTTAATCTTAACTTTTGATGTACTTATTTTATCAGTTTCTTAGATTAGACTATTTTAATATAGCATGAGAATAACGTATACTATTTTAACGACTTTTAGCGAAATATTTTTATTAATAAATCATAATAAATAATAGCCGAACAGTCACAGCGTCGTATCCCATTGAAGATTGGCAATAATTCGTAGTAATAAAATAAATTATGAACATAATTATTATCTAAACAACTATTGTATACGATTATACTTGTGGTAACAAATGCTTGAAACGTGAATTCATTGATGAGCGAAGATCCGTGTACTTCAGTGAGTTAGATCATAATTATTTTCTACAGTCTAAAACCCCAGTTATTTAGTAAACATTGCCTAATAATAAAAACATATAACGTACGTCAGTTACACATGTAAATTTAAATATTCATAAATGCGTCTGGTTGTTTAACAATGTAAAAGTAAACGAGTTATTTTATGTAAGCTCTAAATTTTTACAAGGATTTTGTAAATTTCAAAAAAAGCCAGCATGAGTTCCGTGCTAATATAAAATTTAAAGAGTCATGACACACTGATTGCTGATTGACTGATGCTGATTAATAATCAGCATCAATGTGTGTATGTAAGTAATAACTTTAATAAGATGTCTGACTTGGACCATTCCAGCCGATCTTAATGGAGATCTGTAACTGCACACGACATATGGTGCACAAGTGTGCGCGCAAACACGAGTGCACTTTGTGTTCTCTTACTCATATGGTTAGGTATGAGACGGAAATCTGGCATAACCAGTGTTCAGCTTAACTTGCTTGAGGCACAGGCGTGCAGCCACCAACTTCCTTACTATGCGCTAAGTAATTTTTTAACAGAAAAGCACACATAAATTTGGCCGGGACTCCAATAAGGGATCTCTAGATACTTACGCACGAGACAAGTACCACCAATAGACCAATGAGGCAGTATACACCGTGAAATTTAAATGGTTGTATTCCCGTGGCAGAACGACTTGCCTTTAGTAATACTATCGAAATATGCAAATTATTCCTCGAAAAAAAAAATTTTTTTTTTCGATTTTTCAGAATAATAATTTTCCAACTCGAAAACGAGAGAAGCTATCGTTGTTTTTGAAGATGTGACGTATTCAGGTACTGCTTGACGCATGAAATCGATGCCTAAAGCTAAAGAAGCTCTACACCCTAAGTCATAAAGCGGTTCGAACGTGTTTTCGAGTTACGGTTAAACCTTTCGTAAAACCGGCATTTATTGATTTTACCAAAAAAGAACTGCACACATCTTTTGTGCTACTAAGATAGAATCATTTTACTGCGGGAAAACAACCACTAAAATTTCACGGTGTATATTAAAAAGCTTGTAATAAGCATATTTTGTACTTATGTATACATAAGTTCATCCCATAGGATAGAGCTATAATTTTATGGATATTATTTCACATTCAGGAATATGATCTACTCCCGTATTCGCGGCAGCCTTCATGTCCGAGACATCGCTGATAAACTGCAAGAGTGCCGCCTACGTTGGTACGGTCATGTTTTACGGAAACCGGCAAACTACGTAGGGAACAAGTGTCTAGCCATGTCGCTACCGCCGGGTCCCGGCAGAAGGCCCAAGAAGGCCTGGCTTGACGTCGTAGTGGATGACATGCGTGCTAACAAACTCTCCATAAAGGATGCCGAAGACCGTGCGAAGTGGAGAGTTAGGAGTAGGAAAGCGGACCCCGGGCTCCGCAAGGATGCAACCGGGAAAACGCGAAGATAATGATGATGATGATGATTTAGGAATATGATCTAATCACTCAGACAAGAACTCAAATGACGAAGTATCTCGTTACAGTAGACAAATACTCCTCATATCGATCTGAAAGAAACTAATTATTTTTGATATATTATCCGTAGTAACTTGAATAGCTGAATCAAATCCATAGTACGGTCACCAACAAAACTGGTTGCACCCTTATAGATCCTATTTTTAATGTAATAGTGGTCAAATTTCTGCAGCTACTTTAATGGCCGTATCGGGTCAACGTGCGGAGAGATAAAATCATTACTATTGAATTATTCATGCATAACATATAACACAATATATTATGTAACGACGTCATAGTATTGGGGACGTTTAGCTATGTGGCCTACTCAGATCGATCGTTGTCTCAATAATGCGAATGATGAGCTTAAATGTCAAGACTAATTTCTTTTGATGCGCCGTACTTGTGCATTACATGTGTGAAAGTTGAAACTCGAAATCAAATGTAGCGTTTATACTATGTATAATTTTCTATTTATTTGAATTTCCGGTATTATTTTACCTAGTACAGTATAATAATAAACCTGAATTTAAAATTGATAAAACATAATTTTTTGACTTAGGATCAACTCATATATAGAAACAATGCCTAATGGGGTCTTTATGGGCAATCGCTAAGGACCAGAGATGAGCGAGTTATTTATAACATCATAAGTTCACAATATAATGGGGTTGGCTACAAATAATACGCATATAAAATTACAAACATTAGTTGGTATGTAAAATATTAGCTGATTTTTTATTATCGACGTCGATAAAAACCTTTCTATCATTTTCAGATTAATAATTCCAATAGTAAACAAAATAATTACTGCATAGCTCAGTAGCGTAAGCTTGCGTCCACAAAGCTCCATTGATAGAGGACACAATGGGACTATTATGGCGTGCCAATTCTATAAGCACATTGATACATTCAACGCATTGATACATAATGCGGTTTGATGACCACTGCCAATGTGGACACCACTTATAAAGGTCTACGGATTCATTCGACTATTGAACTAGATATTTTTTTATTACAAAAATAGTATCACTAGGAAATCAAAATGAAACTGCTCGCAAAAATAAACAGTTTCTTTTTTATTATCAAGAATACTTTGTGACATTTTATCTCTGTAGCCTCTACAAGGCCACAACTGCACATAATTAGTAGCTTTAGAGGGCCTGAATAGACGCACGTGCTGCATTAGATGGACTGCTATTTCCCGTTGCATCCCATACAAGAGTTTCACCATGTTTTATTCGTGGATCACCTTTAAAAAAAGCAGCTGTCGGAAGTGTCACACCGGCCCCGTACGCGCTCATCGAGTTTCCTCGCGTTAAAAAGCTTTGATATAGCTTGAATGTGAAATATCATCATCACTATCTATGTATCTAATACTACAAACCAGGTGAGAGTTAATATAACTTAAAGCATACTTAAACTTTTGACCGGTAGTAGAATCATACTAATGCTTACGTATGTATTGAAAAACTTTTTTTGATTTTTAAAGGATGACCCACACCACCTGATTGTAGGCGGATGTTAGGTCTACATTTGAGCTCGACAGGCTTAAAAATTTTTAAAACCTTTGAGAAGGTCGTCACCGCTAAAGGCCTGCATAGATGACGTTTGACGCCCCGTCGAAAACCCTTGGGTTGTAGAAGGGAAGAAAAACTCGTTTGAGCTGTTTTGATTTGATTTAAAAATAAAGGTCTTACTTCTTAGTTTACGTACGCACATTCTGCTTGACGAGTCAATAGGATTCCGCCTTTGTTTTGCTCACAAAAGGACATTAGATCACTATCGCCAAGAATTCTATTTTTCCAAGACGAGACGGAACGGAACGCTGGCATTTTTTCGTTTTTCAACAATTTTTATGTAAAACAGAAATCTAATCTTGCTGGGCCACATTGTTATTAGGATAACGCCTTTCAAATGGTAAAGGTCTTGGTCTAATGCTATAAATCAAATAAAGTGCATACCTATTATTATGCTATGCTCGAACATTTTTTCCTGATAACTTGGAACAATTTGACATATAAAACTATTTTGACTATGGATCATCAACTTATTTGTGTTCAATAATACAAATAGGTTTTAGATTTTTTCAACTAAATAATAATTATAATTATGCATCACGCACTCACGAGTAAGTATCATTACTAACTAAAATTATTCACAATACTTAAATAGCGAAAACAAAGTTTTCTCGTTAGAATTACATCTACCCCTAAAAACAGTTACATAGTATTTTAGCCTTATTCGTAATATTTACAAAATAATTATGAGAATTTCGAAAGCAAATAATAGCAAAATAATATTTTCCATGTAAATATCTTGAAAGGCCAAGAGGGCAGAACTGGCAACCCCGTGTCTTTCAAGTCAATGCAATGTCGCCGAAATAATTACACTCATGCAATATGCATGCAGTGCCATCTTAGGTATAGATGCATAGGTAGGTATACCTGGGATGTTTGTCATAGACAACCTGTCTGACTCGGAAGAACCAAAGATCTTTCTATGTGCAATCGAACTAATTGAATCCTGACCCACTTTGTGAAAATTTCGTTACTTAATTACTTAAGTATCTAAAGAACACTAATAAAAGCGTCATTACGGCAGTATACACTGTCGGTACCAAATAAAATAATAGCAAGTTTACAAGCAAGAACATGTATCATCAAGCAAAATTGAATCTAATTATTGCAGAACAGTTGGTTCGATTCTAAGTCGTCATAGCAGAAATGAAAAAATAATATAATGCAGAGTACTTAACACTATTATTAATATAGTATAAGTAAAAGTCGCACCTACCTGCGACCTTCCTAGCCCCAATTCATTATTATCTCGATTGTATTAATGCATGCTTTGGGCTCATTAAATATGAATGAAAATGTTGCATTAAAAAAGCAAAATAAATAAACAATAGGACATGTTATTTGATACTCAAAATTTATTATAAGCTACAAGATATGTAAATTGTACCTATTTAATCGTTTCAATATTATTTTTTTTTCTAAATACACGAAGCAAAATAATTCTTATAAAAAGTCTTGATATCTACGAAAAAAAATTACTTTGTTTTTATTTTCGCATCCATGCTCAAAACAGTATCACTAACATTATCAGTATTTCGCATGCTCGTCAGTTTCACAACAAATCCGTTTGCTTGCATTGTGTACTTCTGAGTCTTGTGGTTAGTAGAGATGCCGACATATCGAATAGGATTCCCAAACATTATGTTTATTGAACATTCGAAATAAATTAGGATTTAAATACTGTTGAATGAAGCATACTGAACCGTATTAAAAGAGTCACCGGAGTATTTTTGTGATTCTAACAGATATTGTGTTTGATAAGCTCAATATATGTAATACTGATACTAATTTCACGATTTTTAGATTTTTTTCTGTATGTGTGTATGTATGTATGTTCCTCCATAAAGGTATAAAAAAAAACCTATTTATTTCTACTAATTATGAGAAGAGACCATACATATGTGGACCTCACCACATCAGGAGGAGTGAGGTCATGAGAGTCTTCCAATAAAAATAAAAATAGAATAATGTAAATTTAATATTTGAAAATATTCGCATTCATGCCCCGCCTGAACGGGGCCCCGTTCACATTAAGCTCCTTCCTTCCTTTACATTAAGCTTTTATAGCATTAAAAACAACAAATAAAAATAGAATAGAATAGAAGAATTGTTTATTTGGTACAATGTATAAAAAAATGGTAACAAATTGTCTTAAAGGTCTTTTGTTAAATGCTCATTGAAACTTTCAAATCTACTCGCAAATCTATATTACTATATACTATTCTATCATTGCTTCACTATATCGATGGTCGATAGTTTATCGACAAGCCACCAATCGCTACGTTTTGAATGGCAACACTAGATAGGGTGCTAATTGAAAACGCATCGGTCCCCGATCTATCGCTTTGCGCAATCGACCAACGGCTGAGGTTATATCTATGTAATTTTATTGTTCTCCTACAATTTATGGGTGGGTTTAAACAGTTATGAATGGGTGAGCATGCCCGATGGGAATTGGTTGGTTGGTATAGTCTGTTTTTAGTAAGATACAGGTAAAATAAACAATAGCCATCGAAGTGTTAGAACAATGTTCCTTGTAATTCAATATAGTTAAGTATTTATGTCTTTCAATAAAATAATACTCGTATTAGTTTCATATGCACTTTTGTGTTGAATTGAAGCTGTAGTAGTTTTATAGCTGTAGTGGTTTTATTTTATCTAATAACATAATAATTAAATAATAATACATAAGGAATCCGATTGATTTCGGCCATGGCAGCAAATCTCATTGGAGTTCAATGGAGAGCCAACTGCGCGGGACATATTATTGTGTACAAGCGTGCGCGCAAATACAAGTGCACTCTCTGTTCTTTTATCCTCATAGTTCGGTGAGATGGCAATCCGACATGACCGATGAGAGATCAGGCCCAGAACCACCGGTTTTACGAGCTATCCGAGGCACGGGCGTGCATCCGTCAACTTCCGGACTCTAGACACTTACACTGCTAGCTTGTTTATAGGTCTTTGTAACTTTACTCGTAGATCGAAATTGATAATGTTTAGTAAGATACAGGTTACAAGATACTTAATAAGGAAGAGCAAGGTGTTCCCTACACAAGTGTCTTTCGACTACTTTAAGGGAAGCCCCGGCAACTAATTTGTAAAAATTTACTTGTAAGAAAAACATTTTTATTTTATTTTTTTTATTATTTATTTTCTACTGAATCATTTTTTTTATGTCTAACACGACAGTTCCGTTCGCTACGGATATCGTTGGAGGAGCTCTATGTCCAGTAGTGATGATGAAACCTTTTTTGTATTTTCGTGACGTCATAAACGGTTCTCGATGTCAGCTCTCGACCAATCAGCGCTGTTTCCGCTTATGCGCGTGAGCTGGATGCGTGAGATGCGGACATTCATTGATTGATGGGTGTTTTTGTCTTACTGTTAGTCGAAATTGCTGAATAAATACCATAATTCTGCATACAACCGTGTTGATCCGGGACGTAAGAAGTTATCTAAGTGTTATTTGCTTAGCATATTGCCTAGCATACACGAAAGTCCTACAAAAATGAATAGTGTTTCAATATAGCTACGTTTATTTTATGCTATTTTTATATTTCTACTTCAAACTTTTTTTATCTTTATCTAAAATTTGTTCAAGGTCCTATGCAAGAGCTACCTAACATTATTTATTACTTTATTTATCACGAACATGATAATAATCGTATCTGGTTGAATTAACTAACTTGTATTAATCTGAAGAAAGAGTATTTATTCAACTCACATAAAAATGTCTCTTTGGTACAGTGCAATGAAGAAAACGAATATAATTTCGTTCGACAAAGATAAATTAAACGAATAAAATAAGCCCATTAACAATTCGAGTCCTATCCAAACTATTTTAAATTAGTAGGATGCCGTTTTCGGTTTGTTATTTATTTTTTATAGTAATAGGTATAACCTTGCTTACATATTGAAGCAATACTTACTACTGCCTAGGTAGGTAATAATACCAATTTCTAGGCAACCTTAATTCGTCCCCGCTAAAACAGATATATCTTAGCACATAACGATAATAGCCACAGTAATGACCAAGTTAGCATTTACCGATTGTTATTAGACGGCTTGAGTTGCTAATATGAAACATTGATTCGTACACGTTGACTAACAGATAATTGTTGACATTTGCCCCTAGCGGACTCTACATAAAATAAAATTGCGTTTCGCAATGTCCACGTGTAAAAGTTATTGTAAACATACGCGGTGTTGTACTGTACGGTACTTTACATCATATAGGCGGGAACTAACTGACAAATTCGGGTTTATTCCTCGTAACGACTTATGGGTGGAGTAACACTCACACTTCATATTGGAATACCATGTTGTTGTGAGAAAAGATGTGTTGACGCGTACGTAAGCTACATAATATGCACAAACAACATTTATCGTGTTTCTATGATGAAATTAAGATACTAGTTTATCAAATTGAAATACTTTGGATCTTAATACAGTAGTAGGTACATACACCAAGAATTGATTATACTTACCAAAACACATAAAGTACAAGGCATATTCTTACTGAGTCTTAGCTTAGATACACATCTAGCCCGATCTAGATATAGTCTAGTCTAGACTAGATCCTATAAAACGAAATGTATTTAGTGAATTCTTTGTTGAGATAATAAATTTTAGTTTTTGCTTCTATTTGTTATGTTCTTTATTCTTTATGCTTGCTACATAAAAAAACTTAAAGCGAAGAATCCCAACGATGCTATAAGAAATATTTAAATAAATCAAACTTTAACCTTTATTTTAAGCCCGGCCTTTAATACACACGGATCAAATCTCCAGTAGGCCATAAAAATAATAGCAATAAACTATTCTATTGGCAAGTTTCTGATCTATACATTAACATTTGCTTGTAATTGCCTAAATTTGGCTTGGATATGTAAAGGCGAGAGGTCACATTTTAGACTCTATCCGAGGTCAGGATATGTATAGGGCTGTCTATTTAATATTACTTACTTTTTGCGTTTTAGGCTTGATTGAGGTCTTTCTTTACCTGTGAAGCATTTTATGCTAATATTCTAATGTTATCCTTATTGCTAAATGCTCAATAAGGATAAAATTAGCATATTAGTAGAAGAAGTGAGGCATTAACTTCAACTAATCTTTGACAGGTTCATTTTGTCGTTGTCACATTTGGGGTGAGAGCCATCTGCTCCCTCGCAAGAACGGTTATGATGACGAGGCTACTCCAAGCCATCAGTGAGGAAAAAAAGCATTCGGGGACGTTCAAGTCTTTACATAAAATTACTATGACCACTTTTATTCGTTTAATTAATCCATACACATGCATATTGGTCTTCTACTGTAAGATTCTAGACTTTCGCGTTCCATTACACTAAATATTAGTCTTTATGGGTCTACACGCGTTATTAGGAGTAGCATATTACATAGCTACTTACAAGTAAGTCTTCTACTGGTTATGATGACAAAAAATATTTGACAACATACTTGATGTTTTGGTTTACATATATTATTTTCAAGATTTGTATCAAGGAGACTCAAAAAATTGTGTGTATAACAATACATATGAGTTCATATAAAAAGTCTTACTAAGTTGGAAAAACTGCACATTAATCTTCCAGTGACACCCCTACGAACGCTCCTTCGTAGGCTGTATTTTTACTAATTAGATATTCTTTCGTAACATAGTCTACGGGTGACATAATGGTGTTTTATTTGGTATTTCCTTTCGACTCGGAATCAAAACATGGCGGCTTAATTTATTCTTTTTTTTTATTGTTTGTTGCTAAGCTTTCGTATTCGATTTGTTTTAGTCCAAAACCAGATTTTCGTGTTGATTGATTATTGAGATGAGATGCTTCTATCTAATAGATCTACAAGTTAAATATGAAAATAACCAGTTGCACAGGAATTTATACGAAGAAAAAAAATATGCGTGAAATATGAATTTAGACAATTACCCAATACCCATAGTGCCTTATTTCAACAAAGATTATTTAATTTAATCAGATTGGAATGGAATCAAAACAAAATTTATTTATAATCAAAATTGAATTTGTATAATTCACATATTTGAAGATTAAGACGTTAGTTATTGATAAAATGTGAAAATATGAAGTAAGAGTCAGAGTAGAGAGTGCCGTAAACATTATCAAGTCTACATGTATTATTGTCCAGTCAATACAGCTTGTCAAAGGTTGGAATGGATCGTCCTTATGTCTAGGGTATAAGGGTTAATATATAACTGTCAATGTTATACCTAACAAGGTTTTAACTGTACACACCACCCTAGCACAATACAAAGTAGTAAAACCTCAAAGCTCCAGACTCCAAAGGCCTATTTACGCCAATTTACGGCTAAATGCAGACTAAGTTGCGGCTAACCGCAATGCAAGGTGCGACTCAATAAATCAACCGCAAAGATATACGAAAGGCCGTTTAGATGACACGATTCTTAGAAAACTTTTAAGCGAATCCAATAACTTCGGTATTGAGCAACTTTAAGACAAATTAAAATGCTTTCATAGTAATGACAAATAGGATCGAATCTACTTTCATTATTGGATAGACCACATAAACTTATTATTTTTTCAGTTCTGTACTGGATTAAGACAAAAACTGACTCGTTGGTCTATTGGTAGCAAGCGTAAGGACCGAGAGGTCCCCGTTTGGAGTTCGGGGTCGGGCAAAAAAAATTATGTAAGTTTTTCTGTAATGAAATTAGTCGCAAGCACGTCGTGGCTCGGAAAGCACGTTAAGTCGGTGGTCCTGCGCCCGATCTCTCATCGGTCATGTCGGATTGCCGTCTCACCGAACTATGAGGGTAAGGGAATAGAGAGTGCACCTGTGTTAGCGCGTATATTAGTGCACTATAATATGTCCTGCGCACTTGGCTGATCTCAATTGAGATCGGCCGCCATGGTTGAAATCGGTCGGACACCTTAAGACAAAATTGGTAATTTGGACGAAGTCACTTGTTTCACACAATTTTTCTTTCTTTATAATAATATCAAGAAAATCAAAAAAATAAATCTCGCTTTACCAAGAATTTGATTATTATTTTTGATAATCCATGATATTTTTTTAAATTAGGAACTGCTCATTTTATTTTCATTTAACTTTAAATTAATAACTTTGTACCAGTTATTATCCGTCATAACTAAATGAAAAAAAAAAAACATTTACATCACATAATATTGGTAGATCTTTCTATTCGCACATTGTAAACGCAACATTCGAATGCAAGGAAATAAAAGAAGTTCCTTGATGAAAATTAAGTGTAGTAATCGGTTAGACACGGTTATGCTAATCGCGGACAAGCCTCCCCGCGGAATCGAACCTACACTATGCTCTTGCCCAAGTTATTCACTTGATTGTTAAGACAATTTGATGTTTCTATGAATATGGAATTGTAGATGTAAACATGTTTAACTTATTTACATGGTTCCGGGTTTAATATTTACTGAGATGAAACTTATATTGTGATAACCCATAATTTTATCTTTCACCGATTCAGTATTTATTCATTTCAATAAGATGTCTACGACCAATGGTAGTCGATCTTAATGAAGATCAGCCAAGGCTCCTAAGATTTGAACCCGGAACCTCTCGGTCCATACGCAGCGCTTGCTACAAATAGATGATACAATAAAATTATATATTATGAGATTACGTATTATACAATTACGTGTACAATGAGAAGGAAATATATACATTTATTAATATCTTATATTTATTATTATCAGTGTTAAGAAAATAATAACCGTTAATATATTTGATGATAAAACAACGTGGCCAAGTATTTTGTCCAACAAAAGTAGATCCTTTCGAAAAATTTTAATTTTGTTTATTTAACTTCACAGAATAATATTTTTTGGAAGTAATATGTTATTCATCAATTAACCATAATTTAAATAAACCATATCTTCATGTACTCTCACATTTTAAAGGCTTTGTTTCTAGGCCAACCACGCATTGTCACGGAGTAATGATGACTTTACTGTTAGCTATTATATCACGTAAAACATCAGTCATGAATGACTGACATTACATAACGATGACCATAGCAATACAACTGACTATTAAAGGAGTACCCGATAACATCTTAGAAAAAATGCAGTTATAGAATACTCGTTATTATTGTCACCGTTTGTAATAATAGAGATTTGCTTGTGAATCTATTGTCCCACATTTAACATGAATCCTAAAAAGGGATTCTTCGTATAAGGTTACAGTACATACATTGTAGTATTTGACAAATCATTTATAAATTGCAATTAAAAAATTACTTTAATTCCTACTAGGAATCATAGGATGAGAAATATTAATTGAGTTAGTACTTTTATGGATAATTGAATTAGTACTTTTACGGATAAAACTAGCGTATAACTTTTAAGTTAAGTTAAAGTAATAAGTATTTTCTTAATACTTTAGTATTAAGCAAATACTTATCCAAAGTATGGGATTGGTTATATAATGATGAGGAATGCAACACTTTTACAGTAATGTACACAAATAACCTTAATAATAAACCCACCCAGACATATGAAACAAACACCGATGTTCATCACATAAATAAGTGCAAGTGGGAATTGAACCCACTACATCGCGGATGCGAGAGAGAGTCAATATCCAACGCGCTACCGACCCAGTCAATACACTAATACACAAACAATGTGCTAAAATTAATTCTTTAGAAAGATCATGAAAGATGATTCAAATAAAAAGAGACAATACTATGATTCACACTATCCGCCAGTTTCCTAATGTGTATCAACTCTGAGATTCCTATTGAAGAGACAGTTACTGCAACACTTCCTAATGGCCATGCTGACATTGTTTCACCTATTGTCTATGGTTGCCCAAATGTGTCATACAATTTATAGTTGATGGCCAGATGACAATTAATCAAATCGCTACTGGGCTGTAATTAATTGATATTTGTAACGAAAAGTTGAATTTAGGACGGAGGTTTTCTTTCGACATCTTCGGATGAATGAAATAGTATGAGGAAAAATTATCAATTAGTTGGAAGTTTCAAAAGAATATTGATAGTATTGTAGTTAGTTTTTGTAGTACACATTAACCCTTTAAGAAAACATTAACGTAAAGTCTAAAAAAAATAACTAGGAATAGTAAATAATAGATAATAATAAGCTATCAGATATAGACCCATTAATCCTTACTAATAATATACTGTCTGTCTGTCTGTTACGCTTTCACGCATAGAGTACTGGACCGTTTTAAATAAAAAAAATTGGTACAGATATAGTCCAGAGCCCAGAAAAGGTTATAGGCTACTTTTTAACCGACTGCACTATAAGGAAGTAATGTTTTATCCGTTAAACGTCTCTACGCGGACGAAGTCGCGGGCGGAAAGCTAGTTGTAAAATAAATCTTGAATTACTTCGTTAATATCTAAGCTTAGCTCTTATAAATCATACTAACAAGATATTTAAATCCCTACAGGTATATTTATCTTAACGCGTGAATAATTAATATACGAGTAAGTACATTATGTTTAAAGTACAAGAAAACTTTGCAGGCTTACATAAGCCGAATAACTTATTATACTGTAACGGCTAATTAAGCTGTACAAAGCTCCTTGCACAGTAAATATACAACAGTAAGGAAATACACTAATATAAAGGTTTTAGAAACAAAACTGTGGTTGGACGTCGGAATGGATAATAGGAATGTTGCTGGGTACGCAATTTATACATAAGTGTGCAGTCTTAATAAGAAATAGATCTATACTAATATAATAAAGCTGAAGAGTTGGTTTGTTTGTTTGTTTGAACGTGCTAATCTCAGGAACTACTGGTTTGAATGAATAATTTTTTTTGTGTTGGAAAGACCATTAATCGAGGAAAGCTGTAAGCTACATTAAATCATGCTGCAACCTACAGTAGCAAAGAAACAATGAAAAATGTATTTAAAACGGGGCAAAACGCGGACAACGTCGCTGGCACGGCTAGTTTAAATATATAAGAGGTATCTATCTGACTACAATCTGCCTGATTTAGCTCAGGCAGGAGTAACAGAAATAAGATATTTACGGAATATGTAATCTAAATTATTTAATATAAAACTTATTTTACGGATTACACTCGTGTGTATTTTTATTCTAATCAGTAAAAGTTTAGATTTTGTTTAGACCACCGGCTTAACGTGCTTTCTGAGACACGATCAATGGTTATACTATACAGAAATAATATGTCTTTAAACCACAGATTCTACAAAATCTCTCATAAGTTCTTATTGCTTGACTCCTGACTTTTTTCAAATGCACTTTACTGTCACCAGTTTCATTGGACCTAAGATGCCAAGGGAAATACTTTTTGCGATTCAAATAAATTGCAGAGACATCGCTACTCGTTATCTCAACTGTGGACAGTAATCAGATATAATGAGGATGAATCGAAATTACAACGTTTTGCGAAATTAAGAAACAGTTTGCTTATCGTGTATTCGAAAAGGTTGTAATTAATCGACGTTAAACCAGTAAAACACATGATCAGTGGCGGAAAATGTGGATGAACAAAACCAGTACAGTAGGTACAGTAGGTTTCGTACATAATTGAGTTATAATGGTGCTAAAGGGCGAATTCAAGAAAAATATTTTAGCATTTGACGTATGCTAGAGATAGAGAGATACATTTGTGGTTACATTTAGAATTTAATTTCGCTTATGGATCGCATATTTGAAAGAGTGACGTCATAGCACTACGTTGATTTTGTATGAAAAGTGCAAACGGTCGGAACTTTAAACACTTCTAATGTTCTGAATTTTGGCTACATGAACGAACAAATTACACACATCGATTCAGTTTATCGAAGACTTCGAAACTACATAATTATCTTAAATCATTAAAATTCTCCATTAGAAAAACAAACAATAAAAATCAATGTAAAAAATATTTTTATTACACAAGTTAAATCTCTATTCAAGCTTAATTATTGCATAATAATGATTTCTTAAGTGTGGAGATAAGTTCAAGGGCTATAGGGCCAAAAAAGTTTTGAGTGACGAACATGGACAGAATGACTCAACATGGGCAAGACCTATATATGAAGAATCGACTATGTGGTCAAAGCCAAGCGGTACGTTTGGTGAAGACGATACAAATCCAATATTTGTGGAGATCATTGGATACTTGTGTGTTTGTGATAACGTATTTATAAATATACATGTAAGTATATCAGTCTCATCGTCATCATCATCTGTTATTTAGTATTGTAAGACTATAACTTCTTCCCCAGTGAAAAGCTTTTGTTCCTGTTTTTATTTTTGTCTTTGTCTTTATGCAGTTTACTTTATTTTTTTATTATTTTATTTTCTATATTCTTGGTTTTTTCATTAATCAATCAAAGGTTCTGCCAGAATATCAGCGCTGTAGCGTCCTAGCAGGCGCTGCAGCACATGCTGAGGCAGAACCTGTTGATCACTATTATCTATGTGTGTTTGTGTATTAACTCGTGCTATTGTATGTGATCAATAAATGTTTTTCTTTCTTTTCTTTCTTATCATCAACATCAGCCCATAATACGACCCCACTGCCGGGGCTCGGTCAACCACACTGTTCAAGCACGGGTTGGTTGACTACACAACCTAAAAAATTATTTGTAGTTGTGCATTTTTGGTTTTCATACGATGTTTTTCTTCACCGTTAAATCGTCGAATAAATACATAATATGAACTTCACACAATTTGAAATACACACCTGGCAGTGTTTGAACCTGCGACCTATCGCATGACAAGCGACGACCTAAACCACTCGGCCATCGACGTTTTTATCAGACTCTGGCTCTTATAAAACAAGCTCTGCTTACTTTGGGGCCTGGTGGCGCTGTGTGGAGATGTCCCATATATTTATAATAAATAATATTTATCATTGACGGAACCCTATATCCAGCATTGAACGTATTTCAGCTAATACGAAGAACTATGAAACTAAAGCTTGACCATAATTTGTGCTTATGTAAGCTTATGTCATCTGACATAAGTATTGTCCTTTATCGAAGCTTTATTGTTAGATGATGGATTATGTAGATGATTACAGTACATGAAATTGACCTCAATATCTTTTGAATACATAAATAGTAATTGAATTGAATCTGCAGTAGAAATCCAACAATAATATATTTGGCATAAATTAATGCTTTATTTACTATCTTTTACTCTATTTGAATGGAGATTTAAATTTGTCGTGAATTCATTTACATTATAGATATTTTAGTGCCTAATTTAGTTAATATTGAAGTTATGTATAAATAAATACACGTCTTGTATTCTAATAGGTACATACCTAGTCTCGATTTTTTTTGTGGCAACCAATATTTATTCCCGTAAATATTTTTGACTCGAAAAGTAACACCCAAATCGGAAGTCAAAGTAAACAGATAAATGAGACTAATAAATAAAGTTCCACCATCATTCTATAGGGAATTAAGGGCTTATTATCACTACATAGTAAAGAGAAAAGCTTCCTCGCTTCCTGCGTCTGTCTGTCCCAATATATGCTTAAATCTTTTACACTACACAACGGATTTTAATGCGGTTTTTTAATACATAGAGGGATTTAATAGAGATTTTTTTATGTATAATAAACCCGACGCGAAGCAAGAGTGGGTTACTACTTTAGAATATACTAAAATGTAATGAGCCTCTATTTAGGACATAGGTGTATCATTATATCGTGCATCATATTTGGTACAATATCGTAGTTTTTTTATGACCTAATGCCATAAGCCACCTACCTACTAAAATGATTTCTTATCACTAAAGCAATCGAATGAAGATCCACCTTATACTATCGTAAATCATATTACTTATGAAAAAAAATAAGTTTTTATATCATTTGAAGCCAGTACCAGCCAGTAGGTTCATACTGAATAATGTATTGCATTTTTTCTTATCACCGATACCCAATAGTAGGGTCGCGTCAGGACTCATCTGCGCGCGCGCAGAGGCTATATAAACACTTTCACTGTATTGCCGCTCGAGTCGCGGGTCGCGAGCGCACGCACTCTGAACTCGTGCGGATCACAAGTGCTGTGACGTAGTGACGTGATTTTTTGTTTTTTTTACGTGCGCAAGGTGAGTTGGATATGAGTTTGTTTTTAAATTTAGAAGTGATTTAGCAGTATTTACTTAATCTATTATTTTTAATATATAAAAGTATTTTTTTTAAATAAATAATCCGCAATTATTATTTTTTAAGTTTCATTCTGAACAATTTTTTAGGAAACAATACATAGCAATTTTCAATTATTTAAAATATTAATATTGATAATTATTTATATTTTAAGTTTAAGTACAGTTTATGTTATAGAACATTATAATTGTAAATATTTAATTAGAAGTGAGAGTTACATGTCAGTAGAATTATACCCTCAAACAAAATATTTTTTTCTAATTTTTACTTTATTTGATTATTATGTGATATATTATTTCAATAATATTTTTACGTTTAGCTTCCACTAAAAAGTGATTAACTTTAAATTATTGAATAACAAAAATATATTAAACTTTGATGATTCTGTCCTAACCACGTGTGATTTCCTCCTAATTATTTTCACGCCGAAATAAAATTACAAAAATGTTTTTAATACATTTTAAATGCTTTGTTAAAAATAAAATTAATTATACGTATAAGTCGATTTGTAGACAATATAATAATTGTCTTTACTAACCCTGCATTTTTCCTCTAATAAGAATCAGTCCATGCTCTACAAAACTAGGTAAACCAAACCTCCCATTTCCATACGTTTTCGTAGATGTTCCTCCCGCGCATCTAAAAGACATCAACGCGTTACCGTGAGAACGGGCTTGTAGGTCAGAGGACTGAACTTCGTTGAGACAAACTCGATTGTGCATGATGTAAGGCATTTATGTCGATTTGGCGAGGTTCTATTGTTATAGAAGACATAAATACATTTTAAATAAAAACGAAATAGACTGGTTAAATGCGTACAATTGAAATCTAAACATTATTAGGTAACATTAGAGATTCGACTTTTCGAGGTCTTAACAGGGCTCAAGATCAAGGGAGAGTTACGAAAAATAAATATACTATATAGGATTAGAAGATTTATCTTCCATTTAAAATCTGTTAAACTACTTCTATCGCTAAATTTTATAACTGACGATCACTAGGAGTTTGTGTTAACATCAGCCAAAATTCGTTATGCTCATTACGCTCTCTCTGTTTAAAAAACACCTGCTCAGTTTGATAGATATTCTATAGGTTAATTCTATAGATTTATACAAAAACGATAAGATGTAACTTTAAGTAGTAATAGGCCACATCGACGACATCCCCATTACACGCGGATCTAGTCACACCTAGATAATTATAATTAAATATATTATTATGTTTATCAATCATAAGTACTCATTCAACGAATTTGCATTAAACTATAATACAGTAAACATTGATACTTAATACTACATATAAAGGTTCATTTATAACCATTATATTACACTTGTAGATGTTATGTAGCCGATTATTCGATTCAAGCTTTAAACTTGCAATTATGATATGCATCATACATTCTGCACTCATACGAAAAGTACCTAAAGTGCCTATTAATGGCATCTGGTTTCAAATCTTTTGTTCAAGCCCAGAAATTATCCATTACCCGTAAATAGTACTATATTTGTCAAACTTATTTGAGCTTTAATACTTAAGCCATAAAAGCACACATGCAATTTGATTCTCTACGAAATAATTCCCAAATTCAATTTTAATTTTATGGAGTTTGTAATAAGAGTGCATTTAGAGTGCAAACATAAGTGCATCTAACCTTTACCTATCATCTACATGCCAATAGGTTGTTTGTATTATGAATATTAAACAGTGGGACATAAATGACTAAAAGGATTTTACGAAACATGCGCCCGCAATCTGTATGTAACATTCAATATACATGCCTACATACTATACCGCTTGTTACTTCCTAAATGTTAACCAATCTTGGCTGTGGTAGCCAACGAGGTGATCAGACAAATGCGTTATGTGCGGAAACACTACCACACAGTGGGTCTGGGAAGAGATTCAAACCATGGACTTATGGACCTCTCAGTTTTATCGGGGCTTGCCAATAGACCAAAGAGATAGACCAGTAACTAAAGAATAGATAAAACCCATTAAACAGGTCTTTAAAAACATTGAACTGAAAACAAATATTTACAGATATTAGAGATTTTACACAATAGAAAATTACAGAATCAACAGGCCTACATAAGTTAAAGTCATCTCTAACGACATACTTAATACAAGTACATTCGTTTTATGTCCAGACCAATGTAGAACCCACAGCATTAAAACTGCATTAGATATACTTATATGCAGTTTGACAATTCGGTACGGCACCCACAATAATATATATTCATTCTGAAAATTGGGGCAAATATAATTGTTTAATTCTCTTAAATTTAGTCGTTTTTTATAGTGACTTATTTGCGCACGAGTTTATTTTGTTTTTTGTTTTTAAAGATTAAGATTTAATGCCTGTTTACTTGAGAAAAAGGAAGTATTATTTGATGGTGACATTGTACCAAGGGAATCCATGTTAATCGAAATCAATAAATATATTTTAAAATCATATTTTGTATCACGAAGGTTATAAACAAACGATCTGATTTAAACATTATATTCATCAATGTCACAAGGTCATAATAATTTGTTAACACGAAAATATGTTTTAAGATCTTATTAATGTTGTAAAATAAAAAATAAAAGTATTTACAATAAAATGAGACCGTAGACCAAACCAATAAAATTTAATTTATATAGAGCTATTTATTTTTAACACGTTAAATTAGTGCAAACCGGTGGCAATTCTTTCATTTAATATCTATCGTTTGACCTCTGGACTTAATGAGTTCGTTCCTTTTGCCATAAACACACAATGTCATAACAAAAGAGCAAAAATTAATATCGGAAAATAGAACGGAGAGACAGTGAGACATCGTGTAATTTTTTGAGTGAGGGTCGGATTAATAAAGGTCCTTTTTTATTTTGACACTTTTTGTGTGTTTGGTGCTTTTTTTGTAATTAAATATAATGTAGGTAAAACTTTTACAAAAATATAAATAGAAAGAAAGAAAGAAAGAAAGAAAGAAAAACATTTATTGATCACATACAATAGCACGATTTAACACACAATTACATATACAAGATAGTGATCAACAGGTTCTGCCTCAGCATGTGCTGCAGCGCCTGCTAGGACGCTACAGCGCTGATATTCTGGCAGAACCTATGATTGGTTAGTTAGAAAACCAAGAACATAGAAAATAAAATAAAAAAATAATTAATTAAAAAGTAAAATTCATAAAGACAAAGACAAAGACGAAAAAAACAGGAACAAATTATTTACACTACGAAGGAAGTTACAGTCTTACAATAAATACAAATAATTTATTACCAAAAAACCTTACACATAGTTACATAAAGATCTGATCCCCACAAATAAGTTTTGCATACCAGCTATCACGACTGTAATGACTAAGTAGATGGTAGGCACTAGGTGTTTAAGCTTTGATAATTGTTTAGGTGAAAAAATCAATTATCTTAAAATATTTTTGGTACTAAAATACTGCTACTTTCTGAATACCTATCCAAATAATAATAATATTTCAAAAAGAGGGCTGAAAGTCATGACCCACTTTTTAAAATGATAAATGCATTAGAAAAGGCAGTACAGGCAAGTGGCTCTAAGTCTTTTGGTTTATTTCTGCATTTTCTGATACGTAAAAATGATTTGGTTACTGACAAAGTTCACCCTGTGTATACCTCAAAACTTGTCAGTAGCGGTAATCTGTCTCAAACTATGCAACCTTACAGCGTAAATTCCAATAACAAGATAGACTATCAAATGTCCCCGCATGCATATAACTGCATACTGCATCGCGAGGCCTTCCTTGACCTTTCCTGAGACAGGCTCGGCTCGTCTGGGTTTCTAACATCAACTTCCACTCTCGATTTCTACTTTGTCACAGCTTTCAATGGTTAAAATATAATCAGTATATAAAGGTAAGGCGTTTACAGGTTCAGTAGAAAGTACTTGATATTAAACATACGTAGGTACTATTATAATACTCATAAAAATAAACGCTTAATATGTAAAAATTATATAGTGCAGTTATGTTTAAAACGACTGTCATTTAACAGGATTTATTCCTTTTAATTCTCAACAATGAAAAATATATCGAGATAAGTTTCTAATGAGCCTAATAAAAAAATTTACTAAAAGTTAAATTACTGTCATAAGCTGGTCACTAGTGATATGATTCGTTTTTCGTAGTTTTAATAATTTAAATGTCCTAACAATATAATGAGCTTTCACAGTTTTATGATTACTATTTTCTCATAATATTATAAAGCTATAATAAAGTTGATAAGTCCGTAGATTGCATGTGAACGTGTGAATCGGAGTTACGTTTTATATTTTCCTCGCAACCATAACATTCACTCTCCTAAATGATTAATACTTGAACATCAATCTTTAATGAATGTAATTAGAGTTCACGTATGATTGAATAACACATGATTATATTTCTAATTGACCAGACATTATGTGTTGATGGTTTCAATTTAGTTTCGCTGTAAAAAATGATAAATTAAATAATTAATCAATTTCATTACTCTTACAGCTTACTAAATCTTAAGACGCTAAAACTAAGTACATATGTAACGATATTTTAATAAAACGTTAATTTATGAAAAATTTCCCATTCTTCAATAACGTAACTATGAAGTACTCCTGAGTCCTATGGCTCCGTATTTTGATTAAGTACTAAATAGTCCATAGTATCAATCATAAGTTCTTTGCCGCAAAATCAGCACACAATGTAAAGCAGTATGTGTAGGTAACTCATTCATAGTACTATAACATCTTGTTATGATTGACGATATGCCGGGTACTACGATAAGAAACTATCTACAGTTTAAACTTTATTCTAAGGCGTGATGGTTCAGAATGGCTTGGCAAATTTTAGTACGACTATTGTTTGGCCTGGTATCTCGATCGGTTAATGAAGCCTCATCCGCGGATGGGTGGGTGGAATCCAGGCCAGCCGTTGCTAGCAGCAACCGTACCGGTAACTAGGTTTTGCACTTGCCAGTGTGTAGTCAGTCTACCGCATAAATAACTTGAGGTAACATAGTACTTCCAGCGTATGAGAGAGTAAACTGTTAGGTTTACCTTTTGGTACACACAAATTGACAAACACGAAGCAAATTTATTATATCCATTCATCATAAAAAAATCTCGGATTGAGATATTATTGCCAACTATATGCTATTTCGTACCAGTTGAATTTTGAAATCGATTTCGATACTACTATTATCTAAATGTTGTATTTTGACAATGTGTATTAATCATCTCAGCCGAAAAGTAATTGTTGAAAACTTACTCATAGCAATCTCAATTAATAAAAAAATAACTTTGTAATTTGCGAACAAGAAACAGTCGTATACGGAAAGAAAATAGAAAGTTCATAAACAAAATTATTTGGAAGAAATGCAAATCGGATAATCACCGTATGCGATATGCATTTTATTAATAGTAATCTGTATTCACAATTACTCTTACTAAGAACTTAAGTTAAGATACGAATGTGAACTTTATGGTTTGGTAACGAAGTTAAATTTAAAAAGTACCATTTTTGAAGTTAACACTTTGCATAGTTTTAATGGCTGCTATTAGAAGCAATGTACAGAGCACTTTATGTCTTAGTTTTTCTATAAATAAAGCCAGTTTTGCCATACATCTTCAGATTCATTCATTCAATATGAGCCTGCAAATGTACTACAGCTTTCATCTTAGTCTTCACTTATAAGGAACTAGCTGTGCCCGCGACTCCATCTGCGTAGAGACCTTTAACGGGTAAAACATTACTTCTTTTTCTTTATAGCGTAGTCGGGTAAAAAGGCATCGGTAGCC
Source organism: Maruca vitrata (assembly GCA_039566165.1). Taxonomy (NCBI): domain Eukaryota; kingdom Metazoa; phylum Arthropoda; class Insecta; order Lepidoptera; family Crambidae; genus Maruca; species Maruca vitrata. The sequence goes on from CM076930.1 coordinate 7,175,461, forward strand.
TAAGTCCTTTCTTAGGCTCTAGACTATGTCTGTACCAAATTTCATTTAAATCTGTTCAGTATTCTATGCGTGAAAGCGTAACGGATAGACAGACAGACAGAGTTACTTTCGCATTTATAATATTAATAAGGAAGTAAGGGTACCATGTGATGAAGCGACCAGAAAAAATATCTACGACTACTGATAAATTTACTGATCAAAGTTTCATTAAATTGCAACTTAATTATTTAGTATCAATTACTTTAATATTTTGAAAGTTATCAAATAAAATAAGTAAGCATTGTAAAACGCTATAATTCATTAAAATCGATGCTAGGGAACCATGTTTGGAATGAGTTTATTTCACAATATAGAGGCGATCAACTCTCTCTATTGAATCATCGGACATAATCCAAGATAAAAGTATAACAAGGGGCTACCTTGTTGACACAGCCCACGGCCACTATTTCATTCATAGCGCAATGTTTACTTTACGGTTGTTTCTTTGAATGTGTATTTTATTTTATAAACTTTGTTTTTTGCTCCAGGTAATATTTTTTTTACTGTAGCATCTTTTTCTCCTAATACCTGTGTGTGTAAGTATACCTATGAGTTAAATTTCATGTCAACGGTAGTCATGTCAATGAATTTAGGAAGTTATTGTATTGCGTAAAATGATGGGTTTTGGATCTAGAACTTATTAAAAATCATCTGATTTTCCCTTGCATCCCTAGATGGCCTATTTACAAAACCTGAGCCTCATCATATCATCATACAATACACACAGTTTCAAACAGGTGTCAGTCACATATTCATTCACGGATCTTTACACACATAAAATAATCAAACTTCACTACTACGAAGTCTCGGCAATAAGCGATAACCATAAACCTTTCATTGAACGAACTAGAAACACATTAAATAATTATCAAAATGGCTGTCGAAGATCCGATCTTTATAAGATAAGATTTCAGAGGTAAGTGTACTACGATTTTCCTACTTGGCTGGTTATAGTAATTGATAATTCTATTGATTATTTATACATTCTACTGTCGATGTTTGTTAATTAATTGTTCAATTTAAATGTTTAAGCTTCGCCATTTATTTTACATATTAGGTAGATAATCTGAGTAAAAAAATCTATTAAAAATATTTAGTATATGTTTGTTTTCGAGACACGCCCAATTTGTATAGCTTATAAAACGAAAGAACTCAACGAACTTAATTTAAATGAAATAGCTTAATTACTTGATTTTATAAATAAAGCCTTCTGCAATCTATCATTATAATTGGCGAATAGCGTATTTGGTAGTACGAAATAGTAATATCTGATATGATTGATTTACCCTTGACAGCGTTAGAAGTATTTAAAATGGTAATTTCAGTTTATTTTCTTTAGTTAAGTAAGCTTCTGCAACTTTAAGTTTTACCAATGTTAGGTAATATTTTTTTTACTGTAGGTACCATAGGTCTGTACGAATACAAAATTTTCATACATAGTATGGTGGTAAACTAATTACAAAGACCTACTCAGATTTGAAGTGTTCTTAAATTTTCAATGTGGTTCCTTGTTATATTACAAAACGTTTCGGGGCATTCTGCCCCCAAACAACAGCCACTTCAAACTAAATTTATTAATTTAAAATGCATTAGGAGAACTTGAGCATAGCCAAGTAAATAAAATTGCATTAACATACACTTACACATTGCTTAAAAGTCCATGAACTCAAGAACATTTAGTGTGAATCTCGGCATTTGTAAGTAAAAATACATTCAATGTGATAATCATTTTATCATGTACCTGCGAGAAATTGCAATATATTAGAATGTTTGACTAACTATTTGAAGTTTAGACATATTTGAAAAATAAAAAAAATGTTTCGAGATCTTTATACTACACAAAAAATAACTAAGTAAATACAGCAAGTCTACCATGACATATGTCTAACTTATGTTCTGATTTCCGTTCGTATGATAATTACTCTCTCACTAATTGTTATGCCAAGTATAAAGTTAGATTCTCAGATAAAAGTCCTTTAAATAGTTTTCTACTTTAGAAACTAGTAATTATTTTTGAAACAATCTAGTTACTTTCTCAGAGTGTTTTGTTGTAAACAAAGTCACAAGGTTTCTTTCTCAAGATATTCATTACTTTTGTACACCAAATAGCGGTTTATTTTAGGATGACACGATCGCTGTTTTGTATAAACTGTTGCGATATTTTTCCTTGAAAAATGGGTCAAGTCTTGAAACGGCTAAAATGATTGATTGACATATCCACCGGTTAAAGATGCAAAATTATGTATATTACAACTTCGCAAATTGCAGATATAAATGTTATGGACATCAGAGGCGCTACCGAAGTATTTAATGTTATGAAAACGAAAGTTGTAAGGTCAACATGAATGAATTTAGTCTCCGCCTTCATAAAATTTCCTCGAGTAGCATTCATAAAGTCATATTAAGTTTTTACAAAGTACATACATACATACATAAAATCACGCCATTTTCTTAGAGGGGTAGGCAGTAGTTATATATTTGTATATGTTAATAATGCGATAAGAAATAAAAAAGCTTATTATTAAAAACATAAAAACGCTTACAGTACAAGGGAGTTTCTAAATATATTTTTAACAAATTCCTAAAAATACAATCAACTTGAAAACCTCATTCGTTTTTTGAGTACGCATTGGGGTATGGACATTTCATTCAGTTCGATAAATAAGTCAAGCAATCCAAACTTGTTAGATAATTGTACAGCAGTAAACTAATGTGTTCATTATATGCGTGCGATAAGATAATCATCGGAAAGAAATTCCATAACATTCCAAATGACTTCCTCTAGGAAGATGTGTTAACATGGTTTCCCAACATCACGCACCGTGGCACTTAGACAAGAGGTCGCGAACTTCACAAACGATTACCAAGTATAAGTTGTTATGTAACAAAACACATGGAATCATACCTACAATAACATTTTTCGTAATACCTTTCCAAACGCCGATAGCCGAGAATGGTAATTTGCGTTTCTCAAACTCGGATACGTTTGACATTTTTATTTTGTTTATGTCAACCGCAATAATTAGGATGTTGAAAGATTGAATTTTGTTTTTTTATTGTATGCTAATACAACGTTGACATGCCATATCAAGAACGATGGGTTCCATACCATGTTACTAAATATACTATGTACGAGGTAAGGGAACTCTCCTCAAATGTATGTTTTTTGTATATTTGTCACAACGGTAAGATAATTTTAAAATGTATCGCGGTTCTTAAGCACAGCCTAGTGCCGACGAAGTCTTATAATAAGCGTCCCGATTTACGAATAACGAACCCTAAAAAAGTTTTTACACCGTATCAACTCGATCCGTTAGTTATTTTTTCTTGTATGAATCTCACCACTGCAAAATACAATAGACCGAAAATTAACGCGATCGGCTCACTTCAGGACCTCTATTATATTAAGATGTAACTTTAAGACTCAAAGTAAAACACTACGTTCATAAACATCAACAATATAAAAACACCCTCTAACAAACAAAGTTTTCATACAAATCACTACTGATATTAAGCAGTCAGCAAGTACATAGAATACATTACGTTTTTAATTATTATATAGATAGTAAACCTCGATACCAGAACGGTAATACATGTAAAGTAATGTTTAATTACCTTTAAGCAAAAATTACTGTTATTATAATGAATTTACTGAGCCTATCAAATCATAGTAATCTTTATTACCTATGCATGTAATAATGAATTATGTAATTTTTATCGTTTCATTGATCATTCATCATAGTTAACTCTTAAATAATGGTTCCTATTTGGTTTTACATATTTACAAGGTAGAAACCGTAAAAATTCATCGTACAGATAGGTAAAATACATCACACTAGGCATATTCGGCTGTTGCCAATAATAGAAATTAAGAAAACATTAGGTACCTGCAAGTGCATATCAATACCTAAAATAGGAAGTTGCAAGTGTAGAAGATGTCTAGGTATTATGTCAAGTTAACACCAGCATAGTCTAAACTATCTACCTACTTTCTGTCAAGTTGTATTTGAATATTGCAATACGGCTTAAGCCAGATTTCTACAGAACATAACTGTTACTCAATATTTTTATGACCAAAATTCTTCAAATTACAATGTAATAGACGATTAGTATGTAACAGTTTGTCACATCATATCGTTTAATGTGACATTCAGGTTGCATATCTGTGTAATGGGAAATTATTTTGCATAACACGATTTCGGATAACATTACCTAGGACTAGTATTGTCTAATCTAATAGGCTAGGTATTATTGAACCGGCTATTGACCTCGATAGAGTCGAGCTAACTGTCACGCATGCATAAATCACATAAAAATGCTTTGACACTGCAAAAAGGATCCAGTAAGGAAGAATGTTAGGGCTTTTACTTCTGCTAAGAATGGGCTAAGAAGTTTTCCATAATAAGTGAGCTTTATCAATGTTTGTTGAATGCGACTGGCCGAGAATAGGCGGGAGTGCTGAAGACGTGGGTAGACCTACAGTCTAGCAGTGGACGAACTTACAGGCTTATGATAATCATCTTTTAGGACTCTAGCATTCTTTATAAATATATTTACCTCTTACCACCGCAATAATACAAAAAAATTCATATAAAAGCATAGCATCTGACCTACATACCTACGAAGTTAAAAGTGAGAAAGATTCACGCTTTCGCCAAAAATAGGCATGATAATATGCCATGCATTTTCTATTGCAAAATGATGCTAACGTGGGCAACCGGTGGCGGCGGCGGCACTCTTTTCCTCAAAACATCCATATCACACCTACAATATATCATAACTAACTATTGCGGCACCTTAGTAGGCGCGCAGGTAGGTATATTTTAGACCCTATTCTTCTTTTACTCTTTTCCGATTTCCCGCGTTCCACGTTCACCTTTTTTTTTAAATTGTTTTAACACAAAATTACTCTATGCAATTACACTACAAATTTACGCAAAATAGGCGCCTTCACGTCGAGTTGCGGATATCAGCCCGTTGCACCATTACACTCCAATTTTTTGAACGATCAGCCTTTAATTATACTAACTACTTAACCGATGAAATTTGATAAGCCCTACATACAGACGAGACTTACTTCCGCTTTTATAATATTTCGATATATTAAAATTTTGTCGCCTGCAGTACACAATCAATTTAATTAAATGGAGAAAAAGGAACTAATTTCAATATTCGTAGCGAGTTACATAGTAGGTGTAAGGACTAAAAAATATAAATCAGCCGGTTTTTTTTTAAACAAGCGCTCCAAAAACAAATGGCGCCCAGACCAACTGTTATTTGTCCCACTGCTCTCTAGTCTCACTGTGTCTGTATGTCAGAGGTCGGCCAATGAAAGCGAACACGTTACGTACTCTTGCGTCATCGGAGACGGGTCATCACGAACGGTGTTAGATTGGCGAGATCATTGTGCTGGCGACTAATTGGGAAGATGGAAACTATACGAGTGTGTGGTCTGGGAAAGGGCTTTGTAGTATTGTTGGAAACATTGTGACAAAATAGGAAACGTTTGGAACTTGCACAAGTATGATTATTATCTACATAAAAATCAAAGTTGTTAACGAAAATTTTAACGTAATGTATCTATTGTAGTATTTATTGTTCTAACGACTGGTATATCCACCTACATAATGTCGTTTTTCAGGTAAAACATAGCTCCTCAACCCCATAGCAAAGTCGGTAAAAAAGCAGCCTATATCGTTTCTTAAGCGATATACTATCTGTTTACCAAATTTTGTCGATTCAGTAGTTTTAATATCAAAACTTCTGAACTGATGAAATTTCGTAAGCCCTACAGACAAACAAGGGTTACTTTGGCTTTTATAATATTTCGATATATTTTAATCTTGTCCCTTAAAGTACACAATCAATTTAATTAAATGGAGAAAAAGGAACTAATTTAAATATTCGCAGCAAGTTACATCGTCTTCGTATAATATAATTAACTGTTACTTAACATTAGACTGATAACTGGGTCACTGACCCTTACTTCCCATGCCATACGCGATGACAAGTGATGAAGATGTCTATCTAATATTATGATAATTGTAATTACAGTCACCATTCGATTTACGATTGTCATTATTATTTGTAACAATTACTGTACTGACATTGATTGCAAAGCTCATAGGTAGGTGCCCCCAAATAGGTTTAACACTTAAGTATTACGGGCTTTCATATAACTTGCAGCGCACTTTTGTTGTAGTTTCCGTAAATATTGTAACTTTAACGTATACTTGTTAGTTGGCTTTGATTTCTGAATCGTTTAAGCATAATTATAGATAACTACGCACTTTAATTGTAAACTTACAAGTTGTTTGGCAACTTCTCCTCGAAATTTCATCTATTTTGAAATCACAAACAGAATGTTTAGTTAGAAAAATGATTAAATTTGGCCGAACGGTATGAGTTCTGTAATCAATAGGTCAGTAGGCGGTTAAGTAAGTATAATAAATTAACATATTTTCACATTATGCAACTATTTAGTAACTGAGTTCAAGGATTGGGTGGGTTCGTGGAAATTCTTCAATCATGATACTCGTAGCTAAATATAGCCAATCAATGTAACACAGTACATACATGTTGTTGTGAAGTTATTGCTTATTAATTATTTATAGTACTTATTTAGGGTATAGATAGGCTATAGTGTCGTAAACTTGTTCAATCAAAGTGCTTTAAAACTAGTCGGAAATATTCGGACTTGCGTGAAAATTTTATCTATATCTTTTTATATATAGATACCTGACTATTTTTGGCGATAGTTCCGTTCACTTAGCGGATGTTATGTAGTTCATAATTCACTATTATGCACAAACATAATGTCTCATTAAGACCAAGCACACTCCATTTACTGCGTTATACTGTCTGAACATAAATTTAGATAAATTAACATGTGTTGGAGTATATTTATTGCCCTGCAACGTAACAAATAAATCTAGGTAAGTATGCCGGGCTTCTTCCGTGGGAGACCACAACAAAGCACAATATATAACTAACGAAAGAACCATTGTTTATCTATCAAAGTAGTTTTGGGGAGATATTTACGATAAGGTATTCTGTACGTTAACTACTTATGTACGTACTCTCTTCTAACTCGTTTATTTTGCATTTCTTAAATCATCAAAAAACGTCAAAAGCACACATGTCATATTTTAGATGCCCAAGTAACTACGCTAAATAACTGCAGTACTAATAACTATAATGTAAGCTTTGTTGACTCTACATAAGATGTTAAATAATCTTAATTATTTCTTTTGTTTTTTCAATAATTAATCTCAAACGTAATTACTTTTAAACACACAAATTGACGAGTCAAAAACATACGGTGCGATAATTGATTCATTAACCTATGTCAATTATGCAATAGCTCCAGACAGTATCATTAAACACACATTTAACGCCACTTTTTAATCGCTAAGCCGTTGACATTTCGCTCGCACAATCAATCAGACCGCCGCTATTAGCAACACCATTTTTCACCGAAACAAAGAATTGAGCAATCGCCATTACCGAAGAATTAAGCTCTCCCACGCCCACGCGTGATCTGACTCGTCTCCAGACAAATAACGTATTGTTACCTTGTTAAAGTAATGCTGGCCTGACTGGGTCGGCGTTTGCCAAAAAAGCTCAACTAATCTGTAGTTTGATAAAGTTCTAAGTGGACAAGGTTTGCCGAAAAAGTATAACTAATCTGTAGTGTGGTAAGGTCCTAACTTGGACAGTACTTCCCGCAAAAAACTATTATTTTGTTTGATAAGGTACTTAATTTTACATTCGGTTGTTATACTGAAGACAGTCATTTATAACTGAAACGCTAATTAATAAGAAAAGTGAATGTTGAACGTGAGTTTGACTAAATAAGTAGTAGTAAATTAGTCATCTGTCCATTCAACCATACAAGACCATCAGACTATACACACACATTGTAAGGTTTATTGGCCAGCTATACGATTCGAGTATTATTCGATCTAACCATAATAATATGTATTATCTTCTTCAAATAAACTTAATCTGTAGAGTAGTAGAAGTTTCATTATACATACATCATTCGGCTACCACACAAAACAAACGTAATGTAGTCAAATGAATGGTTTTAAATAACATAATAGGAGCTCTATGTAATGAGCATCATCAGAACTATAATCATTGAACACATTACATGTTTACACACAGAAACTTAGCAAGATATTCACGCTTAACTAGCTAATGACTAACCGAAATATTCGTTACAAAAACATAAATAATAAGCAAATGTGAAGGCTCTTCGCAGCATTCTAGCAAAGCCAGTGTAATTATAGTTTAATCGCATCTTAGGTACCGAATGGAGCTCGTAATTTAATCATCGATCGTCTTCCATTCGATTGGGAAATCGAGTGATTACGCGAATGGTCGCTTGCGATCATATTGGGGCGTGAGACTGATCTTTCGCTAGGGTCATCTTCTGCTATTTTATTGGGAAGGAAATAGTTTAACTTCACTAATTTTCTTTTTTATTTTCGGCAAAATGTTTTCGTAAATTGTGGATATTTGTTAAATCAATCATAAATAGATAATTTTAAAAATAATATAAAAGAGAGTTTATTCAATTAACAAATTAATTAAGAATTTAATATTTTTGTAGGTGTCTGTTTCATCAGGGATTTCAATTTGATCCAGGCTTTGTGAAGTCTTGAACGTATAGTATAAGTCACAACAACATCCGAAATTTTTTTATGAATTTTAACATTTTTCCACGTTTTCATTTGGATTGTCTAAAATATTAATCGATATTTCTTTTGCTAAGTAAAATAATTTACAAGATGTCGACCCTATCTCAATATCGTGGTTACATTCATAAAATAAATACTCCGAACAGCATGACTTGCCTTATAAGTCTTCTGAGATTTGGACCACCTATATAAACCTTGTTACGAAGACAGTTGAGCTAATAGTTCTGTAACAACTTGATTGTTATCAAATAGCAATGTCACGTATTTGTACCGTGTATTGGAATACACATTTACAATAGATACTTAAAAAAAAAGAATTTTGCAAATCAGTTCAGACGTCTTTGGGTATTCGGTGTACATACATAAACAGACGAATTGAAACCTCCTTCTTTTTTTGAAATCGGTTAAAAAGTTTGAAATCATTTAATAGAAATGACCAGGTATGTGCACTATTACAATAATAAAATAAGATTATTCAATATTCAAATAATGTGTGCTATTTTACTATCTTTTTTTTATCGTTATGTAATCTGTGAAAATAAAATTATCAGGTATATTTCATGCTTTGTTTGCTACGAGGTATAAATAGGTATTTGAAAATAAAATGTTTGATTTTTATTTGTTGTTTTTAATGCTATTAAAGGTTTTTTCAAATTTTAAATTGAAAATGTTTGATTTCAAATAAATCAAATACATAAAATAAAAACTTCTTTTTAACTTTCCTTACGATTAAAGTGATAGTGAAAACAGTTTTATCAAGTTTATGGTGTAAGTGGAATGTGGTCATTAAAATAGTCATAGAACTATAGTAAGAAGTTTTGAATACAATGGAAAGTATTCATCACTTTCATAAATAAAATTCCCATTCGTTCCGTTCTGAAATACAGGTTTAATAACAAAAACATGTCGATCCACGCATTTATTATTTGTTTAATTGCATTTGATTAACCATGCTTTCAATGGCCTAGTTCGAAGTGATAAAACTAAAACCGATTTGAATATAATTACTCATTGTAAGGCGTCTGTCTGTATGAATGTATGCTTAAATCTTTAGAACTACGCAACGGATTTTGATAAGGGTTTTTTTTATAGATAGAGGGATTCAAGAGGAAGGTTTTTATGAATAAAATACTCAAATCGAAGCGAGGTCGGGTCACTAGTTAAATATAAAAACAAAACACATTTACTAATGCTATTTTGGCACAAAGATAAGTCTTAATTTTGAATTCGAATCCACAATTTTTTTATAACATTTGATACATTTAATATAACTATTAAAACTATTGACGATTAAGAAGGACTCAGTGACACATACTTAGTTTTTCCTATTATGTCGTAATAAAGCTTAATAGGTCTAAAAGTAAGTAATTTGAAATATTCTTGCACAAAGTGCTCACTTACTTAGTCAATTCACTCATAGTTGGACGCAGGACATTTTCGACATATTATTATTACATACCTACATATTTTGAAAGACATCATAACAATTCTTATAGGACTTATATTTTATACAGGTACTATTAGGTATATGATGTTTGTTTTGTATAAAAACTTTTGATTTACTCTTTAGAAACGGGATGACTCTACTATAAAGTTGAAGTGTTATGGATTTTTTATATGCCTTCAATGTTTACGTTAGGTCCTTCAAAAATTATTCGTATATTCATTTAAAATTATGCAATAATTTTATGTTTACAAAATATTGTCAAATATTATCAGTACATTTAAGAAAACTATAAGTATTCTGGGGTCATAATGTAACAAAATTAAACAAAAGCAATTTACACGCAAAAGCCTCCATAAAACATCAATCAAATGCTAATGAATCAATGATACGCTGTTTGCTGATTAAATTATCATTGACTGATTCTTTATATTACGAGAAGAATGAATTGCGGCATCTCGTAGTGAATACTGTGTTTGTTGTATGCAGCCTTCACAACGGCTTTATGGCCCTGTGTTTACCGATTTATCTATTAGGGCAATGTTTTTCGATCGGTGTTTACAAATGTATATGACTGTAGACACTACCTAAATATGTATCTGTTATTTCATCATAAGATATCCAAAGTGAGGTGAATATGGGTAGCTCATGTGGGTACTTGTTGTTGACTGGCTCGGTGGAACAGTGGTTAGTGACCCTATCTCGCGGTTCCTAGAGTCGTGGGTTCGATTCCCACTCGGGACAAATATTTGTGTGATGAACATCGGTGTTTGTTCCGTGTCTGGGTGTGATTATGTATTTAAGTATGTATTTATAAATATATATGTATGTATATCAGTCTCTGACGCCCATAGTACAAGCTCTGCTTATTTATTTTTTACTTGTTTGTGGTAAATAAGCCTTTGATAACTTTAAACCAATGCAAAAGTAGATGTTTCAGAAATCAAATGCCTGAAGATACCTACGTTTTGTAAAATATTGTAATAGTAACACAAGAGGCCAAATAAGCAGTAATTTACTATTATGTGCCCTTCTAGGCTCGACCATCTATGAAACTGCTAACAAACGTTCCACACTATAAATTACAATAGGACAAATTCGCATTAATCCTAACCATTAATTTTACGAGTATACGGGTATTTGTCGATGTAATGCAATACCCAAACAGACTAGCCTCTAATTATTTGTCAAGTCTACAAACTTAACAGACATCACCGAAATGACTAATCTGACGTGAAATCTGGGTTTGTAAATAAGTTACGAATGACTGATTCAACCTTTGACTTTTCAGATTGTAGTAAATAAATATAAGACTGTAAACGCAATATTTACTTTGTATTTAAGACATTCTTGTGTCAACATTCCCAATGTTAAGATACAAGAAAAAAATTAAATCGTTTTCCAATTACACTTATGCCCGCCTTATGTATTTGTTTTAGTCAATTTACACAATAAATTTGGCAAAATTTATGAATGATATAACCGATGACTGAATTTGTATATTTTGATAAGCATTATAGAAATAATATATACCGTACATAGTTTAATTTGACAGCCATCACAGTCAACTACAATATTTAAAGATCCTCATTTATAGTTTATGCATTAAACACCACGCCTATAACTATTATTTAGGTGCGATTATGAATACTTAATTTGTTTTTCGCATAGAAAATGTCATAAAATTAATGCGCGTGGGAGTCTGACGAATTTGCAAAATAATCCAAAGTAGACAGGTATCGAGTTACGATTTAGTAACATTTAGGCTACGGGTCAGATGTCACTATAAATTCAAATCTTAAATATATCTTAAAATGGTTGTTGTTGTTATAATACTAGGTCAGCGATAAAAAATGCAACTAGAAAAACCAGTCACATTATTTGCATGATTTGATCGTTACATGACGTTATGTTAATATTTATTTTGATGCGACGATTTTACGCATTGTTTAATTCATGCCACCTCGCAAGGTTTAATAACAGCCTCTTATATTTTACAATGGGTATCTGTTCCTCAAGCTAATCAATATAACAGCATAACTACTAACAAGAAAACACCTGTCATAACCACTTTAATTAAACTCAAATATGAAATAAGCATTCTGATTTGGTGTTGAAATTCGCGAAAATTACAGGTAACGTCTTCCCATCGTGTAGTAACACCCACATCGAATGCTAACTTCAAAACTGTGAACTGAGATTGGCAACAGACATCTAATTAATCGTCGAGTAATCTTATGAGATTCATATACGTGCCTATAATTAGTATTAATCACGGACTATCATCTCGTCGCAAGCCAGTGATTCATAACAACGGATCATGTTTGTCATGATTGGCTTAGCTTTTGAATTTCAGTGAGCTTTTTAGTGCCTATATTATAATAGTTATTTAAAGGCCTTCGGAGTTATCGTAGATATTCTTTCTATAGTATCAAACATAAATTAGGGTTGAAAACATCGTGAGGAAACCAGTACACCTGAGAGATTTTTCAAAGGTGTGTGAAGCCATGTCAGAGGCCTGCGGGCGGTTTAAACTTTGATACCAGATTGTTCATCAACCATACGATAAGAAGAAGTAGGGTTATACAAAGACCCTTAGTACATCATACATCTTAGTATGTCATCTACCTGTATCGTACTGAACATTTGTATTAACTCCAATATGGATAGGTGGACGCGTATTTTTAGTTGTTGACATTTGCATAGCTGAAAAAAACAGAAATAAATGATACACACACAAAAAAATTGACCTTTCGAAGACTTGACGTTAATGAATTGCACACAATTATGTATTGGTGTAAATTGATGGATTGGAAACAGATATACTTGTACGATTATATGATAATTAACCATATACTTTCTTATTTTTTGCAGGTAATAAACTTCAGACTAAGAAAACTTTTTAGTAATCTACTGATTGGGTAAGAATTTTAAGCTCTCATCAAGAAGTTCGATCCCGGCGTTCATGGATTCCAAAAAGTCAAAGTCTTAACTACATAAGTAGTCACGTGTGACTGACTAAATTATCCAAAAAAAATTTGGCCTATATAGTGGTATACAGTGTGCATACTGTATACCAGGAAAAGTACCATAATAACTTAAAATCTATAAAACAATTAACCATTTTACCGTATTAATTGCATTGATCACCGGAACATCACAAACACTGCGCAAACGCAGTCCCAGATATCGTCAGTAGTAACTATCAAGTTAGTAAGTGAACCTTACTGTCATTAACATAAAGTCTAATTTAATACGACACTTGTTTGATTGCGAATGGGATATTACACGCATACGTTGGCATAAGTCAACTAGAAGAGATTCGTCTCGCACTTCGGCGGAAAGCGAAAGTCTACACGTAACATTTAACCTATACTAAATATTCTCTTTTGTTTGCATTTGTTACACCTAACATGTGTAACCGCTGGGGTAGACGAGTTCTAGAGTGAAGACCGCGTCTCGGCAAACGTAATGTAGGACGCCCTCAGGCCAGGTGGAGTGACGATCTGCGAAGGACGGCTGGTAGGAGCTGGATGCGAGTAGCCGAAGATCGATAGAAGTGGCGAGCATTTGGGAAGGCCTATGTCCAGGAGTGGACAGAAATGAGCTGATAATAACATGTGATGAGGACACTTTTAAAAGCGGGTCAAATACACAATGATAATTTTGGAGCTTTGAGTCATTCAAGTCCGTCCGAGTCATTTGCATCCACGACTGAGGTGTAACAGTGGTTAGTGACCCTCGATACGGTCCCAGAGGCGCGGGTTCGATTCCCACCTGGGACCAATATTTGTGTGACAAAAAAATAGTAAGGACAGAGCTCAAAATACTTAACACAGTACATTCTATTTTTAGAATAATTATGATCATGAGAGTCTGGCAGCTGTACCTTTAGAAAAATGTTGGTACAATTTACAATCACTGCAATGTCACACATTTCTGACGCGAATTCCGATCATTGTATTGAGTTCCTAATTTTGATCTACTTTTGCTGTACCCTGTAAGGCATACAATGTCATCATGGTAACATAATAAGATGTAAGTGTGACCGCAACGTGCGATCGTCTCTTTTCACATCGATGCTTACATAATGGTGACCTACTCACCAGTTTATGTATTTTCTTTGACCCAGACACGTTTATTGGATGCTTAAAGAGGGCAATGAACTTTCAACTTTATGATATTGTATCAGATTAATAGAAAAATGTTAATATTTCCAAATTAATTCAAATGGTTGTTTAGTCGTAGCTTTAATACCCACAACAAGTAGTGGGTTGATTCATGAAATGCATTTATTATTAAGATTCGTTTTAGAATATTGTTACCATATTTAAAGATAATATTTGTACCGAACAAACAATTATTCTATTCTAAACATTACTTTTTAAAACTTACTTCAATCTAAACAATTTCCTTGTTTAAGGAACGGAGCACTAAAAAAGATGTTTTCGAATGCTAGGCATTTGCATAATCAATGTGTACGTTCAATACAAGGGATTTACTTAAATCCTATTAAATCTCTGACATTTCATGAGAAGACACGTTCTTGCAAAACTCCTACTAAGTAATAACAAATTGCAATCCATACAGTACGAATAGCCATGGAACAATAGAGGCAATCAAATTACCGATAGTTTCCAAGAATTGCTATTTTCTTATGATAAACAATACACATTGTTAACAAGAGGAGGCAAGAAACTTGGATAAAGATAGATTGATGAATCGTTTATTAGGGCTTATGGTATGCCCACTACATTACATTAAAATAAAATCAAGACAAGCAAGTCTAAATCTATTTTTAGTAGAAATATAAAAAATCTAATGTTGCGTGTGTGACGTAAAGAATATCGGCACAATGTAAATAAAATATATAATAATGTTGTGTTTTTGTATAATCTGCATATTTATTATACATATTGGAGGAATCCTAGAAAAAAAATGTTCGGTCCGGTTTGTCATTTTAAATAGGTAATATTAAACTTTAGACTTTTATTGGTCTATCTTAATAGACATAAAAATTTATTTTAAATAAAAACAAAATTAATATTCCATCTTTAACTTGTGAACCTCGATGAAAAACGTTTCTTATTTAACATTTCATTCATTACAATAAAAATAATGTCATCAATATTTATCCTGACGTGTAGAGTCTGACCGAATTACCTATATTAAATGCAGTTTGATTTAGCGTGTTTATTTTTAATAGGTTAAGACAATTAATTAACCTTTACCACTTAAACTAAATCAATTTATCAATACACATTATAAATTAAATTACCAAGGATTAAATGAAACGACCTTTTGTCATTTTGTCATTATTGGATCTGTAATTATAATAGAACTTCTCATCACCGTTATCACAATCGTAATATAATAATAACCGACCCGCACTTGGCCAGCGTGATAGACTGTACCTGACTGTAGACAGACCCGTACGGGCCTATCCTGGGATATCCCAGCAGTGGGGATGTATATGGGCTGATGAAGATAATTCATAATTAGTTTTAGATCCGACTTTTCAAGCTCGTCACGAAAGACGCAAAGAATTGACAATAGTTATATCAACGAACATGCATGCGCGACTTTTTTTACTGAGACGCTCCGTTTGATAAAACACTGAAAAAAAAACTGATACGAAAAAAATTGTTTTTGGGTAATACCAATAATATATTTGGTAATTTATCTGTGCAACAAGACGACATTTTAATAGCCTTATTAGCATATTCTCGTAAATATTCCTTCATTAACAATGTCCTCACGTGACCAACCGGTTATGATAGAGTGCCATATGAAAATACTTCATGCGAATATCCCACATGCATATGCATGCATCTTAGATAACGATCGCTGCATGCCGTGTCTATTTTGTAATTATACTATTCTCAAATTAATATCGCGTAAGATCAGAATACATTAAAGCAATTTCGCGGTTAATGAGTTTTGTAAGCAACTCTTTGAATTAAATGGATCATTTGATTTGTTTTGTCCTAGAAACGCAACCTTAGCTGTTATTTCGTTTAAACACATATGTTTTTAATACCAGAAATAATAATGTATTTGGTTTTCTTATGTAAAGATGTTTAATTTTTCTTTTTAATATATAAGCTTACTATAGTCACATAGATACAAATATGCATGCAAAAATTAACTTAATCCATTATATATAACTAGTGACCCGTTCTTGCTTCGCTTCAGGTATATTATAATATAAATACAAAACCTTTCCTTTAAATCCCTAAGGTATCTATTTAAAAAAAACCGCGTCAAAATCCGTTGTGTAGTTTTAAAGATTTAGGCATACATAAGGACAGACAGACGCGGGAAAGACTTTGCTATATACTATTTAGTGAAACACGTTGTCCCTTCTGTATTACGATCTATTGTACTGTCAACGGGTCTGTTCTTTGCCCAATGTTTACAAACGCGATTTGCTTAACTCATCGAACGAAATGTATGCCAATAGTTCTGCAATAGTCTCTAGTTATCACACGTAGTGGAAAATTAAATATTTGGGTAACTTGGTTGGATTGGCACAGGAGACAAATCCAAGAGATATCCAATTGTACAGTTGTTATTCCTTCCATCTGTATAAAATTATATTGGATGTAGCTAGGTATGCTAAATATATTGCCTGTTTATACTAGTATATAACAACACATCTATAGGCCAGTTCCTTGTCTCCAAAACGCACAATGCTTTTTAAAATATCACACATCATATTTACACCATATTGATTTGAAGCTTTGTTGCTGAAGCACTTACATTTCGAATATCAATACAAAATATGATTGACTCTGTTAAGTTTGAGTTGTTAATGAAGGTATTCTGAAAGACCCACTCATAATATTTGTATTCATACTTACTTGAACAAAAACCATACCGCAAAACATTTAGTAAAAAAATAACTTCTTTATACGGAAACGGAAGTGTTTATACACTTATGTACGTTAGTCTTAGTAGCAGGTTACGTGTTTTATGTTTAGTTCTAGACTGTACTAGACTATAAAATTATACAGTCTGTTTTGTGGCTATTAGAAAATATTTTTATTTTTATACCCATGCAACTCATATTTACTGTAGAAAAAATATGTACCGTTTTAAAAATTAACCTTATGTTTATTTCAATATTAGTTTTTTATAGGAAATATGTTGTCAGTAGAAGGAATATTTTTATTTTTTATAAAAAAGTAAAAATATTCCTTCCACTGATCACATATTACCTAAACTAGTAACTACATTAGTTCAATAAACACCAGTTCAAGTGATTTTCACACGTGTTGAAATATTTTAAGACAAATAGCACTATAAGACCAATTTAGATTTTTAAATCTATCCAGTATATTCTTACAGTGATAAACTTAATCAACACGATGTGAAAAGCTATTTAACCCCCTGACCCAGCCCATGAGTGTTATAAATAAACTAATTAACATAACGTCGTTATAAAGCACATGACCGGATTGACGTAATATTTTATAACAGGTAGAATCCCCGCTGGATATTAACAAATATATTGTCACTTGACCTTTCGAGACTGGTCTTTTTAACAATCTGTTAAATACATCACGCATAAAGTCGTAATGCGTAAGAGTTAAGATCTAAAATTGCAATAACTTGTAACTTAAAAAAAACTTTAAGTCCCAGCCTTGACGAGGAGGATTTCTTTATCGGCAACTTTTAATATAAGTGCGGATACCACGGATGAAGGTCAAAGTTTTTTGGACATCTTAGATTTTAATCAACTTACTTTTGTACGATCCTTTATTGTAAGGTTTGTTAAATGCTGCTAGAGAAATGTCAGCGCCATTTTTTAGGCTACAAACTTGTTTTCCCATTTAAGGCGCGCCTAATAATGATCGCGAAGAATACTTGAGGAATATAATCATCTTCTATTCAATGAAAAGGACAGATCTGGATCCGGCATAGCCTGTTTCTCTGCAATAATATTTTAATATTAATGTTACATACTTTTTGACCTTCATTAAAAAGAAGTATCCAATTGGTCGAGTTTTTTGATCTTGTTAGAGTCGTCCTTTAATTTAATGCCATTTAATCGTTTCTTTATGGAGTCTTTACAAAAAATTGCTTTTTATTTTTTACAGAAGCTTAATTATTTACATATTTTACACTTTTCGGTTTATCTGATTGTGTTTATTGGTCTTTATAAGTGATGGAGTGTCTTTTTCAGTAGTTGCCTTTGCTTTTGTATCAAATTAACGTTAAATACAATTTTGAAAAAACTTTTAAAAACAAATTCTGTTCACTATAAAAGACCCAAGTATCACTACATGCAATTTGTGTAACTTTACGAAAGGTTAAGCTTTTACATTATTTGTAAGATTCTCATATTCGATGACAACATTTTCTCAGTTGAGTAGGCGTTGATAAAATGGTATTCATCAGTTAAAACCACAAAGCTGGTTTATTACTCCTTCTACTCAATGGTTTGAACATCCGCAACCAAGGAGATGAATCTCCATAATAACGCCATAAATGTGAATTCATCACCGCACCTTAATTAATTAGGAAATACTTATTTAGATGTATGATTATTGTGTTATATGATACCCTTAGCCTTGGAGCTTCTGAATCAAAGCATCATAAACATATGTTTTGACTTGTTTGTCTGTAATTGTCTATTGTTCTAAGGACATATTATAAAAATACATAATTTATATCTTAAAAATTATGTTATGAAAGAAGCGGATTTTTAAAGAGAAAAATTTGATTCCCAATGTAGTTTTTAAAACTCATTAATACCATCACCACTAGTACAAATATAAATTTGTTTCAACTGTAAGTTATTAAATATCACATGATATTCATATTCATCATAATATTTGGTATTAGATACACTGTAGACAATATCCCTATGACATCTTTAAAATATTCGCGGATGCACGACAGAAATGTTTCAAGTAAAAGACTTCAACGACATCCAAACCTCTGCAGTCTGGTTGTGTGACTTACCAAAATGAATTGCAAGTTTTAAAATATACTTAATAGAATTTTTTAAAAGTAAATAATTCACAATAAAAACTTAAACGTTATCATTGAAGGCACCGTGTTTAAATTGCTTATCAGGTTTCAGCAATATTATCTCGATTACCATAATAACGGCAAACTTTTGTCTTCCATCCTCTTACCCGCTTGTGACATAACTTGCCACAAACAAAACAAACGGACAGACAGATAAATGTCGCAAACCATCTCGCGAACAATGGACGTTAATACCCCAAGTACTTTCTCTCGTGATCGACCGTTGCAGCTCTGCAGCATATGCAGTTCCGTTATTTCACTTCCACTTATCAGTTGCGTATGTTACAACTGCTGGGGATAAACAATACTGTCACTACCCTATGATTATCCTATAGTGGAGGATGTGATTATAGAATATAGAAATAAATATAAATACATATTACACAACATCACATACTCGTACAATGATGCCGTGGTAAGTAGCTTAAGCACTTATAACAAAATCAGTGGACACACAAATATACTTAAATATATTTGATAACACACCCAGACACGGAACGATCACTGATGTGCGTCACACAAATATTTGACCTCGGTGGGAATCGAACCCACAACACTTGGAACCTCAGGTAGTGAACCTTGGTCACTAAACACTTTTCCACCGAGCCAGTCAATAGGGAAGGTGTCGTAAGGAGAAGAGGATTGAATTTACTTAACCGAACATACATGTGAAATTATTGTAAATGTTCTTGGTTCCCAATTTCAGTGGAAAAGCTACCATAAAAATCGATGTAATATTTATTAAGAATTGGTTTGCGATAAATGATGTGTGTGTGTGTGTGTATGATGTATGGTGTCTAGAATTAATTTTTTTCTTTGTCAAAGATAGAAACACAATTTGGAATAATAAAGTAAGAGTTCTCGTATGTAATATTGACTATACCTAATAAGCTTCTACCACTTCTATTTAAAAGCACGTATCCACACAATAGTTGTAAATTTAGAGTCACCTGTCAAAAACTTTATTCACACAGCTTGATCAATTTCCTCGTTAAAAGGTTACATGAAACTGATCAATCTGATATGCATATCGATACGCGAGAGTGACGCAAACCCAACACTATCATCGTTTGTCTTGCCCAAAAGCTTGTAAACTCTTATCGATAAACCGATCAATCGATACAATCAGGAATCGAATTCTGCACTCTCATTGCTCCCGACGTGGCATACTGCTATTATATCATACAATGGCAATAATAACATTGCACAACTTGATAAATGATCAGCTGACAATGCCTTAAGTTCAATAGGAGCCAGTGTTGCCGTGTTTGAGTATTCTACTTTCCATTCTGACATTTGTAAGAATGTGGGCACATACGTCTAATGATGGGAAGATGGTCGCAATGGTTACTGAGAATAATGTTATCGTCGGTATAATAAAGCTTGAAAGGCAACTCTAAAGTTTATTGCAATAATATACTTTGTAGTGCTTGGTTTGTAGATAAGCTATTTACTACCGTGTGTTCCTGGTTTATGTAACATTACACTTATTTAATAAAACAGCACGAAGTTTTTATTACAGTAGTAACATCAAAAACCCTTTATACCGCAAATACTCCCATAAAATATTCATGGAAGCCAGGCGTTGTACAAATAAAATTTTAATTAAAATGCGACTTCTGTACATTATTTTTATGCCAGCATCCGTCCTTATCATATCAAAGTAATCAGCTACTTACCTAATTGATGATACAAGGTTACTTATTTACTACTTAATTACTATTCTCAATCAAAACACGTGTCTTTTATCGCCCAAGAATTGCAATACATGATTGTAACGACCGCTGAGACGACGCGTAAATGTGGCGGGCGAAATGTCAAAAGCATGTTGCAACTGTATAATTACTGAGTTTAT
This sequence comes from Maruca vitrata, assembly GCA_039566165.1. Lineage (NCBI taxonomy): Eukaryota > Metazoa > Arthropoda > Insecta > Lepidoptera > Crambidae > Maruca > Maruca vitrata. The sequence continues at coordinate 7,196,543 of CM076930.1, forward strand.
GACAGAAATAAATTACTAACCGTTCATAAATCACACACAAAAAGAAGACATGCAAAACCATATTACGAGTATTGTTGCCTAAAAGCGATGCCGAAAATGATCTTTTATAAGTGTGAATATCACATGTTGGTGATGATGAATGGTGATTTAATGATCAGTGAAAAAGCCGCATTGATTCTTGTTCTTTGTGTTGCATTGTACAATAACCTTTGACGGTTGACATTAACATATTTATCCGATAATGGTTCCACTTAAATCTTGCGGTTATCTTTAAGAGAACTATTGTCTATTTCTTAATTCTTTGCTAATGTGATTTGAGTTCAATAGGTGGGTATTCAATAATAGGTTAGTTTCTTTAGTTTGGGCTAAGGCATTTTACGATTATTTTCTTTGCCAACTATGCTTCTAATGTGGACTTATAAAAAGTAAAAGTATCTCTCTCACTCAACATCAAAATAGACTACAACTAGAACCATCATTAACTAAAACTTATTTGATGTTTGCCGAATTAGCTGATTTCCTAATGAGTAAAACACTAAAATTGATCATTATGTCAAACACAATAATGATTTGACTACCATATTAGTAACATGATCACAATAACCCGGATAATCGTTTCATAAGAATTCTGACATAAATCGTAGCCATTTAATTTCGACGACAGTAAATTACGCAAACGTTAACATAGAAACAACGAAATTAACATAATTTTACCGAAGCCTGTTTGAGCTTTATTTTGACCTGTCAAGGTCTTTTCTTTTTCTTGTTTGTGCTCAATATGGAGTGAAAATATTATTTGCTATAAAGTACATAACTTTAGAAACCAAACATGAACACGTGCATACAATACATACATAATTTTTGTTTACGTTTAAAATATATTATCGCTATATAAATAATAACAATGACACGCTTGTTGTTTATGTAAACTTTATATTTTTCATTGTCTTACAAGATACAATTTCAGAGACACTGAAATAAATACTTACCAACGTTTCGCATTTAGGGCTTCGAGCTTTAGCTCATGAATCAAAGTATGTTCGTAATTTATGTCTTTATATCGTTGCATAGGTGTTATTCATTATATATTGTATTAAAGGTTTTTTTTAAATACATAATTGAACGTTTTTAACGTTACAAATGCTAATTAAATAAGTTATTAGCAACGGCAAATAGCGTCGGTCTCACGTCGTTTGGTTTCGTTATGAGGCTCACACGTGCACGAATCAGGAAAGGGCAAATCGTTGCCGATTATACGCTCCGACCCAGTGAACCATCTTAGCTTTATAATGTTGCAAGTGGCAAACGTATGGCACACAAGTACTAAACTGACGAGTGAAATCAGCAACTTTTATATGTCAAAAGTTGATCTTTAAAGATTTAAAAAGATCTCAATTGCAAGGAAAGTAGAAAAATATCTATAACAAAAAAAATTAAGTGATAGAGTTTTCCTTTAACAATGAATTTGTCATTTATTGGGTACATACTGTTGCGGGAACGGGGTACGTTTAATTCAAGATACGCCAAAAGTCACTAAAAGACAATTAATTTATTTATCTACTAACAATTACACAATTGAACACACAAAAAACACAATTAAAAACACTTAATTACAACACTAAACACGGAACACTAAATTACACTAAAGCACTGAATCACACTAAAACACTGAATTTCACTGAAACTAATCGCAGGTAGCGCACTCGATCACTTCTAGTTCGCAGGAGACTGATTCGCTTCGCTTTCCAAATCGGAACTGTCCCGTCGCGTCGTACATCCCGCTTTTATACCCAGAGACGCAGCTCTTCGCGTGGCGTCGAGAATATTCTCGCGGGGATCGAAATTTCTAGAACTCGCTGGAGCTTGCTCCGACCGACCAGAGTGTGTGACGTAGTATCGTGCAAGCGAATATAGACCTTATCCATACGACGATAAGACTAATTTCGCTTGCACGGTCTCTCAAGGTCATAACATTATTATTACTCTAGAACACACTAGAGCTCGCTACGACCGTGCAAGCGAATATAGACCTTATCCATACGACGATAAGACTAATTCCGCCTGCCCGGTCCCTCGTGGTCGTAACATTATCCCCCTCTTAGTCATGCTCGTCCCGAGCATCATTTGACCCATGGTAACGAGCCAATCGATCAATGTGAACAATTTTCGGCTTGCCTCTTGTCCCTTGTTTGATCCGATAGGTTAAGTCGTTCAGCCTAGTGATGATCTTGTATGGTCCTTCCCACCTTGGCTGGAACTTCGGTGATTTGCCCTTCTTCCTGAGTGGGTTGTGTAACCAAACCAGACTCCCCTCATCGAAACCGTCGGTGTTGGCTTTGCGGTCGTAACGGGTTTTCATTCTTTCGCTGGATTTTAGACTGCAGTCTCTAACGAGAGCATGTACTTCATCCAGGCGCTTCTGTAGGTCAGCCGCGTATTCGGTTACTGGTTTCGGAGCTTCTGGCGGTGTCCCAGTCAACGCATCTACCGGAAGCCGCATTTCTCGACCGAAGTTTACCATTGCTGGGGTTGCGCTGGTGCTATCGTGGATCGCAGATCGGTAGGACAGCAAGAAAAGCGGTATGTACTGGTCCCAGTCTCGTTGATGCTCGTCCACAACTTTGGCCAAGTGGTTTTCCAACGTTTGGTTGAATCTCTCGACCATGCCATCGGATTGCGGGTGTGCTGGTGTAGTACGGGTCTTATGCATACCCAACAGTTGACAGACCTCCTGGAACAGTGCTGACTCAAAGTTTCTTCCTTGGTCTGAATGTATTTCAAGAGGCACACCAAATCGGCAAATCACCTCGTGGACTAATTTCTTGGCAACCGTCTTTGCTTCTTGATTAGGCGTAGCGAAGACTTCAGGCCACTTAGTGAAGTAATCTTGGACCACAATGATGTACTTGTTTCCCTCGTCGGATTCTGGAAAGGGGCCAGCTACATCTACTGCAATTCTTTCCCAAGGAGCGCCGACGTTGTACAGCTTGAGTTTGCCCTTACTTCTGGTTTGTGGGCCCTTTACTGATGCGCAAGTCGTACATTTCTTGCACCAGTCTTCGACGTCCTCCCGACAGTGTATCCAGTAGAACCTCTGTCTCAGCTTCTCTAGGGTCTTCTTCACGCCTAAATGTCCCCCGGATACCCCATCGTGTATGTACCTCAGTAGAGAAGCAACTTGTTTACGAGGTACAATCAGCTGTAGTGTTGTTTGATCCCCTTTTGGTGTTTCCCATTTCCTGAAGAGTACTCCATCCTTAATTTCCAAACTGTCCCATTGTGCCCAGTAACTTTTCGTGATGGGGCTTGATGATGCTACATGGCTCCAAGAAGGTTTTTGACCTACTTCTTTCCATTCAAATATTTTCCTCAGATCACTATCCTCTTTTTGCGCCTTTTTGATAGCGTCTTCGCTCCATTCATTATCAAGTCCCTGGGTGGTAATCATCCGGACTTCTTCTTTAGTCTCCGTCTTAGAACAATGACTGCAGGCCACAGGACAAGGTCTCCTTGATAGGGCATCGGCATTCAAATGCGTTCTACCACTCCGATGTTCTGTTGTGAAGTTGTACTCCTGTAGTTGCTCTAGCCACCGTGCCACTTGTCCTTCAGGGTTCTTAAACTGCAAGAGCCATTTTAACGCAGCATGATCTGTCCGCAGGGTAAACTGTCTTCCAACGAGATACTTGTTGAAATGCTGTAGAGTATTCACTACCGCCAACAGTTCCTTTCGAGTCACACAGTAGTTCCTTTCAGGTTTTGAAAGTGACTTACTGAAATAGGCGATCACCACTTCCCGTTCACCTTGCTCTTGCGACAGAACTCCGCCTATGCCAGTATTGCTGGCATCGGTGTCCACGATAAATCTTCCTTCTCTGTTCGGGTAGCCAAGTATAGGACTGGTGCAGAGGTGTTCTTTTAATCTGACGAAGGCTTGATCACATTCCAAGTCCCAGGCGAATACTCGTTTATCTTCCGTGAGCCGATGAAGAGGTTTCGCTATATCAGAGAAGTTCTTTACAAAGCGCCGGTAGTATGCGCATAAACCCAAAAATGATCTCACGTCGGTCTTGTTAGCTGGTATAGGCCATTCCTGGACAGCTTTTATCTTCTCTGGGTCAGTCTTTACACCTTTCGATGAAATAATGTGGCCTAAGTAGGCGACTTCCTCCTTGAAAAACGTGCATTTCTTTGGGCTGAGTCTCAAGTTTGCTTCTCGTATTCTGGTGAAAACCTTCCTCAAGTTACTGACATGCTCTGTGAAATTTCGACCCATGACAATGATGTCATCCAGATAGACCAGGCATGCATCACCCAAAAGTCCAACCAGTACCCTTTCCATCAACCGCTCGAATGTCGCCGGAGCGTTGCAAAGACCAAAGGGCATGACGTTGAACTGCCACAATCCATTCCTAGTTCCGGTCGTAAATGCCGTCTTCTCTTTGTCTTCTGGATGGATGTCTACTTGCCAGTAACCACTCTTAAGGTCCACTGTTGAGAACCACTTCATTCCGCTCAACATGTCCAGTGTGTCGTCTATACGGGGCAGAGGGTAGCTGTCCTTCTTCGTTGCATTATTCAACAACCGGTAGTCCACACAAAACCTGGTGCTGCCGTCCTTTTTCTTAACCAGGACTACTGGCGAAGACCACGGGCTTGTTGAAGGTTCTATGATGCGGTTCTTCTGCATCTCGGCAACCATGTCTGCTACCTCCTTCTCTTTGGCAAATGGAAGGCGTCTAGGCCGCTGCTTTATTGGTGACGCGTCTCCCGTGTCTATTCTGTGTTTAACGAGACCTGTCCTTCCCAAATCATGGTCACCCTTCGAAAATATGTCGTTGAAATCTAGCAACAACCTTTTAGCTTGCTGAAGTTCCCGCTCAGATAGCTTGTCCTTACAATTTGCTAGGAGCGGCGTGACGTCATCTCGTTGACAGGATTCCGGTTCCCGGGCCTTTTTCAGCCTTCTGATGGATTGACCTGCATCGCACCGTCCGATGACACAGTTTCTTCGTAGCTGCACTTCATCTCCGCTAAGATTGATGACTCGCACCAGCGCTCCTTTTCCGGTCATGGCCAGAGTTCTTGCTGTGATCCAACTCGGATGGTCGCCGCAGTTTTCTATGACGACGCTTCGCCCTTGACACACAGTGTAAGGGAATCTAACTTTGACCAGAGTTTCAGATCTCGGCGGTAGGGTCGTATTTTTCAGGCAGTAAACTGCGCATGATCTCGCTCCTCTAGGAATACTTCTTGTTCGGGGAAACTAAGTACTCCTTTAGCGACGTCTACCACACACTTCTGGTCTCTTAAAAAGTCTAATCCGATGATGCAGTCGTCCGTGACGTCTGCTATGAGAACGCCGTATTCAAAGGTTTGTTCTCCAATGGTTATCTTCGCCATCGTCTCACCGAAGACGGTAACTGGCTGGCCTGTTGCTGTTTGAAGCTGAACGGATGGTCTCTGATTCCACACAATAGTCCTTTTCAATAGCTCCGGACGCACTATTGTTCTTGAAGCACCGGTGTCAATAGTAAAATGACACGTTACGCTGTTCAGCTGTCCAACCACTGTAAGGTTGTTCCCATTACCAATCTGTGAAACAGTGACGGTAGGGGCTCGATGTTGACCAGCCAGCGCCTGCCCCACGGCCCTGGCTTCTTCTAGTTTAACGACAGTTCTTCTGCGTCCACCTGTGTAGAGGACGCTACTGTCGTTCTACGTGGCCATCTTCGCTTGGGGCAACTACTCCGAATATGGCCCCTCTCGCCGCAGCCATAGCACATCGGACCCAAAGAAGGTTTTTCCTTCACCACAACCTCCCGAAGTCGTTGAGTTCTAGCGTCTTGACGCACGGCTTCCACCTCCAAAGCATGGGCTAGAGCTTCCTGTAAGGTCTGATGATGGCTCAATTTCACGGTGTGTCTGACGTCTGCGTCTCTAATTCCATCACAGAAAGCTTGCGGGATCATTGATTCCACCATTGTCGGGCATGACACGTACGCACGTCTGACTAGCCTTTCGATTTCCGTTGCCCATTGCTGCAGACTCTCACCAGGCTTCTGCTGTCGATCGCGGAGTTGTGCTCTATACGCGTGTTCCAGGTGTTTGTCGCTGTACCTGCCCTCTAGTGCTCTTTGGAGAGCACCTAAAGTTCTGTTATCCGAAGGCAGGTTTTCCAACGTGAGCAGGGCATCTCCACGAAGAGCCAGAGTCAGAGCTATCAAGGACTCTTCCTCGTTCCACCCCTTTCCTTTAGCCACCGTCTCGAACTGGTACCAAAATGCTGCCCAAGACGTCGTTCCATCGAAGTGGGGTACTTCGATTTTCGGAGAATCCGACACTACCGTAGCACCCGGGTCCCCACTCTTGCCATTTTGGTATGCAGCTGTCGCATCTCAGCATCCACCTGGCTCAATCGATCCTCGTGTTGGGTGAATCGATCTTCATGTTGGGCGAGTCGATCTTCGTGTTGGGTCAGTCGATCTTCGTGTTGGGTCTTGACGCTTAGCACATCATCCTTGAGAGCATCCATCTGCTTTTCTAATACTTCGTGCTTCTTTTCAATAGCCCCCAACAAACTCTTGCTTAGCTCTTCCTTGAGTTCGACCAGTTGCTCCTCCTGGCGGCGGGCTTGCTCCTCCTGGCGAAGGTCTTGCTTTTCCTGGCGAAGGGCTTGTTCTTCCCTCAGTTTAGCAAATTGTGCTTCCTGAAGTCGGGCCAGCTCCTCCTGGCGGCGAGCTTGCTCACGGGCTTGCTCCTCCTGGCGACGGGCTTGCTCTTCCCTCAGTTTAGCAAATTGTGCTTCCTGAAGTCGGGCTAGCTCCTCCTGGCGGCGGGCTTGCTCACGGGCTTGCTCCTCCTGGCGGCGGGCTTGTTCACGGGCTTGCTCCTCCTGGCGACGGGCTTGCTCCTCCTGACGGCTGGCTTGTGTCTGCAGCATTTTAAATAAATCTGCAAGCTCCACAGGCCCAATTGATGTTTGAATTGATCCCTCCGTTGAAGTTCCTTCACCCTCTTGCAGGGCCGCGGTTTGACTCCTTGTTACTCGACCCTCACTGTCTTCTCGTGGTGTAAGAGGCATCTTGAATCCCACTTCTGACACCAATTGTTGCGGGAACGGGGTACGTTTAATTCAAGATACGCCAAAAGTCACTAAAAGACAATTAATTTATTTATCTACTAACAATTACACAATTGAACACACAAAAAACACAATTAAAAACACTTAATTACAACACTAAACACGGAACACTAAATTACACTAAAGCACTGAATCACACTAAAACACTGAATTTCACTGAAACTAATCGCAGGTAGCGCACTCGATCACTTCTAGTTCGCAGGAGACTGATTCGCTTCGCTTTCCAAATCGGAACTGTCCCGTCGCGTCGTACATCCCGCTTTTATACCCAGAGACGCAGCTCTTCGCGTGGCGTCGAGAATATTCTCGCGGGGATCGAAATTTCTAGAACTCGCTGGAGCTTGCTCCGACCGACCAGAGTGTGTGACGTAGTATCGTGCAAGCGAATATAGACCTTATCCATACGACGATAAGACTAATTTCGCTTGCACGGTCTCTCAAGGTCATAACATTATTATTACTCTAGAACACACTAGAGCTCGCTACGACCGTGCAAGCGAATATAGACCTTATCCATACGACGATAAGACTAATTCCGCCTGCCCGGTCCCTCGTGGTCGTAACAATACTGTCATACAATGATAATTATTTTACACAAATCTTAAATCCCGAACTATGAACGATGCTAAACCTTAATCTACGATGATATCAAGTGGTGTTTAATTTCGAACATTTGATTCGAAATAATAATAAGAACATAAGTGACAAAACAAAGATTTCCGCATATGTTTAAGTACATTAAATAAATAAAAAACTGTTAAAGGCGGTATTTTAATGTTATAATAAATGACTAACCTTTGTTTTATCAATTCATCTGATGTTGTACCTCATTCTCTTAGTGTCATATTGGTTTCTAAAGGTCGCGGCTATTTGCCACAATTATTATTAAGGTTAGTGTAGCTATATAGGTATTTTTAATGTTTATGTCAGAGGATTTTATAACCAGTTTTAATGTAATCTTGACTTCTGATTTATAGACTATAACATAGTGTTTTTAATACGCATTAAATCTATCATCGAGAATTTAAAGCTCATAAAATAACGATGTAATTTTTTCTGAATTCGAATACAACATTGTATATGCATATTTTTTTTCTGATTTGAAATGTAACAATTTTGTCCATCCGATTTTGGTTATCGCGGCCAATCTCATTGTAGATAAGCTAACTGCGCAAGATTACAGGGTGTCCCAAAAAGTAGTGTCAAGCGGAAGTCCTGAGATAGAACACCCCGTGGGGCATCCGAAACACCCCCATGTATGTTCCGCGATTTTTTATAGTTTTCGAGTTATGATTATTTTTCTTATTTTTTGAGAACAACTGACCTAACCGACTAAAAATATTATAGAGAAAAAAGTATTCCACTTTTTTGAGTAATTCTTTTTACAAATCAATTTTCATGAGTTTTTCTTTAATGCCTAAAATATTTGTCTCCATAACTTATATGGAAAATATCTAAATTATGGTACAAACTGAAAAGTTACGTTCTGTAAATAATGTCTTACAATTTCAACGTTAAATTTAAAATATTAGGAGGTAGTTGCATGGCTCCTAAATAACTTTAAAAACTGCGCTAGACTCTCACCTTTCATAATCATTAAAAAAAAATGGTACTTAATGGGCTACTTTTGCTGAAATCGGACTTCAAAGACAGAGAGGTGGAAAAATCATAAAATTTTCCATTTGAATACGAAGTATTATTTGAAAGAAAGAAAAGAAAGAAAATAAATTTATTCAGAGCATTAAGTAAAAACAATACAGAAAAGAAACATACTAACAAAATATATAAAATAAAATAATGCCACTGAAATGGACGCCACTCAGCTTATGCCACGGCATCGGGTGCCATGACGCTGATTTTCAGTGGCACCAGCGAGAGGGACGCTGTTACAAAAATTAATATAAAGTTGGTACATTAAAATCCTCATTACTTATTACACAAGTTTAAATAACACAAAAAATACAATTTAATAAAATAGCGCATGAGCAACGAGAATAAGTATATAAAAATAAATACAATTTGGATCTGTTACGGGAATACAAAATTGGACGGCAAGAAAAATTTGATACAAACAAAAATAGGACAACAATTACAACTGAAAGATTAAAACGCCTAGTTATTGCGACACAGAAGGCTCAGGAAGATGATGTCTGTAAGTTCAGAAGGTGTTGTTTCAAACTGGATTTGAAAGAAGTAATTGTGATGCAGTTACGGATTGGTGGCGGCAAATCATTCCAGCATTTCGAAGCAGCAAATCGAAAGCTGCCTCGAAAGCTCGCTGTTCTGTGTCGCGGGCATAACAGGCGTGGCGCAATTCTGATATTCCGTCGTGAAAATTCTAGTTTATTAAACAAATATGAAGGCTGCTTACTAATGATGATACCGAATAATAGAGAGGCAAAATGTAGTTTACGGCGTGATTCCATGTTGAGTATCCCATGCTTATTAAGAATAGGGGAAATATGAGAATATTTAGGAACTGGAAAGCAATAACGGGCACATGCATTTTGGACACGTTGTATCAATTTTTTTTTTTTTTTTGGACATTTTATTATTTCTAAAGTCAATAAGATTGTCAACAATCAAAATTATACCAGAAATGCTAAGAAATAACCACTTGAAAGTTGAATTTGTGATACTTAAAAATTTAATTAAGTTTAAAAATGGGAACTTTATTAAAAAAAAAAAGTTATCGTTTTTGATTATTTATTGTAAAAAATGTATAAGTAAAAGTTTATTAAAGTCCATAAAGAAAGTAAAGTTCGTCAAGTTCGTCGTAACAAAGGTATTGCATGTGAAAACAGAGTTAGCGCAATGAAGCTTAAATTAAACAAAAAAAAGCATCCAAATGTTTCCATCTGAGTGCTCCTGTATTAAATTTAGGTTTGTTAACAAACTGACTAACTTTCGGAATAATACAATGTCTAAATAATGCTTGTTCATCAAATAGTAAATTTTATGATTTTTCCACCTCTCTGTCTTTGAAGTCCGATTTCAGCAAAAGTAGCCCATTAAGTACCATTTTTTATTAATGATTATGAAAGGTGAGAGTCTAGCGCAGTTTTTAAAGTTATTTAGGAGCCATGCAACTACCTCCTTATATTTTAAATTTAACGTTGAAATTGTAAGACATTATTTACAGAACGTAACTTTTCAGTTTGTACCATAATTTAGATATTTTCCATATAAGTTATGGAGACAAATATTTTAGGCATTAAAGAAAAACTCATGAAAATTGATTTGCAAAAAGAATTACTCAAAAAAGTGGAATACTTTTTTCTCTACAATATTTTTAGTCGGTTAGGTCAGTTGTTCTCAAAATTTAAGAAAAATAATCATAACTCGAAAACTATAAAAAATCGCGGAACATACATGGGGGTGTTTCGGATGCCCCACGGGGTGTTCTATCTCAGAACTTCCGCTTGACACTACTTTTTGGGACATCCTGTATAATAATAATATGCACTTTCTGTTTCCTCACATAATATTAAATTTGATTAAAGAGCATGAAATAAAGAGAAAATATGAGTATGAAATAAAGAAAAATGAACAACAAAAAGTGAAAAATACTTCTTAAAAATATAAAACAGAAGAGTTAAATCAATACAATAATGTTATCTCTCTATGCCCGCCTCAAAAACCGGGCCAAGTATCAAGTGACCATAATAATGTCGTAACTCAACTTTTAACATTTTTAGCGATACTTTGTGAGAATCCCGCGCCTTCTATTGTCCGTACAAATTTATGAAATGACACCCACATGGTTGCTCAACACTGGGGGCATTGTTTTAGTGCTTCTCGGCAACAACTTGGCAGACACGCCCTTGAAATGGGTAAAGATATAATTAAAACTGATATCGAAATAGAAGTTCGGTGGGTTCCGTGGGATCGGACGAATTTTGTGATCACCAGGGTTATTGAATAAACTTTACTGTAAGGCCAATCGAAGATTAACAAGTTTTCGAAATTAAAAAACTGAATATATCCGGGATGTTTACCATGTTTTCTTAAATTAGATAGAGTTGACCTGAGACCATGTGGCGCTTGCAACAGTTCCGATATATTGGGAACTAGATAATTATCCCGGTAAATATGTGTGTGTGTGTGTGTGTTTGTGTGTGTGTAACCATGACAGGTTTTATGTTAATGATATTAGCGACGATTTAATTTGTCAAATGTTGCCCTGGATTTCAAAAAGTCACCAACCAACCGTACTACAAACCGTAATACAAACTTTGAATATGATAAGAGGCAGACAGACTGGCGCCTTCACTTGTATTGGCAACGAACTGATCTTATATTTACAAAATTACGACTAAACCAATTTTATAGACTTTAGGTCTGTACCGCTTTATGCAAACATTAACTAAATACTGAAAATAATGTGTTAACTGTTTGTTAATGATTATTTTTGTAAGTAGTATTTCGCTACTAAGTTATAGGTCGCTCTCCCAAACCATCAATATTTATTAAACTCATTACGTTGTTTAGATGAAATTATAATTAAAATATTTAATTAATTTGCATGATACAATCAATTACTTTTTATCAGCGTATGTCAAAACTTCTGACACAGAAGATCAGATACTGACACGAGTTAATTAATCGATATTATTTTTTTAAACCAATCTTGTAGCGCAAATTGGTTACAAATTAAGGCTGTGTCAACCCTGAATCACTCGGTCCGAGACCTGTGTCATTATATGTCTTCGCTTATGTAACTTTTGACATTTCAAGAGGATGCGCTGTCGATTGGAAGGTTAACTGTAAAAATAACCGACAACCGCACCATTGTTTTAATAAACGATTTATTATATTATACACTGATTCAATCGACATTATTGTAACGGATAATCGAGGTAAACGGTGGGGACGCATTACAATACAATGCTCATTGTTACTAAAATGTGGACTAGATACGTTTTACACTTTTGAAATAGTTTTGTTACCGTAAGTGAGTCAAGAATCAGAGTAGAGCCTTAAAGCTTATTAATTATTTGGAAACGATGCTCATACCCTTTACTTATAATTTTACATTGTCTTCTTCGTAGTTTTTACAGTATTTTTATGGTTTTTATTACCTACCGATTGCATGCATATTAATGCTATAATAACTTTGCCAGTATAAGTACTTAATTGTTCTTAAAACAGATTTTCCTCTAAGCCCTTAGCAGTGAAACTGACTTTCGAATCCTCGGTTCTCATCTGACACTGTAACATTTAGTCATCGCACATTTTATACGATAGGTCACGAATATACAGATCCTTCTCGCATTCGTTGCATCTTGTACGGTCAACAGCCTTCCAGTTAATCAAATACAATCTTTAAATCTTCGCGCTAAAGTTAAAAATAAATTCACATGAAAATCTGATTACTTAAGCCAGTTCTCACGGTTGTGCACACGTTTATATAAAACTTATTTAGTTATTAACCTTTTTATGAATTGCATGCGTGGTTAAAGATGCATCGTGCAATTTTATTGTGCTTTATACAGTCATCGAGTGCAGTTGCTACATTATTGACAGTTAGCGTATCTTAGTAAATAGGTCAGGAGAGTCAACATCTGTCAGAAGCATGCTTCACTGTAGTAAATTGATGGTGTTGATTACTTTCTGTAATCAAGGCCGCTATTTTAATTCGTGAATGTCTAGCACGGTTATTAAATTAAAGAGTGATGTGTTAATAAATGTATTAATCACTAACGTCACTTCATTGTAAGAACGTTTGAAAATATCGTCATGCTAAGTATGATAAAGATGGTGAGAAGTTAATTTGAGTTCACAAGTCAACTTGAGCTATTTTTTAACCGAATACATTATAAATTGAGTCATGTTGGTAATAATAGTTTGACCTAAACCTGTCTCGAGTAAATGCTCATGATTTTTAGTTACTGCGATTGTATTATAAGGTATTTCCAAGCAATTTACGGTTACCAATACAACAATATGGGGCACTAAGTATAGTTTGTGGATTGTTATGAAGCCTTGATGTTGGCTGATAGATAGCTTGGTAGAGCAGTTTATCTGATAGGTATGGGAATGCAATGATGCAATGATTATCAGGTTTCGCTTTTGAAACGGAACTTTATGTTTATCACGAGAAATAATGATGTCGCTGTTAATAATAGTATATTATTTTACTGTTTTCTTAACTTTTTTTATCGGTGTTTTTATTTGAATAGAATGTAACAGACTAATCGATTGTTTGGTACAAACGATAAGTGTGGTTTCGTTCTTAAATCTCTAGAAGAACCGTCTATATATCATGTTTTCAATTATCTGCCTATAGTTAACTACATAATAAGTCAAAACAGCTATTGAGTAGCGCTGCCCATATATCAAGTTACAATGCAGAGTGATTAAATTAAAAAGTGATGATTGAATCACAATGAAATAATAACATAATAAATCAATAAACATCCAAACAAATTATCGTATTAAGCACTTACACCCAAAGCTAAACGGATTATTCCGATGAATCCAATGAAATCGTGACTATTGTGTCCCTTCAAAGGGACCTTGGTGGATAAAACGTGGTGGATCGTGATCGTAACCGATAACAAATCATTTTCGAGGCTTATTAAAATATTTTATCGATGTTTTTTGGAAGTTCCTACTTATTACGTAGAAGCGAGGATGTAGAGTCAAGGTATTCTTTATAGTTATTAATTTTTACATCGATTTTATTACCACGATTTATACAATTATGATACCATCTATAAACAAATCTTTTTGTACATAGGAAGCGGTTATAGAAGAAAGTATTTATTATACATTATTTTTCTCCCTTTTCACATTCAATAAACTTATAAGCATGCATATTTTAAATAAGAACTTGAGTAAGTTCTTATTTAAAATAAGTATGAGTATACTTCAACATAAAATCGCTAAGACATCGAATGCTGCAAAGTTTTCTTTTTTTTTCTGTACTTGCTAATATTACATGGACTTATACAAGAAGATTTGATTCACTTATAGTCTATTAACAGTTGTTTATCCCTTGTTTCAGACAAATCCTCAATCGGCGACCCGTCTGGCCAAACGTCTCAATATCCGAGCGATTAGTTATGGCCGACTGATGGACTAACTTGATAAGCCCGCAGTACCGTCCGCATACTCGACAAGCATGAGTAAGTGGCATTTATTATTACATTATCAATTGAGTATCAAATAAACTTTGTATTTTTAGCTAATTACAAAAAAGTTTTGACACTTTTAGATGCTACCTACACCGCTTTAATTTGACAAAATACATACTGTTAGCGTGAGCACCAGCTTAACGGAACTTTTTGATTCCAGGCTGAATGATTTCTTAACAGAAAAGCCGGATCTCAAACCGAGGACTCAGGTTCTTACACAGCATTTGCTAACACAAGACCAACCAGGCAGTAAAAAAAGGTCTTCAAGCTTGATTAGAATAGTAAAGTCGTTGATTAAAAAAGCTCACGCAAGTAATGGATGATGCAATTGCTTAATTATGTAAAGTTTGATAAGTCACAGTTAAACTTATGCTGTCTCTCCAATATGCTTTCATGAATGAGTATTGCACAATCCATGCGTGTGCGCACATAAAACGGACATGTAACGGCTAGTAAACGGGGGTCGCGACCTCTCCGTTCCTATCTTCACTTTTAGCTATTAGATAAAAGGTTCCACAATTAACATAACAACGGTTATGTTTTCTTTAGCAGAGTAATACTTTTAGTCACCTACTTTCGGTAATTTATTCATCATCATCATCAGCCCATATTAGTCCCCACTGCTGGGGCACGGGCCTACTCTAAAGTAGGGCGGTAAGGCCTTAGTCAACCACCTAGCCACGCCGGCTGGTAATGTATTGCATATTATAAAGATCTAATTTATAAACTGGTTGTTCTACATATAAACATTTAATTATAAACACATAATATTTTTTCTTGTCTGTACAAATAATAATATATATAGAGCCAGGTAGAACGAGCAAGTAGTATTTATTAAGGCACATGGCTCCTTACTTCAAAATAGATAATTATACTAAAATTATGCTTAATATCTATAAATAACTGACTGGAACCCTCAGTTATAATAACATACTCAAAGTTCAGAAGACAAATAGTCTAACCTACTTTGCTGGCATTAACTTAGCAATTTCGGGATGCCGCAAATAATTTATTAATTCAAACGTAATTTGTGGTAAAGCTACGTTTAAAGCTTAGGCTACATTTACTAAGGCGAAGATTTATATTAACGTCTCTATCAGTCTATAATTCAACAAGAATATTATGTCTAAATACGGATAAAAATAATATTTTATCGGATTAAATTACGCTTCTTGGGAAAATACTTTTGTTACTCATGTTAAATTATGGAATTCGGTAGCGGTTATAGATAGTTTTTATTTCCAACTAGCTGACCCGACAGACTTCGTCCTGTCAATAAAATGTAAAAAACAAAAGGGCGGTTTTTAGGGCTTTCCCGGCAATGATTCGATTTTTTCTCGCTGTAAGAACCATCCTTGGACTTCAACGAACATTTTAAAAAAATAATTGGCCAAATTGGTTCAGGCGTTGTTGAGCTATGCGCTTACCAACACATTTTGCAATTCATTTTTATATTATAGATATGCCATCAAATAATCGGATATTTGCATTTCCACTCCAGTACATTTAGTTCCACCGAATGTATTGCATTGGAACTGTGTGTGAACTAGTATTAATGTTACGTTCACGGAGCTTCATAACGCCCCTAGTTTGTAGAGTGAGATAGTTTTTCGAATATTCACCGTAGCCCATTAACGTAGTCCTAGCGTTAGGTCGGTTGAGCAAGACCGGTCAGATTGCCGGGCAGCGCGACAGATGGCAATCAAGGGTCGCAAGTTCATGCCCTGCCACGCCTCGTCTTGCGAAATGTTGAGGAAAATGGCTTTAAGCTGACGAATGAATGAATCTGTGTTTTTTTTTTCTTTTCCACTAATTCTTTGAGTTGACACATGACACTTTAACTGTATAATTGTAGACTGAAGATATAAAGAAAATATAACAAGATATTTAAAGTATAATAAATCAAAATATGTAAAAATGTTGTGAAGATACAGAAGAGTTCTAATTTATTTACTATTATATTAGGTATATTAAATACCAGATTAGGAGCTTACAGTAGTAAAGTACGTTTTATGTGAAAATACATAGATATAACTTTAATCCTAAAATATTTTATGCTCACAATATTTGTCTTACTTACTTATAAGAATAATTATAATAGGTACAATGACACATTCATGCTTTGAATGTAACACAATGATTTGTCAGGTATATTCTACAGCCGATTAATTTCATTCAAGATTGCCATCACGATAGAGATCCTATGCATAGACTGATACAGGTATATTTTTGTAATAAACATCATTTACTATATTAATTGCTGCTAGCACTTACGCACCGCATGTCTAATATAAGCCTCTCAATTAACACAATCCGTGACCTACCAGCCTATAAACATATAAACATAGCAAATATAGACTTAAACATACTTATGTAATACATAAACGATTTCACGTGAATTGGATATGATATCGACTTTATGCTCGATTAATATGTATAGATTTGGTTATGCGAAAGTAAAAACAAGAACACTAAAAATAATAGTTTATTTAACCATAAATAGCTCTTCAATATTTCCTAAACTTTTCACTTTTTTTTCTGTGAAGTATCTGAAAATGTCTACATAATAGATGTCTATTATGTAGACATTTTCAGATACTTCACTTTTCTATAACTAACACAATACAGTGTCATAGAATAAACGGATAAAATTTACTATTTTTTTTAATAGATATAAAGGCCTTAATGACAGAAGCTAGTATCATAAAGAAAATCACCAGCCTCCGCATCTTACAGCGGCAATCAAAGTTGGTAACCCTATATTATTTCATGGACATTACAAAATCGTATCGTCGGATCTCTAGTGTTTATCGATCGCGAATAACACCCAATAATTACGACTGTCTGGATAATAACCGCATTCGATATTTATAGAGTGTCTCATCCATATTTAAGGCACATGAGTCGCACGTAATAATATAGTCCGTTTAAAGATGAAGGTGTTAAACATGTCATCTTAAAGTTTAACCTTTTTATCCAAATCGTTATTTCTTTTATGAGATAGAGTTCGATGCAACTTTAGCTTTTATTTGAGGAATCAATACAAGGTTACTATACTTAGTAACAAGGAAGTATTTTTTTAAAGTAGAGGCAGGTATAAATTAATTACTAGTCAAGTAGATTTACTTTATTTTTTGTGTGTTAGAATCGAGAGCCATATTTAGGTAACCTTTTGGATGGTCCTTGTTAAAATCATTTTTCAAAATTAATTATCGATAAACATAGTTGTCTTCAAATGTCAAGTCGTCTATCTTCCTATAATGATAGCATAGATTTTTATGCGAACATTAATGACGAACTAACCCTCTACGGCACGAGACTTTGTGTAATAGTCGTATTATCGTTTTTCAACAATCTCATATACTCGTTTATATTTATTATAAAAAATTCCGCTAAGTAGACACTTTGTGTAATTGTATTGTGATGGTTTCTTACGAACTCGAAATTAGACAACGATCTACATGTGCCATGCATTAAAATATTAAAATCAATAATATTTTAAACTTATTTCGGAATCGAGATAAAGTTATCTCGATTCCGAAATAAGTTTAGTTACGGATTTCAAAAAAACAGTGGTATCCACATATAAACTTAAATGCAGTATGTAATATATTAAATTCAGTGTAAGATATTTATTGGGTTACATAATTCACTCTGGGCGGATCCTCATCTGTATAGTTCCTTGGCTGGTCGGACCGGTCTGGTAGGGTGACCATTATAGCACTTTTATCTACACTGACACAATAGCTTGTCCTATTATTCCCCAATGATACACTCCATTGAAATTGTGGTCTTATCTAACCTAGTATTGAAATAAGCTTTTTAATGTGGCTATAAAGTTAAAAGTTCTATGCAAATATGAGATATGTTATTAATGGAACCTTAAATCTCTAGTTTTATAATCGAATTTCATAATCAAAAGCCTCCGCTTTTTCAAAGAATACACATATGATAAATAAAAACAAAATGATGAAGATAAATTATTCGATCAGGTCACTAGAACATCGTGATTATAACATCATAGGAGTTCCACATAAATTAACATCGATATTAACTTAATATAGTTCCCCGCAACATCAGTAAACATTGAAATAAACGGAAAACCATTCCTCTTACATAATTATTAGAAGGCTGGACGAAATGTGTGGCTCGAGCTTATTGTGTCTTTGCAGACTCAACTCTCTGACTCGTCTGTAGACACTGTAAACCTATATACTGAAGAATGTGTTGCCTCATACAAGCTTTGTCTATCTGTGGTGTTGGTCGCCCTACGGAACCAGGGCATAGGGTCTATATAGTGACGTCACCGGCCGTGGCACACTTGCGACCGGTGCCATCCTGACATCAAAAGTTTTAAGCGCTTGTAAGACTGCCTACTTTATCGAACCGAACTAATGAGGACCAGATATATTATATCTTCGTATGTACGTTATGTTATTTAATATACGTAATATTTAAATATCTAGGACATCCCTATATTTTTCCTAAACGACATACGATGATGGCTTAAAGCAACCTCGTCGTCATCACCGGACTTGCAGGGGAGCGGATGGCTTTCTCTCGTAAGGACCTTGTTTCCTATAATATTATAGGTATATATAATACGTTTAAAAGTATAAAAACCCGTCTTAAATCAAAACTTAAAATACTTTGATTTCAGATGTACCATACTGATTAAATTTCAAAAACGCATATGAACATTATTATCTAATAGATCACATCCTTAAATAATACCTAATACGCCATAATACGTACACGTTTTAATACAATTCACGGTAAGCATAACATTAGCGGCGAAACAAAGAAAACCATAACAAAAACACAAACAACATCTAGGAAATTAATTGTATCACGCGTTCATGACCTATTGGTTAATTTAACCTCAAAATCACGTAACACAATGACTCCTAGAAGCATAGTCAAAGTTGACCTTTAATCCTCGCAGCGGGTTGATTAATTGAATAATTGCGCACATCTTTGTTCAAGACATCAAACATTTATGTAGATATTAATATAGATTAGTATCTCCAGAAATATTACTACCAGAGGCAGTGCGGTATGATAATTGATTAAAAAACCTAAGACTTTACGTCATGTTGATTGATTGGTCCCGGATTTAAAACTTGGGTCATAGATTTAGGGACTAGTGTCCGTTCTGTACCTAGTCATATAAAACATGCATCATTGTGTTCTGTTATCTTATCAGCTTTCTGATGCGATAGGTTAATTAATAGCCTGGAAGGTATGTTACATTATTATATTCAATATTAAATAGGAAATCATAATAAGGAGAAGACCCGGACGGAGCAAACTTTTAAGCATATAGGTTTATAGCTTCGTTTCTATCGTACATAAGTTAACCAAAAATCGTTCAATGAACATATTGTTATGTCTATATATTCTAACTAACTAAGAATACTTCTGTTTTTGGTAAATATTAAATGCATAAGTGAATTGTTAATAAATGTGTTATATTTAATGAATAATATCAAAGTCTAAGTCGAAATTCTCTAAATAAAAAAAACGTAATCTGTTTTTGCCGTTATCAACAATGAACAGTATGATTGTGCATTCAAATTCGTTAGAACAAAAACATGGGAATCGCCGAGAAATGCAAAGGAATATTATGCACAATGCGTAAACCTGGTTTGATTATGTGAACTGTCTGTTGTGATTATAATTGATTAACTTTTGCAATTTTACAATGATTAACAAACAGTTTTTTTTTCTATTTGCTTTATTGCCCGCAATACTCAAAGACATTCTTGCTTTTAGAAATACTAATTTTTTTTTAATTTAATGGAAAGCAAAATTCTAAAATCATGTGTCAATACTAAATTGTTTTTTCTTACAAATAATAAACATAATTTCAATTTATGTACCTTGTCGGGCATTACTATATGTAGCGCTAGCTGATGAAATAATTTCATTCTGCTTCAGAGTATGATACAGACGATTTTACATTTAAGTAATAAAATTATTTTGCGTGTCGCTCTACCATTTGGCTCTTGAACACTCACCCGTATCTGTTATATCTATAAAGCTATTTTTCTAGCTCATTAGCACAAGGTCTCTGAAATGCAAATTACGATTCCATTTTGACGGAATAAGTAGCATATTTAATTGGCGTCAGAAAACTTTGCAAAAGCTCCTAAGCTGTTTTGTCTAGTTTGATGGATTTGTCAAGCCTTGTAGAGAAGGCAGGTCAAGAGGCTGACCCTCTTAACTTAACCGATCTCAAAGGACACTCCTTCAGTTTCGGATAAGCATTACTACAATAGGATTTGTGTGATTAATTATCTTTTGCATCATTAGCTGCTTTCGAGCCAAAAATAAAGCATGAGTTGTCTAGTCTACCAACTTTTATGCATAGTTTGCATGCATATTTAAAACACCTTCGTTCAGAAATAAACCTAGTGATGCATAGTAACTTGTCAGTAAGTACCCATGTTCATATTTTAACAAACGTTGATTATTTCAAAACCGAAATACTGTAGTTGTTCCTCTGATAAGTAATATATAACACAGAATTAAATGAAAGTGGTAACCATTTTCTACACATTCATACCATCAATTAATTTTGATAGGCACATGGTGATTTGATTGATAGCCAAGTTCGATGACCGTTATGTTACGGTAGCATAAAGCCATCTCGTTTCTCCTAAAGGTCGATGGATATTACATAAGGCGTATTCGTATTTGCGTGGAGTAGAATGTGTTTCTATAGTTTGTCGCGAGCTCATGAGTCATGTAGGATGATAAAGGTTAATTTTTGTTATGAGATAAAGTCATGGTAGGTATACTTTCATAAATTAAAAGAGCATCTTTGGTTTGTAACGAACAGTTTACTATTTTAACTTGAATAAAAATAATATAATTTTTAGTGCTGCTAATGTAACTTTATCCTAATAAAGATCATTTGTACCAATAAATATCTGTAACAATCACGTAATAATATAAACTTTTACGTTAATAGCATAAAAATCTAAAAATAAGGGATTTATGTGGAAGGTATATTACTTTTTCGTCAAGTAGTCCTTTAGAAACTCTTTTCACCAAAAAAAACTTCTTTCTCATTAGAAACTAACCGAAAGTTCTAATTAAGCGAATAAATCTTCTTGAATAAAAGTTATTCGCACACACAGTACTTCATATCCTACGCTTCACAAAGTAAGGCGATAAATTGTAAGCCTTAGCAATATCGGTAATATCCAACACAAATCATAATAGTGTCAAGTGCCGAGTGCAAATAGTCTGCGCTTGCGCCACTGAGCGACGTTTGAAGCCTCCGGTAAATGTTAGCTGTGACTTATGCGGTTCCTATCGAGTGATGGATAGGATCGACGAAAGACTCTTTGTAGGTAATTTCACGGCGTTTGCTACTGTAACTGTCAAAATATGGGAAAGGCAACTTACTTTTTCTTACTTTCGAATTGCAAAATTTCAAATCGAATAATGAACGATGGAACGGTAATTGTTCAACCGTTTAGGGATAAAATATTAAGAAAATATAGGTTTTAAAAAAAAATGTAGAGCAATGTATACCGACATTGCTATCCATTTTTTTTTCATAAGAATTGATTTCCTGAAATAATTTGATGTTTTGCATAATAATAATACAATTCCTTTTCCCTGTCCTTGTTAATAAAACTGCTTTGGCGTTAAAGGTCTATGGATAAACTAATCTAATCTGTGGGTAAACTAAACATTCTAAACAGTTAGACACAGAGACCTGTATGGTTTCCACTTTTATTTATTAAGGTAATTAGAGGTACGGACCCTAAAAACAGTAAACACCAAATAAACCGTGACGTACACACACAAACGGCTCGTGCTAGTGTTAATAGCTGTAAATGCCAGTTCTCAGCACTTAATTGTGAGGTTGTGAGGCTGCGCCGCTCGTGAGGTCACCCGCGTGAACCTTAGATGTTTCCGTGTCCGTTTCGTCACTGAAGATGATACTCTACAATTAAGATATTTCGTAACCATTATAGTTATAGCAATATAACTAAATATAATTATACCATACTAGTGATCCACCCTCGCTTCGTCTCGGATATTATGATTTGATATTATACATAAAAACCTGCCTCTTAAATCCCTCTGTCTATTTAAAAAAACGCATCAAAATCTGTGGTAGTTTCAAGGATTTAAGCAAACATAAGGACTGACAGATTTTATGCCAGAGAGGTATTTGCGGTCTTTGCAGCCAAATTCCTTGCAGTAATTAGAATGCTAATAAAAGCTCTTAAATTTTTATGTTTCTCTGTTTAGTTACTCAACACAAAAAAAAACTTTAAGTCCGAACTTCCTTAAAGCTAATTGATGCTTGTGTCTGATCTATATTATAAAAAATTATATATTACTAATTTTGTTTTTTTTTGTTTCAGGGCCCTACAAAGCGGCTGTCATGCGCATAGCGGCATTGATCGCACTCGTACAGGTATGCATATGCATGCAATTACACAAACATTGGCTCCAAAGTTGGCTTCAACGTCCATCCAAAATGCAGCAAAATGTTTACTCTGTAACTGAACCCATTGGATGGATAACGATGGGGCCAACATTGGCACCAATATTTGATGCCAAGGTATATAATGTATTAGCATATAATGCAGTCAGTCAAGGATGCTGATAGACTGTCAACGTACCTGGTATACGTCTCGCATCACTGTTTCAATGGCTGGCTGACCTGATGATGAGTTTTTGGATCTATTTTTTATTCTAGTTGTACCCAATTAAACATATTAACTTTGTTAAGGGTTTAGTAAATAGAGCATTACTTAAATTACCTATTACAGACTTTCTAAGTCCTTAATCGTATTTTGTATGTATAGCTTTATTTATTTGAAAATATTTTCAAATTATTCATCATGGTGCTACGAGATGAAGATACATATGAATTAATTTAGGTACGTGCATAATTTTTACCTACTAAGAAGGAATATACAAGTCCACTGACTACACTTTGATAAAAAAATAAGATCAAAGTTACCTTTACTCCGTTTTAAGTAACAGGTAATTTTCTGTAGGCGTTACATTCCAAGCGTTTGCCGCTTGGCACCTATCACGTATGCGGCGTAAATCTCGCGCACGCGAAAATGGTAATTGATAGATCTGCTGGCTTATGGGTTCAGTACGTGACAAACTACTTACACAAACCGAAAAATATATGAAATGGCAATTGGGTAAACAATTACTTTCACGCCCAGAACTCAATAATACTTATTTACTTACTTAAATGAGTATTTACTCTTTACTTAGACTCAAGACTTCTACTTAGATCAAACTTTTTTAAAAGCATTATTTTCCTTTCAGGCAGTTACTGAAAGTTTAAAATTCGTTGAGATTCTGAATTTAGCACCTACCCTCTGATTCGTCTACGTAGAAGTTAAATATTTAAACGTTTCTATATTCAGTCGTAACCTCCAATAAAAAAAATCACGTAATAAGTAAAAACATTACTCTTCGTTCTTCGGCAGCCGGGTAAAAACAAAGAAAACGTGCCACTCACTCTCATTAAGGAAATGGGTCAATCGTGAGTGCAGTGACAGTGTTATGCAAGGTGCATCGCAAGGGCCAAGGGCCATGCTCGATGACCCGAAGGCTGGGTGCCCTATCGATCAACCGCAGATTGAATCGATTCCATGATTATCCGAGTGATTTATCTCTGAGCGACGCCTTTTATGGCACAGTCGATACGGACCACCGAGACAGGTGAATTTTGCAATTTGAGGAGTAAGGTATTGTTAATTTTCAGTTGAGAAGGAGAAAATATTGTCGTTTTTTGTTATTCAAAATCGTTAGTACGGTTCAAGCTTACCGGCATTATTAATATGTAGCCTAATAATAACTGTATAATTTTCATCTCACATTTATACATGAATCATCCGTAAACCAATTAGTATTTTTTTGGTTACTATTTATTACTATTTGGTTGATATCACTGTAAGGTTTCGTCATGTTTTATTTTACCAATAAGCCGCTAGAACATATTTTCAGGAGTTAAGTGTTGTTATGTTTTAGTAACACACAAAATTGTAGTATCAGATGGCTGTTAACATTAAGGCGAATACTGTGTATTTAATCACTGCGTTTTTAACAAGATAAAATAAACTTACACTCCCCTAATAAGGCCCAACAGAGCATCGAACCTCGCAACATTACCATAGAATGCAACAATAACGAAGTGACGTTGACTCGATTTATTGAACTGCACACGTGAGAATGGCGTTGCGTAATTTCTTTGGCAGTTGAATGAGATCTCTGAAAAAATACTGTAATTTATCGATACTCTTAAATTAAAATATATGTACTATATGTTCATGAAACTATCGTAAACCACTTTTGAAATGTCGCTTAAGTCAAATTTAAATAAGTACGTAAATATTTTACAGTTGACGATTTTAACATGCAGCCGATATTACATGACATAAATAGTGTAGATAAGATTTCGCATTTTGTTTTCATTTAATCAACTTCCTGCAATTATGCAGGAAGTTAAGAAAAATTTCCAATAAAATTTAGCACCTACTTTATAGATACATACGTAGCAGTTTTTGAATAAACAAAATTACATTGACCTTCATGTAGATTTATGAGTACACTCGGAACCAAAATATTTTTATCCTCACCGACCAATTAAGCTGACCGAGCATTTAACAACACCGTATATTTCCATTATTTTAATTGGCCGGTTCGCCTATTTTTATTTGAACGTAATTGGTTACAAGATTATGTGTGTAACATCCGCGAACTTTAACCTAACTAAGAAGAGAAATAAACTGTTTTATTTTATAGGC
Source organism: Maruca vitrata (assembly GCA_039566165.1). Classification (NCBI taxonomy): domain Eukaryota; kingdom Metazoa; phylum Arthropoda; class Insecta; order Lepidoptera; family Crambidae; genus Maruca; species Maruca vitrata. The sequence continues at coordinate 7,221,628 of CM076930.1, forward strand.
CCTTTAGTCACACTTTATATTATGTAAATGGGTAAAAGATCATATTATGTACTCACCACTGGTTATTTATGTGCCATGGTCTATTAATCATTTTAGTAGTTGATAGCCAATGAAGTCATAAACCGCTATTCTACCACTTAACTTGCTATTTAATAGCTACAGATATAAGTGTTTTGGTAGTATTGGTAACATTAGTCTTAAATTTTTTTATTATTTTGTACATTCTTGGTTCATGCAAAATGAGATGATTTTGAAATTGTTCCTCGGATTCAAAGTTTAAGTAATTATCTATGGCATATAATTATATTAGATAAAAACTATGTACTATAGTAAATGTTACAAAGAGTACCGTTGACATTATGCGGTTAACCGCGAAGTGAACAAGGTTACACAAATCGGAGATGATACTCATAAAACGAGTAATTTGTTTAATAAGATGCTAATCCTGTTTGCTTATCAAATCAACTAGTAATTTAATGACCCGGTCAAAAAAAAAACATCTAATACATAGCACATCTTAGTCCGTTCCTCTTCAGCCTGATATTAGACGTATTGTCAGACAGCATCAGAGACCACCATGAGCAGCCACCATGGCTACGTATGTATGCTGACGATATCGCGCTGGAAGGAATCGCTTGAGAACGGGGTTCTGAAACTCAACGTGGCGAAGACAGAGTACTTGGCCTGCAACACTACAGATCCCATGTCCGTCCGCATAGGCGAAGACACGGTCGAGCGCACGGACCGGTTCAAGTATCTGGGATCTGTACTCCACGCGAACGGCGACATCGACTCCGACGTCAAGGCACGCATTGCTGCTGCTTGGGATAAATGGCGGGAGGTGAGCGGCGTCACTTGCGACCCTAAAATGCCGGTTAAGCTGAAGGGACAGGTCTATAAATCCATCATTAGGCCTGTTCTCTTATATGGTAGTGAAGCATGGCCATTACTTGAGCGGCACAAGCAGGAACTGCGGGTCACGGAGATGAAGATGCTGCGCTGGATGTCGGGAGTTACGCGAGCAGATCGCGTAAAGAACTCCCGTATTCGCGGCAGCCTTCATGTCCGAGACATCGCTGATAAACTGCAAGAGTGCCGCCTACGTTGGTACGGTCATGTTTTACGGAAACCGGCAAACTACGTAGGGAACTAGTGTCTAGCCATGTCGCTACCGCCGGGTCCCGGAAGAAGGGGAAGGCCCAAGAAGGCCTGGCTTGATGTCGTAGTGGATGACATGCGTGCTAACAAACTCTCCGTAAAGGATGCCGAAGACCGTGCGAAGTAGAGAGTTAGGAGTAGGAAAGCGGACCCCGGGCTCCGCAAGGATGCAACCGGGAAAACGCGAAGATGATGATGACATAGCACATCTTATCTGTCTCTGGCATTGTAAGTACATGCTCTGCTCAGTTTGAGGCCAGATGGCCGTGTGTGGCGATGTCCCAAATATTTAGTAAAAAAACATTGACAAGATAAATAAATTTATTCCCACAGTGTTCGTATTGCATATCTATTTAATTTTAACTTCTAGATTTTCGAACAGTGCTTTATTTTACACTATGAATAAAATATTGCTTACTAGCAATCTGAAATGACAGTTGGTCACAGTCAAGCTACGCGAATGCTTATGTAACTACGCACAAATATTACGCAGTGTGCATTTTCTATGCATTGCGGTGCACTTAATGAGCGCAAGTAAATAAACTTAACTTTATTATAGTCATCTGCTAACTCGCCAGTAAGGAGTTGATGAAATCTTGTAATCAACATGAACAAGTAATGCGCGTAATAATTGTAAATTGTTCATTTTCGTTCTGAGAATTCGTTTACTTACCTTTATATAACTAAAGCCACATAATATCCACAAGTGATAGAATCATTTGACTTACTAATTAGAGAAAATTATAGGTAGACAGCTTTTGTACTTAAAAGCCTAAAAATATAAGTAGATCGGTATTTTTATTCAACATTAACACAGATGTAACGTATAATAAACACCGTTTTGACGCTATAAAACCGTACCACTAAGATCCAAAATCTACAATGTCACTACATTGACTAACAAGGAGAACTTAATTAAATAATAAACTTATTGCCATCACGTGATACCTAGCATAGCCATTGAACAATATAGTCGGAGCGCCAGCAATTATTAACCGTTGCGCGAAAAATACTGTGCGTGCGACTGGAAAAACTGCCCATTGTGCAAAACTTAAACAATAAATTATAGATATCATTGTAATAGCCATGTAGGCACGATAAGCGATGATGAATGCCCCGTGTTACTGAATTTGTACTAATTGATACGTTTCTTGTTGGGAGTTAATTAAGAGGGATAACCTGTGGTCCTGTCAGCAATACGACAACACCTGTGTGGGAGGTCGTCGTTGTCAGTATTTTTAGGTGTTCTTTACAACCTTTAGCAATAGCTTTTGCACATAAACACAATAGTAATTTTACTAAAGACTGTAATACGTATTTCCGCTGATATACGTTTAAATTTGCCTTGTAATGTGTGCCCTAATCATAGTTACATCAATAATATCGGAAATAGTAACAAAGATTTAGTACAATAATCTCTGTACATCTCATATTTATTTAAATATGGAGGTATTCGAAGACATAACTCTCCACATTTCACGATTTAGCAAGTATATAAAATACTGAACCATATTTTAAGTAACTAACGTATACGAGCATTACCCGAAGTGCCACTTTATAGGTACGTAGTATACTTGATAGGTACCTAGTTCAAGAAACTAACCCCAATTTTTTCCTGTAGCTGTCGCTAGCTACAGCTGTTTCAGATGACGTCAACACGCTCACAGCAGCCGAGCTGAATCTGCAGCTCTCAGGGGAGAACGCTCTCTCCCCAGTCTTCTCCTACGAAGCCAGCAGCGAGGAAGCCGGGGTGACCTTCGTCAGAGGCTCCAGACAAGCCGACTCTCCTCTCTCCCCCGAAATTGACGTGCAATGCTCCGATGGGTACATCGATGTGACCGTGGAGTTCCAAGATATATACGATGGTATTATCTACAGTAAGGGATTCTTGAGCGACCCTAAGTGCAAGTAAGTGGAAATTGCTATCTTCTTTATTAAAAACCTTTATGATAATACCTGGTGCTCAGCGTTAAGTACAATGAGAGCTTCTGGTTTCATATCGAACGGCAAGTGGAGTTTTTCTGAAAATGTTAGAACCAAAAACCAGTGTTATAAAATTTGAGATTTCACACTTGCGTTTATGAAACTTTAAGCCGTGTTTCTGGAGGCTGTTATCAAAATCAGGATCAAAATTCAGGAAATAATCTTGTGACTAGACTATGCAAGAGAAAACATTGAGAGAGTAGATCAGTATTTTGTACTATCACACTTGTTTGCTCTTTCCTGCGTAGTCGTTCGGTTCCCCTTTTTTTCGGACACAAATTCTATAGCGAATATACAACTACAATCTTCTCTATGATTCCAGGTACGTGTCGCTCGGTGGTAGTCAATCCCGGTACTCCTTCCGCGTCCCTCTCAACGGCTGTGGCTCCCGGCCCCTCTGCAACGCATGTGGAACCATCGACAATGTCCTGGTCTTCCAGGCCGACGACTTCGTACAAGGACCCTTCGATTTTGCCAGGAAGGTCAGTTAATTTTTCTCTTATTTCTTTGTTTTTGTTCAACAACAACTGTTGAAGTGCGTGCTGTTTCAAGAAAGTTAAGGGTTAGAGTTCTTTTGCACCAACAATAAATGAATTTAATATTAAGATAGAACAACTTTGAAATTTTGTAACATAAAGCTACCAAATCCCAAAGTTATCTACACTTGATTTGACAGGTAAATTCTTATCAAACAAAAAATTGTCTGTACTGCTGCTACTTTACCAGAGACTTAACATCTTTAGCTTGTGTAAATTGCCTGATTATGGCGCCTGAGCGCGTCTGTACTTTTAAGAAATAGCTCATCTTATTCCTGAAGGCGCTTGCATTCACTAGAATATATTAAGTTAAACGTTTTCCGTATTTCGTGCTCATCCCCAAACAGATATTCCTTTTTTATTATTTTCCGTAGCAGTAGCCGTATAAATGACCGAAGCGTAAGTAAACATTGTAATGGTCCACCAAATATAATAGTCCAGTCAAATTAGCTCTTTTAAACACCAATCTGCGGAAAAATTACTAGTGAGCTGAATTTTGGTACACACCTTTATTACGGCATTGTAATGAAGGTGTGAAAAATCGACATTCATATCGTGCCGGCTTAAAAAGTTATAGGGGTCAAAAGGTCGCGAAAATCAGTTTTTCGCGAATATCTTGCGATCTATTGCTTGTAGGTTAATTGAGGTCATTAGAAAAATTATTTGTTATAAAATTATCTACAAAAAATGTCCTTTGCATTTTTTTGTAGAATTGAAAGTTTTCGGAGGAGAGCGCCGAGAAAGCACTCACATACGGTATTGTATACCAAGGCGTACATTAGCAAGGCGTACGTTTTCATTGATATTTGTAAGCGTGTTGTTAGTAAAATCTACTACATACAGACATAATATAGCATTAGTAATACTAGTACAGAAAGTTTTCCTTTTTGGAAAAGGAAAACTGAAAATCATGAAGATGTTTAAAAAAAGATTTGTAATTGTACAAAAAATTGCAGCGGTAGAAAATATGTCCTAGCATTGACAATGCATCTCGAGAGCAATTTTCTTGTTGGAATATTTCTGCAAAATTGTTTAAATCAGATCTTTTTTCAAAGTAGTAGTAGTAGTAGTAAAATCTACTACATACAGACATATAGTCTGTATGTAGTAGATTTTACTAACAACACGCTTACAAATATCAATGAAAACGTACGCCTTGCTAATGTACGCCTTGGTATACAATACCGTATGTGAGTGCTTTCTCGGCGCTCTCCTCCGAAAACTTTCAATTCTACAAAAAAATGCAAAGGACATTTTTTGTAGATAATTTTATAACAAATAATTTTTCTAATGACCTCAATTAACCTACAAGCAATAGATCGCAAGATATTCGCGAAAAACTGATTTTCGCGACCTTTTGACCCCTATAACTTTTTAAGCCGGCACGATATGAATGTCGATTTTTCACACCTTCATTACAATGCCGTAATAAAGGTGTGTACCAAAATTCAGCTCACTAGTAATTTTTCCGCAGATGAAACCTAATTTGACTGGACTATAAAGCATTTCATAAACGATGCGGCAATTTGTGCAAGATTCCCACAGTAATCACTATTAAAATGTGAAACATTACTCGGTTTCACTACGGCCGTTGAGAGATTATGGATCTTCTGTATCTGTCCATTATACCGAAGGTCATAGTCAAGATAACGTCGAGTTTCGACATCTGTGCAATCATGGTAAATTGACGTTCGAGGCACTTGAATCATCAAGTTGTATTACAATTGTGTCCCAATTCTTTCTACTCGTAAATGGTATTTTACATACGTTTTTTATAGTAAGTCCTTTACGTCAAAAAAATACGATTTAAGTACGCCTACTAGACAGGCTTTAGCGCAGAAGCTTCAAAAACAAATTCCGACGAAATGAGTACCTCGTTATGTTTTGAAGTCGGTTGAAAATGATTGTTACTTTTATTCATGTTTGTAAATAAATTTAACTTAAGCAACACAATAATGCAAATCAATAAGTGTTTTCAAATCATTTACTTAACACTCACAGAAGTCTCTATTCAAATTCACATTTAAAGCGCCTTTTATCCCTTATTTATCGGCAATTACATACTTGATTAGCAGAAAACGTTCCAATACAAGGGATTACGTTTCTTAATCCTATTGAACTGCAAATCGAGGGTCAAAATGCAAAAGATATTGAAATGAATCGTCATAATATGACTAATTAGTGTCAAGTGTTTTGCTTTTTACAGTAACGAATACCTACAATTAAGAGGTTTAAGCAATATTTCAAAGAGTTGCTGTGAGAAGCCACTTATTATTAACACAATATTAATAAAAATATGACTAACACTAAATAAAGTTAAAATACTTATATCACAAGTTGTTTGCATGAAGCTAACAGTTAAGTTTAACTGGATTGAAAATTGCTGATTAATTCAAGTTATGAATCTCATTATTCCTAATTTGAAATAGCATACTAATTAATAACTAAACTGTGTCTCTGCAAATGGTTTGGGACAGTATTATATTTTTAAAACAAACTAAAAACAAAATAAAGGAAGATACAACTAAAACACTTTCTTAAGAAGCTTTCCCACTTACTTGTCATCATCTATTCCCATTATTAGAGTTCCGCACCTAAAAGGTAAAAACGGGACCCTATTACTAAGCCTCCGCCCGTCCGTCTGTACGTCTGTCTATCTCCAAGCTGTATCTCATAAACCGTGATAGCTAGAAAGCTGCAATTTTCACAAATGATGTATTTTCGTTGCCGCTATAGCAACAAATACAAAAAGCTAAAATATTAAGGGTCCCCGTACAATAAACGTGTTTTACGTAATTGATACGGAACCCATCCTGCGCGAGTCTTGCACTTGGTCGGTTTTTGACAATCATTCATTTGTTTCCACATTTGCGTCCAGGTATCATGCGCAAGCACATCTCTAGAGCTGACCGCAGGAGTCGGCCGCCGTGAGGAGACCCACGTGCTCAAACTGAAGCCGTTCATGGTAGACATGTTGGATGTCGTCGCTGTCCAGGGCCCGGCCGGCGGCGTCGAGTGCTGGATGGACATACAGAAAGGAGTGTTCCCTAATGTGAGTTTTTTTTTTTATAAAGTTGTACTCACTCCACCTGATGGTAAGCGGTAGTGAGATCCACATATGTGGTCGACATGCAATAGACCGTATTGAGCCTGTCGCACTTACCCTCAAGGCCTGCTCAAATGCCGTTTCACGCCCCGCTTAAAGGGCCCGGCCCTTGTAAACACTATAGAAGCAATAAAGTATTGAGTATAGGATCATAGGAGGGAGGGAAAACATAAGCTGGAAGGGCATTCCATTCCTTAATGACTCGGGGCAGAGAAGAGGAACTGACCTCTTGGTCCGAATCACCAGCGCCTGCATTGTATGTGGATCAGATCAGTCTATGCACGATGTCGTATAATATTGATATTGATTTAGATATTTATTTAAAATGATAAAAATATGGAACAAGGTAAATTTTTCATCATGGTAAAACATTCATTACATTTAGATACGCGAAGATGATGTAACATATTAAACCATTTCTTTCTTTCATTAATTTTACTTCTCATTTTATTTCAGACTACCCCTCTGAAGGACTCCATAAAGATCGGCGAATACCTGACAATACTGGTGTACCTCAAGGATGTCCGAAACCAGTTCAACCTGAAGATCCACGACTGCTGGGCTTATGATAGCGACAGCTACGACAGCCCGAAGACCAACAAGATACAGCTCACTGACAAGGAAGGATGCCCTCAGTAAGTAAACCCTATAAACAAATAATTATATTTCCCATAAGCAGAAGCGTGACTACAGGATGGCCCAAATGGAAAAATGCAGTGGGCCCACGGCCTAAGAAGCCACATGCTCAGAAATGGCCCGGAGTTGCTATTTCAGAGCCCTATGAAAAGAATTAATAATTTATTTATTAAGACCTGCATTGTGCAACTCGTTATACTTTTCACAACATCTGGCCAAAGGCGTGTGATGTTCCAAATTAGTCCAATCCAATAAAAAAGAAGGTAAGGCTGTAGTCTGGTAAAGAGGTATTAGAGGGGATTGTCCTCCATTAACGCCAGTAGAAATTGTTAATTTTCGCATCATGAAGAGATCTTAGATGCGAAAAACCGAAAACGTGAGGAGGAGGCCGGTTGCCAGCATGTTTAAAGCAATTGAATAAATACTTGTATTGCTTACAGGAAAAAGAAACTCATCGACTTCTGGCAGAAGTCGACAAACACTGGCAAGAGTGGCGCCACACTGATCGCATACAGCAAAGTTAGCGCCTTCCGTTTTCCGGAGACCGACCAGGTCTACTTGACTTGTAATGTGGAGGTAATACACCATGTTATATATTGTTCAATTACCATTATGTGACCTAAAAGTAACTCAAATGAAGTAGTTTAAACGGACTGACGGAGCGGTTTCACTAATCCAAAATGTATTTTATTCTTGTCAACGTTATGTAACAAGTAAATTATGCAGAATGTTCCTTTTTATATATTATTTTAAAACAAAAGGTAAATTCCTAAAAAACTCCTATATTTCAGCTCTGCACCAATAACTGCGATTCTAACTGTGGAGGAGTGACGCAAGAAATAACAACGGTCATTACCCCTCGATGCTACCCTGGATCGCCTGATCCTAACTGCAGACAGGTCACAGCACCTCCTCAAGTGAAATGCTATCCAGGATCAAGCGATCCCAGGTGCCCTAAGCCGACGACACCGTCCGGACCTAATTGTTACCCAGGCAGCACGGACCCGAGATGCCCTCGCCCCACAACGCCATCTGGACCGAACTGCTTCCCTGGAAACACTGACCCACGCTGCCCGCAGCCAACTACACCAGCTCCGCCCAGATGCTATCCAGGCAGTGCTGACCCGAGATGTCCTCAGCCCACCACTCCATCAGGACCTAACTGCTACCCTGGCTCTCCAGACCCGAGGTGCCCACAACCACCACGGACAACAAAGACGCCTCCCACGTACTTGCCTCCCTCTACGACGCCTGAAGGACCTAAGTGCTACCCAGGCAGTTCTGATCCTCGATGCCCCAGGCCGACCACGCCCGCACCACCAAATTGTTACCCTGGATCGACAGACTCACGTTGCCCCAGACCGACAACTCAGGCGCCGCCAAACTGCTACCCTGGTTCAAACGACTCACGGTGCCCCAAGCCAACTACACAAGCACCACCTAACTGCTACCCTGGATCAAACGACCCGCGTTGCCCCAGGCCAACCACTCAAGCACCACCCAACTGCTATCCTGGATCAAACGACCCGCGTTGCCCCAGGCCAACCACTCAAGCACCACCCAACTGCTACCCTGGATCAACCGACCCACGATGCCCCAAGCCAACTACACAAGCTCCACCTAACTGCTACCCTGGATCAAACGACCCGCGTTGCCCCAGGCCAACGACTCAGGCTCCACCAAACTGCTATCCAGGATCAACCGACCCGCGTTGCCCCAGGCCAACAACTCAGGCACCGCCAAACTGTTATCCTGGTAGTGCAGATCCCAGATGTCCGAAGCCAACAAGTCCCAAACCAGTTTGCTACCCAGGATCACGAGACCCTAACTGCCCACAACCTTCACGACCCACTACTCTCACACCTCCGACGTATCTACCGCCATCGTCAGAAGCACCGAAATGCTACCCAGGCAGCACTGACGCAAGATGCCCAAGACCAACTACCCCGGCAGCACCAAACTGCTATCCTGGATCCACCGACAGTCGCTGTCCCAAACCGACCACACCAGCGCCGCCGAACTGTTACCCTGGATCAACTGACCCGCGTTGCCCGAAACCTACAACACAATCTCCACCTAACTGCTACCCTGGATCAACTGACCCGCGTTGCCCCAGGCCAACCACTCAGGCACCGCCAAACTGCTACCCTGGATCCACCGACCCACGGTGCCCTAAGCCAACTACACAAGCTCCACCTAACTGCTACCCTGGATCAACCGACCCACGGTGCCCCAAGCCAACTACACAAGCTCCACCTAACTGCTACCCTGGATCAACCGACCCGCGTTGCCCCAGGCCAACCACTCAAGCTCCGCCCAACTGCTTCCCTGGAAGCAATGACCCGCGTTGCCCAAAACCTACAACCCCAGCTCCACCAAACTGCTACCCAGGGTCCACTGACCCTCGATGCCCGAAGCCAACAACGCCAGCACCACCTAACTGTTACCCTGGATCCACCGACCCGCGTTGCCCTAAGCCAACTACTCCCGCTGCACCTCGATGCTATCCTGGCAGTACTGACTCTCGCTGCCCTCCGCCAACAAGTCCCAAACCGGTCTGCTATCCCGGTTCACCCGATCCTAATTGCCCACAACCACCTCGCCCAACAACTGCATCCCCACCCACATATCTTCCTCCTTCCACTCAAGGTCCAAACTGCTACCCCGGTTCCACTGACCCTAGGTGCCCTAAACCAACGACGCCCGCACCTCCTAACTGTTATCCAGGATCCTCCGATCCTCGTTGTCCCAAACCTACTACTCCTGCACCACCAAACTGCTACCCAGGAACCACAGACCCACGCTGTCCTAAGCCAACAACACCCTCAGCGCCCAATTGCTACCCTGGATCCACAGATCCTCGTTGCCCCAAGCCTACGACACCAGCACCACCAAACTGTTTCCCTGGTTCAAATGACCCACGATGCCCCAAGCCCACAACACCCTCTGCGCCCAATTGCTACCCTGGATCCACAGATCCTCGTTGCCCTAAGCCTACGACACCAGCACCTCCGAACTGTTTCCCTGGTTCAAATGACCCTCGATGCCCTAGGCCAACAACACCTTCAGCGCCCAATTGCTACCCTGGATCCACAGATCCTCGTTGTCCTAAGCCTACGACACCAGCACCTCCGAACTGTTTCCCTGGTTCAAATGACCCTCGATGCCCTAGGCCAACAACACCTTCAGCGCCTAATTGCTACCCTGGATCCACAGATCCTCGTTGCCCCAAGCCTACAACACCAGCTCCACCTAACTGTTTCCCTGGTTCAAATGACCCACGATGCCCCAAGCCAACGACACCCTCAGCGCCCAATTGCTACCCTGGATCCACAGATCCCCGTTGTCCTAAACCTACTACACCTGCTCCACCAAACTGCTACCCGGGATCCACAGATCCTCGCTGCCCCAAGCCCACAACACCTGCCCCACCCAGATGTTTCCCAGGCAGCACCGATCCGAGGTGCCCCAAGCCCACTACACCTGCACCTAAACCAGTCTGCTATCCTGGATCTCCCGATCCAAGCTGTCCCCAACCGTCCCGACCTACAACCCTTACTCCACCGACTTACTTACCACCATCTTCAGAAGCACCTAAATGTTACCCCGGAAGCACAGATGCTCGTTGTCCCAGACCTACAACTCCAGCACAACCTAATTGTTTCCCAGGAAGCAACGACCCTCGTTGCCCTAAACCTACTACGCCGGCTCCACCTAGGTGTTACCCTGGTAGCACTGACCCAAGATGTCCTAAACCTACCACCCCATCTGCTCCAAACTGCTATCCTGGCAGCACAGACCCACGTTGCCCCAAGCCTACAACTCCAGCGCCTCCCAACTGCTTCCCCGGCAGTAACGACCCTAGGTGCCCAAAGCCAACCACTCCAGCACCACCAAACTGCTTCCCTGGTTCAACAGACCCACGCTGTCCGAAACCTACTACCCCTGCTCCTCCGAACTGCTACCCAGGATCTACTGACCCTCGTTGCCCTAGGCCCACGACACCTGGAACTCCAAGATGTTACCCTGGAAGCACTGATCCTCGTTGCCCAAAGCCAACTACCCCTGCTCCTCCTAACTGCTTCCCAGGGAGCAACGATCCTAGGTGTCCCAAACCAACTACTCCTGCACCGCCAAATTGCTACCCTGGCAGCACTGACCCACGTTGCCCGAAACCCACCACACCTGCCCCACCCAACTGCTTCCCTGGAAGTAATGACTCCAGATGTCCTAAGCCTACCACTCCAGCACCACCGAATTGCTTCCCTGGCAGCAATGATCCGCGTTGCCCTAAACCTACGACACCGAGCGCTCCTAACTGCTATCCAGGCAGTACCGACCCTCGATGCCCTAAACCCACCTCCCCTAAACCAGTGTGCTATCCGGGTTCACCAGACCCGAACTGTCCGCAACCATCGCGCCCAACTACGTTAACACCGCCTACTTACTTACCTCCGTCAACTCCTGGACCTAAATGTTACCCAGGCAGCAACGACCCTAGATGCCCCAGACCAACATCACCAGCTCCGCCAAATTGCTTCCCAGGTAGCAATGACCCGCGTTGCCCTAAGCCAACCACTCCTAAACCCACAACACCAGCAGCACCTAGGTGTTACCCCGGCAGTACTGACCCAAGATGCCCCAAGCCTACCACTCCATCCGCACCAAACTGCTACCCAGGCAGCACTGACCCAAGATGTCCCAAGCCTACAACTCCAGCGCCCCCTAACTGCTTCCCTGGCAGTAACGACCCTAGGTGTCCAAAGCCAACCACTCCAGCACCACCAAACTGCTTCCCAGGAAGCACAGACCCGCGCTGCCCTAAACCTACTACCCCAGCTGCTCCCAATTGTTACCCAGGCTCTAGCGACCCTCGTTGCCCCAAACCGACGACGCCTGCTCCTCCAAGATGCTTCCCTGGTAGCAATGATCCTAGATGTCCCAAACCAACCACACCTGCCCCACCTAACTGCTATCCTGGATCCAATGATCCTCGCTGCCCCAAGCCAACGACGCCAGCACCACCAAACTGCTTCCCGGGAAATAATGACCCGCGTTGCCCCAAACCTACTACGCCGGCTCCACCTAGGTGTTACCCTGGTAGCACTGACCCAAGATGTCCTAAACCTACCACTCCATCTGCACCAAACTGCTATCCTGGCAGCACAGACCCGCGTTGCCCCAAACCAACTACACCTGCACCTCCAAACTGCTTCCCAGGAAGCACCGATCCTCGATGCCCCAAACCAACTACACCTAAACCAGTCTGCTACCCAGGCTCTCCCGACCCCAGCTGTCCACAGCCATCGCGACCGACCACACTAACACCCCCAACTTACTTGCCGCCATCAACACCTGGTCCCAAATGCTACCCAGGCAGTAATGACCCTCGATGCCCTAAACCTACAACTCCTGCCTTAACGACGCCACAGCCACCAAGATGCTTCCCAGGAAGCACTGATACCAGATGTCCTAAGCCTACAACTCCTGCTCCACCTAACTGCTTCCCAGGCAGCAACGATCCTAGGTGTCCCAAACCTAATACCCCAGCGCCGCCCAACTGCTACCCTGGCAGCTATGACCCACGTTGTCCTAGACCAAATACTCCAGCCCCACCTAACTGCTACCCCGGAAACACCGACTTTAGATGTCCTAAGCCTACCACCCCGGCACCTCCCAAGTGTTTCCCTGGTAGCAATGACCCAAGATGCCCCAAGCCCACTACCCCTGCTGCACCAAATTGCTACCCAGGATCACCAGACCCGCGTTGCCCTAGACCTACTACCCCCGCACCACCTAACTGCTACCCTGGCAACACTGACCCGCGTTGCCCCAAGCCTACTACACCTGCTCCACCAAGATGCTTCCCCGGCAGTAACGATCCACGGTGCCCAAAACCTACTACACCATCGGGACCCAATTGTTACCCAGGAAACAATGACCCTCGATGCCCTAAGCCAACCACGCCCAAACCCGTTTGCTACCCAGGATCACCTGATCCCAACTGCCCACAACCATCACGACCAACAACACTGACACCACCAACATATTTGCCTCCGTCGACGACAGCTTTCAAATGTTTCCCTGGCAGCACAGACTCGCGATGCCCTCAACCTACTACTCCCGCCCCGCCTAAATGCTACCCAGGCAGTAACGACCCTAGGTGCCCCAGACCAACAACTCCTGCTCCTCCTAACTGCTACCCTGGTAATACTGACCCGCGTTGCCCTAAACCAACAACTCCAGCCCAACCTAATTGTTACCCTGGTAGTAACGACCCCAGATGCCCCAGACCAACTACACCTGCCCCACCAAATTGCTTCCCAGGTAGCAATGACCCACGTTGCCCTAAACCAACTACCCCAGCCCAACCTAATTGTTATCCTGGTAGTAACGACCCTAGATGCCCCAGACCAACTACACCTGCCCCACCAAATTGCTTCCCAGGTAGCAATGATCCACGTTGCCCTAAACCAACCACTCCCAAACCCACCACGCCAGCACCACCTAGGTGTTACCCTGGCAGCACTGACCCAAGATGTCCCGCGCCTACGACTCCAGCGGCCCCCAACTGCTTCCCAGGAAGCAATGACCCACGATGCCCAAAGCCTACTACACCGGCTCCACCTAGGTGTTACCCAGGAAGCAACGATCCCAGATGCCCTAGGCCTACGACTCAAGCACCTCCCAACTGCTACCCCGGTAGCACTGACCCACGTTGTCCCAAGCCCACAACGCCTACCGGTCCTGTCTGTTATCCGGGCTCACCTGACCCGAAATGCCCACAACCTACAAGACCATCGACTCTAACGCCACCAACGTATTTACCACCTAGTACCATTGTGCCTAAATGTTACCCAGGATCTACTGATCCTCGTTGCCCCAAACCTACCACTGAAGCTGCGCCAAGGTGCTTCCCAGGTTCAAACGATCCTCGATGCCCCAAACCTACAACCGAGGCCCCGCCAAGATGCTACCCAGGCTCTACGGACCCTCGTTGCCCTAAACCCACAACTGAGGCCCCACCTAGGTGCTTCCCTGGCTCCAACGATGCTCGATGCCCTAAACCAACTACTGAAGCCCCGCCTAGGTGTTTCCCTGGATCCAACGATCCTCGATGCCCCAAACCCACAACTGAAGCCCCACCTAGGTGTTTCCCTGGCTCCAACGATCCTCGATGCCCCAAACCAACCACTGAGGCCCCGCCTAGGTGCTTCCCTGGCTCCAACGATCCTCGATGCCCCAAACCAACTACTGAGGCCCCCCCAAGGTGCTACCCAGGTTCCAACGATCCTCGTTGCCCTAAACCCACAACTGAGGCCCCACCTAGATGCTTCCCTGGCTCCAATGATCCTCGATGCCCCAAACCAACTACTGAGGCCCCGCCAAGGTGCTACCCAGGATCAAGTGATCCTCGTTGTCCTAAACCCACAACTGAGGCCCCACTGAGATGCTACCCAGGCTCGACTGACCCTCGCTGTCCCAAACCTACAACGGCCAAGCCGGTTTGCTACCCTGGCTCTCCTGATCCCAGCTGCCCTCAACCACCAAGACCAACAACTTTGAATCCCCCTACATATCTTCCACCAAGCACACAACCAACTACTCAGGGAACTCCAAGGTGTTTCCCTGGCTCAAACGACCCTCGCTGCCCGAAACCTACCACTGAAGCTTCTCCTAGATGCTACCCGGGATCTACTGACCCGCGATGCCCCAAACCAACCACTCAAGAACCTCCAAGGTGTTTCCCTGGCTCAAACGACCCGCGCTGCCCGAAACCTACCACTGAAGCGGCTCCTAGATGCTACCCGGGATCTACTGACCCACGATGCCCCAAACCAACCACTCAAGAACCTCCTAGGTGTTTCCCTGGTTCAAATGACCTTCGTTGCCCGAAACCTACCACAGAAGCTCCTCCTAGATGTTATCCTGGTTCCTCGGACCCACGTTGCCCTAAACCAACTACGCAAGAACCTCCAAGGTGTTTCCCTGGCTCAAACGACTCTCGCTGCCCTAAACCTACCACCGAAGCTCCTCCCAGATGCTACCCGGGATCTACTGATCCACGATGCCCCAAACCAACTACACAAGAACCACCAAGGTGTTTCCCTGGTTCAAATGACCCGCGCTGCCCCAAACCTACCACTGTAGCTCCCCCTAGATGCTACCCTGGATCCTCAGATCCTCGTTGCCCTACTACCGGAAAACCAGTGTGCTATCCAGGTTCTCCAGACCCGAACTGTCCACAACCTCCGAGACCAACAACTCTTAACCCACCCACATACTTACCTCCAAGCACAGCTGGACCGAAGTGCTATCCAGGATCTACCGACCCTCGTTGCCCCAAACCCACAACTGAGGCCCCGCCAAGGTGCTACCCTGGCTCCAACGACCCTCGATGCCCCAAACCCACCACTGAGGCTCCGCCAAGGTGCTACCCAGGATCCAACGACCCTCGATGCCCCAAACCCACCACTGAGGCTCCGCCAAGGTGCTACCCAGGATCCAACGACCCTCGATGCCCCAAACCCACCACTGAGGCTCCACCAAGGTGCTACCCAGGCTCCAACGACCCTCGATGCCCCAAACCCACCACTGAGGCTCCACCAAGGTGCTACCCAGGCTCTAACGACCCTCGATGCCCCAAACCTACCACAGAGGCCCCGCCAAGGTGCTACCCAGGCTCCAACGACCCTCGATGCCCCAAACCCACCACTGAGGCTCCACCAAGGTGCTACCCAGGCTCTAACGACCCTCGATGCCCCAAACCTACCACAGAGGCCCCGCCAAGGTGCTACCCCGGATCTAACGATCCTCGATGCCCAAAACCGACCACAGAGGCCCCGCCGAGGTGCTATCCAGGCTCCAACGACCCTCGATGCCCCAAACCCACCACTGAGGCTCCGCCAAGGTGCTACCCAGGCTCCAACGACCCTCGATGCCCTAAACCACCGACCACTCCTAGCTCTTGTTACCCAGGATCAAGGGATCCCAAATGTCCACAACCTTTCGCACCCAGCAGCACGAACCCTCCCTCCACCTACCTTCCTCCATTCCCAGTTGACAACGAGGTCAGCCCAAGGAAGGGACGATTGGCGAACGATGTGGACTCCGATTATGCTGATGCTGCTGACATAGGTAAGGATGTTTTTCTTTTATAATGTACTCTTATATTTTATGCCCGTTTATTTTTTCGTATTGCGCTTGTTTTTACTAGGACTTAAAGATATATACCATGGCGGTTCTTTTGCTTATATTATTACCTGAAACTACCTATAAAATGTGTAAAAACACTATGTCATGATGTGTTATTTAGAGTACATTATTTAAAGTCCTGTTGATCTATGAATACTTTGTTTTTCCACTTCCTTTACCTATGTACCGGCACTAATTTATATTTATTCTTTTGTTTAGACAATTTCGACTTCGCAAGGACGAAACCCCGCAGCAGAGTCGCAAGAGATGTTAGCAACGCTGACGCAAATGTAGTCCAATCAGCAAACGAGTCTTCCATCCTATACCTTACTGTGGGTTCCGCTGTCTTCATGGTCCTATCCCTTGCCCTAACCATTCACATGTACAGGAGAAGGACAAAGACAGTCGAAGCTCAAACCATTTGTTAAATCTACCTTAATGTAAACGTTAATATTGTGATATTAAAATAATAAAGCGTGTAGTGCAACCTTTGCTTGTAAACTGTAAAATGTACGCGGTAAAATTTGTTAGATACTTTCACTGCCTTTTAGCTTTATAAATTTGGGCAAATTGAATTCGCGTGCCTATTTTATATTGTGTGTATATATAAAATAGTGCCATAAATATATAACTAATTAATATTTCTGTCGCAGCCTCATGGATAATATTGATATGTAATTATAATCCCTAGTCAAAATGGATATTTTATGTACGTACATTATTCCGAAATCGCTTTCTTTGAATATTGTATTATGTAAAAACAATTTACTCAAATGTATCATCATACTCGTTTGTGATATTTTTTGTAAATAATATTTGCCAGTGCGCTAATAATTGTGGCCATTCAATGAATAGAGTTACTATGTAATGACAATTTAGTACCTTCTGTGTTGCAATATTTTTTAGAATACTTTTATATAAATTAAGAATGCCTATGATGTGTGGGTAATAAGGGTGATTGTAAAACAGAATGTACGAAATTGATCACTTTTTAATTTTGACTATGTAAGATTGCTTTTGGAGTCAATCCTAAGTAAAACATTCTATGAATGTCATATGTGGTTTCATTTACCTACGCTACCTATATTTGATGTATAATTTATACACACATACATTAAATTAGGCCTTTTTCCCAGAGGGGTAGGCAGAGATCACTTCCAGCGATCCACTTTTCACCTCTGTTGGAAACGTGACGTGACGGGTTGTGGACCACGTCGCCGCCATTCTGCCTTGTGCAATGTTTTAACAAGGTCATTGCATTCCCACGAGTAGCAAGGATATATGACGGGGGAAGGAAAAGGGGGGGGAAGGATACTATCGCCTCGGATGATTTGGACTGAGTCGATAGTAGCTCGAGGAGCCGGGGTCGCTTACCCGTATACCGTTCACCAACCACCGGACAGATAGTTGTGACTGGTATCCCCTTAAAACCAATACATAGAGATAAATAATGAACATCAAACAACTTTACCCATTAAACCAATTAGAAAACAGCTTAAACACAAACATGATGGTTTATAAAGCAAAGGAATCGGATTAAAGAAAAATCTCGTTTACATTAAAAAACTAGTATTTATTTTTACTTTTGTCATGACATTATTAACTCTAATGAACTAAAACTTGACAACTAGACATAATATTTACACGGGTAGATTTTTTTTGTAATCAGGTCATCACCAAACCATTGAATCTTTTCAGATGGTACAATAATTTTAAATTACCAACGCCATGTATGAATTACGAGTCTATTTCTATAAATACTATTTATATTACTTATAAATACGGTTATTACTATCACATTATCGTACATCTTAAAATATTGGTCTGGTAACAATTTGAGGTTATTCGAAAAACAAATATATCGACGAGTAATAACAGGTGAAATTACGGATATTTTAAAACGTTAAAACTAACTGTTTCAAATTGTTTTCACATTTTATTTTATAATCTAAAATAAATATCAGACGACATCACAAACTCGTTACTTGATAATGTGATATAAATAGATTTTAAAGATTTGTGTCACTTATATCAGAATCAACAGTGGACATCAAGTGACTGCAATTTGTCACTATTTAACAAGTCTTATTTTTTTAATAAAAATAATTTGGGGTGAACTTGGTTCAAGAAGCTATATCATCATCAATCATACTTGATGCTACAAAAACTACACTGATATAACTGTTAATCAAAGTTCTTACGAGTTTCCTGTGCAATATCAAATCACAGCAGATGTAATTTGATTTGTAGTCATAAGACTTTTAATATTCACGTACTTAAATTTTCAAGGTTTGCAAGTGTTGAGAAGAATTGTTCATACTTTGTTATAATTAACCCGTTCACTAATGTCTTTTGTATTATTTTGCATGAGGTTTTTCGAGAAAAACAAAACTGTCCATAATAGAAGACTCTCCTTATATTATGGACAACTTTGTTTTAACATTAATTAAAGGGTTGTTTTGGCGCCATGTTTTATGCTGGTCAGCGATCAATGAGCTTGATTCTCAGGGGTCCGTCAGGTGTGTACATGGGGTGGATGTGGTACGACAATGGCTCATGGTTGTACTCCATACGGAAGGCTTGCACCATCTGAAAGGAATAAGTAAAAAAAATCTATAATTTATGAAATTGAGACACGGTAACATAAAATTCACAGCTTATGAACTGTTTTGGCGCGTTCGCGGTAAAACATCCATATGCATATAGGTACACTAGCTGTAACAGCGACTTCGTCCTAGGGATTGCAATCCGGAAAAACGGATCCGGTAATCCGGC
This sequence comes from Maruca vitrata, assembly GCA_039566165.1. NCBI lineage: Eukaryota > Metazoa > Arthropoda > Insecta > Lepidoptera > Crambidae > Maruca > Maruca vitrata. Next base: position 7,241,017 of record CM076930.1, read on the forward strand.
GGATCCGGCATCATTTAATGGTTACCGGATCCGGTACCAATATACCGGATCCGAAGACCGGATCCGGTGATAACAGTTTGTGGGAAAATAATATAGCTGGAGTAGGTACTTTAAATGCGTAGTGTTCATGCGTGCGAGTCGTTCGTCACCGAGTCTAAACTCATTATTTAAGATTTTAGACTTTCGCGTTCCATTACACTAAATATTTGTCTTTATGGGTCTACACGCGTTAATAGGAGTATAGAGAAACGTCGGGCAGTAAGTAGCTATGTAATTTGCTACTCCTATTAACGCGTGTAGACCCATAAAGACAAATATTTAGTAAACTCATTATTGTCATAATTTTTGCCATATTTTTGCCACTCATTCGTTCGACAGATTCATCAAATCATGATGGTATCTGTCACAATCATAAATTCCTATGTCTTATAGGAATTTATGATTGTGACAGATTGTTTGTTAGCAGTCTCAAATAATTTAATCATGATTTTGATCTCATTTCAGTTAATTACGTAAGGTTAATTTTATAGATATTATAGTTACTTGATAATTAATAGAGACCGGATTATATGCATTTGCATATACGCATATGCAAATTCATATTTTTGCCATTCTCAGCAGTATGCAATAGCATATTTTACCTAAAAACTAGTTATGATTCATATTATAAGTACATTAACAATATTTTTCACCCACCCTGCGTTTTGAAATTACATTTACTACATTTCGGAACACAGTCAGCAGCGTTGACAAAAACTATAAATAAATTCATATAATATTACTGTAATTATTTCTCTTTTTTAAAAAAAATATTTATTAATTATTATGCTGATTTTGAAAAACAAATTTGTAGGCAGGAGTCCCCAAAAAAAAGAGAAAAGTAGTAAGTTTTCTTTTTTTTGGGGACTTAATTATGCATATTTTGAAAATTTTCGTGCATATTTTCATTTCAAGCATTTTTCATGCATCTTTGCATGCATATAACAAGCTTTTTATGTTGCATATAATCCGGTCTTTAATAATTAATATTGTTACTTATCACTTGATCTATCTGTGAAAGTGAAATATAGAAAGATTGGGCTACTCGTTACGTCGTAAAATAAATACTAGTTACCTACACTACTACATTTTAATAGTTTTCTTGTTGTCTTAACGTTGGTTAGGAAATGAAGTTGATTTTTTTTTATTAACTACCTACCTACATATAAGTGCAGTGACACTTGATTAACTCACTTATTTTGTACTAAAAAGCAAAAATCATCTTGATCTAATCAATCCGGTCAAATCGGGCCGGACTGAAAATGACGCCGGATTGCAATCCCTACAGTTCGTCCGTGTTTTCCTGTTTTTTCACATTTTCTATTGTTTCTTTGCTCCTATTGGTCGCAGCGTGATGTTATGTAGACTCAAGCCTTCCTCGATAAATGGTCTATCCTACATAAAATTATTATTATTAAGAGAATAGCGCGTTTAAACAAACAAACAAACAAATTCTTCAGCTTTATAATATTAGTATAATATGCTTAATTGGAAATTAGGCTTGGGGACACTAAGCACATTTATCACCTAGTTAGGAGTAAGATGTAGGATTTGATCAGAGTATCCCCTTAATGTCTACTCTGCTCATTTTGTACGCGCGTATACGTGCTTCTACTGCGCTTATACGCGCTTCATTCGCGCGCTTGTATTATCTATGCAAACGCATCGGCGTTTCCCAAAACCCGCGTCGACTGCTCGTTTGAAAAACGCCGTGTATGGGCCTAAGAAACATGAAAAACTAACTATAATCTAGTAAACATTAAAACTTGATATTACAGACGCTCTTATAGTTTATTTCTTCAATTAAAAAGAGACAATGTGTTCCCAGGGATCGGAACCCTCATTCGAAAATCGTTGGTATTGTACTTTTCCAGGTCTAAATTTACAGCAGAGCTGAAAAACTAGTGTTTAGTTTAGTGTCGTTAGTTAGTAGTCTTAGTGCCTGTTCACACCTAGCGATTTTTGGGCGATTACGCCGCGAGCTCGCAGCGTGCAAGTCGCGATTAAATAATCGCCGCGATATCGCCGCGATTCCGCCGCGATTTCGCCGCGTACTGCGATCATATTTCCAACATGGCGCAGGTCTCTGCGCTGTAGAATACAGCGCATGCGCTAAGCGGGTAGGTTGGATGAGGTGCAACAGCGCGAAATCGCGGCGATATCGCCGCGATCGAAATCGCCCAAAGGTCGCTAGGTGTGAACACGCTGTTAGTGATCTTAGACTACCAATCTGGACTACACTTATCTATATATCTAGACTAAGTGCCTGTTCACACCTAGCGATTTTTGGTCTCGCCGTGAAATCGCCTGTTAGTGTCGTCGTAGTTTAGTGCCATATAAGTGTCGTAAACAGACCTACAGATTCTTATTTAGGATGAAAGTGGACAGACCTTGCAGACCATAGTGTGTATCTCGAGCTCAGCGAAGCGGCGGCCGAGGCACATCCGCCGGCCGAAGCCGAAAGGCAGCGCAGCGAACGCGTGGTGCGCGCGCGCCGGCTCGCGCCGCATCCAACGCTCCGGACGGAACTCCGCCGCGTCCGCGTAGAATTCGTCCATGTTGCCCATCGCGTAGTGCTGGAATATTACTTGCGTCTGGAAGATTGAGAGAGAGTTTAGTTAAGTAACTTTTAACGGAAACAGTTGAAATAGTATGTACGACTCTAAACTGTCATACATTAGAAAACTGAAAGTATCCGAGATATTTACCATGTTGTTTAACTTTATCCTTACTAATCCTTTCTATTATTATAAATCCGAAAGTAATTCTGTCTGTCTGTCTGTCTGTCTGTTACGCTTTCACGCATAGAGTACTGAACCGATTTAAACTAAATTTGGTACAGATATAGTCCAGAGCCTAAGAAAGGTTATAAGCTACTTTTTAACCGACTGCGCAATAAGGATAGTGATGTTTTACCCGTTAAACGTCTCTACGCGGACGGAGTAGCGGGCGTAAAGCTAGTAACTAATAAATTGTAACTTCATTGTGCACCATCCGTGTTCATCTTAACTAGAAGCTCTACGTAAAATATTTTTTGGTTTAACTCACTAGGAAGTCAATATGGAACTGTTAAACCGATTCAATACACGCCAACATATTGTGTATACAATAGAGGAATGGACATGTTTAATAATAGTTGCATTAAAATTGGAGAGGGTTATATATTCTACTAGGTTCATCATATAACCTTAAGCTAAGCTAAGCTTTAAATTAAAAGATTAGCTCATTCTAAATTATAGCAATGCTACAATAAAATAATTTACTTACGCCTTTTGGTATGTTGTACCCGCTAATAAGGGTGTCTTTGGTAAGCTGCCGGCCGTTTCCGATCACTACAGGGAACATCCTGGAATGAAAAAAAAATTGTAACATCACTAATCCTTCTAAAACTGAATCTGTCTGGGATATTTACAATGTTGTTTTGTTACAGTGAGCTCCCAATATTTCGGCACTGTTGCAAGCGCCATGTGGGTAATCACCAGCTCACCCGTGATTATGATTTCAGTTTTCTAATAATAATATGTGTAACCTTGACAGTTTAAAATCACTAATCCAATTTTTAGGCAAAACCAACGTTTAAAATTCGAAAAATATTCGGGCCTTTTAACCAGGAATTTGTCTTTTTCAAGAGATGGTTTAGATACTACACCCAGTGGCGTAACTACAGGGTGGCAAGTCGGCAAAATGCCACGGGCCCCCACCCGGTAGGGGCCCCAGCCGAAAGGAGCCCCCGGTCATAGCAGAATCTCAACTGCCAACACACATACACATTAAGATAAAAAAAAAACGTGGTGTGCACGGGGGGCCCCATCCGATGAATTTTGCCACGGACTTCAACGGGTATAGTTACGCCACTGACTACACCTGCATTAATCAGGATCCTAATGGGCTAAATGGGTATATAGTTAATAAGTTTATGTTAAGGCAAGAGATGCCAAAGATTAACTGCCATTAAACCAGCCAAATTGAAAGAACAAACTGAACCAAAAACTTACCTTAAGATTTCTTTGACGGTAGCTTTCAGGTAAGGCATTTGGTTAAGGTCACCTGCCTTCAAAGGTCTTCCCTGTAGCACCCCACTGATCTCTTCGTGAAGTCTCTCTTGGACATCTGGTCTCAGAGCCAGCTGGTACAGTGAGGTAGCTATCGCGTTTGATGTCTGAAATATTAGGATAGGCAATGTTGAGAATAACTGCGTATTTGCTTTGCTATTTGAATTCTCAAAGGGTTGTGTCTGGGCTTCGAACTTAAAAGAAAAGATACTCTTTGGAATGTAAAGTGCCACTGTGAATAACATTCTTGTTTTTTATTAAAATGAGGCTACATTTCGTGTTATAGACCGTCTCAAATGTCAGATTTGTGGCTTTTAACAATAAAGCTCAAAGCTTCATGTTAAACTTGCTTTATAATAACATTTTATACATGTATATTAAATAATCTGGTCGAAATCAAGACCAGAATCACCCTGCCCTGCCTCTTTGAAAACCAATGAGAAAAGTCGTATTTAAGAAAAATTAAGGAAAATTTTGTTTATTGCTCAAAAGATAAACACAACACAAACTTCTTATGACAAACAAACACACTAAACAAACACCGATGTTCATCACACAAATATTGTTCCAGAGTAGGTACCGAACCCATGTAGTGTTGTAACGTACCTCCCCACACACACATTGTTAGGTTAAGGTATATATAAGCGTAGGTTAAGTAAACTGATACAGATAATATACGGAGTCTGATCATAATAACATCTTTTATTGTATTCGCCAACGTCCCACATTACATGGCGACCCTGCCAGTGCTGCCTTGTAGGGCAGCGCTGAGCAATAAAAAGTTATATTAATTTTACGCGGAGTTCTGTTGTACGAGTAAAAGACGTGCAAAAGTGAAAAAAAAAATGGACTAAAAAGAGACTAGAAACAAGTGAAAGTTATGGCGGTTTAAATATGGTGAGGCGACACTGGAGTGCGCAGGCAGCCGGGCGATAACATGGAGTCAGATGAAGGATTCAGTTTGCTGGCTGCCGGGAGTTGCTCGTGTCCAGGGAGAATGGTTTTGCAGGCAGCCGGGCGATAAAATGGAGCCAGATGAAGGATTTAGTTGCTGGCTGCCGGGAGTTGATCGTGTCGTGGGAGATGAGCGATGTCGCAGGGTGCCGGGAGAGGTCGGTGCCCACTGCCCAGTGCCTACCAAGGAGGAGTAGCAGCATTGTTTAGTTTTTTTTTTTAATCTTCTTTTTTATTAGAATAGCGCGCTTAATTTTAATATAGTGGCCACTAAGATAGGTAAATGGTTATTTTAATTAATATATTTCATAATGAAAACGGAGTCGGGTCAGTTGATAATTATTTTCAGTAAAGCCAGTAAATTTGTATTTCTTTTTGAACATGGTTTTGGAATAATTTTAATTATTTTTATTAAAAGAAGTGTTAAAAATTTACATAGTGAATATTAGGAAACTTATTCTAGCAAATAAATAATTTTATTTTGGGAATCATTAGAGACATCCAGCAGTGGAATGTGATAGGCTGATGATGATGAAGAGACATCATTACATATTTATTGTAAGTGACACAGTAGAGAGACCTTGAGCTTTGAACTTACGCACGCGCATCTGCATTAGTCACGTTTTGCACATCTGCATTTTTGCGTAATGATTTATTTTGGAGATTCTTAAATAAACTCGTTTATTTATTCCTATCAAATTATGGAATTTAATTTTCCAATGGAACTAATGGCAAAATTCATAATTATAAATATTTTTTCAGACATACTTTATCTTAGGTATTTAAATTAAAACAGTATTTTTTTCAGTTCGATTATTGTCTATCTATAATACTATTGATTTGTCAAGATAGAGCAATTTGAGTTTATTATAACAAAATATTTTAAATCGCTGATTTAAATAAAAATATTAGGAAAATTTATTGAATTAAAACCCAATTTTAATAATACTTATTTTATAGTTCATGAGGTATTTTATTTAATTACAACTTTTATCAATACAATATTATTAAAAGTTAATTGAAGATTTGGCCATGAGATTCGAACTTCGTTACGAACTTAGTGTACTTACATAGTACTACGATTCCCATAAAACATAAATAAGAGTAATTTTAAATATTTTATAGATCACGGAGAAAAAGAATAAATGGAGAATTGGTGATATATTTTGAGTCTTGGACTTGCACAGAATACCATTTAATGGCTTACTATAATTTAATCATCAACATTTTAATTTTTTTCATACAAATTTAATAAAAAATGGGGCGTTGTACGGCAAAATCTGGAATCTGATTATTTAATGAAAACATTTTTTTATTATTTATTGGAGTATAATATAATTATTCTGTTGTCTGTTTATTGGATGCTTTTAAAGAATTGCATTTGAGTCAAAGTTGCTTTTGAAAGTATATTTTCGCGTATAGGCCAGAACAAAGTAAAATTTTCAAAAATTTTTTTTGTCATTAACGATTAAAATAGTAGGTATATTTTGTTCGAAATTTACGGTACATTAAAAAAAAATTACTAGAAGATACAATATTTTGAATAATAATTGCTTAAAATACAATTACATTTTTTTTAAATGGGATTTCAAATGGTTAAGATTTTTTTTTGGTTCTATAAAATAGAATGATTTTATTTACGATGTTTTGGAGTAAAATAAAACGTAGTTACACATTATAGTAAAAATATGGAGTTATAATGGATTAATAATAACGTGAGGTATATATTGTTCAAATCAATCATTTGTAGAGTTTATATTATACTCTCTGTCTGTAAGTCTGATTCATCGGATTCCTGAAATAAATATATCTTATCTCAGAATATCCTAGACGTATAGGACCAAATAGTCTCTTGTAACAATTAGCTAATACGTAATTGAAATGATTTTAATGTTCTACTAACAGTATTCAGAACAAGGGGAATCTATATCCAAATTATATTAAGTTAGCTTGTTCACTTAATAAAGTAGTTAAGTATTCATTTTACGTTGACCTATATTCACCAATAAGTGTAAGTGACGCGCGGCGTAAGCGCATCAGGTAGTCAGCTTAGGTGGTGTCTCGTTGCAACATTCTTGTATTCCATATTAAGAGCGATTTTGTGTCATCGTGATGTTATTATCACTTTTAAAAGAAAGGTATGCATCTAAAAGTTTTAAGCGATCGAACTAATTATTACTCTGTGTTTTGGAGAGTTGTTCGAATAAAATATGAAAGTAAAATAAAGTTATTAGGTATCAGGGATATGTTGTTATAACAAATGTAGGAAATTCAAGGAAAGGTTTAATTTTAGTGTGTAGCTTTGAAATGTATTAAATTAAGTAAATAGCTTTGGTTACCTGCAGAGTACCATTAGTTACATTTCAAAGGGTAGAAAAACGGTTCAGAATGGAAAAGTTATATGAAGTAACGATATGAATTATAATTATGAAAGTAGGTATTGTAATGAGAATGATGTGAAGCGAGTGGAAAGGATTATTAGAGATTGCGAATGCTTTGGTGTAAATATTTTTTGTTATACATTGGATTGATCACCCAAGAGTAAGCAAAATTATTTATGTTAAAGGATTTAATTTGGAATGAATTTAGTGAAAAAGTAAATTGAGAAAGGAATTTGTATGATTGGAATTACGTAGGTATACGTATAGATGGAGATGGATAAGAAGGCCACACAATATGAGGGTATAAACGCGGTCTCATATCCTTCGGTCTGATCATGGTGTAACTGAATGTTCTCTGTAAAGTCAGTTGGTGATACAAATCTTAAATCATGAGTCGTGAGAAGCGGAATAAGAGGTAGGTACACAATGGTACAAGGTACAGTCTAGGGTTCAGGTCCTTCATTTTGATCATGGTGTAGACGAGATCTCTCTGTGAAAATTGTTGGAGATCCAAGGCATCTTAATTCATGGCCCTATGAAAAAGAAATTGCTGTGCACAAGCAATAAAAAGACATAAAGTGTCTTTTATAAGTTAAAAATAAATAACTCGACGTCGTCAATAAAACTGTACCAAATATGTATATGAGAATAAAAATAATTAAGAAAAGGGACCGGCCGGCCCAAGGAAATATACCTAAGAGGTAATTAAACGAATGTACCACTATGAGTCTGTAGGACCATAGATATTATTGATGTGTTGTGCCGTTAGATATTAAAAATGAAAGTTTTAAGAGAGAATAGAGAGAACAAATAGGCATTTTGTAAGTCTTTTGTATGAGAAATGAATAATTAAGGTGTAGAGCAATTTACTTAAAAGAGAATTGATGTATGGATGAATAAATAAAGGCAATGGTTAAACAAGTAGCCAGTGGATATTGAAATATAAAAATATTACAAAAAAGAAGGTGACAAATTATTTTGGAATAATAAATTGAGAAACTTATTTATCAAAAAGAGGACATATATTTTTTAGGAATACAAGAATGGATAAGCAAAATATATTTTATAATACATTTTATTATCTATGAAGGAAACATGCTATAAGACAGAATATTTTTTTTTTTATTGAATAAAATGAGAAAGCCAATGTCATAAAAGTAAGAAAGAAATGTATTAAAATTTGTTATGTCATTATGACTTCAGAGTTTGTATATAAAAAAGAACACAATATGCAACCTGACCCTTCTTCCGTATTAGGTACCATCAATGTGTTGTTAGTTATAAACTAAGATAAGAAATACTAGAACTTGTCATTGTTATTGAAATTGTTTTCAGATACATAATTATGGTCATGTATAATGTTAAATAATGATTTCAGTTTGTTTGTGACCACTAAAAAGATTCAGCTAAAAATAAATTTTCACTTTTATTACAGCATAGGTACTTAAAATATATTTTTGGCTCTGTTATTTATATATACTTTTTCAAACTACTGAAGGTTCATTGTAATTTTGAAGAATTTATAACTTACTTAAATTGTTTTATATAATTGAAACTTTTACAAATTTACACTTTTTTAGCAAAACCTTGACAACCTATAATACTTATAATATAATTGTTAAATAAAAGGAGGTTCATGTTTATCAAATCAGAATAATATTTATTAGAAAAAAAAAAATATTGTATTACTATTTTTTTTCTAGAAAGGGGGGAGGTGTAGTGTTGTAACGTACCTCCCCACACACACATTGTTAGGTTAAGGTATATATAAGCGTAGGTTAAGTAAACTGATACAGATAATATACGGAGTCTGATCATAATAACATCTTTTATTGTATTCGCCAACGTCCCACATTACACCCACAACTCTTACAACCTGTGGACCACTGTTCCACCGAGCAAGTCGAATAAGGGTCAAGTGGTCCTAGGTTTCTCACCGTGTCGATGCCAACGAGGAACAAATCGAGGGCAGTAATGGCTGCGACGCGCGGGCCCGCCGCCGCCACCAAGTCCTGCAGCACTGACTGACTTGGTTGTGTCTGCAGGGCCTCTAGCGCGCGATCCACGTGCTGTCGAGTAATGCTGTAAAAGTGTTCAAGACGGTTAACATCGGTATAAATGACGGTGATAATATGAATGACTTTCCGCCCGCAACTCCGTCTACGTAGAGACGTTTAATGGATAAACCATTACTTCTTTTTAGCGCAGTCGGTTAAAAAAACCTATGTCCTTTCTCATTCTTTATAGCGCAGTCGGTTAAAAAAACCTATGTCTTTTCAATCGTTTCGGTACTCTATGCTTGATTGCACAACAGACAGAGTTACTTTCGCATTTATAATATTAATAATCAATAATAAACTTAGAAACTTAAGAAAACTTAGTGTACAATATTATACCTTAAAATCTACATTACATTTAAAGTTCCGGGTAACAATATGTGTGCCTGAACTATAATCAGGATTAAGTATCGCGCAGGACAGCTGGATAGTAGAATGTATTGATTGCTCTGTTTGTTTACAGCATTGTTATGCTTTTACCTTTTCATACCATTAGTATTAGCTTAGCTACATAATTACCTAAGGATCGTATCCAAAGCAGCCACAAACTTTTTGAACTGCTTCGTTGGGTAGAGCCTCCACCAAGGCGCTCGCAGTTCCAACTCTGATACCATGAGGAAGAAAGTAATGACTGCATCTATCAGCTTTTGAGTCTCAGAGTTCGCGCTGGCTTCGAAGCAGCCGAGTCGGGTGTCTAAGGCTATAAGACCGAGAGCTGAAAAAAAATATATTGGTAAGTTATTTTGCATAAATTCATGTCGTGTATTTTTTATACTTCCTCCCATTTTTTACACATTTCCTACTGTTTTTTTGTTCTTTTTGATGTATAGTCTAAAGCCTTCCTCGATAAATAATCTATCCATTACAAATATACATAAAATATTTTTTTCAATTCGAACAAACAAACTCTTTACTTTATAATATTAGTATTCATTTGTTAATTTTTGTATCAGAACCCATCTTCCTGGTGCCAATGAAAATCAGCTTAAGCTGAGTGGCGAACATTTCAGTGGCAATATATTTTGTTTCCGGCGTGTCCTTGTATATGTAATGAGATTGGATGTAATGAAAATAACATATTAATATTAATAATTTATTCAGAAGAGTATTAAAAGCACTGAATAAATATTTTCTATCTTTCTTTTGTCCAAATAAGCTTCGAGAAAGGTTTATAATACAGCTTTAGATTCTAAAATATTATAAGAAAGAAGGACAAATCAAGAGGAAGGTCCTGGTGTCCTATTAGGGTTAGTTTGAAATAAATTGCCAGGTTGTGGCTGGAGTGAAACTACAAAAACAAAGTTTCAGGCCCAATAACTTACACTCTAGCGACCACTTGTGTAGTTCATTTAGGAAGTCATCTGGTGTTTCCAATTTGTCATTTCTTATTCGGCGTAACCTGAAAACAGATATAACACGTAATGTGATCCATTTACTATCATCATCAGCCCTTAAATATCCCAACTGCTGGGGCACGGGCCTACCCTAAACTAGAGCAAGTTTCCTCACGATGTTTTCCTTCACCGTTAAAGTGTCGAATAATAAATAGTACATATGAATTTCAAATTTGGAAAACACTGTGATACCTCTCACAACGACCGTAACCACTCGAACATCACTGCTTTTGTAAAAAAAAAATGCTTTCTTACCTGTCTATAAATGCATCAACAACTTCAGAAACTGGTTCTGTGTAATGCGCAGCCGCGCTGGTGCTGAGCGCTACCCGTGACACCTTGGTCCTGAATGCGGCCCAGGAATCACCGTGCCTGTAATATTAAATATACAATTCGTAAATACATAGAATCACGCCTTTTCACCAGAGGGGTAGGCAGAGATCACTTCCTGCTACGGTCCTGGCACACCACTTTCGCTTCTTCCGCATCCATCACCTCTTCATGCACTCTCGTCGATTACGGGTACTTTTGATTTGACCTTTCTTCAAGGTGTGACCTGTTTGGTCGTGGAAGGAAGGAATATTTAATATTATATTTCGTTAAAATAATTAAAAGGTCATACACGGTTTGGGATTAAACCTTGAAGTTACCGGACAAACTTGTACCTCAATGATGTTCGATTCCAAAAAAATGTCCTTTAGTGGTTTACATTACTTTCGACTGGCTCGGTGGAACAATGGCTAAAACCCAGAATCACTACCTACGGATCCAAGAGTCGTGGGTTCGATTCACGATCATTGGTGTTTGTTCTAAGGACTAAGTGTGTTATAAAAAGTATATTTGTGTAATTACTGTTGATTCGAATATATCTAAAACACAAGTGCTTAAGCTACTTACGACGGGGTCAGATCAATGTATGTGATGTTATGTAGGTAAATATATATATTTTTGTAGCTGTTTACAGAATCTACTTACACTGCGATGACTCCTGCGCAATTTTCTTCCGCAGCAAAGAAGTCCTTTCTCAAGACTTGCTTGTAGTAATGTAGTGACGGCATTGATGGTCTGAAAGTTAAATTAAAGTTGGATTACATTTGCAATCGTCGTAAAAGTCTTATGTAATATTAATTCGATGCTTTAACGGTAAAGGAAAACATCATGTGATAACCTATGAAGAAAATCTAAGGTTGTGTAGTCGACCAACTCGCACTTGGTCAGCGTAAGTCCTGATTGCCCCAGTTTAGGGTAGGCCCGTGCACCGACTGTGGGGATATATGTGGGCTAATGATGATGATGATATAAGTATATTTATATACCGCACTTGGCCAGCGTGGTTGACTAAGACCTTATCACCCTTGTTGACGGCAGGCCCGTGCCCCAACAGTGGGGACGTATATGGGCTGATAATAATGATATATTTACCTGTGAGGAGTGGCGTCTTCACTCCTGAACACCTTTTCCACCTCGTTGGCGTCAAAGACGAACAGCATGTCCGGTCGTCCGATCAGCCCCGCCACCTTCACACAATCGCCATACTTCGCTTGTAGGCTGAGCACCGTTTTATCCAAATGCTTAACTGAGAATCCACCTGGGAACAATTTGTTAACGTATGAATAAAGATAAATGTCTTACCGATGGATCGGTTGGCAATACATTATAACATTTTTTTTTTATTACACTGTGATGGATAACTAACTGCGCAGGACATGCTTTAAAAAACAAGCCAAGTACGAATCTGACTCGCGCACGAAGTGTACTGAACCAATGTTTGCCTTATTGCCCCTTGCATATTTGTTTTTTTTTAATGATGTAGAGGTAAAAGAAATACATCATACATACATCTGTTCTTAACATACAGCCTGGTAACAGACAGACAGATGGACAGCGAAGTCTTAGTAATAGGGTCCCGTTCTTACCCCTTTGGGTACGGAATCATAAAAAGGCACAAATAGCCCTTTGTTCGAACACTGATCATTTACTTATCAGCGATACAACAATCCGAGATCACGATAAAGGTATGGCACAGGATCAAAGGCTTGACCTGTTTATCAAGACTAGGAAACACGATATATTCCCTTTATGTTAAGTCCCGTTATATCGAGCCGAAATCTTATCTTGCTACTATTACCCCTATGTGGAGCTATAAAATATCAAAACAACAAACTTCCAGACCCGACATAACGGCACTTTACATAATGGGAATATACCGGATACACATTTCTAGACACACTTTAAATAGTTACCAAAAACAATATAGGTATAGTACTTATATAATGAAGTTTGTCAAAAGATTTAATTGAAACTATTCCTCCCAATTAGGATTGACTGAGCTAGACCCCACGAGTTAAAGGCAGGCACCTTTTCCCACGACTTAGGCTCGCAACTTCCACAACCGCTTTCACGAAAGCTTCATACTTTGATCTGTCTAGGATAAAGCTTGTATCTAGAAATAACTTAGTAATACACCTTTAGTATTATATTATGGTAATGTGTAAGTGCATCTGAAGAGTTTTATATTTTATTTGTTATTTATCTGCTACTTCAAACTAAAGAATAAATTGATCCACACTCCCAACCAGCAAGACCATTAAGGACTCGATCCTATGACTATCTAGTCCTTGGCTGTGAAGCTTTTATAAAGGCAATAAGATTTTGTCAAGAACAGTATAGTTGTCGTGGCCACATCGTAGAATTGGCCATTTCATGAAATGATTGGCCATTTCATGAAATGGTTGCATTTCATGAAATATTTCACTGTCCATTGGCCATATCATGATGTGGCCAGGTCAGATCAATGATAAGAAATCGTTTGACGATTGGGCCAACTAGATGCACTGCCATTTCATGAAACGATCAATCTCAATCGATCATATCGTGGAATTGTTTCGTTGACTTTACCGGTAGTGTGCCAGAGTTGCCATACCAGTTAAGCACTTTGTGCAAATATGCTAAATTTGCACAATGTGCTAAATTTTCTTCCTGTTTAGCATATTATTTTATCTTTTATTTTAGAATAGCATATTTTTAGCAAAACATTTTTTTTTATAAAATTCATGTTATTTGTAAAGTAGTACATTTAATTTTAATTTGGACAAAATTGTCGAAAGTTTGCCTATTTTAGGCAGTAAATACACCTATTTGGCAACACTGGTTGTTTTTGTGCAGTTTGTGTAAAAATGGCGTCCCTTGTAAACAAAGACGAATTTTCTCTCAGAAAAAATGCGAATAGTTCTTTATTAAACACGGAAGAAAGTTAAAATGAAAGATAATTCGATGAAAACGTATTAGAGTATGCAAGTCATGCAAGTTCCGAGCAAAATGTGAAATAACCGTGGAGTTTGGAATGTATTTCTAAGGTTAGTAATATTTTACTTACTTCATATTATAATTTTATGCACCTAACTAAATAACGTGTTTTATCAAAATATTTTTTTATTTATCTGTTATTATATTGATTGTCAAAAGACTGATAGCTAATAATTTTAATTTCTTTTTCAGGTTATACAACAAATAAAGGAGAGTAGGGGGACCACGAAAAAGAAATCCATGGACTACTGGTTATCGTAATATGATATTATGGAAACTGTCGAAGAGGGAGGAATATCTTATATTCAAGGAAAAAGCGCCGACGATCCTATGATTTTTGTTGTTTATGTGACTTTGTGCGCGGTGCCGTGTTTTAATCGCCTTAATGCACCTTTTTATTTATAAATTTGCAAATTTCACTAAATGTACATTTTTTATAACAATAAAAAAAATCATTAAATGCACCTTTTTATTTTGAAAGTATGTAACAACTAAAAATAAACAAATACGTATCAAAATTGATCCTGGTTTTCATTAAATATTTTATAGTCGCCCTCTTTTTACGATATGGTCAAACGTGGGTGGCCAAATCGTTAAACGTTTATCGTTTAATGATTTGGTCACCATTGATTGGCCACTTCATGAAACGTGAACATTTCATGAAATGGCCAACCATTTCATGAAATGATCAATTCATCGATTTGGCCACGACATAGTGATTAATACTTATAATAATAGTGTCTAGATTACTTGAAAACATCTCTTTATTCCATTGAGCACTTCAAATGTCAAATTAGGTACGTTGCTAAAGTACATACATGACACAAAAGGCAATCGGCTAAACAGCCGACTTGGTTATCATCCGATCTGGTCGGACTCAAGACAGGTCCCGCTTTCGTCGGTCACGACACCGTAAGTGAGAGTTTAAGTTAGATACGAGTAGTTAGCACAACTGGATTTGGCGGGATGAGTTACCTAAATAGGCGCTTTTAACTAACCGGCTCTATTATAATAATCCCGTCTTTATGTAGACTTGATTTCCGGAATATCTGGTAGCTTTTTGGTGGTATAACACTTATTTTAATCCAATTAGTATGTGTACCTCAAATGCAAAGATCCCCTTTGCTTGAGGTTGTGATAATTATTTTCTGTTTATTTGATTATTTTTTGTTTTTTGTCTATTTAAAATGAGTATCTAATGATAACAAATGTTTGTCTGTCTATTTGACATTGATGTAAAATAAAGAAACGTGACATACCTACGTATTATAAATGTTTATCTTTCTTTGCCATTAGAGCATCAGGATTGCTACTATTATAGTTTAATATTATTTAGTTATACAGTCCTCTTGATACAATTATTCAAGCATAAATTCAACAAGTATGTAGGCAGAGAAGCATGCGAGACTGATTTTGATTTATGTAATCCTAAAAAGTATCTCTAATATGAAATAAAAATTGTACAACAATTATACTTGTTCTGAAATCAAAAAGGTTCAAAATTGCATGCGCCTTTGGCACGGATGAAAGATCTATCACTACACTTTCATTTTGACCGCCTCTGGCAAAACTTCGATGATAAAGCTTTTTACTGAAAAGATACCTTCATTAATTATCTATTCGCAGTACATCAACTATGATTGATGTTGTACAATTTTATACTGATGGTAGATTTTTGTCTTTTACATAACTATCTTACCTACGTTTCATAATCGAATGTTGTAACATTTTTCTCAGCGAACAGTGGTAGAGCTAATCTTATTATCCTATATCCTATAGTCAAGCCAAACAAAATAAAACACAATCATGATGACAGGATCGATAAGATCCTTTAGTAGTAAATATGTAAGGCAGCGCCAATGTTGAGTGAGGGCCTAAAAAACTGATGTAAAACTTTTTCCGGAAGCCAAAATGGAAATGTACATTAAAACATATTTTAAAGTATTAAACTTTAAAACTAAATATAATTCACACGCAATGCCCCCCATTCGCGGCATAATAGAAGGTATGCCATAGTTACGATAATGAAAAACCTCCATCCGATGCTAAAATATGAAAAATTTGAGTACAATCGGATGAATACGAAAGTAGAAAGGATGTCGTATTCAATGTGTAAATCAAGGGAAAATGTTATTCGAGCGGAGAAGTTTTCACACACTTAGCTGAACATCATTATCTGTATGCGAGCGAAGTTATGGCGAAACAACAATTTTCATAGTCGATCTAACCATCTAGTACCTACCAATTAAGTTGGTAACGGAAACGGTAATTCAAAAATATTTGATTCCTACTTAGACGATTAAGAAGGTTAAACTTAATATGTAATTTCCTCAATAGTCCAGTCAAATTAGGAAAAAATCTCGGAATTCGAGATACCCAGCTGTAAGTTTGTAAATACTTGTATATTGACGTCCTAAAAGTTGTCTCAAAACCTACATATTGTAGGGTGTACGCAACTATTAAATTTTCATGGTCAAATGTCACAAATATCAGTTTTATGAACTTTTGAGCGAAACGGGAAGTTTTATCATAAAAGTGTGTAGGAGAAAATTACTTACCTTCTATTTATCTATAAAAATTGTCTGTATGTTTTATTCCTAAGATTCACCATTTCAGAGATACAGCGATGCAAATAGTTGAAAAAGTTGTATTTTCAAAAGCTTCCAGGCCCACGTGCGATTGTGCTAGACAGTTAAAATTTTCACGAATGATGTATTTTAGTAGCCTCTATAACATCTTATACTAGAAAAAGCTTAAAACCAATGTTTAAGTGGGTTCTCATACAAAAATTGTGTTTTTTTTTTTCTTACACTTGGCCAGTTTTTAACGTGGTTACTCCAGTAAACCTATTCCAGACGACACCTTTTATACATGAAGAACACGTTGTTTATAAGAAAGCCTAGTTAAATAATTGTTTTGTGTTGTTTTCAGTATTCAGAAGATTTAAGATTTCTGCGTTTCATTAAATTGAAATTTGGTTAATATGGACTTCACGTTCATAATAAAGTTAGATGGACAGTTAACATTTTTAAAATGTTTCTTTTTTTCAGTTATACTTCAATCAGAAATTCTAATAATTGGTTATTTCGTACTTTTTGACCCATAATAAGCAGTTTAAATGTACTGAAACGTATATGTATAGTACTAAAAACAACATAAAACAACTAGGCTTCCATATGAACAACGTGTTCTTCACGTATAAAAGGTGTTGTCTGGAATGGGTTTACTGGGGTAACCACGTTAAAAACCGGCCAAGTGTGAGAAAAAAAATCCATAGTTTTTGTAGAAGAACCCACTTAAACTTTGGTTTAAAGCTTTTTCTAGTATTAGATGTTATAGAGGCTACTGAAATACATCAGTTGTGAAAATTTTTACTGTCTAGCACAATCGCACGGGGGTCTGGAAGCTTTTGAAAATACAACTTTTTCAACTATTTGCATCGCTGTATCTCTGAAATGGTGAATCTTAGGAATAAAACGTACAGACAATTTTTATAGATAATTAGATGATAAGCAATTTTCTCCTACACACTTTTATGATAAAACTTCCTGTTTCGCTCAAAAGTTCATAAAACTGATATTTGTGACATTTGACCTTGAAAATTTAATAGTTGCGTACACCCTACCATATGTAGGTTTTGAGACCACTTTTAGGGTGTCAATATCTAAGTATTTACAGACTTACAGCTGGGTATCTCGAATTCCGAGATTCTTACCTAATTTAAGCTTAAATGACTGGACTAAATATCACAAATCTCACGAACTTTTTAATTTAGAACCTTCTTTACACAGAAAAGAAGTAGTTAAATATTTAATTCGGTTCAATATTCGGCGTAGTTATTTTGTTTCATTAACTAAGCGAACTCCCCTTATAGGTAACATTTGATGTATTTTACAGGTGAATCTTTACATAGGTATGAAGCAGTAGAATGTACTTGTTACTAATGAAAAGGTGTTCAATTCTGTAATATGAGTTAAAAACACTATAAACACTTACGACTATGTGCTAATTATTACATCACCAGTATGTTTTCTTACTAAATACATAGTCACCTGTGTGTTTTAAGTGATGACATGGTAATTAACTCTAAGTCAGTCTGTTTGCAAATTAGTTACTACATATATGTGGCTTGACATAAAATTATTCTGAACTTAATACTACAAATCTCATATTGTAGTATTTTCTGAATATGGGAAAATATTAAGTAACAAAGTGTATCTAAAAGGCACGCACACGCACCATCTTAATGTCAGTAGTTGTCATTAAAAAAACCTATTAAAAACAAAATTGTTAAAGGCAAATTCATGTAGCACATGGCAGGAAGGGATCTCTGCCTACCCCTCTGGGAAAAAGGCGGGATTTTATGTATGTATGTAAATAAATGATAATAGTGAAAAGACGCTCTCCCTGCGCGTCAAAAATCACAAATATGTATTAACGCGAAATCTGTTCTGATTGTGGGACCGAATTGCGACCGCTCAAATTGTCTACACTCATCAACTATGCAACATCTTGCAAAAAATATACACATTACGCAACAGGCGTAAGTCGGGCGTGACGGCACGACATGTGCTATATCCTCCTTGACGCAACATCTGTCCACATACGACAGCACCCACTTCGATAAAGGTGGAAGTTGTCTGTTTTTAAGTCCAAAAATATCTTTAACCTAGTCTTTAGCCCTTTATTTCTCCTCATAAACACCTGCAATACTTTAATACGGAAACAACCTTACTAATGAAACGCAGGTTTCTGTTAAAGCATTTATATTACAAACTGGTGGTTTTGCGAATAACATACACCGCCATTTTCACAGTTCTCTATGCATTTTTCTTATTTTTTCTAGCCATTGCTAAGAAGACAAAAATTAAAAAGAGCGAAATTGGTTCAGCTGTTGCTTGAGACTTGTGCATAGCAACATCGTTATGTTATTGCTAAATAAATAGCAATTCACTTTTATAGATATTTAGTTTGCCACAACTTCATCTATACCTACTGTAGTGCTGTTATGAGATAGGTAGGCTTTGCCTTGCTATCGGAACTAAAGTAAGTAGTTATTCTTTAGGAAATGTTCTTTTATATTTTATAGTCTAATAATAATCGTAAATGAACTTACATAACCTAATAAACTTTATTGAAGTAGTACTAGAGGTCGAAATAGCGAAGATTTTTGTTGCCTAGGCGTGCACGCAACGCATTTCCTATTTGATGCAATAGCTGTTTGCTTGACGGCGCATGCTGCGTGTGACCATACATTGAGATGGACTGAGATGTAATAATTATTTTAACACTAGACATTTTTAATTTTATCCATTTTCTACACTTCTACAGCGTTGGCCGTAGATAAGTGAAGCCAGGGACTGTAGACAATAATAGGCAAATAACGGGACAATATTGATTTTGTTTAATATTCGCAAAATTGCATTAAATCATTAATTATTTTTATTGGCATTATTGGTAGATATTATGTATAATTGCAATCCTTAAACATAAGTACAAATAAAATGCATTTAATCCATATCGGGCATAAGAGGATTTAAACAAAATTTTACTTTCACATGCCCACAAAACTAAAATTAATATTTATTTCCACAATGATAAAGAAAATTCACTCACTGGTCATATACATCCCTTTGTGAGCCAAACTATGGTCACTCGAATTGACTAATACCTAATGCACTTTACTGAGGAAATCAACAAATGTGGTTTCCTCTATTTCTTGCCTTTTCTATCCATGATCGATCATTAAAAATCAATCAGTGTATGTACGTACTCTACGCCCTACCTACGTAAATATTAATAGTTATTCATATTTTACAAGCACGTATATAAGATAACTACTAGCCATTTGGACATCAAACATAACATTAATCCTTTTTTCCGTTGGTAACAATCAAAGAGCTATTCACAAGTTTGGAGGAGACTTTTAACCAGCAGAGGGATCAATCAAATATAATTCAAATCAAGTTTCCGTAATACGTAGTCTACTCTTCACAATATTTTTTAACTCATCAAAATCCATAAATATTTTAATCTGCCCTAATGTTGGGCATAATAATATGCGACATTGACTTAAAATACACACAACATTTGCTTGCATAATAAAACATTGAAACAAGATATACCTACGCTATGTGTTTCCTAATCACAATAAAAGAATAGCTGTATCAAATTTAAAGTATTGCGTGACGGTTTTATGTCATATTGTTGTAGCTAACTACGACACTTATGTGTAGTTAACAAGCGCCGTAGTTAGTTGGTAACTGTCTATCTTAAACTCAAAATAGACAGTTTCTATCAAGTAAATGGTCGTTTTTATTACATACGCCAATTTAAATAACGAAATAGTCAAGTCAGCCGTCTACTATGTGC
The DNA here is from genome assembly GCA_039566165.1 of Maruca vitrata. Classification (NCBI taxonomy): domain Eukaryota; kingdom Metazoa; phylum Arthropoda; class Insecta; order Lepidoptera; family Crambidae; genus Maruca; species Maruca vitrata. Next base: position 7,261,572 of record CM076930.1, read on the forward strand.
TTCCTGCCTTAAGAGCCGACTAAATGGTCTATTCGGTTCGTAAATACTTAGTAGTGTTGAGTGAGATTTTGTCATACACAACACAGCACAGTAGTTTAAGCACAGTTCTGTTGCAAAATAAATGTTTGCTAGCGAGTCTAGTAGTAGGTATTAATAGTCAGAAACTGTAATAAATAAACTTTTGCGGAATACCATAATGAACACAGTAGGCGTAGGTACATTTCATATTGCGTAGCAACTTCTTCAAAATTAACTGTTAATCTCCCTGATGTACTCACACATTAGAAAGATTAACGTACCAACTGCTTTGTGATGACCTTGATTTCATAAAGAACGTTCTTGACTTTCGCAAGAATTTTCGAAAACCGCAACTGTACTAATACATTATTATTCGCAATGAACATGCGTGTTACTAGACATCAAGTATTTTGCAAAGAGATTAATTATTTGGGTTCCTCTATGACGCGTGTTGTATGTATGTTCTCGCGACCATGACTGGTAGAATCCAGTCGAAACGTTGGGCAGTAAGTGGCCATGTATTTGCTGGTCTTTTTTCGCGTGTAGACTCATAGTAGTAAGGCGTCCGACCTATTTCGGATCTCGTTTGAAATCAGCCAAGTGCGCAGGACATTTATAGTGCACGCAAACAAGTAACAACAGAGAGTTATGTGTTCCCTTACTCTCATAGTTCGGTGAGAAGGCAATCCATGATGAGAGACCGAGAGTAGGACCGCAAGATTAACGTGCTTTCCGAGGCACGGGCATGCAATCGTGTATTATTTTGTTCAAGTATATCCAATGTCTATTTTTTACGAACATCATGTTGGTAAATCATACTAGCGATTTTTAATTAATGTTTAATAGGATGGAAAGTCATCATAACGCATCGTAGTGAATAAATACATTGCCCTTGATCTACTTTATTTTCGTTACCTTACGTTATTGCGGATATTTGCATGCATTGTACGTACGCCGAAGAAAAAAAAGCAGGTCAAGTGCGAGTCGTACTCACGCCTTAAAGGTTCCAGATAAACTTGCACGACTACTACTTACGTTTAAATTAACGCTAATATTTTGACATTTTATTCTGATAATTTAACGATTAATTAATTTTTTTTTGCTCTGAAAATTTCAAGTCTTTTTATTTTTGAGATTTCCTTGTTATCTTTCTTGTGTCTATTTGTGTGAACATATAAACAAATAGGTGCTACGATCATAAGACTTTCTCCAATAAATTATAATATAAAATTAAAAATAATCCACATAAAACATCGTAATTAAGAACCCTTAAAGTAAATCAAGATTAACTTAAATCTTTCACACATTTAATTTTATCGATAGATGTTGTCTATTCGCACCTGTACATCAATCAAGCTTACAAGACTTTCTTTTTATGACATATAGTAGCTATATAAGTCGCTGCTCTAATATTCAAACTATGTATGAGTACAAAAAACAGGTACATTCGTTGCCAGTGGGTTGCGCCTACGCAGAAGGTTTCATATACATTGTCAAATCATGAATACTAAATGAGAGGAGATGTTTTGTGCATGCGCCTATGATTTTTAAATGGTTTGATTCATTTATCCTGACCTGATTGTTCACAATCTCTCAAACACATCAAAATAACATAACACAAAGCACTTTATGATATTAGTACTATGCATTGAACTCTATGTTGGTAGATTTTAATCTCAACTAATATTATAAAATGCGTAAATGTGTTTTTGTTTGTTACACACGCTTCTACAGCTCTTCACGCTTTTCTGCTCAATGAATCTTCTTGGTTCTATTTCGCTTAGATACAGTAAGGATTATGGAGGAGGGCACAGGTATGTATCATTTTATCCCGAAATTACTCTTACTCTTGTCTGTGACACAAGCAAAGCTTACGCAAAAGCTAAGTAAAGATAGTTTGAAGTAATACAGATTTTCTTGGCCCCACATTCTGTTGCAATAATGAGAGTAAGGTAAACCTTATGTATATAAGCCTCGGAAGCCATTATTTAGTTGACATTCCTTGATTTCTAATTAGTTTAATCTCAATTGAGACGACAATTATTAGAAAAATATGCAAATCATTGATTTAATTAGTCTCTAGCTGTGAGTGTTTGAATAAAACATGTTTTCATTCAATGTTACTCGTTTTGGTTGTCAAGGTTTATAGAAATTGCTACACATCACTACAGTTAACATGGTATTTTGTAGGAATACAACTACATAGAACTTTTGAGAGACTACTACTAAGATGGTTTGATAAAAAATAATCTCATCGAGCTCAAACAAAAGGGAAACTTGTGTTGATGGTACCACTTATGCTTAACAAATCGTTGGTCGAAAAACGATTTGTCCTTTGTTCGAAAAACAAAATAATAGTTTCCCGCGCTTACGACATTGAAATTAAAAAATATCTTTCAACGGATCTCTGGTCATAATCACTCGCTTACCATCAACATGTGTGATTTCACGGTCCACGGTATACAATGTTCTCTTCGGCTTTGTAGAGATTGGGCAACGTCACAAAACGGTGCATCGGAAATTTCGAAACGTCGGCAATTGCGACGTGTCAACTTGGTACGACCGTCACGAACTCGCCAAAAACGGACGGCTCATTATCAATGTATAACAACGGTGTACTAAGCACATAGTTCTTGTGTGCGATGTTGGTCAAACCTTATTTGGGATCCTTGGATTGTCATGTATCTCGAATTAATCTTTGTTTTTTTAAGTCAGTTGTTTTATGTCTTTTTTGCCTGACGAGATGAACCTAACTGGTTTTAACTAAATCTAATTTTACGGATTAAACATGCGTGAATTGTTATTTTAAACACATTATTTAGAATCCCGATGTTTCGAGCTCTTTACAGTACTTTAAACTAGCAATTTGAGTATAAGTTCAAATGAAGATCACTTGATATTGATACCAGTTCATGGATATTGGATGTCGAAAATCAATTAATGCTGTTAATGGAGCAATGGACCTTACATCAAGAATCTCCATGTATAATCATAAACAAAGTCAGATCAGGATTTTTAGATGATTTTTTTTTATTATTACAATGTAGCTCAGATTTTTGGGTAGACCCGTGCCCCAGCAGTGGGGATGGGCTAGGTGGTGGTATGGGCTGATGACCATGATGACGATTTTATCTATGAAGTATCTATATAGTTAGTAATTATCTTACGTGTATAACAAAACATGTACACATAAAACTATAATTAGGAATCCATTGTTACGACTACTATGTTAACTGCGAATGAAGTCTTAAAATCTAGTGTTAAAATACAAAGTAATGTGTCTAATTACGGAAATACTGCCTTTTTATCACTTTTTTATCGTCGTGCTAGCGCTTAAATATTTTATAACTGTATTGTCTACGAACAATAGCTATAAAGAAGTAAGTACCGTTTGGATGAGAATTGTAAAGTTTGGGAACACTTGGTGTGTCTTAGTATCGCAGACACACATAGAAGATAGAGCTAAGGTGATCATTGTTCATTTCGTATATTCGTTTCACCAAACCATAAGAGTGAAATAACAGAGACCGACTATGTATCTGATTCCTGAACAATTTAAAATAAATAAATATTTTGGATATCTTCACCTGACCCCAAACTAAGCACAGCTCATACAATGAGTATCCGATTATATTCATTATATACATACAGAGCTATTTAAATAAATAAATATTCACACCCAGACATGGAACAAATGCAAATGTTCATCACACGATATTTTGTCTTTGCCGCAGCAGAGGAGAAGTAATAGCGCAGAGGTCACTTCAAATTGCATTACCAACCAATGTCCAAACAAAGATAGCTATGCAGCAAGACAAGGTATCTTCCACTCACCAAAGGGAGCAAATCGCCAAGTGTTCCCCAGGAAGGGCAGAGGCTTCGGCCCTGGGACCTCCTCGTACGGCCGGCCTCCTGGAGATATGGTCTCGAACACAGAGGTGTCCAGGGCAGCGTGAGTAGACCTTTGGCGCTGACTGTGCATGGGGCATGATGACACTCGGGGTTTACTGTTGGTACCTAAAAAAGAAGAAAGTCAAACTGAATAGGCTAAATATTTGTCTTTATGGGTCTACACGCGTTATTAGGAGTAGCAAATACATAGCTACTTACTGCCCGACGTTTCGACTGGGTTACACCAATCGGTCCCAAGTCTGATTTTACATAGAATTTCATAATTAACAGTAACATATGGGACATGGGTAAATCAGTAACATAAGTGAAATCAAAATTAAAATTTCTCGCCCAAATGATGTGCTATTGAAACTGTAATATCTCCGGGAGTTTTCCAAATATCAAACCATTATTTTAACCTTTGCAATTGTGTAGTCCATCCATCTATATAAAAATAATAAATTAGGAAACTACCGTCCTACAGTTTTGCCCGTGACCACGAGCGCTGTAGATAGCTCGAAACGTCCGATCTCTATATAATATGTTATGTTATTCGTAACATATTATATAGAGATCGGACGATACACGCGAGTTTAATCCGTAAAATTAGTTTTACTTCAAATGTGCTCGCGCAAATAATAGACAATACTATATTGTATGAAGTAATTAAACATTTAAAAGAATAATTGGAGTACGTGAATTTAGTGGACCCTAGTGGGGGTCACTCCCGGAGGGCCACGTTCCCGGAGGGCCACGTCCCGGAGGGCCACGAATGCGAAAAAAGTGTTAACATGTACTTGTGTTGTTTTTTGTAACGTTTTTAACACGTAAGTACCGTTAGCAAAAAAGCAATTTGTAAATTTATATGTAATTATTATTGGTATTTAATATAAATGTTAGATTATAATAAAAAAAACACTATTTAACTATCTATCAAAAATCAACAAATTTGATTTTATGATTTCCGATGATGATGTCTACAATATTTATTTAAAATTGTTAAAACACAGCCGGGTGAGACAGGGTTGTAAAAAACAAAGACAAAAACCAGATTTAAAATAATACTTAATATTTTAAAAACGTATTTGTTAATTGTTAATGTTTGAAAATACTGTTTTTTTTTACTAAAGTTGATTATTTAGACATAAGTTATATACCTTGTAATATTTGAAAAAATATTATACAGAGGAAGATGCATGCAAATGAGATGCGTATGTTGAGATGGATGTGTGGAGTTACAAGGTTGGACAGGATTAGGAATGAATATATAAGGGGAAGTCTGAAAGTTGCACCAATTTTAGAAAAGGTGAGAAGTGCAAGGTTAGCTTGGTACGGGCATGTTATGAGGAGGGAAGAAAGCCATGTGACTAGAAGAGCGATGAGTATGAATGTCAATGGACGTAATAGTAGAGGAAGGCCGAAGAAGACATGGATGGATTGCGTGAGAGATGATATGGGAGTGAAAGGAGTACACGCAGAGATGACGAATGACAGGCCCGAGTGGAAGAAATATACATGTTGCGCCGACCCCACTTAGTGTGGGACAAGGGCAGGAGAATGATGATTATACGTCATAATTTAAATTATAAAATAACTGTATGTACGCTATCTTGAAAGTCAAATTAGTCATGTTAAATGTAAGACCTTTTTTGTTTGTTGAAACAGGTTTTTCTATGCATCCGTTTCATCCAACCCTATCTCGCCTGGCTGTGTTTCTAGAATTAGAAATATATTTATGTGGTCGGAAATTTATTTGTATCTAAGTGAAACAAGTAACTTGATATAAATGGTGATTTTTTTTATATTTGTGATTTATGATTAAATTAATAATATAAATAAATACATTCATAGAGTTTTTTTTGTCAACGGTACAAGTTCAACACATAAGAAATAATAACAAAAGATAACGTCATCATTTTTTTCGCATTCGTGGCCCTCCGGGACGTGGCCCTCCGGGAACGTGGCCCTCCGGGAGTGACCCTTTAGTGGAGACTCGTTGTTTAAGACCAGGAGACTAATTTTGGGACAATTTAACGACTAGTACGAACGAACGATTAAATTTTAAGGTACTTTATTGAGTACGGTACTCAATATGCATTTAACATTTAGGAGATAAAGTAAAATGCCTTTGAAATCGAAACATATATCTACTTACTTATATAAATTTTTTAATTCATTTTTTTCGTCTATTTGTAACCGCTTACAAATCTTTTTTCACTGTAAGAAAAAAGATTGAGTCTTTTTTTAACCGACTTCAAAAAAGGAGGAGGTTCTCAATTCGTCTGTATGTATAATATTTTTTTTTTTTTTTTTTTTTTTGTTTTTTTTATGTATGTTCACCGATATTTTCGTCAATTATAGACGGATTTCAAAAATTTTTTTTTGGTTGGATACAGTTCACTTCCGAGGTGGTCCCATTTTCACCAGTCCCGGATCTGATGATGGGATCCAGGAGAAATCGAGGGCAACCCTCAAATTTTATATGGACATGTACCGCGTTTTGCATATTATCTGAAGTTATATTGGCATTTGCTTCTGGAAATCATAATCTTATGATGCTGAGCTGATGATGGAAGGTCAACTCCTTAATACTTAGGAGTAAAAGGATAATTCTTTCAATACTGTATACATATTAAGACTACTAGTTATAATATCAGAAGCATTATAGGTGAGCTGAACTAATAGGGTGACCAGTCTAGGATCTGATGATGGGATCCAGGAGAAATCGAGGGCAACCCTCAAATTTTATAGGGACATGTACCGCGTTTTGCATATTATCTGAAGTTATATTGGCATTTGCTTCTGGAAATCATAATCTTATGATGCTGAGCTGATGATGGAAGGTCAACTTCTTAATACTTAGGAGTAAAAGGATAATTCTTTCAATACTGTATACATATTAAGACTACTAGTTATAATATCAGTAGTATTACAGGTGAGCTGAACTAATAGGGTAACAAAAAATTTAACACTAAAAAGTATGAAAAAAAATTGTAAACAAAAAAAAACCGCCTTCAAAAACCCGACTCACTAAAAATTACAAAATAATATAATACGAACATTTATAATCATCTGGGTATGAATTTTATATGTTTTTGAAGGCGGTGCCAATCAAAATTTTGAGGAAAAAGAAGCACTCTGTGCTTGTCTGTATGAAATATAAACGGCACCGCCTTCAACAACATATAAAATTCATACCCAGATGATTATAAATGTTCGTATTATATTATTTTGTAATTTTTAGTGAGTCGGGTTTTTGAAGGCGGTTTTTTTTTTGTTTACAATTTTTCTTATGATTTTTACTTTTTACCAAGAAAACAAAAACATGTAAACCTACTTTTTTTAGAGTGTTATAAAAAGTATTAGGTTATGATTTTCAACTGCTTTCAACGTAATAATGTAATACGTGATCAGAAGTAAATTAAGGTGAATTTATGCACTCTCACTTTATATTCTCAAACAAAAAACTCCCAATATTATTATAACACCGTATAAGTTTACATGAAACAAGCTGTCAGGTCCGAAGATATTGGCATCGTAAACTGCATTTAAAGTTCCATTGTCACGACAAAAAGCTCACGAATGCTTATTGAGAAAAGTTATTGCACAACTGGTTTTTCTGAGGGTAATAAAAATGACGTTTTCATGGGCATATTACTCAAGGTAATCAATATTTTACGTAACACGTGTAAAATAATTCATACCATTTCCTGACTGACTATGATGATGGCTTGGAGTAGCCTTGTCATCATCACCGGACTTGCGGGGGAGCGGGCGGCTCTTATTTATTTATTTATTTAAAATATTTGCATTACATATGACTTACTTCTATTCTTAAATCTATATGTACTAATATTATTTATTTTTTCTATACTAATATATATATATAAAAATAATAATTATTTTTGTGTTAGATAGACCATCTATCGAGGAAGGCTCATGGAGCGACCAATAGAAGCAACAAGGTTTGTGTGCCGCCATGTCCTTATACTGAACGGAGATCTTTTTGGTATTGAATTAAAAATAATGTTTTGAATTGTTTAATTTTAATCTCTATTTCAATTTAAGTTCAGTCAGTTGTTAATTTCAATTTAAATTCATACCAAATAAATAATTTACTTCTTTCTTTCAAAGAAACTGATTAAAAAATTTGGCAAAACTCGGATGAAGTCGCTGGCACAACTAGTGCATTATATACGTACCGAATTCTAAGCCGTTTTCTGAAGCCTGGTATTGCTGCGCGGTTGTCGATAGGTACCTTTGGGCACCATTCGCAACGGGCCATCGCAATTTGTGGAGGCGATGTCTCATCTTCTCTTTTGGGACACGTCCTGAAAAAGAATAAAGCTTTTAAGTATCTTAAAGACAGGATTATCAACTAGTATTAAAATTATTTAACAGTCAAGGTGTGTAGGTACCGAATTATTACTATTCGAATATTGTGGTAAGATAACCGCGATTCAAAATCGTTTGCCTAAACGATTAATAGATTGGTCTTTAATTGTTTATTAATGCTTTATTTGCTTCGCGTACCTTTTACAAAGTAACAGTTTTAAAACTTCGTATTGCGTATTAATGGCGGCTAACTAAAAAAATGGTGTTCGAGTTAGAAATTGATGCGTAACGTATATATAGTAAGTACTAGCTGACCCGACAGACTTCGTCCTGTCAAAAAAATAGGAAAAAGAAAAGGGCTGTTTTTAGGGTTTTCCCGGCAATTATTCGATTTTTACTCGCCGTAAGAACCATCCTTGGACTTCAACGAACATTTTAAAAAAAGAATTGGCCAAATTGGTTCAGGCGTTGTTGAGGCACTGAAAATTTTTCAACGACGGAACGTAGCCGCCGCCGCCGCCATCTCTGCCCTCGGCATTGTAAATGCATCTTGTGTATTAATATTAACATAAAAGTGTTAAGATATGTATATATTCGGAATCCTCATTTCATCAGCTTTAATTTGATATGCATTTTGTTTTATGTTTATTGGTCTATGTCGGTAGGAACATCGAGTAATTGAAAAATAAGATATTTCGTAAATTAAACTTGAACACCACTAAAATCGTTATTATGGCTAAACCTTAAAGGACATATGCTATCGCAGACTTTTTTATAGAACTTTTTGAGAAGAATAATTCCCCCATACATTATTATTCTGAATTTTGAGTTATTTCAGCAGCGCACGCAATGCAAGCCTCCAAAAAGCTCGTTTTTTTTCCGTCCGTCTGATAACTGGTACGATTACTTTAATAATTTCTTAAGTAGGTACACCTAAATTATACACCTATAGAATCCCTGGAATGTCTTCTTTCCATTATTGAAAACCGCATAGCTATTGATATAGTACTTTTTGAGATCCTAGGTAACAAACACATTTTGGGCGCCCTTCGCAACTTCATTTTATACTATGTATAGATAGATGACTCGTACGACATGTGTTAAAGCACATTGTACCTAAAATTGTTCAAAATATGTTATTTACTAGTATATATTGTTAGTTTTTTTCATTCATTCACTGGCACACACATAAAAACGTGATGAGGGGTCCTATCTATTCTTCTTTTAGTTACAACCAAAAACGACGCCACGGGGTCAAAAAACCTTCAACATGAAAAATATGGTCTTTGTATGTTTACTCTTTCTTTGACATTGGCACACCTTGAAAACTGCCGACCGTCTCACAAAAACTGGTTTTCGACTTCGTATCATGAGTAATAAATGATTGCCTCTATGTATCAAACTCGTAATGGTCAATGATGTTAAATGTAACGGATTTTTGGGCCTACCTTGCCAAAATTCCGTTACGTTACATAGGTACATATCATAACTGCTTAGCCTAGATTTCATCAGATTTATATATTAGGGTATATATATATATATATATATATATGAATGAATGAATGTTCAATAAATATTATAAATATCCGCTTATCTATACAATACCATACGTAAACAGTCCCATCATTTTCTTTAACAGAGATTGATTGGCTGTTGATTAATTTAATGTGTAATATAGAGCAAATATCAAACATCTCTTTATGTATTTCTGTACCCTAATCGATCATTAATGCTTGCGCATCGATTCTTCGAATCCGAATTTCAGAAAGACGTTTTGAATAAGTGTGGTAGAAATCAGACCACAAAAACAAGAAATTTTAAGTTTGAAAAACTTCCTATCGATAATGCCCACAGAAAAACGTAGAGTCTTAGTAATCAATGCCTTTGGAACATTAAGAAGTAATCAAATGATGGCAACGCCATACAATGAAGCATTAATGATGTTTCTTTATGGACTACAGATTTAGCTAACGACAAACGACCAATGATGACAATAGCTTCTTTCATTCTAAGTTCACGAACGAAATCAATTTCGAAAAGTAACACACGCTTTCTCTATGAACAATCCCTTTTAAAAAAAATACTTGGAATCTTCTATAGTGTGTAACCTTTTTCTATAACAACTTTATTACTATTATGGTATACTGTAGGTTTATATTTTGTAAATCAGATATTCTCCACAAAGCATATAACTACAGATTTAAGCACATTAAAGCAAAGTAAATCCCTTAAAATTAAAAAAATATCCAAAACTTTATATACGTATTATTATGTCTCCTTTTATTATAGTAAAAGGAGAGAGAGTTTATGTTGTAGTACCTAATTCATTAGGCTGCACCCTACTTACAATACCAAAAGTTAAACTTCAACCAATAAAATTCAATTAAAGGACAAAAACTAACAACATCAAATTCAGGAAGAATGCTCCAATTTGCTGCCGTTCCGTAGAATACGGACACAAAATCGCTTCTATGATATGAAGGTAGCCATATAAGTCCGCCAGCGAAACGGGTTTTTGTGAAGGTATCTAATAAATTTCGTTCGCATAACATCGAGCAAGTTTAAGGTTAGTCTACACGCGAAATAAAAACTGGTTGTGTGCCATTCATAGAACGTTGGCCCGAACGGGACAGGCCTTGTCATTTGCAAGCGGAAATTAATTATAGACCAATCACAATTAGAGACATCGAATAGGATCGAGAGAAACACCGAATAAAATGCATGAAAATGTCAACTGTCAAATCATTAGGAGTCGATTGAAATATTTCGATACGACAGCCGAAAGCAGAAACGACGATTGTGACGATTAATTAGACTCCAAATTCATAGCTCCTATACAAATTTTAAATTAAATTGAAAATTTTAAATAGTCAATGATTTAACTGCCTTAGATTAGAATGAAAACTTCATTTTGTACCTCTACTCTAGTAAGTATCGTAATAAGCTGTACTTTAATGTTCACAAATATTTTTCAAGCATTTTCTTAGAATCCATTTGTCCCAGAAATAACATACGCATTTGTGAGACTAGTTCGCATAATTTGTACCTAAAACTAGTCGTGAGTTAGTAAAAAAATAGAAGTCAACAAAATTTACATACAGATTACGATAACATTGACCTATGATTTAGCAACAAGTATTAAATGGATCTTATGACCTCAACAACCATAAAGGGGGAGTCAATGTAGCCAATTGAACCATAGGTAGAAATACTATAAGAAATTGAATACCTAATTAATTGCTTATTGAACTATTACAATATTATGTCTTCATGATCATCAGCAAATAGGTTTGTCCACTGCTGGACTTAGGCCTCAAACTTCGCCATTCCTGCCTATTCTTGGCGGCATCCAGCTCCTACCAATCGTCATGAGTGGATCGTCTCACTACCTGGCCCGAGGGCGTCCCACACTATTTTTACCGAGACGCGGTATCCACTCCAAAACTCGTTTACCCCATCGGTTGTCGGTTCTACGGCTAATATGGCCACTGGCTACCTAATGCCACTTCAGCTTGCTATTCGGGTGAGCTATATCGATAACTTTGGCTCTCTGCCGGAGAAACGCATAGCTCTTTCCGTAGACCGCTGAGCGACTTTGAACATATGGACTAACCGTGCATCAGTGTGAACTGGTGACCTCCCGCATGGCAAGCTACTTCATTAACCACTCGGCCATCGACGCTGTTAAGCTAAGCATCCGTGGAATTAAAAGCTAAATTACTTACCTTCCCACATGGTTATGTTTGTCAAAACAACTTTAAGAGTCTTGAGTGCAAGAGTTCTTCAGTATACGTAAGTATGTTTGCTAACATACATAATGTCTGTTATGTACTTTAACAAGTATAATACCCATTGACATGCTATATCCATTAAATCGCATGTGCATAAACGCTTGTAATATTTAATTTATGCAATCAACACATTATACCAAACAAATAAGGCCTTAGGTCAAAATAAACTCAAACACTGCATGTATCTTTGTCTTTCAAAGACACATATAATTATGTACATACATATCTACTGACATAGTTTGTATTGAATAATAACATTGCACGATTAATGTATTTGTAACACTACTCAGTAAATGCATTAGCATGTCCAATACACATTATAAGAAATTAGAAAGATTACGAAAGAAGTTTGTTTTTAATACTTTCCAATAACTATATCTGTTACTGTGACACTATAGTCATGAGATGCACCGGAGATGAGTATACCCCTGGGCATAAAACCTTCGTCTACAAAAAACTGTCAGCCATTACTATCTTAACCCGGGTCACCGGGAATCCCACACATCATTCCAGAAGTCTGGGTAATCCCCTTCTTGTACTGAAGGTGGGTAAAACATTGCCCTCTTTTTAAAAAAAAATTACAATTTCTTTTTCACCGTGTGCGTCATCGTGGTACTGAATATGATCAATTACCATATGAGGTACATAGTTTTGCTTATCTCATTATGAACATTACAGCATATCCTCATCAAGCCAAAGAACCGGGCCATTTGCATCCTGGTTTTAGCAGGTGTAACCAAAATGCGTAAGCAAAAAGTTTCTGAGACTTACACTTACATAATATGCAACCTCCGGGGATGGGGTCAGTAAATAACCTGTAATAATTAATTATTACCGATGACACACCGGTTTTCTTCATCAAGTGCACGTATCCTGATCGGTTATTCGAATATCGAAAAATGCCGAAACCCAGGTTGTGAGTAGTGAAAACGCATTCTTCAACGTAGGTATATTTACAAATAAAACGCAACGGAATTGTCTGTTTGTTTTATTTTCTATTATCGACATTCAAACTTCCATAAAATAAATATAAGATCATCTTTCAATGTTTATTGGGTTAACAGTTCGCTCGCGACCATGATTGGTGCAACCCAGTCGAAACGTCGGGCAGTAAGTATAGAGCTATGTAATTTGCTAATCCGAATAATGCGTGTAGACCCATAAAGACTAATATTAAGTTAATTGGGTTTATCTTCTTTGCTTAGTCGGTCTTTTTAATTTCGTATGTGTGACTGAATGTGTAAATCTGTTTAGTACTAAATTGTATGAAAATATTTTTGTCGCGTTTATCTATATAGAAAGTGTAGGTAAGTTAAAAAATATACGTCTAACGGTATTAGTTTATACGTCCTTTATTTATATTCTTTAGTATTTGAAAGTCAGGTATCATAATACGTTGATTAAATAAATAATTCACAGTCCACAAGGAAGCAAATAACTAACCTTCAAAAAACAGCTTTTTGTATTCGTAGAGTAACTAATTAACATATTTTTAATCTAGTCGCAATAAATAGATATACTTTTCCGGAGCAAACAGATACCTAGTCTAGAAAACTTTGCATATTTTAATAGAAGACTAAGATACGCGACTGCGAATGTTTTTGGTATTCATAAGAAGCTTTTAAATATCGTAAAAAGCCAAAATAGCTGCTCAATTTTTCGGCTCCAAAAAACAAGTCGTTAGTCAGGCGCTATTCCTAGTTAATTGATATTTCTACTCATTTGAAATAAAACTAATTTTACGGATTAAACTTGCGTGTATTGTTATTCTAAACATTATTGAGAGATTCTTAATAACAATACACGCAAGATTAATCCGTAAAATACTATGATATTTCTACTATTGGTGTACCTCTCGTACATCCATGTAAGTGAAACTTAACTTACATTTTGAATTAAGTAAAAAAATTAATAATTGAAATTCTGAGGATAAATAAATTCTGAGGATTTGTAGTCAACCAACCCGCACTTGGCCAGCGTAGTTGACTAAGGCCTTATGGCCCAATTTTGGGTAGGCCCGTGCCCCAGCAGTGGGGACGTATATGGGCTGATAAATGATGATGAAAATAATGTATCTCTTTCAGATATATTGTAAGTAGCCAACTTTTCTATGGTAGTAGTTACTCACAAACTAACATAACCGTACTTTTATCTTACCATGAAAGGAGAGCCATACGCTCTCTACATACAAATACATTTTAAGTTTCGTCAGTAACATTTTTAAGACGTAATAAACCACAGATTAGAAAAAAAGTTGCACGCACTGTTCTCATCAACCACATCTACGGAATGATACACACAATAAAAAATGTCGTAATATCATATTACAACACTACTAAATAACAATATAATCGCCGCAGTCGGCGAAAGTGCGTCAAACATGATTCACGAGATTAGTTCCGCGTAATTTGGACTCGATTTAACACTGGGAAATGCGTTGATGTTGGGTGGACTGGACAGTTCCGAAATTGACATTTGTGTAGCAATTTTTTGGTACGTATGTACAGTGCCAAAAAGTTGCCGAACGAAATGACACAATACAAAATTCATTCTTACACATAGAAAAAAAAACCAAATACGATACATCGTACCTACCCAAGAGGATAGTTAGTTTAACCTCTCCCTACAATCAAGCCATATTCTGTTAAGTTCTATAAATATTGACACAATATTGACACCTTACATGTTTTGTAGTATGTTAAACGTCGTGATATACCTACAAGTCATTGTATATGTATGTACCTACTAGGTGCGGTAGATATTGCTTTTATCTAAGCAACTAAACTGTTATTAATTAACATCGCAAACAATTAATTTGAAGGATGTTAGTAGTGCAAATTAAAAATATTTAAGTTGGTACAATAAAGATGGAGTTTTAATTATTTTCCCACAATTCATAATGTAATGTCTAAGGTAATGGAAGAAATTACTTTAATGGGCTAATTAGTGTTTGGAAAGTCACGATGTAAATTACTTGTAGCCTGTATTAATTGATGCAATAAACGATTTACATAGACTAAATTACTCCTAACATAAATTAAGTTGATTTACGGTTAAAATTCTATTAAATACACATTCTGCGTATTTTCAATGCTCCACATAAATAAAATAACACACAGCAAGAAAAACAAACTAATGAGCTTAACTTCCTTCTATCTAACGATTACCATATATGATTCACGAAAATAATTCATATATTGTAGAATATATTTCAAATGGTATCAGCCAAAACCGGCTAATAATGTTGTATCCAAAAGAAGACATAGTTGTTATATTTTATTAATATTGTTAAATTTAAATTTAACGACCTATCATAATTATAGTGGGCAACTTTGGCTCAGGTACGTCATACTGTACTATTTACTCTAAAATCTAAAATATTTCAAAAATAAATGAAGCAATATTTTTAACGAAAAAAAATAAGGCTAAATTCGGCAGGTCATCTTGATTACAGAAGAGAATAACATACCTTTAAAAATAATGCAGTAATCACAAAAACACAACAGACCACAATAACATCACACAAACACAATACGCAATTATGTTTCTGTACTGTGCTGATCAGTGCCACGGAGTGACTGGCGGCTCGCCGGCTGCGTAGGATTCGATGCCTGCTTTCCGCCGGCTGGTTTCCATTGTTTGATACATTACGACATTTGTAGGTTTACGCACGAGAATGTGTATGAATGGAAGGAGTCGGATTTTGGTGTCGCTTCTAATTTGTACGCTGAGTAGCAATTTTGAAAAAGCTAATAATTAGTGTAACTTCAGTAGAATCGACGTTCCGACTCGGTGGCAGAATCATAACTTAAAACAAAGTCGCTTTCTCTGTCCCCATATCCCTATGCATGATTAAATCTTTAAAACTAATTTTGATGCAGTTTTTTTAATAGATAGAGGGATTCAAGAGGAATGTTTTGACGTAAATCGGAGGTGGTTGACGATGACGATTAATAAATGCATGAAAAATGCCTATTTTAATAAAGGAATTTAGATGTTGATTTTTTGAATTATTTTATTTAATTTGATATTGGAAATTAAGATGTGTTGTTAGGTTTAGAATATTAAAAATTTAAAAATCCACTTTCAATACACGTTTTTGCAAGACTGTAAATAATAGTTCTTACTTTATGTCTTAATTAATATTCTACGATGTTCATAAATAACATATTCGGAAATAAAATAGATTAAGTAAAGTCATATTAATAATTATAATAAATTATTGAAATTGTTAAAATATATATTACGATTACTTTCTTGATCTATAATAAATAATACTTAAAGAACATATAATTGAACACGCAATGATATTTTTATACCTAATGAGTTACTCCATTAAATTATTACCTAATTATTTCAATTCAGTAAGTTAGTACACTGAATATAAAAATGTTGATCAGTGTACCTATAATTATTATCTTTAAATGACGTTCGGCCCATTGAAGGGCCTCCTTCTTTTTGTACTTTAATAGAATAAAACGTCGGTTGATTAAGATCAATAATCTCGTGCGACAATGGAACCACACCGTACCGTACGGTGATAGTACTACCACGTACTAATACTCGTTACACAGATCGATGAGATCGAAAGTACCGTCTCCGTTGACAGACAAGTACACTCGCACACATTATTAAGTCATTATTTGATAAGCTTATTTAAAGAAAGCCGTTCAAGTGGCCGTGATTGGATGGTACAGTTGATGAGAGAAGGTTTACAGACACACTTACACATATTATTAAGTTATTTATTTGTTAACAGTTAATTTAAAGGAAGTGGTTCCGAGTGGTGGTGCCATTGTTGGTACAGTTACCAGAAGAAGATATGCACATGAGTACCGAATCAGATGATCTGATTAGAATATATGTTGCTGACTGTACTTCCGACTGTAAATACGTGTCGTGGTGTGGTCAATATTAACACAAAGAGCAGACAGACAATCGTCGGAAACCTCGACTGATAAGCTTTTTAAAACGTATTCCAGCAAACTAAAAAAGATAAAATATTTTACTTAACTTTTGTACTTAACTTGAGACTCAATTTAGTTATAGTTTAATTTAGTTATTAAAATTATATTATGCCCCCCATTTATTGCGTTGAATTATTAACTTACTCTTGAATATTCCTCAAACGGCACCTATTACCTGCTATGCATAATAATATTTGTAAATTTTGAATGCGTGTGACGTAGGCTGAAGAAAGTCTCATGAAAATGAGTTCAATGCGAAACAATAACTAAGTTATCCTTATTCGAAAGACTATACATACATAGTGTCTGAGAAATCGTTACCATTATGTGCAAAAAATGAAAACATTTTTATCATAGGCAATTCACCAACAATTTTGCCACTTAAATGTTTTCCAGAAATATTATAATATACGAAATATGATGTACAGAGACCCTGACTACGGTTCCTACAAGGGACAAATATTCCTGTATTGAACATCGGTGTTTGTTCCGTGTGTAAGTGTGTTATTTATCAATTTAAGATTATTTGGGTATCTACTGTTCTGTTTCTTATATCCGTAACATAATATAGGCTCCTTACCAGGAGATCAGATCGATGTAGGTATGTTATTTTGTGAAATATTTGTATTTATTTATTTACTTTTTTGTATGAAAATTTATTTATTGTTTCTATTAGAAAAATGCATAAAGTCCTCGACTGGACAACATTTTGCTTAATTTAACACTTTCTTTCGGGATTGTACCAAAAGTACCTACATAATTTCTCATCTTCTGATATTCGGAACTGGCATTCGAAAGAGACAGGTGAACTTGATATCTTTATTGGTTTGATATTTAATATCTTAACTTGATGACGAAAGGCCAATAGGCACCTAAAAACGGCCTACCTATTTATTTTTTGAGCGGCCATTGTACCACACTTAGTTATTGCAGTTAGTGCAGAATAGCATAATGATTCCAATTATGTTCATTACACTAGAAAAATATACAAAATCCGGCATTGCCTTTAATTTACTATGATTAATAATTTATCTTTTTGAATATTATACCAAATTCAACTTTATATGAACCTACGCTACGTTCTTCAAGTATCGAATCCAATATAAATGTCTGGTTAAGTTCACTCTAACATCCAACTGTATTCTTGATACAACTAATAACGTTCCTAAATAATTTCTTGCGAGACTTACCTTAATACTGCCAACAATGGATTGTAGAAAATAGTTATTAATAGTTACCTACTTGCTCACTCTTTAATTTGCGATGCTAATGAGTTTTGAAATAGGCGTATTCGCCACTTTTCGTATTAGGCAAGAAAAAAATATAAATTTTAAGCTGGAATAATATGTATGAATCTTTATGGTTTGTTAGGAACTATTATGAAGGTTAATGTACTATGGAAGAAGAATAAGAAGATAACTGTATATTTAATACCTAAAAAGCTAAAAAAATATATATGAAAGTTTCAGACTATGTACTATCGGAGTATTTGGCGGTCGACCACCTATAAGGTGAAAATCGCTTGGCGCTTATACGTCTGTCAAAGCAAGCCCCGCCAAAATTGTGGTCCGAGAGCCTGCAAGAATTTTTCGGTAGGTATATGAGGCAAGCTGAAAACTTGTCCTATACCTTTAATATTATAACTCAACACAAAACCGCAGACCTGGCTGAGTACCGGGGCTAAACCAAACCCCCAATTTTTCATATTTTAAAATATATTTTATAATCCAAAAAAATATACTTTGTCAGTTCACCTGACATCGAAATAATTTGTCTTACAACGTGAGTCTTATTTTTTAGTTATAAATAAAAAGATGAAAAATATTTTTGGGGGTTTGCTTTAGCCCCGCTACTCACCAGCCAGGTCTGCAGTGTCGTGCTGGGATATAATAGGAGAGGTTCAGGATAAGTTTTCAGCTTGCCTCAAATATCTACCAAAAAATTCTTGCTAGCTCTCCTACTATTGGAACGTTTTTGCTTGGATTTTGACAGATTTTCTTTAAGTGCTCTTCTTTTGGCCAGTGGGCGGGGCTATTGGCGTTTAAAGAAATCTATTTGAAAAGTGTACTACCGCCAGCGTTGCCGATAGTACAATTATTTTCATTTGTTTTGAAAGTAGGCATCTACCTAGTCAGTATAATACAAATTAATAATTTTGTTATGTGGGCAAGGAAATACGTAGTTACATCCTATTATTTGAAACTGGCTAAAATAGAACCTACTTTTGCCAGTGCAAAAGTGCAAACATTGGTAACCATAGGTGGGGGTCGAAGAATACATTTACATATTTTTCAGTACTAAGTAACTAAGTATATTGTATTTAAGTTTTCTCATTGAGGAATATATAGAACAACCTACCTAAGTAAGTTATTAGTACGTTACTAGGTCAACATCTATTGTATTGTAGGGACTACCTGATAGTAAAACAAACAATCTGCGCACATCTTTCCCAACCTCAAAAGGGAAACCCGATCCCTTAATAGGATCACTTTGCGGTTTGTA
This sequence comes from Maruca vitrata, assembly GCA_039566165.1. Taxonomy (NCBI): domain Eukaryota; kingdom Metazoa; phylum Arthropoda; class Insecta; order Lepidoptera; family Crambidae; genus Maruca; species Maruca vitrata. Next base: position 7,281,076 of record CM076930.1, read on the forward strand.
TGTGTGTCTGTCAAGACCTTTTTTTCGTTAACAACTAAAGAAAATTTGTATCAAGTACTATACATTAAAAGCAGCTTGTTGCTCAAGGGCATAATGTCTATGCCCCTCAATACAACAAGCTCAAAATAGTGTAAATATTCCTATGGCAATTTTTCATAAATTTTTCATGATTTCCCTACATTCTGTAGGGGTACAAAGAACTGTTAATACATATTTTCCGTATCCTAGAACCATCCACAACTGAAAGAAAAAAAATATTCTTATTTACTCCTTTTTTGGTAAAACAAACATTTAGAGTTAAAATTATTTTTTTTTTAAATAAAAATGGCACACCCAGAGTGTGTGTGTGACTTGGCTCATTTAAAATGATGATTTGTATAGCTATATATGCTGTATAGCTATATATACATCATGCTATATTGATTTATAGCATGATGATTTGTTTAAAAAGAGCGACTATCGAGATTCTTGCCGGAGTCTTCTCGATAGAATCGGCGTTCCGAACCGGTGGTAGAATCTTATTATTACTAATGTGACGATTTGTAAGTGCATGTAAATTGCCTATATAAATAAAGACATGTTGATTTTGATTTTGATTTTGAAATATCATTTACACACAAAATTGTCCGGAACCCGCAGGGCGCTAGTCCGACTCGCATTCGGCCGGCTTTTTATTACTAATAAAGACTTTCTTTTCGAGGTGAGGTGCGAAACGGCTCTTCCGTTCAGAGAAACATGAAAGTGTGAATGAATGGTTCAAAGACACGCTTCATGGTCTAACACCTGAAACAAATTTAATTACGTGTGAAAAGGATACATTAACAACACGCTGTACAGACTTATAAGCATATGCATCGTGTTAAGATTCCACACCTTAAAAGGTAACACGGACACGAACAAAATATGAAAAATGCTAAACGTAATAACATTTGGCTTTCCGTCTGTCTCTGTCTAGGCTTTTCCCCGGAAAAGCGTCCAGTAGCGGTACCATGAGTTGGCTATCGAAAACTTACGTACGTTAAAAACCTATCGAGTTGTTTTTTTTTATTTTAGTTCTTAACGTGACCACCAAGGGCGCTGTACAAGTCTTTCATAGACATATTTACGTAAGCGATATCGAGTCCGTAACTTTTAAACGCATGGTAGCGCTACAGGGAAACCAAAACTTACAAGACACTGTAAACCACACAGTAAACCCATTTGGCTAAAATAACATCAAGAATTGAAAATAAAACATTATTTTTTTGTCAAAAACGATTGAACCTCTATCCTTTTCTGTATCGTGAAGGATCCATAATAAAATCCCTTGTCCAGTGGATGAGTTAAAAAAACAGTATCCACTTACGCGTTGGCTGACATTGTCCCGAATTCTACCATAAGTAACGTAATCATAAACTTACGTATAGTACATAATACTACTGATCTACTGTCCATCATGTATTTTTATGGTGCAACAAACATACAAATTTAACTTGTAGGTAGAGCCTACTCTCTATTGTATCAGGAGATTATATGTACCTATTTTATTGTTTACCATAAGAGCCAGAATAAAGAAAGGAGGTGTCTAACATTGACCTAAGCCTCCGAATTCAGTCATATAGTGACTCATTCTTACACCTATTACGAGCTATTCTACACACATCTCACATTCACGTTAACGTTACGTCACCACTCGCAATTTTCTACATTATAGAAGACATTTTTAACATGATCACTGGAGAAATTTGCACGGTTACGTAAGTGCTAAATTGCATGCACCTTACATTAGGCCGTGAAGAGATCTAAGAATGAAAATGTAAATGTAACATCTTTATTAGAATATTTCCGGGATATTTACTATGTTGATTAGTTTCAAAGCGCTCCCGATATTAAAACAAAGCGTTTCAAATGTCTGTAACTAAGTATATTATATATTGTTACATCCTAAGTATTATATTATAACCGATACGATACGATAGTTAAGAATTTACGGCAGAAATAGTAACAGGCCCCATTTGCTAAAGTTAACATAAACTATTAGATATATTGCTTATGTTTTTTAGGTTTCAAATATGATATTTTGACCTTAATTAATTATTAAGTTATGTGTGAAGGTACTACCTATCTTAACCTTCAGTTTTATTTTATCGACTGGCTCGGTGGAACAGTGGTTAGTGACCCAGGTTTACTACCTACGGTTCCAAGAGTCGTGGGTTCGATTTCCACCCGGGACAAAATATTTGTGTGACGAACATCGGTGTTTGTTCCGTGTCTGGGTGTGTTATTAAATATATTTAAGTAGTGTATACACTGTTGATTCTGATATTTGTAACACAAGTGCTTAAGCTACTTACGACGGGATCAATGTATGTGATGTTGTGTAATATTTATTTATTTTATTTATTTATATCAGTTTTTCTTTTTATTTGTTTTGCATTCTTTAAAGTTATCAATGTTTATACAAAAATAATAAACATAAATATGTATGCATGCATATTTTAATACCTAACAATAGCTTAAACTGACTTGGGACTTGATTTTCTTGTTTTGAAGGTTGCAACTTTGAATGTCACCTTTTATTTCGCTTATTTAGGTAAAAACCTCTGTGAAGGATACATCTTTTTATGAATTATTACGTATCTTGTACTTGCATTTGTAGGTGCATTGTAGTTTGTGTAGGTACCTACTGTAAAAAAACTGCCTCGTTACAACTGCCTCGTTATTCGTAGCAAGCGCTGCGTAAGGACTTATGGACTCAGATTAAATCATTAGGAGGGTGCCAGCCAATAAAGATTTAACCTTTGTAATTTGTATTACTATGAGGCCATAGAATAAAATAAAATACACAAATGAAATTCAAATAACTTTCAATGCTGTAAAATTATGATTCATTTACGTCAATATACATTCCTGCTCTACACATTTGGTTGAATTACAATACAAATACAATAAAATAATGATACTTTGCATTATGTCCTTATGCCCAAGTTTTCCTTTCTTATAGGTATATCAATTAGCTGATAATGATGATGACGTAATGCCAAATAGGTAGATCAACTTAGGTGGGTCACACGAATAGCTAGGTCGTGATGTATCTACGAGTATAGGCAAGAAGACAAACGTGGTAACAAATTTGCTTCATTAGCAAATAGGCGTGTTACCAAATAAAGCTCGTGGCAAGCTCGTTCCAATCTACCCTTTATGGGAAACGGAATAAGAACTTTTTGTTTCACACGCACTGTTTGTTTTTGGCACAAGTTATAGGTTGACTTTTTGTCATAAAGTTCCACGACAGAGTTCCTATTATGATGTAACTTCAAATTAGCAGAGCGCAAAGCGAAAATCAATTATCAGTCTTTATTTTATTTTGTAGGATGTATCTACACTACCTACCTCTTTTTTTTTCTTTTATAATAAGCTAACAAGATGACCTCACTCCACCTGATGGTAAGCGGTAGTGAGATCCAAATATGAGGTCCTAACCCTTACTTCCTAAATTATATTATAAATTGTAAAGAAATATGTCTTATTTTTACGATGCTAACTAGATGACCTCACTCCATCTGATGGTAAGCGATAGGACAACATATAAAAGAGGCAATGAACCTCTTGGTCCGAGCCACCACCGCCTGCTTTCTATGCGTCCGCTCTTCATTCTCCGTTATACAGACGGTAGAGAACACTTAGACCGACAATATCTGTAAGTAATTGCAGAGGTTCAAGGGTTTTGGACACCTCTAGATCATCGACAATACGGATAGCGCGTCGCTGCAACCTATCGACGGCATCTATCAAGTATTTTGCGGAGCCATCCCAGAGGTGAGAGCAGTATTTCACACATGGACGAACTTGTGACTTATTATTATTACTTCCGACCGATTTCGGCCATGGCGACCACTTCGACTCCTAATTGAGTCTGCGCTGATGCGCACGAAGATGACTTACATAGCCGATCTTCGCAGCAAACTCCCGTGCACAATGTGGGCACGTTAGTTTGCCGTTTACTGTATGGTAGGTAATGGCTGCAGGTGCACGGGCTTTCATCTCGTCGCGTTTAGCGTCGAGGTCAGATTGACGCTGTTCCTCGAAGACGCGTACTTGCCGCTGCACATGCCCGCGCCATTCAGGCCGTTGCGCTGCCAAACTCTTCCACAAAGAGGGCTCTATGTTGCATCTCTTCATGTGACGCTTCTGAACATCTTTGTATCGGAGGAGTTGTATGTATTGGTAAGGGGGTGCTATAAAGAGTAGTATGAGAAAATAAAGAAAACACTTCTAATCTAATAAAAAATCTTTTAACCTTATAATCGCACATTATGTATTATGAATTTCAAATTTGTAAACATAGTGGTACGTGAGCAGCCTATTTACTATACATACTGCCTTCGTATTAAATAAGTAGGTACTTTTAACGTTTATCATATCATTTATTATACCTTTTTGTCAGGAGTCGGATTCAAATCTATTATTCAGATGATCACGAACCGTTTAGTTTTCCGAAATGTAGTTGATTTGGATCGTTTGTGTGTTACAGACAGTCAGTCACGCATCGCTTGATATATTCAAATTTAACAGTATGGCAATAACCGTAACCAAAAATTTGAAATTCTTAGAAGCCCCTTTGACTTGATTTTTTTTCGTACTATTATTCTGCAGTATGTACCTAAGGAAATAAGATAGTAACACAAATGTAGGTAGCTGTCTAGTTTTTTGAAGATAATATATAAATATTCATTGATTCAGCTACATCGAAAAATAGAAGGGCAATCCTATTATAAAAAATAACACAATACATAGACCGTACGTCACTTAGTTTGAGTTGTTTATCAACAGTTTTGTTTTAAGATGGTAGTAAACAATGTTTGACCTAAGTAAATATGTATTGAGGTAGGCTGGTACATAAGAATGTTGTGTTCTGTGTATGAATGTGCAAGTTTTCTATATTGAACTTTTACCTAACTTGAATTTAACAACAAAACGTGGTCTTACGACGTAAATGTGTATGTATGTACGTGCGTGCATTGATGTACCTATGTCAAACATCACATAAAAATGGCTGTAGTAACATTTATAGTGCCTACCTTTTTATAAAACAGGCAAAATATATGAGCACTCTATTGCCTTATTTAAATGGGTATAAAGATACTTTACTCTTTAAATAACACTAACACATGCTACCTACCTCCTGTATTTTGAAGCGAAAGTATTTTTATGGTTTTGTACATTATACAATTTTTTTACCAAATATGAATACCTACCTACGCATAGTGTCGTTTTTAGGCAAGAGATATTACCTATTTCTAACGTGGTACCGACATTCTTAGATAGACATTATCAAGCTAGTATGCGCTGATGAAATCCCATTAGAAATCTAGGTCCCATGGTTAAAGAATGTGGGTCCTGTACTGTCCATATTAGACGCACATAAAACACCTGGTAGGTACATACCTAGCTATGTAACTAGTTCCACTGGTATGAAAATGCAACATTGCGGCTTTCTGCGGATATTGCCTAACCCTTAACGATGTGGTAGACTTTATTAACCTTAAGCTAAATTAGTAGTAGATAGCTTTTACTTACCTACATAGAAAGCGGTTAACCTACTCGTGGTTTTTCTTCTGCCCTTTTAAGATATCAATAGCTTAGGAATCTATTTACTTAGGTATATCTAAAATTATGTTCCTCGAAAACTACTTTCCTGCCTTCCGCGACTTATGTATTACATGTCTTATGTAAATAAGCTGTGCTCGCGTAGAATAAATACCTTTTGGCAGCAATTTGATTTATCTAGGCAATTTTTCAAGTCATTACGGAATAGGTTTTTTTGTAGGGTTAGATAGTTTAATCTCAGTTAAATTGGCATGGACAAGGATGTGTATTAATACGGATAAGACGAATTTTAAGCAAATGCAGAATGTTAATTCACAGATTTCCTTACGAATGAAACATTGCTCATATATTTGTGTAGGCGATTTGACTTTCACAGTATTTATAACTGATATTGATAGCTAATTATGTGACAAGTTGATAAATATTTTGATGAGATAATTTGAGATTAGATCAATGCTGGTATGAGATTTTGTTGGCAACATACGTGTACGTGTAAGTAACTTAAGCACTTATGTTATGTGTACACGGAAAGCCAACGATGCAGGAATAGCCCTATTTGAAGTAAGTACCTACCTATGAATTCATATTGAATTTTTTTTTACTCAGATACACACAACAGATTAGATAAACCACATTTTTTCTCGATAGCATAGCTTAGTAGCATTTTTTGTTTCAATTATTTAATTACTGCAATTTGATACACCAACAGATACCTACAGTTAGGTATTGCGTAAAAATCATACAGACTTGTATATTATTATGTATGTACCACAGTAGGCTCAAAAATTATACTTATCCAGGAAGTATTAGTTATCGTAGTTTTAAACATAGCGTTTTTATGAATCGGTATGCCTAAGTATTGTTTAGTTTATCTTAAGTAAATACCTATTTATCTTCAACTTATACGAAATGAAAATCAAACAGAAATGAGTCAGTACAAAAATATATTTATTTATTTACATTAACTACATTTTCAATAAAAACATATTATCTATCATTAATCTAAGTAACATTACATTTAAAACGATTTACGTCACAATGAGGTTATTTGAGTACCTAAGTAATAATTATAATAAAAATATGGTATGGTACTAAATAATATACACTTTGTAAATTACCAACATTATAAAATAGGTATTAATTACTAAAAATACCTTTGTAACAATGAAACCATTCCTTTTTATACCATTATGTATTTCTATAACTTATGTTGATAAATATACATACATAATTAGATAATACCACCTATTGCTTTTTTTTCTTTTATTACCAAGAACCACGCTTATTGATTGAGTTCTACAAATTGTTCAAATTAAAACTTGATTATTTCTTATTAGGTACAATATTACGAAAATATTTTATATATTTTGTAATATGTATATTCTGCAATATTCTGCATATTATACAAGAGTACAATATTATATTCTTGCATCGCCAACCTATACGTTTAAAAAAACAACAAATCAAATACCAATTTTTTAAGAATAAATAATATTGACCTGAATATTTTAAATCATTTACATCGTTATGTCTACGATCACGCTTAAAGTAGTTTAAGCAGTAGATATTTATGTGCTTATAGGTGTATCTATAAGTAAGTAAGTACTTTGTCACTTCATAATCTAAAGTTAAGTCTATCTTGTCATATAAGGCCATAAAACCAGATCCACGCATAGATATACCGAACTCCCAAACATAGGTTAACCAAGTCATTAGAATTACTAATGACAAACTTGTTCCACGGAGGTTACCCAAATCAAGTACCTATAAAGTTAATTATTATCGTATTATCAGATTCATCAATCACCAAATCAAGACACGACATGCAAAAATATGATTTAACTTGGGTACTTTACATAATGTTCATATAGTCCCGTTTAATAATATTTATTTTCCAAATCAAGAAGGTTAAAATCTAAACGATTGCGATCAATGACGATGCAAAAATTCTAACCTGCGCCTCAAGCAGCAAAATTCGGAACCTTTCGTACGTTAACAAGCCACGACTGATTTTTGATACAAAATGCGCCAGGTAATTAAAAAAAACAATTTAGACTATACATAACCGCCGTTAGGGGCGCTCGGAATCTTTGCATCACCAAAAACACTATCAAGTTTCATCAAGTTAGTTTCCAACAAGTCTATGATAATAATATTCATGCATTTCATGTCTAAATAGGTAAGGATGTAACAAGTCTGTGGATAAGGGATCAAAGATGGCGTCTATCGCTCGATCATGCGCAGACGCAACGGGCCGTCCGGCGCGTACATGAACGTGACCGCGTAGTCTAGGGGCTCGTGGTGGTACGAGAGGCGGTATCGGCGGAGCAGCTGGAAGAAAAAAGGGTATTGATGGAGTTATAACCAATTGTATTGTCTATTATTTGCGCGAACACTACACATTTGAAATAATACTAATTCTACGGATTAAACGTTCGCATTTCAAGAGTTAACCAAGAAAATAAAATGTGGGTAGGTACCTCTTACACCTTAAAGGTGTCCAAACTTAATTTAAGATTCAATTAGTCGTATGAAAAGCTGAAGAGCCAGGATATCACAAATTTGAACTATGGTGTAAAACTGTAGTAAAACGCATGCCACGTCTATATCAGGTTGCCCATATTAGTTACAACACGGATGTTTTGCTTGAAAAAGGTGAAAGAGCGCAATCGTCAACGAATCAAAAAGTAGAGGCTTTCAATTTTAAATAAATAAACAGTTTAAAAAACACAAAAAACACGTTTTTATAGGTGGACGTAAAAGTAAAAAATAAATTACGGATCGTTCAAATTTTCTCTATTTCTGGGATGAAGTGTAAACTACGTGCTTCTCATTATAATATTTGATTGTCCACTCACTTTAGCCAGCAACACTTGTATCTCCAAGTCTGCGAATCTCCGTCCTAGGCAGATACGCGCCCCATGTCCGTAGGGCAGAGACGCGAATGGATGCAATTTCCCGTCGCCCTCCAACCAGCGCTCTGGCTTGAACTCCGTCGGGTTGGACACGAACTGCTCCATGTTGCCCGTAACTATGGTCGGGAACACCACTTGAACCTGGAAGATAGTGGAAAGATTGATATTAATAAAAAAGCGTTTAAAGAACTTGACCATACAGTCAGGAGATGCCAGTCAAAACTGTCTGTCCGGTGGTTGGTGAACGGTATACGGGTAAGCGACCCCGGCTCCTCGAGCTACTATCGACTCAAAATCATCCGAGGCGATAGTATCCTTCCTCCCCTTTTCCTTCCCCCGTCATATATCCTTGTTACTCGTGAGAACGCAATGACCTTGTTAAAACAATGCACAAAGAAGAATGGCGGCGACGTGGTCCACAACCCGTCACGTCACGTTTCCCACAGAGGTGAGAAGTGGATCGCTGGAAGTGATATCGGCCTACCCCTCTGGGAAAAAGGCGTGATTGTATGTATGTAAAAACTTGACCGTAGAATTTGGCGTAAGGTATATACCACAAATTATTTAATTTACCGGTAATTTGAATTAAAACTAATTTTACGGATTAAGCTTGCGTGTATTGTTATTTTAAACATGTTATTTAGATAGCCGACGTTTCGAGCTCTTTACAGCGGTAATTGTTACGCCAGAAAATATGTGACTTAACGCTAAGTATACAATAATAGTTCGGTAAACACTGCAACAATAATATTAATAACTATTTGGTAACAGATGAAAGAATAACAAAAAGTGTTATGTGCCACTTACCCCCTTTGGAATATGGTAGCCACAGATAACATCGTCCTCTTGTAATGTCCTTCCGTTACCAATAACAGTTGAATACATCCTGGAAACAAAAAAACAATACAATAATTACAATGAAGAACCTCAAAAAACTCAGTAAAACGTTGGTTTATCATCTTAAGGGTGTTAATTCTTCTAAACATGTGGTAGATATCTAACTAAATGACATCACTACATAGTATAAAGCAAAGTCGCTTCTCGCGTCTGTTTGTATGTATGTATGCTTAAATCTTTAAAACTACTTACTTCGCAACAGATTTTAATGGGGTATTATTAATACATAGATAGAGGGATTAAAAAATAAGGATTTTATTATGTATAAATAACCGAAGCGAAGCGAGCGCGGGTCACTAGTAAATCATAAATGACGATTTCTATAGTCTTTTTCAGCTAAGATGATCCCTGTGACACTTCATTGTGTTCTGAATTACGCATTTTACGTTTGACAAACGAAAATTATTTTATTGCACACTTTTTTCATTTTATTGCGGCGTCATTAGGAAAAATATTAAAATAAATAATTTTATTCTTTTAAAAAAGGAAAGTGTCGTTTAGTTTAATTTAATGTAATAGAAAATTTAAAAAAAAAATACATATACATTCGTATACGTAGAACGGAACGTAGTAAAAGCATAGAACTGGGACTAACATAATCGGGTGCAACATTGCGATCACTTGACAATCGCTTCAGTCACTCGTGAAAATTGGACGAAAGTAGTCGAAAAGACAAAAAGTACCATAATAGAGGACTGGAAAGACCAACTTATAAATAAAATGTCGGGCATGGCGACTCATCAAGCGATTCTTCTGACAGTGATTTTTGCGGCGTCATTAGGAAAAATATTAAAATAAATAATTTTATTCTTTTAAAAAAGGAATGTGTCGTTTAGTTTAATTTAATGTAATAGAAAATTAAAAAAAAACACATATACATTCGTATACGTAGAACGGAACGTAGTAAAAGCATAGAACTGGGACTAACATAATCGGGTGCAACATTGCGATCACTTGACAATCGCTTCAGTCACTCGTGAAAATTGGACGAAAGTAGTCGAAAAGACAAAAAGTACCATAATAGAGGACTGGAAAGACCAACTTATAAATAAATGTCGGGCATGGCGACTCATCAAGCGATTCTTCTGACAGTGATTTTTGAAAAACTGGATGAAATATTTACTCTCTTCTTATTATTTCACTTTACCGAATAGCACAATGTAAAGCATACATCATCATCATCATCATTCTCCTGCCCTTGTCCCATACATATATGTAGAATAAACTTTCACTATAATACACAAAGACAAATCATGCTTTAAATTTTCGTAGATTAATAAAATCGATTTCATTTTCTTATAAAATATTATCGATTACCAGAAATAATCGAAATTATTTCATTGTAGGACATCTCTACAATTGTCAAAATCGATGTGTCACAGGGATCATATTGGCTGAAAAAGACTATAAGTATAAAGAACATTTGCATTGACTCACCTAAATACTTCTCTAACAAAAGCTTTGGTATAGTGTAGCTTGTCCAAATCGGAGTAAGTCAAAGGTTTGCTCGGGTCGGGCAGAACTCTAGCTATTTCTTCAGCCATCTTCTCCTGCTGTTTGCCTCTTAAAGCCACTTGGTACAGAATGGAACAGACAGCCATTGATATCTGAAAGAAAATGTGGTTCCATTACTATCTGATTTAAAAAAAAAAAGACGTGTGGCACTCGGGGACTCCGCGGTATAGCTATTGCATAGCATCGTCCGATTTCGGAGCACCTCGTCTCGATTCGTGCGAGTTTCGTAGAGTCGTACAATACGTCTAACCGCACGCACACAAACACCGTGCTGAAGTCTACCGAACTAAAACGATGTTAGACGATTGTGAGGTTTATTTCGTTACGGAATTTCTTGGTTCGGTCGCCGCGCTCAAAGCCCGCGATAAAAGCTATGCAATAGCTTAATACTCGGTCCGTTGTGATTATAATATTATGAAGTGTTTGATGATCAGGACAAAATACTCTTAGCAGATGTATTGATGGATGTTCAACCACCAATCTACTCTTATAATTGCGGCTAATAGATAAGGTCCTTTTACCATCTCTTTGAATCTAAATTACTAGTGTGAGTAAGCATATTACTTGGGTATTAAGCATTTAGCGGTGTACTTCATGGACTCTACCGAATCTCTAGTCTAGGGTCTTTATGAAGAGTTGTTTTTAATAAGGCGTCCGACCGATTTCAGGAATGGCGGCCGATCTCAATTAAGATCAGCCACGTGAACAGGACATACAGTGCACAAGTGTGTGCGCAAACACAAGTGCACTCTTTATTCCCTTACTCTCATAATTCGGTGAAACGGCAATCCAACATAACCGATAAGGGATCGGGCGCAGGGCCACCGGTTTAACGTGCTTTCCCAGCCACGGCCGTTCAACCGCCAACTTCGTATTTCCGGGCTGAGTAATTTCATTACAGAAACTCACACACATTTTGCCCAACTCCGGGGACCTCTCGGTCCTTACGCAGCGCTTGCTACGAATAAACCAACGTGGCAGTTAAGTCTGTTTTTAATAGTACCTAGTTAAATATAAATATAGTTGACTAGCTGTGCCAGCGACTTCGCCCGCGTTTACCCCGTTTTTTACACATTCACCATTGTATCTTTGCTCCTGTTGGTCGCAGCGTGATGTTATAAAGCCTAAAGCCTTCCTCGATAAATGGTCTATACAACGCAAAAAGATTTTTTCAAATCGAACCAGTAGTTCCTGAGATTAGCGCGTTCAAACAAACAAACAAACAAACTCTTCAGCTTTATAATATTAGTATAGAAGTATAGATTACCGTATCAATCCCCACAAGGATGAGATCCAGGGCCATGATGGTAGCTATCTTCGGGTCTCCCTCGCTCTTCAGCACACGCTCCAGAAGAGACAGATCGTTCTCTGACGTCACCTTCTTTGTCTTAAGCCTCTCTAGAGCCTCGTTTATGTACCGAGAGCAGAGTCTGAAACAAACCATCACCGTACATCAGTTAGGAAAATAGTTACCAAAAAAACAAGGAGGTAGGCTTTTATGTTCAATCTATAAGCAATATTAAGAAAAGAGAAAAAAGAAAACATATTGATCACACATACAAAATTTCATAATTAAACAAACACAGGTAGATACAGGTAAAATGATCAATAGGTTCTGCCTCAGCATGTGCTGTAGCAGCCGCTAGGTCGCTACAGAGCTGTTATTCTGGTAGAACCTTTGAGTGCCGCTAAAAGTTTACAGATTAAATAGGTACAAATAGTAGAGCCAAAAAAACGAGGCCCCGTTTAATTCATAGTTTCCCGTTTTGGTTCCCATAAATCCCTAACTTGAACTTGACAGCTTTGCTCTCTTTAAACAACATCAAGAAGGAGATGGTTTTGACTGGAATATGTTGATTTATTTATAAGCACGTCCACATTAGCGTGCTAATTTAAAATTCAAAATCGTAAACTACTATTAGTATTGTTCGGCTCGGTGGAACAGTGATTGAGAGTTCGTGTCGTGGGTTCAATTCCCACTCGGGACAAATATTTGTACGATCAACATAGGTATTTGTTTCGAGTCTGGGTGTGATTATGTATTTATAAGTTATGTATGTATATCAGTCTCTGACGCCCATACTACAAGCTCTGCTATTTGAGGTCAAATGTGGAAAAGTCCCAGATATTTATTTTGTTTCCGACGGATTTTATGGGTTTTTAGTTTTGTCGGTTTTTTTTTATAATAGGCTAACAAGATGACCTCACTCCACCTGATGGTAAGCGGTAGTGAGATCCAAAAATGAGGTCGACAGGAACAATAGACCATATCGAGCCTGTCGCACTCACTCTGAAGGCCTGACTTTGACTGGTTTTGTTGATATCTTAATTTTTTTGGTAAGTATTCTCAGTAGACTTACTCGACAAAGAAGTTCATATTGTTCACGTATTTAGTCCACAGCGGTGTCGGTATGTACCGCCAGTAGGGCGCCTTCAGCTCCAAAACTGCTACGTTTCGCAGAGCAAACTTGGCCGCATCGATGATCCTTTGCGGCTCCGAGTCCGCGGTCAGGTCGGAGTTGAGGCAGCCCAGTCTAACATCTAACGCCACGCGGCCGATACCTGGAGCGAATAAAAAAATATATATCAAACAACATCATATGCCTACACTGGTAATTTTTTGTATGGTAGGCCTATCACATCATTATCATAGTCACGTAACGGACTGTTACCTTATCTATAACGCCTATGTAATATCGTGTGACGCGCAATAAATATTTTTTTATTTGACTAACTTGCTACTGATGAAAATGAGACTTTCATCAAAAAGCGAATGTAGAGCCTGTAACGAAGAAACGGAAGACATGAAACACCTTTTATGTGAATGTCACTCACTGGCCAGACATAGGCTCAGATTTCTGAGAATGGCCTATCCAAAACCAAAAGAATAAATAAATAAATATTACACAACATCACATACATTGATCTGATCCCGTGGTAAGTAGCTTAAGCACTTGTGTTACAGATATCAGAATCAACAGTGGATACACAAATATACTTAAATATACTTAATACACACCCAGACACGGAACAAACACCGATGTTCGTCACACAAATATTTGTCCCGAGTGGGAATCGAACCCACGACTCTTGGAACCGTAGGTAGTAAACCTGGGTCACTAACCACTGTTCCACCGAGCCAGTCAGAGGGTTGAAGTGAACCGTTCAGTAGTGCTACCATGAGTTTAAAAGTAACAGACTCGATATCGCCTTTGTAAAAATGAACACCGCCCGTATCGGTAACGCTAAGAACTAAAATCGGTAGTATGAAAAAAACAATTCGATTGGTTTTTAACGTGTAGTTTTCGATAGCTAACTCATGTTAGTGCTACAGACGGTCCCCGTTACTAGATAAGAATGGTTTAAAAAAATTACTCAGCCCGCAGTTAGGAAGTTGGCGGTTGCACGCCCGTGCCTCGGAAAGCACGTTAAGCCGGTGGTCCTGCGCCCGATCTCTCATCGGTCATGTTGGATTGCCGTCTCAACGAACTAAGTATGAGAGTTAGAGAACAGAGAGAGAATTTGTGTTTGCACGCATACTAAGTTTATACTTGTGCACTATAATATGTCCTGCGCACTTGGCTGATCTCAATTGAGATCGGTCGCCGGCCTTAAAATTATTATTACACTTTGTAGCACTCACATTCCAGAGACCACCGATGGATATCATTATCGAACTGATGGGGCAGGTCCCCCAGCTCATCCCTCGCATCCTCCATGTACCGGATGAAGTCCTCGGTCACCAGCTCGATTGGGGCCACGTACTTCTTCACCGTCTGCGGCTGCAGGATCGGACGTTGAACCTTGGACCTGAACTTTCTCCATTGCTCGCCATGTCTGGAATCAGAATCACCATTTCCATCAAACCTAAGTTAAAAAGCGTTGATGGCCGAGTGGTATAGGTCGTTGCTTGCATGCGAGAGGTCGCCAATTTAAACCCCGCCACGTACCAGTGTAATTTTCAGATTTGAAATTCATATGTACGATTATTCGACGCTTTAACGGTACACCTACAAAGAAATTTTTAGGTTGTTTAGTTAAGCAACCCGCACTTGGCCAGCGTGGTAGACTAAGGCCATATTAGGGCGATAAGGCCTTAGTCTACTAAAGTACTACGTTTACACTTTTGAACTGGACTTGCCCACCCAACTTTAAATGTCTTTTGCTGTGTATATTTCATTTAATTATGTTGAAACATCTGAAAAATAACTGATTTTATGGATACTTTGAAACCAGACGTCTAAAAATCTTTACAGGGCTCGTGTTTAAATATATATCTAATCTATAGCTTCAAATATGTAGTATTCTTCCATTTTACCATAATACATTCTAATTCTTACTAGACAATGCGGGCCTGGCCTACATTAAATAATTTCGAAGTTTCGATCTTCATTTGGGGACACTTCGACCCCCTAAAATCTTATGCGTAAACTGCAAACATGTTTACATCCCATGAAATGTTTATGTTCACACGACAATGAAGAATCATATGTTTTGAAAATAAAAACACTTATCGACATTTTAAAACGCACTGGATAAACATCGAGGTGAAGCATTTTCTGTAAAACATCTGACCTATCAACAATACAAAGGATATTTTCTTGCAAACTCAACAAAGAAAGCCTATAAACATGAGAAAGCGTCAACATATAATATACATATATATATTGCAACATAAGCACTAGAAACTGTATGTTTGCTTGTAAACACATAAAACGTACATAATAGCTGGTACTGAATGTGACAATGGAGTCCCATTAAACTGGGATTCATTGTCCAGTCTAACTTTGTTAGCATAACTAAAACTATACACGCATGATATCTATTAAGAAAGGTGATAAAATATATTGTATTGATGTTTCTTGCTCGTATATCTATTTTATTTGCCAGGCGTATTCAACACATCATAAACTGAGTAGAAATGAACTGTGAAAGACTGTAGATATGACTATGACTACGTAATATAAGACTTATACGTGAGCTAAGGTAATGTTGGCGGAAGTTATAATATTTACCACTCATAATAAAAACGAAATAACGTGTGAAAACCCTTTGTTACTAAATTTGAACGACTTTATTTAAACACTTAAAAGTGTCTCTCTGCATTTCCTCTCAACTCTTTTCCTACTCCAGCGAAAACTAAGACTAGATGTACATAATAATTACATGACAGACAAGATTTATAATGAAGCACTACAATAAAATAGTGGTACAGTGGTGAATGACCCAGGATCACTATGTAGGGTATTTACTACCCGACGTTTCGATTGGTGTAATTTATTTATTTTATAATAATAAAGGGTAGATACATTTTATGAGAGAATATAAAATGTCAGTTCTTGCCCACTTAAAGGTATATACTCAAGTAGCCTATAGTGTCACATCATTGCAAAAAATCGCAAACGGAATAGAAAACATTAAGTACAAACCTATTGGTGATTTGCATGGCGACATACAATCACGCACAGAATATTTATTATGCCGACCAGGGTCTAAAGACCTTGAGGAATATACTGCTGGTTTCAATGTCCACGTCAATTGTAATGCTACTTAGTAAGTTTAAAATATTTCAAAACTATGGAACATGTTTTTTTTTTCTATAATAGGCTTATAGGATAACCTCACTCCACCTGAATGTAAGCGGTAGTGAGATCCACAAATGAGGTCGACAGACTTTAACACAATTGACCATATTGAACCTGTCGCACTAATTGCCGTTTCACGCCCCGCCTGAAGAGCCCGGAATTATAGGAGGGAGGGAAAATATGAGCTGGAGGGGAATTCCATGCCTTAATGACACGGGGCAGAAAAGAGGAATTGAACCTCTTACATACACATACATACATAAAATCACGCCTTTTTCCCAAAGGGGTAGGCAGAGATCACATCCAGCGATCCACTTTTCACCTCTGTGGGAAACGTGACGTGACGGGCTGTGAACCACGTCGCCGCCATTCTGCCTTGTGCATTGTTTTAACAAGGTCATTGCGTTCCCACGAGTAGCAAGGATATATGACGGGGGAAGGAAAAGGGGAGGAAGGATACTATCGCCTCGGATGATTTGGACTGAGTTGAACCTCTTGATCCGTGCCATTAGCAGAAGATAGGCGGGAGTGGCGCATTTGGGGAGGCCTATTTCCAGGAGTGGACTGAGCTGGGCTAATGGTTATGATGGAACATAAAATTTAAGAGAAAAAAGTTATTTAGAATTCTGTTATAAACTTTTCTTAATTTAGAGAAAATTGACTGAATTGTAAAATAACAATTAGACCTAGTAGGTAGCACCTAACTAGTGAACTACGTATTCATCAATAGGTACGCTAACTTAGTTAGCCGTAGTAGTAATCAATATGCTAAATGTTGATCGGACTTTTAATTAAGTTCACATTCGTCGCACTCCGGCAAAACAAGTGTCCCAATCAAAAATTAGGTGTCTCGGGAAAATGGAAATAATGGGATTTTCGTTCTTTATTTATACATATATTTTTTTTAATTGTGGATGCATGAATGATCAAACAACATTAACTTTCCATATTCCCTAGAAAACTAATTCAGCATTGTGACACTATTCTTGCCGGGGTGCGACGTATCCCTAATAATAAAATTTTAATAATATGGCAAGACCTCTCAAGCACTTAAACATGTTGCATGCTTACTTTCGTCATTACTGACGCATCAATGAGGCATAAAACAATACCTACCGCCTAGTGTACTTATCTTATTACATTTACAACAGATTTTAACAAGGAGGTCATGTTGATCATTGCAGTTGCATCCACTAATTGACGTCAGTCCAACACTTGAGATTAAAGTTCACGAAACAGTACCTACTTACTTACAGATGAATTTGGTTGCACTCAGGGCCGGATTAGAACTGTCGAAAGAGCAGGGGCCCATATATTTCGGGGCCCCAGGGCACCATTGCTGTTTGTAAAAAACACTTTCACTTTATTAAATGCCTTATCCTTTACGGTCGTTGCTACATTGAGTCATGTCATTACTTTACGGAAAACGTAAAGCATTCCGCATTCCATCCAGCCTGGTGGCACGGACCAAGAGGTGTATAGTTCCAAATTTCTGTGCCATTACTCTTATACTTACGATATGATACGATAGGCATCCCAATACGCAATGGCGTATAAAATATTAGCTTAACCAGACTCCTATGTGATTCTCGTACCACAATTGTGTCCATAATGGTCTCTAAACTCTCAGATTTTTTTAAATATTTTTACGAGCCCCACTCGGACTAAATCCGGCACTGAACGCCTATTTATTAAATGCGCAAACACTGGCATGTTAGTTTTAAGGCCGGCAGCCCTTGCAAGACACTAAACAAAGAAATTACGAAACACAAAGTTTCATTCTAGCTCTTATGCGTGAGCGTGACATCCGTTTTATATTTCATAGTGTTGACAGGATACGATCAAGATGTTAGATATGATAAGTAAATACATATATAATAATAATAATAATAATAATAATATTTTTATTCAGACAACTAAAATGATCCAATTTTGTTAGTAACAATTTTTCTTATAATATATGTTAGTAGACAGACACAAAAAGCAAAAAAAAAAAAACAAAACATTCAGTAACCACTAGCTAGGACTGACAAGACAAGACAAGACAAGAATACAGTTAAATTAACAGCCCTAGCCAGTGTTGCACGAAAGGAGAGTCAGGTCTCTCAGCAAACACCCTCAGAATGCCGTTGGTGCTGCCTCGAAGTCTCGTTAGCAGAGATGCAGAATTTTTGCGCATGATAGCGTAAAAATCGTCCGTGCGTGCTTCTGCAAACATGCCGGACGCGCTACAGAAACGAGGCAACCCCAAAAGCACCCTGAAGATGTTGTTATATTGCACACGTAAGGCATTGTACGACCTCTGAGTAAAGTTAATCCACAGGCTGCTAGAGTAAAATGACTGGCAGTATGCCTTAAATAATGTGATTTTAGCACCCTGTGAACAACTAGCAAACCTGCGGGCCAACATATTACCCCTAATCGCCAAAGCCCTACGCTCCCTTTCTAAATCCCTGTCATCGGACATGCTCTCAGATACAATATGCCCAAGATACTTGAACTGTCTCTGTCTTTTAAGCGGTATTCCACATAAGTTGATTGGTGGCAATTTTTCAGAAAGCTTGTTTTTTGACTGAAAAATTACAAACTCGCTTTTCTTGGTATTGTATATCAGTCCATGATCTCGGGCATACTGCTCACATCTCTCCAACAGCTGACGCATGGAACTGATTGACGGTGCCAGCAGGACCATATCGTCCGCATAGCTCAAGTTATTCATGCATTTGCCAATATATAAGTTAACTACTCGTCTCACGACAGATTTATACGTACGTTTAAAATAAATCAGCCTAAGGTAGTTAATCTGACTACACAGAAGATAAAGTGAAGCAATATTCACAAACGAACTAAAAAATGTAAATAATCAGGCGCATCCATTAAAAATTAATATGATAATGGATTATGCCAACCTACATAATTCCGAAGAGATCTGTAGGTATGAAGGTCTCACATAAAATTACGAAGATTCCATTGATCCAACTACGATGCAAGATAAGTTTTAATACATTTTAGCACGAGACGATAAATATAAATAGTAATTATTTTTTTATAAATGTTTGTATAATCATCCGTCATGTTTCATTAAAAGAATAAATCAATATTAAATAAATATCGCCTTGTAACAAATAAACATCTATACTTATGAACAACACCAAAACTTTCAAACTACAGTGAAAACGTTGGTCAAAAATTTGCGTGCTGTTAAAGGTTTATTACAAAAATGAACGCAGAGATTGTATGCCAAGGTGCCCTGACACCTAGCTCGCTAAATAATAGTGTCGGTTGCCTGGATAAGACTTAAATACACTGCACCGGCATGATTACATGTATGTGCCAGTCGCAGAACATTATGCGGCATCCACACTATTCTTCTTTACTACCTACTGCCGCAAATTTGTCCTAGAGGTCATTACAGAGGTAGTTGGTAGGTATAGTAAACGCAAAATAGTTGGCGCCATTTTTATGGTAGAGAAGGCTACATTATCAGACCACAGCGATAATCCGTGCAACTATGCCACTCTACAATACGTAAGTACATAACTACCAAGAAAACATACATAACATCACCACAAAAGAAAATAATTCTGAACTAGCAGCCGCCCACAATTTCGTCCGCGTGGAAATGGTTTTGGCAGCATACTACAATATTTATCAGCCTATAATATACCTTGTAAAGTTTGCTATTTATTTAATAATATAAGTTGTGCAAAAATAATTTCACTATGTACTATTTTTGCACGCTCTTGATTTTATTTTCTTTCTTATATTCCCTAAAGCACAGATAACATAACTATACAGATACCCCATCCCATACATTGAAACGTAGACATCATAACTCGGGCATCTCACGCGCCATGTCTGTTTTCCGTCTTGCACACCAGATGTCGCTAGAGCGAGCGAGCCATTCCCATCCAGTGTAAACGCATGTCGAAAAAGCACATCAAAAGATGTCGCTGTAAAGGCTCCCAAACAGCTTTGACGTCACAGGGTCGCGGAATGACAATACGCACGCGCGAGTAACCGAACCTCACACAAGAGCAGGGTTGCCTCCTTTTAAGGAAAACGTC
The DNA here is from genome assembly GCA_039566165.1 of Maruca vitrata. NCBI lineage: Eukaryota > Metazoa > Arthropoda > Insecta > Lepidoptera > Crambidae > Maruca > Maruca vitrata. The sequence goes on from CM076930.1 coordinate 7,301,644, forward strand.
TCGCGCGCAAAATGCAAAGGGCTGTTTACTGCGACAGTGCGAAAGTGTACCAAAACAATATGTTCGTGAAGTTGATATTGCTTTGAAGCTGCGTGTCACTTGTACAAAAGGAGTTGTGAGGGCCTTTTTCGATAGAACAATGATTGTTAGGTAAATTATTTATTAGAACATTTTAATCAATTATTATTATTTTTAGTTATTGTATTGAAACAGCTAAGGTAATTATTAGATATTGAATTAATAAATATTGTTATGTAAATTATTACATAACAATAATAATTTAATAATTTACATCACAATATTTATTAATTCAATATTGATGAGTCATTATTATTGTCGTTTTAATTTAATAAAAACGTCAATAATAAAATAGCAGAGAGCGTGCCGTTAATATGTAACAGCGCCGTGTGCGCGCGGCAGCCCTCTGAGCTTTAGAGCAAGCGCTAGTGATTATATTCTCTTTGGCGCGGCCCGGTTGTCGGTAGGCTATCATCGCGCGCAAGTAGGTACATCGTGCCGCGCGAGAGTCCGACAAAACTTTAGGCGTTGTTAAAATGTATTTAAAATAAAGTTGTCATTTCATTATGCGTAGTGAACCAATTGATTTATTTCAAAATGTAATGGTGATTTATGACAATACAGCAATATCTAGAATGTACTTACGAAACGAAAACGAGAAGATACCTACTTAAAAGTTCACGATAATGTATGAGTTAAATAATTTATCTATATCATGTAATTAAAAATTATATCCTTTCTTCTCTGTATGGCTGATTGGCTCGATGGCGTATTGGATAGTGCCCCTGTCTCATGCGTCAAGAGTCGTGGGACTCGTGCGCGTAGGTTCGATTCCCACTCGGAACAAAAATTTGTATAATCGAACATCGGTGTTTGCGCCGTGTTAGTGTGTGCTATTTATATACGTACACAAATATTTGTTGTCGACACACCTCTATCGGCGATTACCTTTCTTCAATACAAGGGAGCGAGGTCGGAAATGTCGTATATTTAAGTTTATTTGTGATACAACCACATACCACGGATCGGAACATTAAAAGTGATGTTGTGTGATTTTATTTGAATTTATATATTTTTTGAACCAAAACTCGTAAGTAGTTAAGAGAAAAGTATTTAATATAAAGATTTTTATGCCCGAATATTGATAGTTGAATATTTTTATTTGTTGTTTTAGTGCTATTCAAAGGTCTATGTAACTTTTTACTAAAACCCCGTTGCGGAACGTGGTTTTATTATTATTTTTAAGTATTGTATTGAAACAGCCAAGGTAATTTAATTTACATAACAATATTTTATTAATTCAATATTGATGAGTCATTATTATTGTAGTTTCATTTGAAGTTAAAGTAATTCCGAATAATAAATAAGATACGTACTTGCTCAAAATACTTAATATAAAAACGTCAATTATAAATTAGCAGAGCGTGCCATTGTGTGCGTTCGCCCAGCAAAAAAGTATCTCCTTTCAAAAAAATATGATGCAGATGTTCTGTGCCTTATCTCGAATAATTCTGCCTGAAATTTTAAATTTGTGCCTCTAAAGGGTTCGGAGTTATTTAAGATTAACTGATTCTGCTGCACGAACGTTCGTCCAGCAAAATATTTTTATATATTTTTAGTCTAGCTGGATATAAAATATGCAAAAAGATAACTTACATACGGCTGTAAATGTGCCGTAAAAATGAAATTTGTGCCTCTTAAGATTTAAGAGATATTAAGTTTGGGCGAACGTTTTGGCGAATGCTATATATCGGAAACGGTTGGACTCACGTCCCACAGTGATGATTTTTTTATACAGATACAGTATATTTGTGCTCAAATTTTAATAATCATGACTAGCATGGTTTAGGAGGTATGATTTTTTTTCCTAGGAAATGAAAAAGACGAACATGACCAAGAACTTCGCGTTAGTGCCGACAGGTACCTATTATGACGTATTCTCACGATGCTATAAAGTTTTGCCGGCCTGCTACATATCATTGGCGAGTTATTAACAAAATTGTATTTTTTTGAGGTTATTTTGATCCAAATTACTTAGAACAGGAAAACGCTATTTTTTATTTTATTTTTATTTTTTATTTATTTATTATTAAAACAGAATGAGTTAGATAACTATTTTTACATTCTGACCCACGCAACACATTTTCTGTGAGCTGGCTTATTACATTCTTAAACAATAATTTTGCCTTATTTTAAGAATACGTATACAAAAAATCAGTTCATTATAACCATTAGATTAGACAAAAACGATAAAAAACCATCCGAAATACTTTTGGTAGATTAAACGACCAAATTCGAGTGAACATTAAAAAGCGGCCTCGCGATACTTCAAGCTTATGTTCCTTATTTGATGGCGTTGTTAAGATATTTAAACAGAACAGATGCGTGATGAATTGTTAAGTTGGAACATATTCTATAATAGAGACATTAAATAACATGTGCTTTTTTTGTTAATAATAATACCTACACTATAATTTGTAGTGTATTATTATATATTACAAATTAATTGTCCGTAATCAGCTATTTGATTGTATGCCTAGCGCGTTCATTAAATGACGACATTCATTGATTAATTAGACCGAACATTTAATTTTATTGAAAAAGCGTCAGTCAACGCAATAAACTAGTTAGCAGATTGAACAAAGAGGTCGCCTTTTTATGTCTACTCAAATTTTTCGGGTAATCTATAAAAAACATTTCGAATGGTTCTTCATCATTATTGTTTTAATTAACGGGTATACACACAAACAGATTTTTTTGCGGTTGTCTAAGAACAATTAATATATCTTTAATGAAAAAATATCACATTTTAATAAAATATGTTCTAACTTAACAATTATGCAACTATCTGTAGTATTTTAATTTCATTAACACCATCAAGTACGGAAGGATAGCTTAAAGTATCCTGCGGCCGCTTTTTAATGTTCACTCGAATTTGGTCGGTTAATAAACTATTTCGAAAGGTTTTTTGGCGTTTTTGTCTAATCTAATGGGTATATTGACCTGATTTTTTGTATACGTATTCTTAAAATATGGCACAAATTATTGTTTAAGAATGTAATAAGCCAGCTCACAGAAAACTAGCGTTTTCCTATTCTAAGTAATTTGGATCAAAATAACCTCAAAAATACAATTTCGTTAATAACTCGCCAATAATCAAAACTTTATAGGATCGTGAGAATATATAATAGGTAACTGTCGGCACCAACGCGAAGTCCCTGGTTATGTTCATTCGAGGGCTAGAAGCCTTTTTTAATTTTCTAGGAAAAAAAATTAAACTCCTGAACCATGCTAGTCATGTTTATGAAAATTATACGCACAAATATACTGTATCTGTATAAAAAAAAAATCATCACTGTGGGTCCAACCGTTTCCGATATATAGCATTTGCCAAAACGTTCGCCCAGCAAAAAAATTAATATCTCTTAAATCTAAGAGGCTCAAATTTAATTTTTACGGCACAATTACAGCCGTGTGTAAGCTATCTTTTTGCATATTTTATATCCAGATAGACTAAAAAAATAAAAAATATTTTGCTGGACGAACGTTCGTGCAGCAGAATCAGTTTATCTTAAATAACTCCGAACCCTTGGAGGCACAAATTTAAAATTTCGGGAACAATTACTCGAGATAAGGCACAGAATATCTGCATCATTATTTTTTTGATAGCAGCGCCGTGTGCGCGCGGCAGCTCTCTGAGTTTTAGAGCAAGCGAGTTCCGGTCGCGTTGGTCGGTAGGCTATCATCGCGCGCAAGTACATCGTGCCGCGCGGGAGGCGGACGAAACCTTAGGCTTTGTTAAAATGTATTAAAAATAAAGTTGTTATTTTATTATGCGTAGTGAACCATTGACTTAAATCAAATTATAATGGTGATTTATGACAATGCAGCAATATATAGAATGTACTTAAAATGAGAATATACTTAAAAGATCACGATAGAAGAAATTCGAGTTATTGTGTTAATAATATCTATTTCATATAAAAATTATAATATAGTATTTCTTCTCTGGATGGCTGTTGGCTCGATGGCGTATTGGATAGTGCCCCTGTCTCATGCGTCAAGAGTCGTGGGACTCGTGGGTTCGATTCCCACTCGGGTCAAATATTTGTTTAATGGAACATCGTTGTTTGCGTCGTGTTTGGTGTGCTATTTATATACGTATTTTTAAGTTTATTTGTGATTTGTGATACGACTACTTACCACTGAATGAACACAATGAAAGTGATGTTGTATGATATTTATTTTATTTGAAATATATTTTTGAAGCAAAACTCGAAAAATATTTTTAAAAAATTTATGACCAATTATTTATAGTTGAATATTTTTATTTGTTGTTTTAGTGCTATTCAAAGCTCTATGTAAATTTAAACATCTAATTTCTATTTAAACGGGGACCCTGTTCAGGCGGGGTCAAGAATGCGATTTTTTTCCAATTTTTAAACTAGATAGTTGAATCGTTTTATTTGCGTTAGGGAATATTTATTACTACAATTCGGAGAAATGTTACCAAATATTAATCTAAGGAATAGATAAATCATTCTTGTAGTTGATAGTTAAGTAACTCTTATATTCGTGTCATATCATTTTCTTGTTTTAACAAAAGAAATTAAATAATCTAGAATTATAATTTATCCAATATAAAATATATGCGAACAACGCCATCTAGTTGATGACGGACTGTAGTCATTTTTTGAACTAGATGGCGTTCTACCAGATTAGCACTCACGAAAACTACAAATATTATTGCAAATTTAAATTTATGAAAATATTCATCTAAAAGGGTTTTAATTTATTTGGTTATGTATTATCATATTTTTAAATACTAGCTTATATATTTTTAATGGTTGGATTTATCGTTTTCTGGGATTTGCATAATCATCATCAACAAATGAATACTCGTGTCGCCATCTGTTGTAGTTTTTGGGAATATGATTTTCAATGTATGGGATGAGACCCCATGCCTAAAGTATAACCCGTAACCCGTATATCGTAGGCGTACGAAGTCGCGGACGGCCGCGTAGTAAATATTATGTTATCATGCCCGTGCCATGAGTGTGTCTACAGCCTTAGTAAATTGCTTTCGCTCCGCCCTGCTTACCAAACAGGTCAAGTGCTTCCACGATAGATTAATGAGGTAGTGTACTAGTCTGGCATACTACATTTGAAGTTTTTTTATTATTTCAACGTAAAAATGTTGGTCGTAAACAATTTGAACACTTACTTCCACTACCTAGCCAATCTTATTCGCAAGTCGTAATTAAACAACTTAAAATTATATGTTGAATGTTTATCGCATTTGCGTTTGAATTCACTCACAAATATGCAAATTACATTGGGCATTTGTTTATTTATTTTGTCGCACATTATCAGATATTTTATTTAGTCTTAGTATTGGGTATTAAGCCCAATAATATTATGCAAGATAAATAATGCGTAAAAATTGGAACTGTTAATAATATAATAATAGTTGGACCTTTAATAGAAATGCCAGAAGCAAGAAAAAGTTACCATAAATTGGAACTGTTGATAATATAATAATAGTTGGATCTTAAATAGAAATGCCAGAATCAAGAAAAAGTTACCATGACTACGAAATTAATGCAAAAATTCGTTTAAAACTGGTTGCTTTAAGAAGCTTGTTTTAAATGCCTATTGACATATATTTCTTGATTATACCTAGTAGGCTATTGCTTGCCATATTAGGTTGTTGTTAATTAATTCAGTCAATTGCGAGTCATTGTAACTTTTCCTCCAACCATCTTCGTAGACGTAATGCAACTTTATAAATAAAACCATGAACCAGGATGTAAAAGCGTCGCACGTGCATTTTCCTTATTCATATGATATTTAAATACAATGATAAAACCTATCTTTACGAAAGAAATCCTTTAAATCAGTAGACCCATTTTATTTATGTCTCCAACTTCCAAATTTCGTATACTTAATTTTTGGTACGCCCCAACTAATTGATCCACAGTTGATATCAGCTATGTACTTTTTTTTATTTCGCATAATAAAGCGTGAAAGTTTAAAAAGCTAAACTTGTTAACGCCGAGAAAAACAGGTTCCTTGTTGATGTGTGATTTTAGTCCTTCCAATAACCAATATTGCTAGAAAGTGTTGGAAATTACGTAACAAATGCGAGTTTAATCAGTATTTGGTTATGTTATAAAAAATAGGGAATGTATATAGCTTTTTTTTATAAAAGGCTAAAAGGACGACCTCACTCCACCTGATGGTAAGCGGTACTGAGATCCACATATTAGGTCGTTAGGCGCAATAGACCTTATTGACGTTCAGTGCTACCGAGCACTCAACGTAAAGGCCTGCTTAAATGCCGTCTCACGGTCCACCAGAAGAGCCAAGAATCATGGAGGATCAGGAGAGATATCATCATCATTATCAGCCCATATACGTCCCCACTGCTAGGGCACGGGCCTACCATAAACAAGGGCGATAAGGCCTTAGTCAACCACCCTGGTCAAGTGCGGGTTGGCTGGCTACACAACCTAAGAATTTTTCCTTTTTCTAAGAATGCAGGTTTCCTTACGGTTCCTTCACAGTTAAAGCGTCGAATAATTGTACATATGAATTTCAAATTTGAAAAACACAGTGAAGTGAAGTTTGAACTACCAATTCAAAATACTAATCAAGATGACCTCACTCCACCTGATGGAAAGCAGTAGTGAAATCCACAAATGAGGTCGACAGGCACAATGGATCTAGGCGCGTCATCAATACCAATTTTTCCATATCTCGAAAATCCCCGTCTATATGTGCACGGATGTGCATTGTGTATTTTTCGAATCTAAAATTTACATTTCAGCTCTAATTAGCACTAAAAACGACAAAGCAAATATGCATCAATATTCTACGTTGACATGAATCGTATATTGTCAATAGTACGAGAACTGCCATTGAGTTGTTTATCACTACTTAGGTGCAGGATGCAAAGTGGTTACGCGAAGTCTTGTTTGCTTTGTCAAGGTCAAACAAAGCTTGTGTGCAAATACAATTATGTCTACTCTACTCTGTTTGGACAAGTTGAAGGCCGATTTATCGGCCTACTAGCTACTGCTTGGAGCCTACTGGGGCCCCGGCCATGCCGTATTTGGATGAGTGTTCAACCAATGACAGCTATCGCGTGTGAATTCGTCGCTAAGGGCGCTCGTGCGGCATGAGGCCTTCTTCGCGTTGTCTCTATTACTACTCGATAGCGGTACGTGTCGTGTCGTTTTTCTCCCAAAACTTGCAATTTTTTTTTGGGGTGAGAGCTATCCGCTCTTGCGCAAGTCCGGTGATGATGACGAGGCTGCTCCAACCATCATCTCATATCACTTAGGAAACAAAAAGAAGAGCTTCTTTTGCCTGCATAATAATGCTACAATATTCTCGACGTAGGAGATAGTATTATCCAGCTGCATTAATATTTTATTCTCTGAAGCCACTATTAAAGGAATTCTTATGCCAAATAAATCATATGCTGTATTGAGGTCCCAATTCAAGCGTAAAAAGACCAAATATTAATGTTTTACTAATCTATCGTTCTTTTCATTGATTTACTGTTGTAAATGAAAAGTACATTATTATTTACTGTACCTGTTATTGAGGCTATGCGAATTATATGAAGTCAGGTGTCTGGTACCTACCTATTAGTAGATTTATTTGCATATGTACCTTTTTGCATACAAAGCATTTACCTAATGCATTCTCGAGTTAAAATGCAGGATGAAGCAGGTATTTTCCTTACCAAATAGCTTGTGTTGACATTTTTTTGCTAATGAGCCAAGGACGGTAATTTGGCAACCTGTTATTTCTCGATAGTATGATGACAAAGAAACAATACAGGAATATTTTCAAGATGACATTGAATTGTATGATTAGCTGTGTGTGTAAATATTGTATCTAGTAAATTTTTTATTACAATTTTTATATTCATTAGCTATTTGTGTTTAGAGAACACTGTACTAAAGTAACTGAGCCCCGACAGGAGTGTTCCATTGCCAGCCTATACCTACATATTTTTTAAAACGACTAGGTATAATAATAATTAATATCATAGAGACTCTTATTGTCAGAGACAAAGACTCAATTTAGGTCGATGCGTTATCTCAGTTAGGCAATTTTATAGACGTTTAACTAGCAATTAATGATTTCATTAGTTTTGATTTAAAGAATATAATAACAGTGTCATTATTCTTGGCTTCCCGTGCAAACGTGTAGTTTCACCGTCAATGCGTGATGTTATTCGTAATTAGTTGATTACGATGTCTCTCCTTTCTGGCACACGTTATAAGTGTCTCATTAATAGTAAAATCAACGCAAATGGTAACTACTGTGAATTGAATGTTCACGAGCGTACCGAGGGACTAAATCCCATATCTAGTAAGTACATTTATGGATAGTAGCAAAAACTGTTTTGCCCATGGATATGTTATAGTATTCCCTTCGATGACCGTTTCATCAAAGTTTTTGAGTTAGGTTACCTAGGTTAAAATATTATAAAAGATGACCATTGGATTAATAGGTTAAAACATGTTGAAAAGATTAAGTGTGTCTTTTTATCTTTTATCTTAAAATAACACAATGGTATTTTTTATTATTTGTTGTTTTAGTGCTATTCATATTTATAACACAATGGTATATCTTTTCTTTGAAATTCACTCTGAAAGTTATAACGTAAACAGACCCTACGATATCGAAGCAAAGCAAAGTCCATGTCAAATTGCCACCATATCCGAAGAAAAAAGGTGAAAGTAGTCACCCGGCCGACGGAGTCTGCGCTCGTAATACAAATGAGATCCGAATGATGGACGCTACGCAACGTTTCTAATCGACAATATTGACCATGAGGAAGCCCACACATTGACAGCCATTATGCCATCAGGGAATGAATATATCTAGTAGAGACTAAATGAGTCTAAACGACTAAAGACTCATTAGAAAATAACGTATAAATCACTCACACAATTATTTCATGGAACCTTACGATGACTTTGTGCAATGTCGTTAATTTCATTCGCACTTACACACACAATAGTTTGTTTTGTAAAACAACTGACGAAAAAAACTATTAATAGTATCCGAAGAACGTTGACACATTACTATTTCATTGTATTGCGCAGAAATAAAATAAATCTTGTACGAAAGTAAAAAAACTTACACTCCGACTACACCCGGTAGCTCTCCAAAGAAATCCTTCCGTACTTCCGACTTGTACTTCTCCAAGCAAGGCATTGATGGTCTGTAGGGCGACGGCCCTTCCCGCCTATAGAGCCTCTCAATCTCATCTGCGTCATAAATAAAGAGCAGATCTGGTCGCCCGATAAGTCCGCCCAAGCGTACAATCCTGCCATACTTTTCTAGAAACATCTGTGTGACCTTGGCGACATCTGCAATGCTGAATTGCCCGATAACAGGCACCATACGCCACGTATTGCCCAGAATAGGGATGGACGTAGGGCCGGGCACTTCGGAATAGGGCTTGGCATTTGCGAAGTTTTCCTCAGTCAGCTCAGATGTTGATGCTACTTGGGACTGCTGTCGGTTGCCGAAAGGGCATGTTGAGGAGTGTCGAACGTTTTGCGGTATCGCGGACGCGAGGGAGCGCAGATATCGAGCCATATCGGATAAGGCCGCGTTGCCGACTGGCGCATCACTGCACCCGAGATGAGAGATGCAGAGAGACCAAAAAAAAATCAACCGTAGGTTAATGCACTTTCATTTAAATTGATGCTGCTTAAACAAACAATGCTAAAGGCCAATGCTGCGTTACGCGGACGCCGGCGTGATTTCATACAAATTCGCGGGTCGATTTTGTACGAGATCAGGACATGGCCTAAGCCATGGTCTATCCATTATAAATTACCAAAACAAACCAACATCTGATAGGACGACTTCAATAATGTAGACTCTGGAAGTTTACATGACAATCAAAGGATCCTGCAGTATTGAAAATTTGTCGTAGATTAGAAATTTAAATTTATACTTCCGTATAAAAAAAGGTGAAAGTCGAAGAGACGTGGTCTGCGCTACGCAACGTTTCTAATGTATACAGGCCATTAGGTGAAGAAAACAACACACAAGATCAGATGACTCTTAGATGCCTTATGGTATCATTGTAATCAGCTGTCCTCATATGTATCTACCGTAGATGTGAGTAAATAGTTAACGTCACGAATACAATGACAATTGTAACAAATGACAATGAATATGGTAATGACTGGGTCAGTTTTACCATTTTTCTTGTTTTCTGGGAAATCATAACGACTCCATTAGAAAATAACGCTATTAGGTACATGTAATTACTACATAATTATGTCTGAGAGCCGTACGATGGCTTTGTGCAATATCGTAGATTTCATACCCTCCCACCTTCGAGTTCATTTCAAAACCCCAACTTTTACAAAACTCTGTAAAACAAATGACGAAAGAAAACAAAACAAGTAGAGGAACTGGTTTGTAGCTACGAGCTACCTCATTACAAGCGATAAAAATTAAATAAAACTTGTTGAAAAGAATACTCACACTCCAACCACACCAGGTAGCTCCCCGAAGAAATCCTTGCGCACTTCCGACTTGTACTTCACCAAGCAAGGCATGGATGGCCTGAAGGGAGTGGGGCCCTCCCGCCTGTAAATCCTCTCGATTTCATCCGCGTCGTACACAAACAGCAGATCCGGTCGTCCAATAAGCCCTCCCATGCGTACGATCCTACCATACTGGTCAAGAAGCATCTGGGTCACTTTAGCGAACTCCGAAATGTCGAACTGCCCAATAACTGGCACCATCCGCCACGTATTCCCCAGAATAGGGATAGGCTTAGGGCCGGGCACTTCGGAGTAGGGTTTTGCATTTGCGAAGATTTCCTCGTTGACTTCCGCGGTTGGGGCTACTTGTGATTGTTGTCGTTTGGCGAAGGGGCATCCTGTGGAGGAGTGTCGTACGTTTTTTGGTATCGCGGTCGCGAGCGAGCGCAGGTAGCGACCCATGTCGGTTAAGGCCGCGGTGCCGACTGCCGACTGGCGAGCGCGGCGAGATACGTCGGGAGTACCGTTGCATGGGAACCGGCTCGTGTCGGACACCGCTGTCATGGACGCGTAAATGCCATTCACTTTTTCGGTTTTATTGCACACGCTACGATACTCATCCTTCCGGCTGACGAATTATACTTTTTCTATCACTGATTTTAACTTTTTATAGATTTCGTCTCATGTCGGTCTACTTCAAATAACCAACTACCATGTATTTTATAGGCAGGTAATATACTTTTTTTATAGGTAGCTTTTGTCTCATGTTGGTCTAGATTGTAAATATCTAATTACCATGTATACGAAGATTAAACACCTTTATTAGTTTGATACATGTGGTAAAGGGATGTAGTAGAGGAAGCCCGTGAAGACATTGATGGATTGCGTGTATCTCACACGTTATGGGAGTGAAAGGAGTAGACATAGAGCTGACGAGTGACAGGAAAATGATGATGATACATATCATCCCTTGTTCCACCCATGTGGGTGTAGGGATTCTGATACTACTTCTTAATGATGAAGTGTTTATATGCTACAAAATTATCTGAGGTTACTAATAAACATTAAATTCTAGCTATATTGTACTTAATACTTATCAGGTATTTACATCTTAGTATAATTATATACTCACTGTATACTTCTATCAAGTATACAGTGAGAATTTATGTCTGGCAAAGCAATAATAACAAAATAACATTTTCATTACTAGGCTATCTTAACATGAACGATCTTCAATGTATAATAGCAATGAATTATTTTTCCTAGTTACCAAGTTTATCTGTAATGGTATATAAATATTTTTTCAGTCTCTTTCCATATCAATCTGATGATAATGAATATTTTTTATGTTTTGTTTATTTCTAATTCCCCTAGCAGATGTGGTTGAATAATTGGTCGAATTAATAAATCGATTTACATGTTCACCTACGGATACCTACCTAATTATCAAAAGATCTAAATTTACAAGTCAATAAATAACAATACCTAATACAAAACTAATTGGTTGAACAATTATCGACAGACGTTTTACGATCTATGAACAATGCTATTTATGAGGACAGAGACGTCTTCACCTATCTGTGTGGTCACACAAGGCAGCATCATATGTGCGATACTCTTTTAAATCAATGTCAACTGTATTGGATGTTAAGTGGTAATGCAAGTCGAAGATAATTTATGTTACTGATGGTACATTTTCTCGTAGATCGCGTGCGTTTTCTAAAGAACGATGCACGCGGCAGATCAGATGCACTGGATTGTTTAATTGTTGCACCGGCTTCATTCGTGGCATAATCGACAGTTCATTACGACAAACGCGATGAATGAAAAAGAACCTATATATTAATTTTGTGTATGTTACATTGAAATACGTAATTAAAACACGTAAGCTTAGTCTAGAGAGTGCTCCAGCTATGTTTTATCGAAAATAAAAAAATATAAAATGTAAAATCTCTTCTCATCAATATTGATTCACAATAGTATAAACTGATATTTAATTGTTACTTATTCAGTGTACATATACTAGAATATGATATGTAAATAAGTTGCAGTCAAATCATACAATCACGCCTTTTTCCCATAGAGGTAGGCAAAGATCACTTCCTGCCTGTACACGGTCCTGGCACACTTTCGCCTTTAATTTTAAAAAAAACGCACATCCATGAACCTCTTCATGCCTGCTCGTCGATTACAGGTGTAATTTATTGATATCGAAATAGTATTGTATAGCAACGGGAAGCAACTAGCTGAATACTCAATTAGTATTTTGTTTGTCTACGACTGATACATTTTTATCTATGTCAAATTTATGGTCCATTTCCCTTTTGTCTATGTTCATTCTTACTTGAAATATAACCGCATGTGCACAAAGTTTTAGCTGCGTTTTACTTAAAATAATAGGTTATGGGCCCAGTCTACCATATTAGCTAGGGACAGTTGTAATTTTTTCAGTTTGCTCAGTCGTTAGCGTAGGTCGCGAGTGATAAATAAATTAGTTATCATGTCGACTAATTATTTGGTAAATGTACCGAAGCTAAGAGGGCGGGAAAATTACACGGAGTGGTGCTTCGCCGCGGAGAATTTTCTGATCTTGGAGAACATGGAACATTGTATAAAACCTGGTTCTGAGAAGATTGCAGGAGCCGCTGATGATGCGAAGACCAAGGCTAAATTGATCTTAACAATCGACTCAAACTTGTACGTGCACATAAAAGATGTAAAATCGACGTTAGAGCTGTGGAATAAACTAAAAGCCTTGTTTGATGATTCCGGATTTACAAGACGCATCAGTTTATTGAGAAACCTTATCTCGATTCGCCTTGAAAATTGCAGTTCTATGACAAGTTATGTGACACAGTTAGTGGAGACTGGACAGAAGCTAAGCGGAACAGGATTCCAAATTAGTGATGAGTGGATCGGCTGTTTATTATTAGCTGGTTTAACCGAGAAATATTCGCCGATGATAATGGCGATCGAACATTCCGGAATCGCCATCACCACCGACGCCATTAAATCCAAGTTGATGGATTTGGAAGAAAACAATGATGGCGGCAGTAGCGGCGCATTTGCGAGTTTTAGAAAAAACAAGGTTGGCAGCACTGTTTACGGTGGAACCAAAGACAGCGGACAGTCACAAATGTCAAAGTCAAAGAAAGTCCCGCGGTGTTACAGATGTAAACAAACCGGACACTATCGCAATCAGTGCACTGTTGATAAGGATTATTCAAATACCAAATCGAGTGAACGTAAACAAACTAACGCGTTCAATGCCGTCTTCCTAAGTGGCAGTTTTTCGAAGAACGATTGGTATGTTGATTCAGGAGCGAGCGCCCACTTAACCTCAAACGAAAACTGGATCAAAAAGTCATCGACCGAACATGTTATTAAAGAAATAGTTATTGCAAATGAGGAGAAACTTAGCGTGAAGTGCTCGGGTGATGTGCAAATTGCGACAGTTACTGACGACAGTGAATATGACGTGAATGTCGAAGGAGTGTTGTGTGTGCCGAAATTAACCACAAACTTATTGTCAGTCAGTCAGTTGGTCAAAAATGGTAACCGAGTAGCGTTTACTACCAGTGGCTGTAACATTTACAACAAAAAATGAGCAGTTGGTCGCCATGGCGTTATTGACTAATGGTGTTTACAAATTGAGAACTACCGAGAGCTCATTGGCTACCTCATTTATATCTGTAGATACATGGCATCGCAGATTAGGCCATGTAAACAGCTTGTACTTGAACAAGATGCCTGATGCAGTGAGTGGGATTGAACTTGAGAAGAAAAGTGACATTTCTCAATTGTCATGTACTGTTTGTTGTGAAGGCAAGCAGTCGCGGCTTCCTTTTGGAAATACTGGTTCGAGGAGTGACGAATTATTGGGCATAGTTCACAGCGATGTATGTGGTCCAATGGAAAATGCTTCAATTGGTGGGTCCAGGTATTTCATCTTATTCATTGATGATTACAGTCGCATGACCTACATATATTTCATGAAACAGAAAAGTGAAGCATTTCAACATTTCCAGAACTACAAGGCCAAAGTAGAGAACCAGTTAAACAGAAAAATTAAAATACTTCGCACAGACAATGGGAAGGAATTCTGTAACAGAAGCTTTGATGATATTTTGAAGAAAAATGGCATTTTGCACCAGAAGTCAAATCCTTACACGCCGGAGCAAAATGGCCTAGCGGAGCGTTTTAACCGCACAATTGTTGAGAAGGCAAAGTGTTTATTATTTGATGCCAAGCTAGGTAAAGAGTTTTGGGCTGAGGCATCAAATACTGCTGTCTACCTACAAAACCGCACTGTACTTCCAGTGCTGAATGACAAAACATATTTTGAAGCATGGACAGGATGTAAGCCAGACATAAGTCACTTGCGAATCTTTGGCAGCCGTGTCATGGTACATGTGGCAAAGGAAAAGCGCCAAAAATGGGACAAGAAGTCAGAGGAGCAGATACTTGTGGGCTATCCGGATGACATAAAAGGGTACAGAGTTTATTGTCCCATCACTAAGAAAGTTAGCACCAGTAGAGATGTTGTTGTCATGGAGGAAGTGTATTTACCTGTGACAGAAAGCAAAGAATGCAGTGAAGAGAGTCTAGATTCAGTGGGGGACATATCTTCGGGTGACTTAGAAGATACTATGATTGAGAGTTATGTTGACAAGTCTGATACAACATATGTTCCCAGCGACTATGAAGATGCTGAATCTAGTGAATCAAAGCAAGATGAAAGGACTGTCAGGTTAAGGAAGAAACCAGATCGTTATGGATTTTCAAACATGTGTGCTGATTCTACTGCAGAAGCGTGGGATGATGCTAGTGATCTCACTGTACAGGAAGCATTGGCTGGACCAGAGAAGGAGCAGTGGTTAAGTGCAATTAGGGAAGAACTGGACAGTTTCAATCAAAGTTATTGTGTATTTAGTTAAAGTGACATTTATAATTACTTAGTGTAATAGTGGGTATCTAAATAATAAATCAGTTATGCTTCGAAATTAACTAATGGCGTATCTTTTAATGGCGACTGAGTAAAAATTTTGTGATTGTTGTGAATTATGGCGACTAATGTTGGAAATGCAGTGTTCCCCGGGCAGTTTAACCCCAAAACTGACAAGTGGAGTGAATATAAGGACCGACTGTTGTGCGCACTCGATGTAGCAGGGATTGATAGAACGGACCTGAACAAAGCGCGTTCTTTGTTTCTCTCGCAGTGCGGCAAAGAGACTTATTCACTAATTGTGTCATTATTGGTGCCGATTCGTCCCACTAACGTGCCATTTTATGACATTTTGACGGTTTTGGACAAATTTTATGAGCCCGAAGTGAATGAAATATTACAAGCGGGAAAGTTCCATAAACGTGTACAATCCAAAGACGAAAGCGTGCAGGACTTCGTAGGGGCTATGAGTTTATTGGGCGCTCAGTGTAATTTCACGGATTTGAAGCGCCAGCTGCGCGATAGACTTGTTTTGGGTGTGCGTGACGATCGCTTGCGTCGTGAACTGTTAAAGGCTAAAGATCTCACTTATGAGTCGGCTGTGCAGCAGTGCCTTAACTACCAGGCGACTTTCAATGATATGTACATGTGCCCATCTGTTGTTGACCATGAATCGAAGCTAACTCCATCCACGTCTACTGAGCCAATGGATATTGGAAAAATTAAGTCTGACGACTGTCGACATTGTGCGCGACGACACAAAGCGAATGAGCAGTGTCCCTTTGTAAAAGCCAGATGTTTCTATTGCAAGAAATATGGACACATAACATCTGCGTGTGTAAAGAAGAATTCGAAAGTGCACCAAGTGGAGGGTGCGGAAGAAGCTGATGACGTTATGCCTGAAAAGATGATGGGGGTATACAGATGTTCGGATAGTTACCGACCGCCGATAACCGTGGACGTTGCGATTGACGGTGCTGCGGTCAAGATGGAAGTGGACTCCGGCGCATCGCGAACCATCATGTGTGAAGACGTTTTTAAGAAGCTTTGGATTTCACCTCCTCCTTTGAAGTCGACTGATATTAAGCTAGTGACGTGGACTCGTGATCCATTGAAGGTTTTGGGGGCCACACATGTTCGTGTAAAGTTGGGTAATAAAGAGGCCCAATGTGAACTAATAGTGGTGTCTGGCAGAGGCCCCTGTCTTTTAGGCCGGAACTGGTTCGACCCGTTGGGGTTAGAAATCTCTGGAATTTGTTGGAATGGCCAACAAATTGAGAATTTAGTAGGCCAGTTCCCGAATTTGTAAAAAAACACTTGGCGAGTATAATGGTCCGGCGGTATCACTACACGTTCGTGCAGACGCTAAGCCTCGATATTTGAAATCGCGACCGGTGCCGTTCCCTTTGAGGCACCAGGTTGAAGCAGAGTTGAAGAGCATGATTGACTCTGGGATCCTCAGTCCAGT
This sequence comes from Maruca vitrata, assembly GCA_039566165.1. NCBI lineage: Eukaryota > Metazoa > Arthropoda > Insecta > Lepidoptera > Crambidae > Maruca > Maruca vitrata. Next base: position 7,318,607 of record CM076930.1, read on the forward strand.
CAGGCATTCGGAGTGGGCTACACCATTAAGGCTAGTTAAGAAAGACGACGGGTCACTTAGGATCTGCGGGGATTATCGCTCAACAGTCAATCTAGCAATTGAAGTTGATACATATCCCTTGCCAGCTGCAGTAGAGTCGTTCGTGAAGCTTAGTGGGGGCGCATTTTCAGTAAATTAGATCTAAAATTAGCGTACTTGCAGCTGAAAGTCGATGAAGAGACTTCAAAGCTCTTGACGCTTAACACGCCGTTAGGGCTGATGAAGATGAACCGCCTGGCGTTTGGAGTTAATGCGGCTCCGGGGATATTCCAGAGAGTAATGTCAAATGCTCTGTCTGGCCTCGAGGGTGTAGCGTGTCTGCTTGATGACGTAGCCGTGTCAGGCAGACATATGGCAGAACATAATGAGCGTTTAGCCAGAGTTCTTACTATACTGAATGATTTAGGGTTCCACCTTAACGCAGAAAAATGTGTGTTTGCTACGAACTCAATACACTTTTTAGGCCATATGATTGACGGTGAGGGTTTGCATCCTTCCCCTTGAAAGTCAAAGAGATTAAGGAAAACCGGTTCCAACCAGTAAAGAATCGCTGCGAGCATTTTTGGGACTTTATAACTTCTACGAAAAGTTCATACCTGGCAAAGCGTCTATCTTGGAACCATTGCACAGACTATTAGAAGCGAAAAGGCCATGGGTTTGGGGTGAAGCCGAAAATAAGGCTTTTGAACTAGCAAAAGAAATGTTGTCCTCTGACTTGACTCTTGTGAATTATGAACTAGATAGGAGCTTTACTCATCTGTGACTCTTCGAGTTATGGTGTTGGAGCAATTATTGCACACATAATGAATGATGGCACTGAAAGGCCTGTAATGATGGCATCCAGGACATTACAGCCTCATGAGAGAAGATATGGGCAAATAGATAAAGAAGCCCTTGCTATAGTTTTTGGCCTAACGAAATTCCACGAATTTCTAGCTGGTCGTAAATTTTGTATCATTACGGACCATAAGCCATTGGTAGGGCTTTTTAATCCAAGGAAACCCATTCCTGATCAGATCTCTCCAAGAATGTTACGTTGGGCGTTGAAATTGAGTGCGTACGAGTACGATATAAGATATAGACCTGACAAGTCCTTGGGAAATGCAGATGCTTTAAGCAGGTGGACATCTAACACTACCACGGTAGTGCTCGAAAAACCGGTAAGAGAAGTACTGTTGCTGGATGATCAACCAGAAGGATGGAATATCGATGCGTCCACAATATCCAATGAGACTAAAAAGGATAAGCTCCTGCAGAAAGTGTTATTTCACGTACTTCACGGCTGGCCGCGTACTAACAGCGACCCTGCCCTGCAGCCGTTTTGGACAAGAAGGGAGGCTCTTTCGCATAGTAAAGGATGTTTACTATGGTGTAACAGAGTGATCGTGCCTACGTCACTGCAAGGTGACGTACTGAGATTATTGCACGCCCCGCACGCAGGCATAGTCCAAACGAAGGCGTACGCAAGAGGATACGTCTGGTGGCCGGGTATGGACCAACAGATTGAAGCACAGGTGTCAGCATGTGAGCAGTGTCAAGGTGTGAGAAATAACCCACCGAGAGATCCCCAAGCTTGGATTATTCCAGAAAGGCCCTGGAGTCGTCTCCATGTTGATTTTGCGGGCCCATTTCAGGGTAAGACATTCCTGGTTTTGATTGACTGCTATAGCAAGTGGTTTGAAGCTGAGATCATGCCGTCTATGACGAGTGAAGCAGTGATTGCCTGTCTACGAAGAATTTTTGCTTCCCAGGGCTTACCCGATGTATTAGTGAGTGATAATGGCCGGAATTTCACATCAAGGGAATTTAACATATTCCTGAAAAATAATGGGATTAAGCACTTATACTCACCGCCTTACCATCCTGCGTCAAATGGGCAGATCGAGAGGGCCATCCAAACATTTAAGAATAAACTTAGAAAAATGGCTAGCGAGTCTAGACCTTGGGCAGAAAAGTTACCTAAAGCCCTATATGCACTAAGAACAGTGCCGAATAGCTGTACTAATAAGACCCCAGCTGAAATGTTGAACGGGCGCCGGTATAGGACAGCCGTGTCCAGTCTGCACCCAGAAACAGCGCCAAGTGGAACGAAGGAGCAGTTGGATGCAGCTGCACAGCGCACTCCAGCTCGCACATTTACTGTGAACCAGCCAGTTTTGGTGCGGATGTACGGCCCCGGCGAAAAATGGCATAGAGGGACAGTAGAGATGGTAGAAGGTCCCAGTGGTTATTTGGTAAGGACGGAAGACGGAGAGCTGCATCGTCGACACGTAGACCAGCTCGTGAGTCGATCGGTGGCTCCACCACCATCGCCACCCTTTGCCCGAGCTCGTGCGTTGACGCCAAGTGACGGCGCGTCCTCCCCTGAACCGCCTATTATAATACCCCCACCAGAACAGTGGCCAGATATTATTGGCATACCAAATGTTGATTAATAGAGCAATAATTTGTTATTAGAAGTTTAACGTTTTGATTGTATCCTTTATTCTATTATGATGTTTTGTTCTTTTGATTAAGATGGAAAGGTATATTGTGTATTTAGTTAAAGTGACATTTATAATTACTTAGTGTAATAGTGGGTATCTAAATAATAAATCAGTTATGCTTCGAAATTAACTAATGGCGTATCTTTTAAAAGTGATGCATGGGAGTTGGTAGATGCTCCTAATGCAGGTACGGTAGTGAAGTGCAAGTGGGTTCTTAAAAAGAAATACTGTAACAAAAAAGTGAGATATCGTGCGCGGCTAGTTGCGAAGGGATTTACGCAAAGACGTGGTGTGGACTACGACGAGACATTCTCTCCTGTAATAAGACATTCAACTTTGCGTTATCTATTTGCATTGAGTGTACAGTTAGATATGGATATAACTCATCTTGATGTTACTACAGCATTTCTCAATGGCCATTTAAAGGAAACAATATTTATGCAGTTACCTGAATGTTTTCCTATGGCTGATTGTAACAAGGTTCTACGATTGAAAAAGGCCATTTATGGTCTAAAACAGGCTTCTCTTGCCTGGTATGATAGAGTCAATGAAACTTTATGTAATTTAGGTTATGTCAGGAGTAAAGTTGAGCCTTGTGTTTTTATGAAGGATTGTAATAATGATAAGAAGGTGATAGTTGGTCTTTATGTGGACGATTTCCTTATTTTTTCAAATATAAAATCTGGGACTGATAAATTAATTGAAGCTTTAAATGCTAGATTTAAAATCAAAAATCTTGGTGATGTCAAACAGTATCTGGGCATGCGAATTAATGTTGATAGGAAAAACTGTGCTGTAACTCTTGATCAGGAATATTATATAGAGCAGTTGATGCAAAAGTTTAACATGTCAGATTGTCATACGGCTGAAACACCTATTGAATGTAAATTAAATGTTGAAAAATCTAATGTGTGTAAAGATAACATTCCATATCAAAGGTTAATAGGAAGTTTGATGTATCTTGCAGTTCTGACTAGGCCAGACATAGCATACTCTGTCAGCTATTTATCACAGTTCAATAATTCATATTCAGATGTTCATTTTGCTTATGCAAAAAGGGTTCTTAGATACTTGTATAAAACTAAAGATTATTGTTTGAAGTACTCCCAAGGAACAGCCGATTTGATTGGTTATGTAGACGCCGATTGGGCAAGTGACGCATTAGATAGACGGTCTTATACGGGTTTTTGTTTTCTAAAAAGTGGGTCTGCTGTTTCTTGGGAAAGTAGAAAACAACGCACAGTGGCGTTGAGCAGCTGTGAAGCTGAATATATGGCTTTATCGGAAGCGTGTCGTGAGGCCATATATTTGCGCAAGCTGGAATCAGAAATAGTTGGAATCTGTAATAGAATAACATTATGTAATGATAGCCAGAGCGCACTGAAACTTGCCAATAGTCATCAGTCACACAAGAGGTCCAAACACATAGATGTGCGTTACAATTTTATAAAAGAAGTTATTGATAATGAGATAGTTGAAACCAAATATGTTGGGACTTCTCACATGCCTGCTGACTTATTGACTAAAGGTTTATCCAGGGTAAAACATTATAAATTTATGGAAACCTTAGGACTTATTAAAATTTAATTTTTTTGTATTGTATACATTTAACGAGTTGTAATGTTTATTTTTTATTTCGATATAGTGGGGGTGTAATTTATTGATATCGAAATAGTATTGTATAGCAACGGGAAGCAACTAGCTGAATACTCAATTAGTATTTTGTTTGTCTACGACTGATACATTTTTATCTATGTCAAATTTATGGTCCATTTCCCTTTTGTCTATGTTCATTCTTACTTGAAATATAACCGCATGTGCACAAAGTTTTAGCTGCGTTTTACTTAAAATAATAACAGGTACTATTGATTTGACCTTTCTTCAAAATTTTACCTTCGTCATGGAAGGTATTTCTTGGCCTTCCCCTGTCGACATTTCCATTTATACTTCCTCTGTACATATATTCTATTCTATTCTATTAATACTATCAACATGACCAAACCATCCATGTATACCTTTCTCAACCTCCGTCACTACATGTTTTTTAACACCACAACGTTCTTTAATTATTTAGTTTCTGACTGAATGATAGACACTTAGTTTCACTTCAGCAGTTAAAAAGAACCAAAATTAATATATGTACTACTTTTTGTAAATCTTAAGACTCGATAATTTTGAATGACTTCCGAAATAATTTGCAATTAATCTTGTGTTCATCAATATGCAAGTATTCTATAATAACTTAACACCAGAAATAAGCGGCCCTAGCACATAATATACCTCTACTGCTCTTCTATCAATATTATAAGTGCATATTTAACACTGTTACACAAATATATTAAACACACGCTCAATATAAATGTTATTTTACACCATACAGGACCTAACATTTCAACGAAGAGTAATACAGATACCTACTTCATTACATGCCAACGTTATAATAATAGATGAGCTCCTACAAAAAACTAACAGCAATATCGTCTATTCTAATTCCTTACATAAATTTAATAGGCGCTGATGAATGCGCTAGCTTAGACTAGGTTTCAAGACCTACTGTTTCATGGTGTCAAAGTCAAAGTGTCAGTTTAACCTTTAGGTAATACAACTTGACTAAGTGTTAAACAATAAGACAATCATAAATAAATTCCACTTGAATAAATCAATACAATTTCTTTATTTCCTCACATACATTTTCAAAATTATTTACCTTCCATTTTCCTAATTCTGTTTCTAAAGCGCCAAGTTGCAGATTATCGTAGTCTTCGACATCTGCAAAGAGATTTTTTATTAAGCTAAGCTATGAATATAGGATACGATCTGTATGTAGGATATTGAATATAGGTATTATTAAATTAACAGACATACAACATTTAAGTAGATTCCATGTACCTAATGTCTGGGGTCAATGTAATTTCTATGTCAAATAATATTCTATCTTATACCTTCAATGATCAAAAAGGTATCTAATCGGTTAGTTAAGATGATGTTATAGTTATGATGTATGTGCTCAGAACATCATTTCATTTAAAACTCGCATGAAATAAATGTTTAGTAATGTTGTTATGTTAATAATCAGCACTTTTCTATAATATTACTCAGACACCCACACACCAGAATGTATGACTAATACATTATTTGTACACAACAAAGCAGGATACTAAATGATAATAATGACAAGTGGCCAATGTCAAAGGTTACAGAGAATGCGTAGTTCACACAAACAGATTACTTATTATTATCTAATTATTGTGTTGCAGTGACAAAGGGTGAGTCAGTAATTTGCTAATTAATTTTAGATTCATCATCATCAGTCCTTATATGTCCCCACTGCTGGGGCACGAGCCTACCCTAAACCATTGTGATTAGGCTTTAATCAACCACGCTGACCAAGTGTGGTTTAGTCAACTACACAACCTCAGAATTTCTTCGTAGGTATGCAGGTTTCCTCACGATTTTTTTCTTGATCGTTGAAACGTCGAATAAACGTACATATGAAATTACAAATTTGTAAAACACAGTGCTACGTAGCTCGAACTGGCGACCTCTCGCATGGCAAGCAAGAGCCTTAACCAGTCGGCCATTGTCGCTTAATTTAATTTTATATGAGAACTTTTAATGTTTTGTGATATTTCTTGTCTTCGCCGCTTTTAAGACAGCCGGACAGTCGGTCATAGTTAGAGATATTCGGACGCAACTGCAACTTGACCAGTGGTTTATCAACAAATATTTTACATACCAGTGGTTTGTCGACCAATCAATGGTTTATGAACTAGTGGTGTTATGATCAGTGTCTTAGTCTTGCCTGTTCACACCTAGCGATTTTTAGGCGTTTTCGATCGCGGCGATATCGCCGTGATTTCGCCGCGTGCTCGCCGCGTGCACGCCGCGATTTTGCCGCGTACTGCGATCATATTTCCAACATGAATGGACCCGCGCTGTAAAATGCGGCGCATGCGCTAAGCGGGTAGGTTGGATAAGGCGTAACCGCGCGACATCGCGGCGGAATCGCAGCGATATCGCAGCGATATTGCGGCGTGCACGCTGCGAGCTATCGTAATCGCCCAAAAATCACTAGGTGTGAACACGCTGTTATTGACTATTGTAGGTGACCAGTGGTAGGTGAATTTTTTTTTTTTTTTTTATAAAGAGGCTAACAAGATGACCTCACTCCACCTGATGGTAAGCGGTAGTGAGATCCAAATATGAGGTTGACAGGCACAATAGACCATATTGAGCCTGTCGCACTCACCCTGAAAGCCGTGAAAAAGGAGACCACTGCTGCGGCAACAACGAGACAAGGCGTGGAGTCTCGCATTGGTATTGAGCTGTGCGGGTCCGAGTTGGCCAGTCCGCCGGACGGAAGGGCCCCCGTTTCTACGGGTCTCCCTGGCCGGCGGGCTGACCCGCTCCGCCCGCACAATACCGCCGCTAAGACTCCACTGGTCCGGCGCTTGCCGCAACAATGGTCCCCCCTGGCTCCGGTTCGTACAGTGCTGATCCCGGAACGCGACCTGACCAAGAGAGGTCAGAGTCACTTGGCGGGTTTTACACAACTGTATGGTGGTAACAGCAACCGGTCGACAAAATGTCTCCCACCTGAATTATTTATCAGTGATTTTTAGACTAATGATCATTTACCCAGTAATGTACTGACCAATTGTTTATTAAACACGGAGGCCATTCTATCCTAACTTTCAAAATAAAGACATCTTTATTCATACCATAAATTGGGATCCATCCGCTCAACTCCAGCACTGCCACATTGAAAACCAACAGTGTCTTCGCACCAACACTACTCTTTCTTGGCCATACAAAGACACGCACCACATCGCCTCCACTCTTCAAACCTTCCCCAAAGGTCAACAGTATATTATGGGCTATTGAATGGTCCAGGAAATAGTTTATCAACTTGTATATTTCCCGTGACATTTCTTTTGCATCATTTTCAGAGACTACTTCAAAGGTGAAACCTTGAACTGGGTAATCTTTGGTTACATAAACACAGCCTTTTAGATGATCACATTTCTGAAATAAAATTATTTGTAATTTAGCATAGTGTAATTAGATTATAAAGATTATAGACTGACTGGCTTATGTATGCAGGGCTCAAACTATAATGGTTAGGAACATGAACTTAAGTATTACATTTAATACAAGCGACAATGATATGGAACCTATGCATTATTATCTTTACAAAATACACTTACAATCGTTTCAACTGGTAGAACATCATCCTCTATAAATAGATGATAGTGTAAGTGATTCACAGATGCAAAACCACATAAGCTGTTGAATCCAATACGAAAAGATCTATAACAGAAACAAAGATGTTATATAATAAATCTGTATCTGATATCTCTGTCGGTATTATTATATATCATTGAAGATTTATAATAATAATGACTTGAGACCTTGAGACCAGTCACAAGTTCATAGGAAAGCTGGTAATAAATAAAACTAAACTCATATTAATGTGTGCTTATTAACACAAACTTTAAAATGTACCGATGAAAACTCTAGATAAAAAAAAACAGGGCTTACTTGCCTGCACTCACCGATCCCCAGCACAGAACATAAGCTGAATAACCAATTCTAAACTTTCTTCAGTCGCCACTTGGGGAAGACACTTGTCTATGGAAGGACATAGGAGACAATGGTTCCTGGATATTGGACTGACATTAACCAGGACACTGTGGACATCAGTATCTGCAAAAATTATTCAAAACATTTGATGGGACTTGTTGCTGCAAGACTTAAATTTACATGAATGTAGAACAGTAAGTAGTTTCTGAACAATCATGATTAAAAAAAATACATAAAACAAAAACTCAACATCATAAAGTGAGTGATACTATAAAGCTGTTTTGATAAATTTTTTAACATAATTTATCTTAATAAGAACATTGAAATAAACATAAATTAAAATGCATAACTTACCTTCTGCATTGTTTTTTAATGTACAAATAACTTCCTTGTCTGATGCTTTGGTAAAATTGAACCTATCCTTATCAAATGGTTGGGATATACTGTCAATGTGTTCAGGCTGTCTTCTTTTGGTATTTCGGTCTGGGTTTAACTAAAAATAAAATATAATAAAGATATTTGGCAGTTTACATAAATACTTATTTAGTAAATTTCAGGATTACAGAAATTTAATACTGCAAAACATTTTGTAAATTTCAGGAAAACAGAAATTGAATACGGCTTATGGTTTATCGAATATTGTAATTCAATCTACAATTTGTAAAACTCATCGATGTTAAAAAACATGTTTGTAAACAAAATACATACTAACCTAAACCAAACCTATAAGTTCTTACATTTTAAGTTTCATTAAATCATCATCATACGAAATAAAACTTTCTTCTTTTGAAAACGAAGTACCTTTGATTAAATTAAGTCCAAATTACTTATAGTTTGTTTATGAACAAACAGTAAACAATACCCTCATTATTTACAATAACAACAGTACTTATACAAAACTTACCCGTATTAAATATCTATCTAAAGCTTTTCCTTGCAAACTACTTATCTTGTATCGGAAGATATCACCCTGCTCATGTATTTCATCCCACTTCCGAGTTAGATAACTCAGAAATGTTGAGTTTCCCTGATTCTTCTCTTGTCGGCCTTGTGTTAGATCAGCGAGCGTAAACATTTTGTGGTTTGAATTGCCGGTAAGAGTTTTAAGTAGGTAATGTACAAATCAAAATAAGTTAAAATTGAGCTACAGTTATGCGGTAATGATAACCAACGCAATGTTATCATCACTGATAACAACAAACGGCCAAGCCAGACTCCTGACAGCTGATATTGACAATTGACAGTGACAGATGATATATTATTTTTTAAACCCCGACAACAGGGAAATAGGTGCCTTAAATGTTGATACCTTTCTAATGTAGTAAAAATAAGTACATAAAATAATATGTTTCATTACTTATTCTATAGATTAAAATAAAATCAACCAGTTTTGGTAAATCAATAGACACCTATTGTGATGAGTTTTTTTTTAATAGATAGAGGGATTTAAGAGGAACTCGTAGCAAAGCGAGGGTGGGTCATTACAAATAATGAACTCAATGGGCGCTATCAGTGCCCAACAGTGGGTATATGATACAAGTTAAATAAAAGAATGAACTAAATTAATTTTCAGTCTTTATTAAAGTATTATTGGGATTATTTGGATTATCCTTATCATACAAAAGCAAAATTTCCATAATTTTATTTGAAGCTACAGCTGCATCATAAGAACACATATGGGCCAACTTTTCCGTAACTGCCTGACCTATTCGACCATACTTGCTATTATCTACTGTGAATACATCATTTTGAACACCCTCTAAAATCTTAACTAAATTATCTGCAACAATTTTACACATGTCTTTTGAGTCTTCTGCTGCACTTTGTTGTTCGTCATCACTTTTCCAATCGTCATTTTGAGAATCCTACAAAAAAAAATTGGTTGTTTGTAAAGTAGGTTTACGATCGAGATGTTTATGTGATAACATCTTATTAATAGAAAATCTCCATTCGTTTGTATGCCACTAGAGTGAGAGAGACGGAAGATTGGTCCACTCACTCGAACGCTATGCCAGCCTCCGCTAGTGAGGATTCCGCGTGACAAGTTTCACGGAATGACTGGCAGCGCTCAAGATGAGACGGGAGATTGGTCCGTCTCTCTCTCGTTATACCTGTGATCGCGCTCGTGAGGTTTTGGTGTGACACAAGTTTCTGAACATGTTACCTGACTAAAATGATTTTAAAGACATTATCACATCAAAAATTGGGTGGATAATAAAATAGATGGTCTCAATTTCAACTTACCTCTTTTTTTATTTTATTAGTGCAGTTTTCTGAAGTGGATGTTGAGTCTACTAATCCTTTTCTGTTTACTTTCATTAGGAACTGACATGGCTCCCATAAATGCCAATTTACCCTGTACTCCTAAAACAATTTTATGATTACTACGAAATTAATAAACTATTATTCATATTATTTTATTTATTATTATTTATATTTTATGTTCTAATAGAAGAATCTGTTGTCTGCATCTGTCTATCCATAGACTGTATTTAAAAACCCCTTTTCATATACTAACCATTATATGGTAAATTAGGAAGATATACAATATACATATAAAACTAAAATATCTAAAACATAAACACACTCAACAGTACCAAAATATTCTAAACATACCTCGCCTTTAGCCCGACTAGCATGCAATTTTCTCGAATAGTGCGCGAAAGTAGACCTAACATTAGTCCAACGATCTTTCACAGCTTGTCCTGTGAATTCGTCGCCGTATTTGGACGCGAACTCGGCATAAGTTCTGTCTCTGTATTCCACGGAAGTGTACTTCGGGTGTTTCGGGTTCCAGATGTTGGGTTTACACTCGATAAATTTAACCAATCTCATGTTCATTTTCTTCGTCCAAAAAACTTTTTCTTTTGCGAAATCTGAGATCATATTCGGTTAATTTTTTACGAATTATAACATACAAACGGAGTAAACAAACAAAAATCCGTCAAAAACAAAAGATGACATTTGACCACTGACGTTATACTTTTTTGTATTTTTTTTTTATTTATCACATATTCTCGCATTAGATTGTAGGCAGACAAAAAAGGTATTACAAAAAAAAGGTAAACGAGAGGTATATTAGGTATTCGAGGTACACCGTTGAGGATCAGTGTGCACAATTTAAATTGAATCATTGTTTATGGATGGACGAAACAGCAGTGGTCTGGCACTGCTGTTTCGTCCATCCCACTTTGATTCACTGGAACATGAGTATAAGAGTACAGTGATTATTGAAAAACACACTAGTGCACAATTGGCGTGTAAAAATACCTGAACCTAGTAAACTGCAACTATAAATACCACTTAATACTTACGTGTCTAATATTACGTACCCTTCTACCCCACCTACCGTTTTTTATTGGATTGATTTATAATATTAATCACTTATTGACAGTCAAAGTCAATAAAGTAAAGATGATGATTCATAAAATAAATGTTCAGTTATTGCTATTATGTTTATCTTGACAAAAATATTATGAACTTTGTTCTTGTGTGTAGCACGCATTCGCAGATTACTCATACTTACTTCCCCTTGACCTAACAGAGCCGGATAAATTACATTATGGCGCTTAACAATCGGTTCAGTTGTTCTGTGTCGGTCGCGCGCGCCAGTCGGGCGGGAAACGGCATGAAGCTACCGGTATTAGTGTTTACGCTTGTTATCATTGTACAGTTCAGTGATTGTCGGCACACTACCTGGCTTCCCAGCATCTACGATGTCGTCGCAAACAAAACGTCCCAATTAAGAAACTATGTCAGAGAAAAGGGCCGAAGTTTGAAACACTTCTACGTTGAAAATGTGCGGAATAAAATAACGTCTTATCTCGGAATAGAGGACGATAACAAAATAGAGGAGTCGGACAGCGATTCTCAAGCGCGAATCAAAAAGAAATTCAAACGGTACATGGACAAAGCACAGGGGTCTGATAATAAAATTTTTGACACCATCGCTCCTGAAGAAATTGAGGTTCAATGTTCAGACGATGATCCGACCGTTCGGTTAACGACGCCGCAGCTGCTAGCTCGAAATGGTTACACTGCTGAGTCGCATACTATCGTGACTGACGATGGATACATCCTAACAGTACACAGAATACCTTTCCCCAAAAATTACAGTCACACAGCGAGTCCACGGAAAACGGTTTTGCTCCATCACGGTCTGTTAGGCAGCTCTGCGGACTGGATCATACCCGGCCCGAAAAAAGGCCTCGCTTACATTTTATCTGATGCAGGGTACGATGTTTGGCTGGCGAACGCTAGGGGCAACACTTATTCAAGAGCCCATATATCGAGGAACGTAGATAGCTTCGAATTCTGGAACTTCACTTTCCATGATGTGAGTCAACATGACCTCCCCGCAGTAATCGATTACATTATGGATGTCAAAGGATGGGATGTGAAAATAAACTACATTGGCCATTCTATGGGAACCACAGTACTGTTTGCGTTACTGTCAACAAAAACACATTATAATAAAGTGTTGAGAGCAGGTTTCGCTTTAGCACCTGTCGCTTACATGACTGATATCAAAAGTCCCATACGATTATTGGCCAAGTTTAGTAATAACATTGAATATTTAATGAAGCTGCTCGGAGCAAACGAGTTTCTCCCACAAAACGCTGTTTTGAGGTGGCTCTCAAAACATGCGTGCGAAATAAATCACTATGAAGAGGTGATCTGTGAGAATTCACTGTTTGTCCTGTGTGGCCATGATGAGAAACAGTTTAATCGAACTCTCCTGCCCATCATATTGGGACATGTACCCGCCGGAGCGTCCACTAGGACTCTGGTCCATTACGCCCAGGAAATTAAAAATAACGGGAAATTCCAGCAATTCGATTTCGGAACTTTAGGAAACTTCAAACAATACGGAACTCCGACCCCACCCGAATACCCAGTGCACAAAATAACCTTACCAATCGCTTTGCTGAGCGCCGAAAATGATTGGCTATCCGGTGATGTAGATGTGACTAATTTATATGTACAACTTGCTAACCCTATAGATCATTATATTGTGCCCATGAAAGAGTTCAATCATATTGATTTCTTATGGGGGATCGACGCACCTAAACTCGTTTATACCAAGCTTTTATATTTACTTGAAGAGGGAGTCAGTAGGATCGATGTCCTAGATGATATGATTGAAACAAACGACTTAGCTTAGCCTTATTTACAAATCTTAATTATGTACAAGCAATTATTATTGTGACCAAGTGATTGAATGATGCATTTATATTGTTGTGATGTTGACTGTTAGTTGTAGTAAATAAGTATTGTTAAGATTTAGCCTATAAGTATGATGTTGACGAATAACTATTGTATAGTTAATATTGTGGATGCTTTAGAATGTAAACATTAGTATTATATTGAATGAATTGGCTCGATGTTATAACAATAAACGGTTATAGTCTAGTCGGTATCTCCTACAATAATTTGATAGATCTGTATTTGGTAAAAATACTGTTATTTTTACATTATTCAATAAAATACTGTTTAAAGTATATTTGCCTTATTCATTTAAAAACATTCGCTAAATATAGCTAAGGTAATACAACAAATGTCACACAATATCACATTCATTGTTTCGATTCCGATGTCCTAAGTATAATATGTAGTGTAATAACTAGTAAAGTATAATGTGTACAAAATAAGTACATAAATTATAAATATATGAAATACACACCCAGACACAGAACAAACACCAATGTTTATCACACAAATATTTATCCTTAGTGGGAATCGAACCCTGAGTCACCCTGTGTGGGCATCCAATGCGCTATCATTCCAATTCATGCTCTACTACTTATACCAAAGTACAAATATCTTGCTAGTAAATAAAGTAGGTAGGTTTTAAGGTTTCATTTATAAAATTTAGCAAAAAAAAACATTAAGAATAATTAATAAATACAACTCTTCACAGTACCTACAATAACCTTGCCAAGCAAGATTGGGTAAGGTTAGAATAAAAAAATAAGGCAATCAGGTATGCCTAAGTAGTATTATTATTTTGTTGATGTTTGTATTATATGTTTTCGGGGTTTTACTATAACGCGACGCAATAACACTTTGCCTGTTTTTTCGCCTTTCAATTGTAGTTATTGAATTCATACATAATAATATCTCATGTTTTAATCTTCTTATAAATAAAAAAAAGACATGTGGCACTCGGGGACTGCCGCGGTATAGCTATTGCATCGTCCGATTTCGGAGCAGCTCGTCTTGGTTCGGTCGCCGCGCTCAAAGCCTGCGATAAAAGCTATGCAATAGCTTAAAATGAATTGCTGTTCGTTAGTCTGACTAAAACTCGAGAACACCCGGACCGATTTAGGTAGATAATTTTGGTTTTAAAATGTTCGTCGTAGTCCAGGGAAGGTTTCAATGAGAAAATATAGAAAAATAATCAGTATTGGCGGTATGAAATTCGCCGGGACCACTAGTGTGCAATAAAATAAAAAGTATCAAGTACGGTCCTTAACCAAAACACCTGCATATACCTACTTATGTGTGGTGTGCATTGCAAGGAACCTACAGGTAAACAAAAATGAATAAAGTATTTCCCTTTTGGCCAACAAATTAACTTATTAAATGGGTAGTTAAGTACCGGCGTAGGTACATAGTTTCGATCTAGGTATTTAGGTTAATAAAGTTACCTAAATCTTAGGTACCTAGGTACTCTAAAAAAATAATCACATGGACATACATAGTATGTTTTCTTTGTTATCATTTGGAATGTTATTACTTACGTCGAGCGAACGCTCAACCGGTAGATGCGAGTATAATAGCTTAGTAATGTACAAACCAATACATTTATCTAAAACTTATCTAAGTACGCATTCCAACAAAAAGCTCATAGCAAGCCGCTAAGAAGTATTGTTACTTATCCTACTCTTATCGGAACTAAATATGATTATGTCGTGTATGTCGATAAGAACCCACTATTGACCTACATAATATTTAGTTGATACTCATGTTTAGAAAACAATAAGTAGGTACTTACATAACTATCAAGATAACCTGCATTTTAGGCCACTAATATCAAAGCCAGATTTCAATAAAATCTAAATTTAACCTTTTAAAATTACCCACCCATCCAACGTGCGTAAAACAAATCATCATCATCAGCATACGTCCCCATTGTTGGGGCACGGGCCTACCCTAAATTAGGGCGTAAAACAAATATTCAAGGTTAAATCTTAACAATATTGGTTTGTCGCGTTTCTCGTAAACAACAAGGTTTATTGCAAAAATAGGAGGCCCCATGCACGTTTTTGAATCAAATGCGATATCTATCATTTCATTATTATCTGCTTTTTTAACCGACTTCAAAAAAAGGAGGAGGTTCTCAATTCGTCTGTATGTATAATATTTTTTTTTTTTTATGTATGTTCACCGATATTTTCGTCAATTATAGACGGATTTCAAAAATTTTTTTTTGGTTGGATAGAGTTCACTTCCGAGGTGGTCCCATTTTCACCAGTCTCGGATCTGATGATGGGATCCAGGAGAAATCGAGGGCAACCTTCAAATTTTATAGGGACATGTACCGCGTTTTGCATATTATCTGAAGTCATATTGGCATTTGCTTCTGGCTATCATAATCTTATGATGCTGAGCTGATGATGGAAGGTCAACTCCTTAATAGTTATGAGTAAAAGAATAATTATTTCAATACTGTATACATATTAAGACTACTAGTTTTAATATCAGTAGCATTACAGGTGAGCTAAACTATTAGGTTGACCAGTCTAGGATCTGATGATGGGATCCAGGAGAAATCGAGGGCAACCCTCAAATTTTATAGGCACATGTACCGCGTTTTACATATTTTCTGAAGTTATATTGGCATTTGCTTCTGGCAATCATAATGTTATGATGCTGAGCTGATGAGGGAAGGTCAACTCCTTAATAATTGGGAGTAAAGGGATAATTCTTTCAAATCTGTGTACATATTGATACTACTAGTTATAATATCAGTAGAATTATGGGTGAGCTGAACTAATAGGGTGTAAAAAATGTTACACTAAAAAGGAAGAAAAAAAATTGTAAACAAAAAAAAAACCGCCTTCAAAAACCCGACTCACTAAAAATTACAAAATAATATAATACGAACATTAATCTGGGTGTGAATTTGATATGTTGTTGAAGGCGGTGCCACTTAAATTTTTGAGGAAAACTGCATGAAATATAAACGGCACCGCCTTCAACAACATATCAAATTCATACCCAGATTAATGTTCGTATTATATTATTTTGTAATTTTTAGTGAGTCGGGTTTTTGAAGGCGGTTTTTTTTTTGTTTACAATTTTTGTGTGTTGTGGTTGGCGACAAGTAAGACCCGCGCAAATCTTTAAAAAATCCTTAACATCCTTATCTTCAGTGCTATTGATTTAAAAAAAAAGCATAATGTCATAACGATCAGCTGTTCGAAAATGTCAATGTCAAAAATATTTTAGTTTCAGACAAAAATACGATAGGTACATATTTTTGCGTAATCTTTCGTTAAAATAAATATAATACTATGTCGAACAAAGGATTCTTTAAGGGTTGGCGGTATGCCGCATTTATTTCAGGCTTTGTGGGGCTAATAGGGGTTACCTTATACCCTATCACTGTCGCACCAATGATGGACTCATCTGAATACAGTAAGTTTTTTAACCTTTCAGCGAATTATTTACCGAGATTAGTATTCTCTGGAGACTTTGTTAAGTAATTCTTTTTCCGTGTACAAAATAAATAAAACACCGTATACTTATCAATAAACAATATTCTATGAACGAATGTCTTACTTACATTGAAATGGAGTTTCTCTTATTGATTCGAATTCCAAATAATTTATTTACACGTTTTGAAGTTGGTAAACAAAGAGACTGATTTGTGATACGTATTGTTACCTACCTACATCTTATGTTATTATGAACCACCAAGAATCAATTTTAAAGTGGAATACAAGTCTATGTTTTTTCAGAGAAAATACAAAAAGAAACAAGGAGAAATATAAGGCAAGAGGATATTCAACCAGGAAGTAAGTATATGAATCTGAATAATATAGTAAGTAATATTTTTGTAGATTGTAGAGCTAAAGTCAGGTTTTGTATTAGTTGAATATGTGAATGAGGGTTGAAGCCAATAAATAGTCATTGACAAACAAATCAAGTAATTTAGCACATAATATATTATTCTTTCATTATGTTTCTTGAAAACACTTCATTTTGTTTGTTTGTTCCAGACATGAAAGTGTGGTCAGACCCGTTTGATCGCAAGAAACCTGCTACAGATTAAATAGTCTGTTTATGTAAATAGTGTATTATATTTTATGTTAGTTGTTAAACATTTTAAATAAAAAAAATACAAATATTGTGAAGTTTTTGTAGCCATCAAATAAAATAGAACAAATAATGGGTGTGATGATCACATTTTATATGTATTCCACCAAGCTTAGGACAGTATGTAGGTGTACATGCAATATGTGCCAGGGATATAAGTTTAAAATAAAACACATTATAAAAAGAACTGTTTATTATTGAAAACATTTGCGGCCAGATTGACCGTACCTATAGCCAGCAGGGGCTCTGTTTCTTTCAATCACAATTTCATAAAAAAATAAACCAACATCTGAAACTTCTTATTTACATTTAGAAATGTGATTTTATTAGCCTAAATTATAATTATCATCTCACATTAATATTCTCCAATAAAATTTAAGATAAGCAGAGACATTATATATTATGATTTATCACTATTTCTCTACTGACAAAGTATAAAAACTATAATATTAAATATTTACATAATTACATCAAATTTTACAGTGAACTATGGGGTTGAGTACTTATTAAATATTGTTACAAAATGGTTATATAGTTACATAAAATATAATGGAATCTAGCATTCTCAGTTCAAAGATATGACTTCTTAATTGAAATAATAAAATGAAACATGAGAAACAAAAAAAAATGTAAATAGGCTGTACATACATACAACAAAAACCCAGTTTAACACTAAAATGAGCAAATATAAAGGTACAGATTTTTATTGAGCGATAATGTTTTAACAACAGAAATAAATTTGAGAGTGTGTTAAAGAAAACAATGCAGTAACATAAAAATGATTTTATGTGGCAGAAATATATTAAGTTACATAAAATGGGTTCATATAGAGAGATGTGTTTACTGAAAATTATTGATTTATCATTACCGTAAAACTAATTATTATATAGACAACACAAACATATATCTTTTATACAATAATTAATAATCATTATAGATAAATTGCGCGAATATAGCTGCAATTTGGGTAAATATCAAAATCCATAAAGCTAAGCTTTTATTGGTGAGGATTTGCTTTACTATCACCCACCTTAATTTAGTGTGACCTTCAAATAGTTTGGTGATAACGTTACGCATCAAATTCTCACCCTAACATTCCTTAACAACCTTTAATATTAAAGTAAGTGTAACATAATCAAATCGAGAAGTAAAGTCTGTTTTATAAAACCTAGGATAAGGTTTTAATAAATTTGTGAACATTTGATTACATTAAAAATGTCACACAAGGAATTTCTTATGTCTACAAAAACAACATTTATATTATTTTTATAACCAACTCCTTTCAAGCCTTCCTTTTGTTTACTAAGTAAAAATGCAATTTAGTACCATTTTGTCTTTTATAACGACATTAATTTTAACCTAAATCACGAATATCCATAACATTTTCCCGTTCAAATGAATACATCCATCTCTCGGTTGATATAATAAGATTATAAATGTAAGATAATATATTTTTTTCTGTTAATAAATACATACAGTTAATATATTATGTGCTGAAGAATGATTGTTCCTGATAAGTTGTCTTTTAAACATATCAAATATTATTTATAAAAAGTCTGCTAAACTTGGCCTAACAGTTTATTAGTGTCTTAGATATACAAAACGAGAGATGGAATCCATTCACTCCAAAATCTATCAATAATTGAATTGTAGAACTTATATTACACGAAATATAAAATTGCACAAGTAGATAGGATAAATGATGTAACAAAATGTGCAATATAAAATAGCCTGGTTGTAGCTAGGCACACTTAACTGAAATACAGATACTGAAACGATTAAAAATGTAACTTCTTAGTAGACGATAAAGAAGGTTCTAAATAAAAAAAATAAAAACACCCCTTCTTGGGGGTTCAATCGTCTAATAAGTAGGTATTCAAATTTGTTTCGGTATTCGGTCGTAAAACAGCTACTGCGCAATTACTCATACATTAGACCAGCCAATTTATAATGCACATACCTACTATATGTTTATGTGATAATTAATATACTAAAGCAGACAATAACATCGACACTCTGAACACAATATAATAGGATAGGGTGATAAAGTTCGATCAATTAATTATTACAACATTGCTTGCTAAGATTGCAGAAGTACCTAATCTATGTGTAAAATAACTGATCGAAGAATAACATATATAAGAGCCTATGTAACATGAAATCAGTGGATGCCCCACTACAATTATTCATGTTGCAAAAGTCCTAAATCATACACTTTCCTGAGCTATCCACTTGACAGATGTATTTGAACTCGGATATTGCTCATATCTTACAACTACAAAGATTTAGCGAATTCAATCAAGTGACGTTAAAACTAATATTCGTGACTTTACGCGTAACGGTTTTAAGTTCATTATTGCTTGCACAAAGCTTGCTTTGATTCGATGTCTGCTTTTATAAATTTATCTCTGTGCATTGCAAGACTAAGTTTTGCTTACTATGTGTAAATAAAATATTTTTATAAGGTGTTTTACGATTCAGTAGATATACAAGTAGTGTACTTATGTATTATTAGCATTCTAGGTGACTAACGGTCTCTCAAAAAAAATCTCATGTTTGACGATCGCAAGTCCTCTTATTTTTGAAGTCGGTTTAAAAAGCTACTAGCAAGAATTTTACAATATAACCTGTTTAATTATTACACCATGTTATTTTATTTCTCATTTACACATAGTAAACTGCACCCCAGTGGATCTATCAAAGTAATAGTCTAACACTAAGATGCTAGCCACATGGAGTACCACACAGATGTTATATCGTTTTGACTGTATAATATTAACACTTCAATTTATAATCCCCCTCTATAATAA
This sequence comes from Maruca vitrata, assembly GCA_039566165.1. Taxonomy (NCBI): domain Eukaryota; kingdom Metazoa; phylum Arthropoda; class Insecta; order Lepidoptera; family Crambidae; genus Maruca; species Maruca vitrata. The sequence goes on from CM076930.1 coordinate 7,338,849, forward strand.
AAAAAAATGTTTGATCCTTTATATCTTTAACTATCGCACCTGATTTTCTTCTTACCCAAACGACATCCGTTCCCATCTATTTCTCAAATCGAACTCCGTTATAACTACAAACTATAGATGGCAGCACTATACAAGGAGAGATTAGTACAAGATTCTGCCGCCGGCACCAGTTGGCAGCACCATCTTTGTGCACGATTGACAAAACTCACTGTGTGGCAACTCCTTATAATGTATGACATACCGCGGTAAAATCCGTCGATTTGACTCAAGTTCACGCGAATAATCAAGTCCAGCAAAGTTTTTAGACAAAAAACATCATTGCAGGAATTCGTCGTCATCGCCGACCTGAAAAAATAATTTAATGATTAAGTTTAATAAACTATATGGCATAGAAATTTCAGCTGCTAAAGCATTAGTGCTTTCCAAAAGATATTTAAATAACTCTTTAGAATATTATGACATACACACCATAGTTATATTATTATCATACTATATCATAACAAAATATTTAAAAAAGTTTAAAATAAATTTTCTAATAGGTACAGTAGGTATTAGAAAGCTTTACTTTTTGATAGTTTTGAAAAGAAATATCTAACATTAAATAAGATTCTAGAATAATTTAGTTTTAAATATATAGTATAGTAGTAGTTCGATGTAGTTATTATAATTAATTTGAATAACATTATTTTACTAACCTGCAGAAAGTATTCGAAATCACTACGATGGGAGTTTCCCTCGGCTGAGAACGTAAACTTATGGAAAGTCCCATCTTCACAAATCACTGGAAATAAAGGGGAAAATTTAAAAATAATTTAGTTTTTATTTAGGTACTACCTCGAAAACTGCATACCTACAAGTATTTAGTTCTGCGAATTTGTAGGTAATGTATAAAATATAATCTTTACTAATATTATAATGCTGAAGAGTTTGTTTCTTTGGACGCGCTAATATCAGACCTACTGGTTCGAAAATCGTACCTACTGGTTCGAATTTAAAAAAATATTTTTGTGTTGAATAAACCATCTATCGAGGCTATATAACATCATGCAGCGACCAGTTCTCTCTCTCAGCTGACGTCGTCGCTGAAGGCGCAGAGCGCGCGCGTGTCGGGCGCGGTCCGTATAGGTCCACGTCTATTGGTGGTCGTTGCCCACCAGTAGACGTGGGCAGAGGCACGTAAGGCCCGAGGAGGCAGGTCTCACTCACCCACGGCGCTGGCGTCGTCGCTGAAGGCGCAGAGCGCGCGCGTGTCGGGCGCGGTCCGTATAGGTCCACGTCTATTGGTGGTCGTTGCCCACCAGTAGACGTGGGCAGAGGCACGTAAGGCCCGAGGAGGCAGGTCTCACTCACCCACGGCGCTGGCGTCGTCGCTGAAGGCGCAGAGCGCGCGCGTGTCGGGCGCGGTCCGTATAGGTCCACGTCTATTGGTGGTCGTTGCCCACGTGTAGACGTGGGCAGAGGCACGTAAGGCCCGAGGAGGCAGGTCTCACTCACCCACGGCGCTGGCGTCGTCGCTGAAGGCGCAGAGGGCGCGCGTGTCGGGCGCGGTCCGTATAGGTCCACGTCTATTGGTGGTCGTTGCCCACGTGTAGACGTGGGCAGAGGCACGTAAGGCCCGAGGAGGCAGGTCTCACTCACCCACGGCGCTGGCGTCGTCGCTGAAGGCGCAGAGCGCGCGCGTGTCGGGCGCGGTCCGTATAGGTCCACGTCTATTGGTGGTCGTTGCCCACCAGTAGACGTGGGCAGAGGCACGTAAGGCCCGAGGTGGCAGGTCTCACTCACCCACGGCGCTGGCGTCGTCGCTGAAGGCGCAGAGCGCGCGCGTGTCGGGCGCGGCGGGCGCGGCGGCGAGGTGCGCGTAGCCGGCGCGCGCGGCCCACACGTGCAGCGTGCCCTTGTCCGACACGCAGCACACCAGCGAACCGCTCGGGTTGAAGTTTATACTGAAAGAATAAATTACATTTTAGTCTTCAACTCATCATCATCATCATCATTCTCCTGCCCTTGTCCCACACTAAGTGGGGTCGGCGCAAAATGTATATTTCTTCCACTCGGCCCTGTCATTCGTCATCTCTGCGTGTATTCCTTTCCCTCCCATATCATCTCTCACGCAATACATCCATGTCTTCTTCGGCCTTCCTCTACTATTACGTCCATTGACATTCATACTCATGTTTTAGTCTTCAACTGAAACAGTTATATCTGGGACACACACGGTTAAACACAAATATTTGTCCCGAGAGGGAATCGAATTCACGACTCTTGGAACGGCCAGCCAGGGTCACTAACCACATTTCCACCGAGCCAGTAAAAAAAGTTCATTGGTTTTGGATCTTCAGTGGCCATCTTTTGAGCCATCCGCTCTCCCGCAAGTCCGGTGAAGATGACAAGGCTCCAAGCTATCATCGTAAGTCAGGGAAATATAGAAAAAAACCGGGTAGTAATTAAGATCGTAAATTTAAAATGTTTATATGCTAAAGCTTGCTAGCTGTTTTAATTAGATTTTATTCTACGCAAAACCGTTATGTAGGTACACTTAGTTCGCAATAAAAACTGACTTTGACTTGACCTGACCTTGATCTACCTCTGTCTGATAAAGAATTAAATTGGGACAAAAATACGAGTTAAGACGAAAACGCTATATCAAATCGGGACACGACTTGTTTTTACACATATAGGTCCATACGTACAATAAACCAGACAATTTATTTTACGGTTATTTTAACACACATTTATTCAGTTTAGTGTTCGTTTAGTGTTTTTCACACACATTAAGGTCTTGCGTCTGATTTCTAACCTCTCATCCTAGATTGTCGTCTCACCGAACTATGAGAGTGCACTATAATCTGCCGGATTGACTATAGTGCAAAGTATGTCTAGCGCAGTTGGTCGATCTCTACGGTCAAAATCGGTCGATGTATGTAGCCCTATGAAGCATCAAAGAAGTCTCCAATACCACTCACCAGTACGGTGACCAGTAGTCCCAGATGCGGATGCGAATTCTTAGGTTGTGTAGTCGACCAACCCGCACTTGGCTAGCATGGTTGACTAAGGCCTTATCGCACTAATCTAAGGTAGGCCCGTGCCCCAGCAGTGGGGACGTATCATCATCATCATCATCAGTCCATTTCTGTCCACTGCTGGACATAGGCCTCTCCAAATGCACGCCACTTCTCTCTGTCCTCGGCCACTCGCATCCAGCTCCTACCAGCCGTCCTGCGCAGATCGTCACACCACCTGGCCTGCGGGCGTCCTACACTACGTTTGCCGAGACGCGGTATCCACTCCAGAGTCCGTCTACCCCAACGGTTGTCGGTTCTACGGCTGATGTGGCCAGCCCACTGCCACTGGTGGGGACGTATAGGGGCTGATGATGACTACTCACCAGTACACATCCGCGTAGTCGGAGCCGCGCCTCAGCTCGTGCAGCAACAGCTTGGTGGCGGTGTCCCAGATGCGAATGATGGTGCCGCGCGCGGACGCGGTCGCCAGCTTGGCGCCGCCGGCCGACAGGCTCAGGCACACCAGCTCCGACTGGTGGCAGCCCACCACCGCCGGGGAGCTGGACTGGGCGCCTTTCACTGCTCGGGAGACGTCCTGGAAAGGAGCAAAACCTTTATAAAATCTAAAAAGGTTATGGTACTAAAATGCATTTTATCCAACTGATGTAAATAAAAAATATGACTTTTTCAACGGTCTACACTGGTACTGGACTGCATTCTACCGAGAGCCTCATCAATCTTGGCATTAATCAAACAAAAATAAAGAACGTTGGGCGCATTGTAACCTAATGTAAATGTGATTTTAGGATGGAAATAGTTTGTCTATCCACTTATCGCTTATCATAGCTGCAGCAAGCTGTTTTGGTTTTGGTAAGTAAGTGTTGTGTGTCAGACAAATGTGGGTAGCTGTAGAAATGACATTAGTGCTGGTTCGGGGGTGGATCAAGAAATTCACAACCGCTGTGGCAGACGAAGACGGGCGGCGCCAGTTCGCTCGCGACCACGATTGGTGTAACCCAGTCGAAACATCGGGCAGTAAGTAGCTATGTAATTTGCTACTCCTAATAACGCGTGTAGACCCATAAAGACTAATATTTAGTGTTTTGATACTCGTATCTGGACTTAAAAATCCGGTCTCATATCACCGCAAATTGGTATATACTCTCCCCAGCATGGTGCGGACAGTATCCGCTGCAGTTGGGCTCAGTAGCGAGCGTTACCTACCTACCTCATAAGACTTATACAGGGTGTAACAGGGGGGGGGGGTGGATCATCGTAAGTCAATCGATGGGGGACTTCAATACCTATCGATATAACCCCCATGTATGTTCAGCGATTTTCAATAGTTCCAAAGTTATTGAGATTTTTGTGAAATTTTTGTAAGAAGCCGGAATTCAGTATAAAAGTCTTCACTGTAGCTTAACTACTGGACCTGCTTGTATGATTTTTTTTTAGAAGTAGTTCAATAGTGGGTCTTTATAATTACGATACCGATTTGAGTCATAACCCTATCATATTGGAGTAAAAAAATAATTATTCACAAAAGTTTTACGAATCGAATTGTGTCTACCAACTTTCAAAGCCTCCAGTGAAAAAAAGTGCATGTGTTTTTTTTCTAGAACTTATTTTAAAAACTACCTACATTCATGGATAGTATCCCCTGAAAATTTTATACCGCTACTACCAGAGCATCAAAACGAAAATTGAACGCGAATGGCACAGGTGCCATAAATCAGTGTTTTTATTTTTCATGAAAAACTTTAATTTAAAAAATAAATCGATATGTTTCAGCGAATTTATGCTATGTTAGTAACATTAATAGCAGTAATTTTACAGAATTGCAAATTAAAGGGGTGAAAATCAAACAAAGAAAATTTACATAATTTATGTTTATTTTTTTTTTTACAGTAAGTGTTCATAATGGGCTCCATTATTGGCTATACATAAACGAGTACGACAACTTTTTACTAAGGTTTTTCGGATGTTGCAAAATGCTACTACTACATTTTGTCTTGTCACAATTTGGGCCCCTGAATTTTTTTACAAAAAACAAGCATTCCACAATCTCCAAAGCTTTTTAAGAAGGTCTTAGCTACACATAGCCAATAATAATGCCCATTATGAACACTTACTATAAAAAAAATTATTAACAAACATTATGTAAATTTTCTTTGTTTGATTTTCACCCCTTTAATTTGCGATTTTGTAAAATTACTGCTACTAATGTTACTAACATAGCATAAATTTGCTGAAACATATCGATTTATTTTTTAAATTAAAGTTTTACATGAAAAATAAAAACACTGATTTATGGCACAGGTGCCATTCGCGTTCAATTTTCGTTTTGATGCTCTGGCAGTAGCGGTATGAAATTTTCAGGGTATACTATCCATGAATGTAGGTAGTTTTTAAAATAAGTTCTAGAAAAAAAACACAGGCACTTTTTTTTCACTGGAGGCTTTGAAAGTTGGTAGACACAATTCGATTCGTAAAACTTTTGTGAAGAATTATTTTTTTACTCCAATATGATAGGATTATGACTCAAATCGGTATCGTAATTATAAAGACCCACTATTGAACTACTTCTAGAAAAAAAATCATACAAGCAGGTCCAGTAGTTAAGCTACAGTGAAGACTTTTATACTGAATTCCGGCTCCTTACAAAAATTTCACAAAAATCTCAATAACTTTGGAACTATTGAAAATCGCTGAACATACATGGGGGTTATATCGATAGGTATTGAAGTCCCCCATCGATTGACTTACGATGATCCACCCCCCCTGTTACACCCTGTATATATACTTACTGGTATTGACGCCTAACATCCGTATCCGGACCTGTATCCGCGGATACACAGCATCCCCACTCACCAGCAGCTGCAGAGAGCCCTTCCGGTGGGCGGGCGCGGCCAGTATCTGCGGCGCGTTGGGCTCAATCCGTATCCGGACTTGCATCCGCGGATACACAATATCCCCACTCACCAGCAGCTGTAGCGAGCCCTTCCGGTGGGCGGGAGCGGCCAGTATCTGCGGCGCGTTGGGCTCAATCCGTATCCGGACCTGTATCCGCGGATACACAGCATCCCCACTCACCAGCAGCTGTAGCGAGCCCTTCCGGTGGGCGGGCGCGGCCAGTATCTGCGGCGCGTTGGGCTCAATCCGTATCCGGACCTGTATCCGCGGATACACAGCATCCCCACTCACCAGCAGCTGTAGCGAGCCCTTCCGGTGGGCGGGCGCGGCCAGTATCTGCGGCGCGTTGGGCTCAATCCGTATCCGGACCTGTATCCGCGGATACACAGCATCCCCACTCACCAGCAGCTGTAGCGAGCCCTTCCTGTGGGCGGGCGCGGCCAGTATCTGCGGCGCGTTGGGCTCAATCCATATCCGGACTTGTATCCGCGGATACACAGTATTCGCACTCACCAGCAGCTGTAGCGAGCCCTTCCTGTGGGCGGGCGCGGCCAGTATCTGCGGCGCGTTGGGCTCAATCCGTATCCGGACTTGTATCCGCGGATACACAGTATTCGCACTCACCAGCAGCTGTAGCGAGCCCTTCCTGTGGGCGGGCGCGGCCAGTATCTGCGGCGCGTTGGGCTCAATCCATATCCGGACTTGTATCCGCGGATACACAGTATTCGCACTCACCAGCAGCTGTAGCGAGCCCTTCCTGTGGGCGGGCGCGGCCAGTATCTGCGGCGCGTTGGGCTCAATCCATATCCGGACTTGTATCCGCGGATACACAGTATTCGCACTCACCAGCAGCTGTAGCGAGCCCTTCCTGTGGGCGGGCGCGGCCAGTATCTGCGGCGCGTTGGGCTCAATCCATATCCGGACTTGTATCCGCGGATACACAGTACCCCACTCACCAGCAGCTGTAGCGAGCCCTTCCTGTGGGCGGGCGCGGCCAGTATCTGCGGCGCGTTGGGCTCCGTGGCGAGCGCGCAGAGCGGCCGGAGCGCGGGCGGCGTGCGCAGGAGCGCTACGCGCTGCAACGACGGCAAGGACAGCACTTGGATGCTGGTCGAGAGCACCACTGCCACTCTGGGAATTAAATGATTGGTTCTTAAGACACTTAGGCTAAAATAAAACATACGGGTCGAATTGAGAACCTGCTCCTTTTTTTGAAGAACCGACTTCAAAAAAAAGGAGGAGGTTCTCAAAATCTCGAAGATAACAATAAATAAATACTACAGAACATCCATTACATACATTGATCTGATCCCGTGGTAAATAGCTTAAGCACTTGTGTTACAGATATCAGAATCAACAGTGGGTACAGAAATATACTTAAATATATTTAATAACACACCCAGACTCGGGTGGGAATCGAACCCACAATTCTTGGAACCGTAGTGAGTCTGGGTCATTAACCCCTGTTCCACCGAGGCAGTCAATAATACATTTTGAACAAAATAGACCACAGTGAAAGACTGTTGCCGGAGGTCAAGATTAAATTTGGGTTAATAAGTATTCTTATCAAATCAAATTGGTTATTCGCATAGAAGTAGGTATGTGTGTCACTAAAATATTGCTTGTTACTTCCTAAACATAGAAATAATGTTTACAGACAGCAGTTACCTATTTAAAATAAAACTAATTTTACAGATTTAACTCGCGTGTATTGTTACTCTAAACATATATTTTAGAGATCCACTGACCGTCTAATATGTTTAGAAAAATAAAACACGCGAGTTTAATCGTAAAATTTGTTTTATTTCAAATGTGTAGCGTTCGCGCAAATAATAGACAATGCTATAGCAGTTACCTAATAATTGATTTTTTTTTATTTAATCCAGATCGTCTGCGCGTAGTACTATGTACTACTCCGATTTCTTAACACTTAAGTATACCTCAGGTGCTATGTTTTAATGGAGGTCGTGAAATGCGTCAACCACTTTCCAATCACTTGGCAAACAAACATACAGTTATTTACAATGTAAATTAAACACGAAAAAACCAACACACAATCAAGTTACAATGACTATGTAAAAATGTTAAAATAAGGCGTCCGACCGATTTCGGCCATGGCGGCCGATCTCAATTAAGATCAGCCAAGTGCGCAGGACATAATTAGGTATAGTGCACAAGTGCACTCTCTTTTACTATTTCTTCTCTGTCCCTTGCTCTCATAGTTCGGTAAGACGGCAATCCGACACGACTGTAGAGAGATCGGGCACAGGACCACTGGCTTAACGTGCTTTCCGAGACACGGGTGTGCAACCGCCAACTTCCTAACTCCGGGCTGAGTATTTTCTTTACAGAAAAACTCACACAAATATTGCCCGAACCCGGACTCGAACCGGCGACGTCTCGGTGATTACGCAGCGCGTGCTACCAATAGACCAACGAGGCAGTCAATGACTATGTATTCAAATTATAAAAAACAAACAGTATAGATAACAAGGTTGTGTTGTGCGTTCAAAGACGCAGTTTTGCGAAAATAATAAAGAATGAACTAAACTAAACATGACTACACCATTCAAGTGTGTTTTGATAGTTCGCAGTACGTAGATAAGTGCGTCATCATTGGTCTAACAAAGGAGTCATAATAACACATTACGCTTAAATTATAATACGTTCTATTAATTAATATCTCACAACGCAATGGCATAAATCAACTATACCGTTTTTGTACCAGCTGTCTACGTTATATGCAGAGGATTGTTAGTTTTCTGAAAACTTTAACAAAGTTTTATTATGATGCTGTTTTATAGAAAAAAAATATGTAAACATGTGTCAACTTCAACGTTGTATTTTCTAAAATAGTGAAGGCGAAATAAGATAATTTTCTAATTTGGTTGGTTGAAAAAAGTTTGTACAAAATAAATATCACAAACATTTTGAAATGCTCTCAAATAAACATATTTCTATTTCTAATAACTCTGTAGATAATTACCAACATTGATTACCTATAGGCGGCGTTTGTTTGTGTTTAAACTAGGCTAATTCGTTGCAAGTGATCTGGTGTAAGTGGGAACTAATATACAATATCATTAAACTCATTTAAAGACCTCAATATCTGTCAAGTTTAAACTAAAGTGTTAAGTGTTCTATGACATAATACATTATTATGTAGATATTCAGAAGATTTTGCTAAATCAGATTATAATATTGCCACAGGTACGAGTATTTTTATTCTATGACTCGATTTAAAAGATCTACTTCAAATAAATAAAACACGAGGTCATTTGGCGAAGGCCAAACCTTATCTAATCGTCACACTCAAACACATGTTCTTAACGGTACGAAATATTACGAATGTCCTTGAATGTTATAATCCTTTTTTAAATAGAATGTATGCCAGTAGGTGTGCTTAAATGCAAAAAAATGCATTGATTTCGTAAATATTGTCTAAGTTATTGTAAACGTAAGTGCCGGGGATTGAACTGAAGATCAACTGCTTTAACCACATCCATCGACGCTCCATACAATACTGATTTGGTAAGAATTGTCTAACTCTAAGTTATTGTAAACGTAAGTGTCGGGGATTGAACTGAAGACCTCTTGCATGGAAATCCTTAATAGCCTTAAGCACAGCCATCGCCATTCATACATTGCGAGGAACTGCGACCTTCCTCCACAAATGTACTCACTGGTCCCTCCTCCCTCGTAGCGCCCGCTTTATTAGTAGGATATACCGAAAGCGAAGCGAGGGCTAGTCATTAATAAATGTACTCACTTATCCCTCCTGGCTCGTAGCGCCCGCACCGGCGACTTGCAGAGGCAGAGGGACACTTCGCCCAGCTCCTCTTTATAATATCAGTAGGATATACCCTTGACAGTGAGCCACACACTACCCGTTGTGCCATGTAGATGTCCAGCATCCTGCTCAGTGACCTAATAGGTGCCTCAGAGAACGCGATTCGTGTGGCCGAATGCTGGGACGGATACATCTGATTTTGCCATCGACTCGAAAAGAAGAAGAAGAAGTAGGATATACCCAAAGCGAAGCGAGGGCGGGTCGCTAGTAAATAATAAATGTATTCACTTGTCCCTCCTGGCTCGTAGCGCCCGCACCGGCGACTTGCAGAGGCAGAGGGACACCTCGCCCAGCTCCTCTTTATAATATCAGTAGGATATACCCTTGACAGTGAGCCACCCACTACCCGTTGTGCCATGTAGATGTCCAGCATCCTGCTCACTGAGTGACCTAATGGGTGCCTCAGAGAACGCGATTCGTGTGGTCGAATGCTGGGACGGATACATCTGATTTTGCCATCGACTCGAAAAGAAGAAGAAGAAGTAGGATATACCCAAAGCGAAGCAAGGGCCGGTCACTAGTAATCAATAAATGTACTCACTTGTCCCTCCTGGCTCGTAGCGCCCGCACCGGCGACTTGAACTGCACCTCGGCCCTGAACGCGCGCCGCTGGTCGTCTAGCAGCATGAGGCTGCAGGGCCGGCGCGCCCGCACCACCAGCAGCCAGTTGGTGCGGAACACCATCTCGCAGAGGGACACCTCGCCCAGCTCCTCCTTGCCTGGAACAGGATACATTTATAACACTTTCTGTCATTGTCGTTAAGCGCGGTTTGCTACAAAATTCCCAGCCACATGGATCAATTTTGTGTGACAGTGTGAACGCGTCTGTTTAACCCAGTGTGTTCCCTTAGTGTCTAGGGTTGCCATCTCCTAAATTAGTGTAGCCGGAAAAAGTCGGCATCGACCCCCAGACGGCTTTCAAACTAGGACAAATCCGGGGAAATCCGGACGGATGGCAACCCTACCTGTCTGACTGTGTAGTACATATTCATAAAATTTACTGACCAAGCTGACTTGTGCTATGATGGTCAAACTATAATTAATGTACATTATATTTAAACACCATTGCATTTTGCGCTTTCTCTGATTGTAAATGTGTAACATAATTTAAACCTGTGTATATAAAATCTGTATTTTTTATTTAAGAGCTGTGGATTTTGAATAAATAAAATAAATAAATATGAAGGAAAATCTAATAAAAAACAATTAACAAAAAGAAGCTTTGAGGAAAACGGAATCAGTCAGCTCAACCTTAACTGTCATGGGATAAAATATATTATGCATCACTAGAGTAAGACTTTACACATCATAATAAGCATATTATAAAATATTATTTATGATATATAATTATAAACTGACATGGTTACACACATTAGAAAACTGAAACTGTCCAGGATCGGGAGCTCATTAAAACAAAACAACATGGTAAACATCCAAGACAGTTTCAGTTTTCTAATTATTATTTATGATAAATATAAAAAAGATCATGGCCAAAAAAATTATGTATGACTATGAATTCTTTTTAATTAGTCAGTAAGGATAATAGTGCCTCAAAATTAGGATGCTTAGGGATGAGAGCCATCCATTTTCACGCAAGTATGGTGATGATGAATAACGCACTACTCATATGGATAAATACTCACTGTAATGGGCTTTCTCCACAAGGGGTTCCACATTGTAAACGCGCAGGCCTGATGTTAGGCAGCAAGTGAAGCAGCCTGAAATAAACATCATGATAATAACAAATGTATTTTATGAATAAATAAAATATTAGACAACATCACATAATACATTGATCTGATACCTTGTTAAGCAGAATAAGCACTTGTGTTACAGATATCAGGATCAACAGTGGGTACATAAATAAACACAGAGCAAACACCTAATTGCATCATACAAATATTTGTCCCGAATGGAAATCAAACCCACTACTCCTAGTGTATGGGACAGGGGTACTAACCAATGTGCCAACGAGAAGGTCAAATTAAACATAATGTTCATTTGCTAAAATTTGGGATTTGTTTAGGTATGTATTAATACAAAATTTTAATACTGTAAACTTTATTCAAAGGAATCTAAGTATTTTTTTCATACATGTTTGTTAATGTTCAATATTGTATTATAGTGAATGAACACAAATAAAATAATTACATATCAGAATCTCATTGTACTTTGCAGATTAGGTGTTGTGTTGCTTGAATGACTGATTAATATTCAGGTCATGGAAGCTAACCAGGTAGCGGAAAATAGTTGAGTATTTGGCTGTGCTTCCTACTCTGTGTGTTTTACAAATGAAGGTAATACAAATTAGTAATGAACTATTTTTATTCTTGCATCTCAATAAGAACCTGCATTGGTAACTAGCAAAATATTAGAATAGATCATGCTTCTATGATGACAGTTCAACACTTGAAGGTAAACAACAAACAGCATGTTTCATTTGAATATCTTTGATCATATGTTTACATCCAACAACATCAATTTGACACACTTACAAGCGGACAATATAAATTCCTCATTACTTCAAGTAAGTAAGACTGACGTACATTGTGTGCCTTAAAGTTGATATTTACATGCAAATCGTGCCAAATGTAAACATTAGAATCGCGCCCAATATGCTTCCGCGACATAAGGCACATCTTGAAATAGCGTGAAACTACGTCTTTATTTACAAATAACGCGCTAGTACGCAAGCGAAGGCGGACAAAACCAACGCCCAGACAATAGTGGCCGAGTCAAGGAACGAGAATTGCGCGTGGGCGCGATGCACTAAATATATAAACAACACGTGTAGTTGGAGCGCTCACAACACGCGCTCGCCGCGGCCACACGCCTCCCAGCCTCTCACCGCGTCCGCACCTTCCCCTCACCCAGAACACCAACCACCAAGTCATCCACATCATGAATAATGCACAAACTAAAAACCAAAGAACAAAGAACGTAGGTTGACGAACTAGGAAGTCCAACAAACCTTGATCCTGGTTAAAGCCCAGGCTCGTGATACCGCTGCTCCTCCGCCGCGCCATGTCTTTTACACAGTGAATTTATCATAAACATTGAGTTGCTTTTTTATCAATTGTCTCAGTGGACATTTTCACACCAAAATTTTAATACGCACATTTATTTGTTACATGTTCCCTGTGTGTGATACACAGCTGATTTGATGATTTGACTTTTGACAGCAAAACACGCCGGTGTTGTAAGTATTTTGCATAAATTTACCCATGTTTTAATTTTATTCTTACTATTTTGTACGTTTTAAATAATATTTTTGGACAAATTGATTGATGATTATACACAAATTCGTAAAAGTATACTTTTGTGAGTATTCTTTTTACGTATTATGATACAAAACACTATTTTGTATCATACAGTCAAATATCTTTGATCCAAAGTTAAGGGAACTATCAATAACTGGCAACATTTTTATAACTCGACCAAATTAGATGGCATTTAGTGAGGTCATTGAAAGAGGTTGGCATTAGCTAAAATAAACGAGTGTGAGTGAGACAACAATCAAAATAAAATGTCAAATAAAAATTTTCTATTTTGACATTATTCATAAAGTGGACATTTTACACGAATGTTGCCAGTATTTCTACTTTTATACTTTTATTGAATAAAGTGAAAATTAAGTCACGAGTACCTACATAAAATATTAGAACTTGAAGTATTCGTCATTCATTCATAGAGGTCATTAACGGAAAACAGTTTTTAATTTTATCTGTCATTATTCATGAAGAAAAAAAAGCGTAAAAACGTCAAAAATGTTTTTATCTTCCCTCATTGAAGAAATTGTTCTTCAAATCAAATTTTTGGCTTCCAAAGCAATTCTAAATTATGTAGGGTGTCAATTAGCAAAAATAGTTATTGTAAATCTTAAAAATATTAGCATAATTAACTGAAAAAGGTATTTAAGCGGTTTGGGCGTGTGTTTGACACGATTTGTCAAATATAAAAATATATTATTTTAATGAAGTCTCTAATAATTATCCCTTCACGATTTAATTGTGTTACAGGAAATCTTCCTAAAAATGGCTGACGAATTCGGAACGGCCACCCACACCGATTACCAATGGCCTTTTCCAAAACCTATCATTGGCAAGTACGTAATAATTTATCTTGATTTGACTACAAAGCGCCTACGCAATCTTACCAGCAAATAAACGCAAAAGATTTTGCTTAAACAAATTACGCAGGAATTATAAATGGCTAATTTGCAAAGTAGGTTAAGAAGTAGCTTAGTATTATGTTCTTTCTCAAGGTCTAGACTATCTGTGTACAACCTTAATATATTATAATTTAAATCGGTTCAGTAGCTTTGGCGTGAATGCGCGACAGACTGACATAGTTACTTTCGCATTTATAAATAATACTAGCTGTGCCAGCGACTTCGTCCGCGTTTTCCCTCGTTTTTTACAGATTTCCTTCTGTTTCTTTGCTCCTTTTGATCGCAGCGTGATGTTATGCGTTAGCCATAAAGCCTTCTTCGATAAATAGTCTATCCAACAAAAATATTTTTTCAATTCAAACCAGTAGTTTCTGAGATTAACGCGTTACAAACAAACTCTTTAGCTGTATAAGTATAGATTAGTAAGGAAGTAAGTATAGTAGCTTTGTTACTCGTCATGGTCCTCTAACGCTCAGTAGCGCTACCATGAGTTTAAAAGTGAAAGACTCGATATTGCCTATGTAAAAAAATTCTATGAAAAAATGTATGGCGCCCCTAGCGGTAACGCTAAGAACTAAAATCGGTAGTATAAAAAAAAACAATTCGATAGCTTTTTAACGTACGTAAGTTTTCGATAGCTGACTCATGGTAGCGCTACAGAAGTTTACACGTAACATTGTACCAGACCATGCGAGCCCCCAAGTCCGTCCGCCGCCCCCACGGTGCGACCCGCCCCAGTCGCCCCTTACTGTCACTGCGACGCTCACTCCTACTCGCCCCGGGTAGAGCAGTACAAGCAGCTGCTAGAGAAGGAGCAGAAGCTCTGTCAGGACTATGAGCAGTTGAGGAGACAGGTATGAAGTCACTTTTGAAACTTTATCTTGTCAGAGATATAGTTGGAGCCTCTTTAGGCAACATTGTATCCGACAACCGTTTGTCCAACCGATTTTGGTTATGGCAGCCTTAACCTTTCTAGATGAGAATCATCTGCAGTACCGTGGTCACGGGCTAAATCTGTAAGACACTGCATAAATTGTTTTCCTGTGCACAAGTACCTATGCGCCGGTGCCATTGTATTTGCTTGCGCCAAATAAGTGCACTCATTTATGCGTCTTCCCATAAAAAAGAGTTCAACTATTCGTGCTTCCTCTCTCTTAGTGGGATGGTTATCCGACATGACCGAAGAGATCAGGCGCAGGAACAACGGCTTATCGTGCTTAACGAGGGACAGTGCATCCACCCACTTTCTCCTTCTGTGCTGAGTAATTTATTTCTTCACAGAAAAACGGACACGATTTTAGCTCGACCCGGGACTCGAACCCACGATCACTCGGTCATTACACGGCGCGTGCTTTAATAGATCGATGAGATACCTCCTCTCCAGTAAGCATGTTATTATGGGTCACATACACTCAGTGTACGTACACACCTACCGCTGATAATGTGACCACTAATTAAGAATATCGCAATTTTCCAGTTTATTTTTGTAAATTTGATAATGACACTTGTTACGAGTAAGTAGGTAATATACCAAACCCTTTGTCGTCCGGTCGTGGATCGATGAGTAATGCTTTGTTTATTTACGCACAATGCCATTGGAAGTAGCCAGTGACACATTAATTGAACCGGAATTTAACTGTTTCGCCGCGGACGCTGCAATGGACAATGGGTGATGTGGACCGACGCGTTAACAACATGTTTGTTCGAACAGGTTTTCAGACACCTAGCAATTTTTGTTTTTTTTTGAACTCGCACTTAGCCGGGTATTATTTTTTTTATAAAATGTCATTTATTTTTCTAGATGGTTGATGTGACCAATGATATATTGGACCACCCATGCGATGACTTGGACAGCAAAATGATAACAATGTATCAAGCTACGTACAAAAAGAGATGTAAGTGCAAATTCGTACCTAACTGAATGTTTTTTATTAAGAGCAACTTCTGTAGAGAAAGTTAAACACACACCATTTGCATCTTAAAAAGTAAATGACGTGTTTAAGAGATAGTATACCTATATACTAATCAACTTAAAAAGCTATAATATTCAAATCTTATTGTCCTTTCTCCTACCTAGTTAGTATTTAAGTCTAGTTCCACATATAGGTTTTCTGACAATCGAATTCTGATGTTTGTAGAAAAAAAGTTTTATCGATATTTTTGTAACTTTAATTACAAACGAGGTTATTCAATACAAAAAGAGAAATAATAAGTATACAAAAACATAAAATAACCATTGCATGCATTTGTGTCTAATGCATACCTTATTATAGTACATTCAATCTACAAAGTAAACTTTTGTGCTCCTCAGCAGATAAAGAAAATGTACCTTATACTTGTAATCACTACATACGTATTGATAATTTCATTTTATAATTGCCTTTATGTATGTATGTATTTATCATAGTAGAGACCGCTTTTCGGTTCGTGAGACTCGACCTACGAAAAATACGTGTGGAACTTTACCTAATAACTTGTTACTTAGTAACTTTGTCCTATTATAAAAAAACAATGCAATGCCTTTCCAGCCTTCCCAGTGACGGATTACAGAACGATCATCGCAGCCTCTCAGTCAAGCGCTCCAATCCCTATGGAGAGCAACAAACTCGGCGTGCTCCGATGCTACAAGGACCCGACGAATTTCACGGAGAACCCTCCAGTGGTCCGGCCGACGATAAACCCTCCAGGGGTAGTTCATACCGGGGTGGCTCCGAAGGCCCTCCAGACGTGGTTCACCGAGTTCCCGGGGCGGACGGAGTACATGGACAAGTACAGCGCCTCGGCGCAAGCGTGCTGGCGGTCCATGCAGAGGTACCGAGAGCCCATGCCGTCCACGCGCCGCCGCGCCGACGACTCCTGTGTTTAGTTCAATAAAAGTAAGGGAAGATACGCTTGTGTGCTGATTTGTCTCTACACCCTTTTGACTATACACCGTGAAATTTTAGTGGTTGTTTTCCCGCAGTAAAATGATTCTATCTTAGTAGTATGTACAATAGATTTGTGCAGTTCTTTTTTGTTAAAATCAATAAATGCCGGTTTAACGAATGGTTTAACCGAAACTCGAAAGCACGTTCGAACCGCTTTATGACTTAGGGTGTCGAGCTTCTTCAGCTTTAAGCATCGATTTCATGCGGCAAGCAATACCTGATTACGTCACATCTTATAAAATAATGATAGCTTCTCTCGTTTTCGAATTGGAAAAATTATTATTTTGAAAATTTGAAAAAAAAAATTTTTTTTTTCGAGCAATTATTTGCATGATTCGATAGTATTACTAAAGGCAAATCGTTCTGCCACGGGAAAACAACCACTAAAATTTCACGTAGATACCATAAAACAGCCACGCCTTATTTTGAAAAGGTGAACTCACTCGCTCGCGTGATTTTTTGACAAATGTGACCACTATTACAAAGCAACCAGTAGGTACACTGACAATAGTTTATTCACGGGAGAATAGGAGGGTTGCTAGGCACTAAACTACAACCCATGAGACGCTCCCTCCTTCCAGGTGGCTTTATATTCTTCAAATTTAAAAAGTAAAACACATTTCTTGAAACGTTACATTTGTTACAAATTGTAGCATTATATTTTATAATTTGTGAACATTTGAAAGTAGGTAAATGAGAACAGCCATGATCTATGTTTCGAACTTAAACTGCTTATTATGCTCGAAATATATTGGTCTACTTTAATAGGCCAAAGAAACATTTTACTTTGTTTGTATGTTTTTGTAATTGGTT
This sequence comes from Maruca vitrata, assembly GCA_039566165.1. Taxonomy (NCBI): domain Eukaryota; kingdom Metazoa; phylum Arthropoda; class Insecta; order Lepidoptera; family Crambidae; genus Maruca; species Maruca vitrata. The sequence continues at coordinate 7,356,525 of CM076930.1, forward strand.
AAGTACAGAGACATTTTTCATTATCAACTATCACTTGGGCACGCAACTGTCTCTACATTCCACAAAGGACCCTGTCCTGTTTGTTTTATCGGAGCGGATGCGGTATTCATACGTCGATATCCTTGTCTGCTCATGTCAAAGATCTGTGGACGAACAAAGAGCTTAGTTCGGTGTTTTGCTGATAGTGGCGTGGCAACAACGGTCAAGGATCAAGTTATGGTCTGAGGAGACTAAATATTTGCACCGACTAAATACTTGAATTCGAAATTGACTCTTTAATAAGAGGCTTGATAGAGATATCGAGGTTGACTTTTGTACGTGGAATCAAATATTTTGTAGTAGGGTAGATGGCTAAATTGTCAGATGGGAAAAGTTTACTCAACAAGTGACAATCGTTTACAGGAATCGCAATAAAAAAATGTACATTTGTACAGTTATATATTTTTTGTAAGATAACTAAGAAGAAAACTACTGTGTTGTAGAGTTATCTTAATTTATCCCCGTTGAATACTAAAGAGATAAAAACTAAGTGTGTTTTTTTTAATGAATGCTAAAGCAGCACTTTTATATATTAGCTCGAACATTTAAGTTAACATCCTATCATAAATTATAATATTCAAATGCCTACCAACTAATGCAACTTGGAAAAATTATATTATACTTGTAATAGCAATTTTAATCTTAAAAATTCAGTCCAAAGTCAAGTAGGTAGTTTATCAAAGTAACTCGAGGTCAATATTCTTGGGTGAATTGTCAATACTTCATTTAAAGTGTACACGAGTAATACCATTTGAAATAAAGGTGATAATTTTCGTAACGAAAATAAACACACCTTCTACATATAGCAAATCTTTTAAGAAAACACATGAGTTGGTGAGCATACCTAAATAGCAATATGCTTTGGCAGTTTGTGTCCTTTAGTAAGACGGCTTATGGAAGTAAAATGCTATTCTGTGGCTCGATGGCTCATTTGGTAGGTGTCTCTATGTATTTCGCCAACAATTGTGGGTTCAATTCTCGATGGGATGAACACTTGCGTTTGTTTCTTGTTTAAGTGTGCTTTTTAAATTTTTAAGTATATTTTTATATTCCACTGTTATTTTGATTTCCGTAGCACGAGTGGCTAACCTTATCTCGGGATCAGTTCAATGCTATGTGATGTATGAAGTACTTTCGTCATGTGATGGCTACTTCAATTTCCAATTAATATATCTTTAGGCAAACATACAATAAATCTGTTACTAGTCGCTGTCTGTACATGAATGATATATGATAAAATTGAAAGGTAACCTTTATCGACGCAGTAGTTCCTAAAACAGTGACTTTTGGAGTGTTTTTTTTTGTTTGTCTGTGCGTTTGTGCATGCTTATCTCAGAAACGGCTTATCCGATCTCTTAGAAGTTTTCATTAATATATTGCGTATTAAGTTTTTTAAATAATCTAATGTCTATCGGTTCATAAATATTTCTTTTAAGCATTTGCTGGGGGTTTGCAGGTGCAGGTAAATTCATATATACTGCCTAAAGTCTCTTATTCGTGCAAACAAAAATAGTACATAATGAGTATAATATGGTATTTTTAAAATATAGCTTAATAAAATTTATACCTAAGTATAGCAGTAGCAGTCATCGACAATACTGGCAGAAGGGCCCTGTTGTATGAGCCAGTCATCAGCTTCAGGGCAGCACTGGCCAGGAATCGAATCTTGTTCTCTCTCAGTTCCTTCTTTATCTCATCCAGAATGACATCCTCTGCTCCTATCTTCATTTCAGTTTCCTTCACATCGTCTAGGAATAACAGATCAGATAATACTTTAAATATAATTGCATAGATGTCTTGTAATTCAAGGATTTCACCTTTATTTTCTAATATTGTGCTCTCTGTCCCATTGATTGCTGATTCTGAAGACTTAATTATTAATAGTATTAAAATCTGGAACAGAAAATTGTTAATTGAAAATACTACAACAAGTGTTTGTATAGGTATCTACTGATTATAGCATTCACAGTTAAGAAAAACATAATCAAAGTAAGGATAATGATCATATTACGTTTGTTAAAAATATAAACATTTACTATAGTAAATCATATTATTTAGAAAAAAGAAAACAAAATAGTTGCGTACAATAATTTACGCAAAACATAGGTAAACCATACGGGTATAGTTTATCAATGAGGTACCATGAGTATAAATTATGTATTTATCTAATAGTATCCTTGGAACGGTGCAGAGAAGATTGCAATGTTTAACATTACAACCTGCATTACACATGTCAGTCAGGTGTTATGAATCTAATGGCTATAGTTATAAATATAATGTGTTAAGTACGACATACGACAGACACGGATATGTACCTACTGTGTCTGTACAGAATAACTATGTTGAACAATCTTAGAACATACAGATGTCATGAAAAAGACACCGGATTATTTAAAAACATATATATATATGTATATATATATATATATATATATATATATATATATATATATATATATATATATATATATACATAGAGATATATATATATATATATATAAATATATATATATATATATATATATATATATATAGTATTTACGCATAAGAGATACCGTAAAATGGGGGGAATAGGGTCTCAGGGGGGAATAGGGTTGGAACTGAGTAGTTTCTTTGCTAACCTTTGGTGAGCCCACTTTTAAGTTCAACTATGGTTCAGTAGATTTTTTTAACAGAAGAAAAATCATTTTATGTACTGGCAATAAAGAAATCTTTGCTAACCACAGACAATAATAAAAAAAACACATTTGAATGTGAGCGCCCAAACTGCTGAAGTTTTAGTCCATCTAAATTTTGATTTTGCCGTCAAACTAAACAGTTGGAAGTGACTTGTGTAATTCAAATCGATTAAATATTTCATGAAGGAGCTAAGGACACAAAAAGTAAGTACATTTTATTGCTGATTTAGATACAATCCCATAAAATATGTTTCACATACAACTTCTTTGGTTTTTTGGGGTTATTAGGGTCGTCGATGGGGTCATTCGGGTCATAGGATGGGGTGGATAGGGTCATAATATGGGGTTAATAGATTCACTTGCGAGGTGAATAGAGTCAACAGAGGGGGGAAAAAGGTTTTCGCTATAGGGTTGTCACAAAGGTAGTTCGCGCTAATAAATATTTATTTTATGGACATTAGTTTCATTTGGGGTGTTGAAATTAGCAAATATTACAGCACTAATTTTAAAAGTCGCATGTACCTACTTATAAAAATTATAAGATTTAACTTATTACTTGCAGCTCAAAATACAAGATGCCTCGTGTGTACAAACCGAAACCTGGTGCAAAAACGTACAAAAATATGATTCGGTTGTTATAGAAAAAGCCCTGCAAGAATTAATTACATCTGCCAATAAATTATCAATACGAGCTATTGCTAAAAAGTACGAAATACCTTTCTCGGTTTTACAACGACATTAATTATTATTAAACAAAATAGTTGCGTACAATAATTTACGCAAAACATAGGTAAACCATATGGGCATAGTTTATCAATGAGGTACCATGAGGATATATTATGTATTTATCTAATAGTATCCTTGGAACGGTGCTGAGATGATTGCAATGTTTAACATTACAACCTGCATTACACATGTCAGTCAGGTGTTAAGAATCTAATGGCTATGGTTATAAATATAATGTCTTAAGAACCTACCTACGACACGGATGTGTACCTACTGTGTCTGTACAGAATAACTATGTTGAACAATCTTAGAACAAACAGATGTCATGAAAAAGACACCGGATTATTTAAAAACATATATTATAGTATTTACGCATAAGAGATACGCGCCTACGCGTTAACTCTCAATATCTATATTTTTAGTGTAATATAACTTATAATCATGTAAATAAACTAGTGGCCCGCCCTTGTTTCGCTTCGGCTTCGGGTAATCCTTTCTTTGCGAATGTCTATGTCATAACATACCTGCTTGCCAAATTTCAGCCCGATCCATCCAGTAGTTTGGGCTGTGCGTTGATAGATCACTATGTCAGTCAGTCACTTTTGAGTTTTATATATTTAGTTACTAATATATTAGAACTTACCAGATATTGGCACATAATAGATGTAGTAAATAGTTAGCTCCAAAAGTACTGTAGATAGGTAGTTACTTCTGTTCCACCATTCACGGGAGGCAAGTCGATCTAAAGAAAAAGTCTAAAATTCCACTAGTACAATTCACATGAAATGATTGTACATTGCTGATCTTTTCATGTTTTAAATGCAAAGGTGTGAACACATGTATTAATTACACCATACTGACTACATAAACTTGTGTAAAACAAATTGCCGACTAATTGATTATCTTAATCGAAATGTCTTAATTTACAATAAAGGATATCTTATTTGAGGTAATTTTACTGAGCCATTTTTAGGGTTCCGTAGCCAAAATGGCAAAAACGGAACCCTTATAGTTTCGTCATGTCCGTCTGTCCGTCTGTCCGTCTGTCCGTCTGTCACAGCCGATTTACTCGGAAACTATAAGTACTACAGTGATGAAATTTGATGGGAATATGTGTTGTATGAACCGCTACAAAAATATGACACTAAATAGTAAAAAAAAGAATTGGGGGTGGGGCCCCCCATACATGTAACTGAGGGATGAAATTTTTTTTTTCGATGTACATACCCGTGTGGGGTATCAATGGAAAGGTCTTTTAAAATGATATAAAGTTTTCTAAAAAACATTTTTCTTAAAGTGAACGGTTTTTGAGATATCAGCTCTCAAAGTCGTAAAAAGTATGTCCCCCCCCCTCTATTTTTATAACTACGGGGTATAATAATAATAATAAATATAATAAATAATAAATAATACCCTTTGTGCGCGAGCCCGACTCGCACTTGGCCGGTTTTTTCTTGAAGATAATTAGGAGCATGTAACGACAAACGATTAATTAGTTTCTAAATTTGAAATTAATAATTATTTTTGATTGCCTCGTTGGTCTATTGGTAGAAAGCGCTGTGTAAGGACCAAGAGGTCCCCGGTTCAAGTCCGGGGTCAGGCAAAATTTGTATAAAGTTTTTCTGTAAAGAAATTACTCAGCCTGTGCTTCGGAAATCACGTTAAGCCGGTGGTCCCGCGCCCGATCTCTCATCGGTCATGTCGCGTTGCCGAACCGAATTATAAGAGTAAGGGAACATAGTGTGCACTTGTGTTTGCGCGCGTACTAGTGCACTTTAATATGTCCTGCGCACTAGGCTGATCTTGAGACTGGATTGAGATCGGCTGCCATGGTCGAAATCGGTCGGGCGCCTTATTGTTTAAATTGAAATCGCTTGTTTTTATTTAGAATTTTTATTATTTCCCTTTGAAATTCTAAATTTACACGTGTACCGACCTGCATGGATGTAAATCATTGGTTATTTAGTTACGCTCTATATTAGTTTATTATACCTACTGACTTATATCGATTTTCTGTAGATATTACAGGTAGCAAGAATCCACTATTATATAATTTAAATCGTTTATTCTGCCCATAGAAGTACTCCTGAAATTAATACCTACGTATTGTATTTGATCTGAGTATTACTATTGCAAGTGCTTGAACTATCTTAATTTGGACACTAAATAAACAGTCTAAGACTTAATTACCATTAACGTTTATAGTTTTTTTAAGCTACTTGTTTAAATATTAATTAGGAAGTTGGCGTACCTACGCCCGTGCCTCTGGGCTTTAAGCCGGTGGTCCTGCGCCTGATCTCTCATTGGTCATATGGGATTGCCGTTCCACTATGGCCGAAATCGGTCGGACATTTCATACAGCAAACCACCTTATGGCGTCATTAATCTCTAAAAATACTCCGAAAATCAAGAGTGTGTAGTTATATCATACCTATTATACTTTGAAAATTTCTTCTTATTTATTTATTTATTCTTGTAATGGAAGTGTTGTTTGAATAACAATTTATACAAGTTCGTCTGAAACTCTTGCTGCACGACTCCTGATCTGAATCACGATATTATAGAGTGTAGTAGTAGTAGTATTAATTTAATATACGACTCAGGTTTATTAGATACATATAGTGGTCCCGGCGAATTTTATACCGCCAATACTGATTCTTTTTCTATATTTTCTCATTGAAACCTTCCCTGGACTACGAAGAACATTTTAAAACCAAAATTACCTAAATCGGTCCGGGCGTTCTCGAGTTTTAGTCAGACTAACGAACAGCAATTCATTTTTATTTATAAGAAGATGAAGATGTAGTTACAACATTTACATAGAACTTACATTTATTATAATAATGTAAATAAATTGATTAAAAAGTAATGATAACCTTTGCTTAAATCCATACCTATTTATTAAAAAAAGAACACAATTAAAACAAACCATAGAAGAATAATATTTTGAGCATTTATTATATTTCAATTGCTTAGTTACACTTGAAGATTTAATGGTTCTGTTTATATTTTATTTATATTTTGTTAAGTGGTCAATGAGCTTGTCCAATAATAGATCTTTATTGTTTATCATGTGAAATATAACCATTTTACTAAGGTACGACTAAATAACAGAGTATTACAGATAATAGACTGGTTAATGTACTTAAATATTATATTATTTCATAACTTTTATTATTCGAATATTCGGAGCAAAAGTTTAAATTATAGAGTTAGGGTAGAGACTTTTGTCACAATACCAGATCTTGGATAGTTTCCTCTGTCCACTTGGATCCATTGCATGGATCAATTGATGGATCCAAGTACACTTTTTGTTAACACTAATTACACATTCACAGTTCAGCCTTTTATTAATTAAGAATAGCTACAATTTAACTATTGTTATAAGTATGTGGTGATAATGTAGCTGTATTTATTGTAGTCATCGGATTTATGTGGTTCTTGCGAATCTTTTTTATCGTTTAGCACCTGTACTGATTTCCCAGCATCATCCAGAGGTGGCGTTAGTACAAATCCTGTGACGTCACCAGCTACCGCCAACGCCAATAAAATAAATATTACCTGAAAAGTATAGAAAAATGGCATATTGACAATAACATCTTTAAATATTAATATATCTGAATTTTAATATCTGGGACATTTCACACACGGTCATCTGACCTCAAACTAAGCAGAGCTTGTACTATGGGCGTCAGAGACTGATATACATACATATATATTTTTAAATACATACGTAAATACATAATCACACCCAGATACTGAACCAAACACCGATGTTTATCACACAAATATTTGTCCCGAGTGGTAATCGAACCCACGACTCTTAGAACCGCTAGCCAGGGTCACTAACCACTGTTCCACCGAGACAGTCATATTCTTAAATAGTTAGCTTTAATTTTTTTAGTTTATAAAAAAATGCTGATCTAACGTGGCTGTCAAAAGTATATTATAAAATATGTATCTCAACAAGTGCCCAACTATGTAGCACAATGTCAGAGTCTTCGGAATGACGCACGTGACGCATGTGACATCTAATTGTGTTAATTAAACTCATGAGACACTACTTCCACGTTCCAAATGCCCAAACGATTCTCGTGCTTTGATTTTGGGATTGGCCGGATAAGAAATAGTTTTTATTTCAGCGTAGAATAAAATGAAATGTTTCTGCTAAATTTGATTGCCCCTTTAGTATTTGATAACTTTACACGACAACTACCTAGAGGTTCAATAGATTGTATTTTCCTGATTTTTTAATAACCATAAATGTAGGCAGCACAATTAATGATTCCTTTTTCAAAAAGAATGAAAAGATAAACAAGGATATGGGCTCTACAAATAACAAAGACATATTTGATATAATATTAGGCAAAAATTAAAATTATGAGGAACATTATGACACGGATGTTTTTTTGTTATGAAAAATGCAATCATCGTAGGTATTAGAAAACACGAATGTTCTGGTAACGCACTACTTAATCTCGCAACCAATTATCTTATGAGTAAAATGAAAAAGAATAACCATTTCTTACCTAATTCCCATAAATGATTAACAACTTTTTAATTAAGCAGAAAATGATTTGGGCCTGTTTAACGAGTTTCCTTTAATTATGATTCCGATTCACATTCACACTCGCAAATCTTAGAATAGATTAACGACTCCTAATTAAGCTACGCACGTGTTTCTAACACTGCATTTTGTTAATTAATAAAATAACAGAATTTGTAGTAATGTGTACACCTAAATCTGGTAAAACTAGAAAGCGAAAGTGAGTATCCAACAAGGTCTGGCTAATTATAAACAAAATACGCAGCCTAAAAAATGTTAGAACCAATTACTTATTGACAACTACTCACCGTCCGATTCATGATTCCGACACATTAGCAAATAGTTAGTTCACTGGATTTAGAGACGGGTTGTGTGGCACTTCACTGTCGATATTGTTTGCATAAACAATAATATAACAATAGCGGTTTACTTTGCTCGGAGATTACGACTGTTCCTCTGGCCTGCAGGCACAGGAGTGTACAGTCAACGAGACTAGTATCGTGTAGTAAGTACAAATAATCAAACGGTTTGTTTTCGTAAATAAAATACGATTGACGTTTTTCCTACGGACATTCACGTCTGGAGTGAGAACGTGTGACCATCACGATTACAATTTTTAATCTATAACATTTCAACAAGAGATAAATTGTTGTATAATAGCGATAAGAGACCAGACGGTATGTGACTGAGATTGTATGATGAAATGTAAATTAAATTCAGTGTGATCTCGCATAGTGCTAAGTAATGTTCCTACTTACACGTGTTTTGTATGTACTTATTAAATAGTAGGAATATATGTATATGTGATCGCTTTGACTAGCAACATCAATTCATTCAATATTTTTTTACATATTTTATTATAATTATTAGTATAAGTTATTTTTGTTGTCACTAAATAAACGTTTCTTTCTTTCTTTCAATACAATTTAATTTCAATTCCATTCTTCATTTACCTACTGCTATATTCCCCCTTAGTACATCTTGTAATTTAAAAAGTAAACCATATTTTTACCCTGTCTAGCTTCCACAACTACTACTACACAACGAAGTACTATAACACTTAACTTAAAGAAATAGTGTATTAATGACACTTCAAACAAAAAATATGTAAGTATAGGCACTTTAAATCCTCATGTATCATAGGTGAGATAGGTCAACCTTATGAATAATCACGCAATTACCATTATGTACGTTAATACCTTAATTAAAGCATGTACATTACCCACGTTGCGTACCGTGCCTAAGGAACACATAATCAATTTAATGACTAATCAAGTCACCATAATCGCTCGTTAATCTCAACTTAAGCGTTACCGTACATAAACATCTACACTACACAGCTATTTAAACTATGTTAGTGCCCCCAACCAGCACCAACTCATAGCAAAAACTAAAGTTTTATTTTCATTTTCGCTTTTTGTCTGGTAGAGTAGGCATGGCATCAAGGATGTAATTAGGTACTAAATTAAATCTATAATTTATACATAGGTCTAGAACCAGTTAGCCGATGCCAAAGTCCATCGAGGTTAGTATCCATGATGGATTTTGATAGGTATTGGGAATCTGCTAAGCGCAGTTCGAGACCATGTTTGGCATAAAATATAGAATTCCAACTATTGCTATTTGTGCGTGGATCCTGTATTGCTATGCTAATATATTAAATAAATATCACACAATATCACATAGGTACATTGTGCACATAACAGTGGTAACTAAAATATATTTTACAACACACCTAGACACAGGCAACAGGTGTTCGTCACACAAATATTTATCCCGGGTGGGAATCGAACCCAAGACTGTTCGAACGACGACTGTTGTTCCATCGAGCCAGTCGTTGTTAACATCCAGACATGCTGTTTATCATCATAAATAATAAAATGTAGATACCTATATTTTTCAACGGTGGTCAGTGACCTTTTCCTCGTTCCTTGGCTGGTTCAAAGCCAAGGACGAGTTTTTGTGGCTCGCTGGGAAACAGCAAGTAATCACTGCCAGTGCTGGAACATACGGGTTTTTTGATTGCGTCATTTGTACTGCAACCAATTAATAATAACCCAGGTATTTCTTGTAACAAAGACCTGCCACAGTTAAGCCTGTTAATCTTTGGTCCTAACTACTATGACTTAAGACGTAGATATGTACATAAATAAAATTCTAATTATTGTGATTGACGATCGGATCCTGAAACGATCATTAAGTATTTTATGGCAACTTAAAAATATAAGTGCCTAGGTACTAAATTTAACCCACTAAACTAGAAGTACATCCTATGATCCCGTTCTATTCAGGCGTAAATAAGCATTTACGGGTGAGTGCGACAGGCTCAATAAGGTCTATTATGTCTGTGGACCTCATATGTGGATCTCACTACCGCTTACCATCAGATGGAGTGAGGTACTGTTAGCAATTTATAAAAAAAACATTATGGATTTCATATTTTTATACAGAAGTAAGTAATTTTTTAAATATAAACATTAAGTTTTTGTTCAAATTCTTTGGCATTGCCATCGGCATCCTACAATTCAGTATTTTAGTTCCCTCGAGGATTGCTAGTGGAAAAATACTGTGCAGTTTCATGGTCGATAACTTCATGGTAAAATTCAACATAATCTATGTTGTATATGTCCAATATGACAGTTCCAGACATCAAATTTTATGTGTTGATTGTCATTCAAAAGTTTTGTGAACGTAAAAACTTTTCTTTCAAAAAATCATAAAAAAATTCTCGTTACCGTGTCTTAATTACTACATTAAGCTTTACCTAAGTGCCTAGAGTTAAATGAAGTTTCAAAAACCTTGAACATCTTCCAGAACTGTAAAAGTAGAAAATTGTGTATCTACCCCTCTGTTCTATTTTTGTGCTAATTATGGCAGAAATATGGTAAATATAAAAATTGCAGCTCTGATTTTATAAGGTAAAAAGGATACTATAAAAATTTTAAATTATAAAACTTTATTGACAAAACCAGAACGATGTTGCAATGGCAAAAGTTATTCACTATGGTTTTGTGCGTTTTCAACATGCAGCAAAGGGAAAGATGTAGGCTTCACACCCGAACACACTTTGGGGAACCCCTTCCTATCTTAATCAGAAACGGAAGACTCCTAGAACCCACAGACAACTTTGGATTCATCGATTTTGAGTATGGCGAATCAATGACATTGAGCTGCGAAGGATCAGGCAACATCTTGCATACCGATACCCGCCGTAATATCACAACTGGAACTATCTCTTGTCTTGGAGGGGATAATTTCGGTAACAACCAATGGCTTAACTCACCAGCTCGATTTACCTATTTCCGCTGTCCATTTTCCCCCAACCACCTCAGTCAACGAACAAATCGGACATGCGTCGACGGGAACCCTATCATAGAAGTTGGATATCGAGTTCAAGATCAATTCTACACCGTTTACGAATCCTGCTTTAACGAAGGCAGTCTCAACGCGATTTATTCCAAGTACACTCAAAAGCCGTACAACGCTATTTTCCAGACTAAAGTTGACCGGCCATTTTTCATCGATAACGGAAATTATCGTTATTTACCTGTGGATTCGTTGTTCTCACCTAAAGGGCAGAAGGCGGCAGTAGCTCAGTTGGTCGGTCCAATGATCGATACTTACATTAACAAGGTTGAGAATCTTTCAAGAGGACATCTGGCTGCGAAGACTGATTTCGTGCTTGCATTCACTGAGCGAGCTACTTTTCACTATGTCAACTGCGCCCCGCAGTGGACTGGATTCAACGGTGGGAACTGGAATACCCTAGAAGTGGATTTGCGTAATCATATCCACAGTACAGGTTATGAGACTATCATCTATACAGGTACCTTTGGAGTTACCCAACTGTTTAATCAATACGGTAGAAGAGTGGACATCTATCTTAGCACAGATGAGAATAACAATCCAGTGATACCTGTGCCCCAATATTTTTATAAGGTCGTCTATGAACCTTCTTCGCAACGAGGCGTGGCATTTGTTGGCATTAACAATCCCTATTACACCGCCGCTGAAGCCCGCGAGATGTTTTTTTGCAAGGACATTTGCAGAGGGAATAACTCTTTCTCGTGGTTGACTTGGCATCCAGATAACCCTAACAAAGGATACACTTTTTGCTGCAGTGTTCCCGATTTTAAACATACTGTGGACCATCTGCCAGCGTTCGAAGTTAGAAGTGTATTGGGTTGATTGAATTATTTGCACAACAGTTCCGTGTGTAGAATATAATGATTATATCGGGTTAATGTTCTGTGTATGTGGGTTATCGGTGTCTTTCGAGGGGTCGTGTCTGTCAAATGTCGTACGTCCGTAAATTATAAACTAAGTAACGTTCACGAAATAAATTTAATAGTTGTACTTGAAACTGTTTCATTTCCTGATTTAATATTATGTACGTACGTTTAGGTAAGACACAGGTCTTATAAATTCAAAATATTCACATAATATTCCGAACAAATATTAGACTAGCTTTGTCAATAATTATCTAAGTATCAGTACACGTAATTATACTCATAGTTACTTCTAGCTAATTTGCGTTAATGTTTCGATTGGAAAAGATTATGACTCATTTTCGCGCAGAGCTTATTATACTACTTATTGCGTTTGTATTAATCTATTTTTAACATCATCGGCCCATAAAGGTACGTCCCCACTGCTGGGACACGGGCCTACCCTAAACTAGGGCGATAAGGCCTTAGTCGAACACGTTGGCCAAGTGCGGGTTGGTCGACTGCCCAACTTTATTTCTTCGTAGGTGTGCGTGCAGGTTTCCTCACGATGTTCTCCTTCACCGTTAAAGCGTCGAATGAAGGATGTGCATCTGCACTGAGTGTTCTTTTTTTCAACTTTTAGTAAAAGAAGAGAGATTTATAGGATATTTAGTAAAAAATAGTAAAATTTTATAGCATGGGGTCACAAATTTCTAAAACTTGATTTAAATTAGTTATGACCAAAAAACTGGAACACTCAATCCAGACGTTTCAGTAAATGTGTATATTCTCAATCTCAGAAAGTACTAACTCTGAGATGATATTTTTAATGTTAGAATTTAGTAAAGAATTTCTTAAAACTTTTAAGAAATTACCAATTCGCTAGGGTGTCAGATTGCAGAATAGTGGCGGTCTAAAAGGATCACTCAATTCAGCACTTGTCTGAACTGAGTGATCTTCAAAATGTGCGTATAATTGGAGAATTACTTAAATGTAAACATTTTATCTTGTAGTTTGACTCTTTCGCGAATTCGTAAAATAGAAATAACGGCTCAAAAAGCTTTACCATGAAAAATTAACAAAAGGAGATTTTTTTGGAACGTCTGAACTGAGTGTTCCTTATATGCGGCTTTACAGACTCATATAACCCTCTTCCATTGAAGCAGTTTAGATCAATGGTTTTTACTAATTTTTTACTAAAACATGTAATATCGTCCGTTGCTATAAACTATATACCTTAAGAGAAAATCAACTTTTTGTTTTTGTAAAGGAGGTTATGTTGTAGGGTGACCACAATTTATAATGTTTAATACCATTAGTTAAATTAGAAAATGTGTTTATAATTATATATTACCTATTGCCTATTTTATACCTATTTGAAACAAACAAACAAACAACAATCAAACATTATCTCTTTATAATATTAGTATAGATAACATCTGGTAATATGGCACACCATAAGCCTTTTTGGAAATAAAAACCTAAATTTATGAGATCAATCAGCGTTTATTGGTTCATGCTGCAGTCCGGGCATTGAAATCACCCAGAACAATTAGAGGTTTCCTACTTGGGACTTGCGCCATGTGGATTTTTTTTAATTTAATCAAATGTATGTACTTGAATTAAAACACATTTTCTAATTTAACTAATGGTCTTTTATTAAACATTATAAATTGTGGTCACCCTACAACATAACCTCCTTTACAAAAACAAAAAGTTGATTTTCTCTTAAGGTATATAGTTTATAGCGACGGACGATATTACATGTTTTAGTAAAAAATTAGTAAAAACCATTGATCTAAACTGCTTCAATGGAAGAGGGTTATATGAGTCTGTAAAGCCGCATATAAGGAACACTCAGTTCAGACGTTCCAAAAAAATCTCCTTTTGTTAATTTTTCATGGTAAAGCTTTTTGAGCCGTTATTTCTATTTTACGAATTCGCGAAAAAGTCAAACTACAAGATAAAATGTTTACATTTAAGTAATTCTCCAATTATACGCACATTTTGAAGATCACTCAGTTCAGACAAGTGCTGAATTGAGTGATCCTTTTAGACCGCCACTAATCTGCAATCTGACACCCTAGCGAATTGGTAATTTCTTAAAAGTTTTAAGAAATTCTTTACTAAATTCTAACATTAAAAATATCATCTCAGAGTTAGTACTTTCTGAGATTGAGAATATGCACATTTACTGAAACGTCTGGATTGAGTGTTCCAGTTTTTTGGTCATAACTAATTTAAATCAAGTTTTAGAAATTTGTGACCCCATTCTATAAAATTTTACTATTTTTTACTAAATATCCTATAAATCTCTCTTCTTTTACTAAAAGTTGAAAAAAAGAACACTCAGTGCAGATGCACATGAATGAAGGTACATATTATGAATTTCAAATTTGAAAAACACATTGGTACCTGGCGGGGTTTGAACTGGTAACATCTCGCATGGCAAGCAACAATCTTAACCACTCGGCCATCGACGCTTTTTTTTAAAAGTTTTATGTTAGTTTTATAACTCATGACTATTATCAAATTGGTAGCTGGTATTGATTATGCACAAAAAAATAAGGGGAGTCCGACGTCCAACAGTGCACCCAGTTATAGAAAGAAAGAAAAAATATTTATTATTAACGATATGGTAACAAATTGATCTCAAGATTCTATTATAGATCACACATTTTACCTATTATTGCTATTAAGATTATTATTATTGACACTGTAAATTTCAGATTTTCAGTGATGTCTTTATAAATATTATACAATAATTTATTAGTAGTTTAGTTATAAGAAAAACGTGTAGATAAAAACCCAACCTTTAAAGTAATGACAAATATTTGGACATAGGGTAGTTGTACATTTTATTGTAGGAGGACAGTTAAGTTATTAATGAGGACATGTTCTGGTAACACTTTTAAAGTAACAAACGTACTCACAATAATAATACAAGTTTTTCCAGATCTCGATTTCCCTTCTTTACACTGCACTGAGTATATTCTAGCACGCCTAATGCTGTTTTGATAAACACATTTCGTCTCAAACATAATCCCTATTAGATTATGTAATAACTGCACATATTACACAATGATCATTTAATGTAAGCTCGAATTAGTCTTAATTGAAATGACCTTATTAGTTAATTAATCCAATGAATCAACCCATCAGAAATCGAAGCTCAGTCCTAAATGAGAGTCGTCATATTGTTTTCTAACAGTACCATTTCACCGAAGACTTATAAATAAATGTGCAGAGTGATTTATGTGTTAAACCTTCTAATGGTAAGTGACTGTGCGGACCCTTAGTGATATTACTGCGTTAATTTGTGCTAATATTGATTTTGTTGAGTTTAATTACATTAATATTAGAAATAATGAAACCGAATCTAATATCAGTAAGTATTTATTTGTTTTCTTATTATTAGACTAGCGATTGTATTTTTTTGCTTTTCATTTTTATCACTTGTAATTTTATGTTATTTTGAAACATTATTGACTATTTTAATGCTGGTGATTTCTAATTAAATTTTCACATTTTCTGCATCCGTAAGATCTGTTAATTGCATAATTAATATTTATCCCTAAGATATTTAACGAGATCTAAATGTTTGTTCCAGATACTTCTATTCTCAATATTAATCATGAGTGTAGTAAAAGCGCAAAGAATGTTCAAACTAAATAAACCGGTAGTTGATTTAAATGCAAGACCCCAAGTAACTACAACTCCTAAATTACCAGAGGAACGGCGAAAACTGTCAGTATTCCCTAAGAGTATGACAAAGTTTGTTGTATCTTCAAAGCCATACTCAAAAGTACGGACTTATTCTCCCTGGGAAATATCAACAAAAAAGCCTATTATGCAAAAAATGCTCCCAAATGAAGCCAAAACATCAAAAATGGTACCAGTAACTAGACCATCGCTCATGAAATTTTCTTATCAACCACCCGTACAAGAAAACTCGAGAGAAGTTTATGGAGTTGAGGATTTGGACACAAGTCAAAACCAAAAAGCGATGCTTAAAGAAGAGATACCTCACGTGATATATCCTCAAGGTAAAGAAAATATTGCGAGACTAAGTAAAATCGGTAGCCAATTTGTGTCGAGAAATTTTGAAGCTGAGGCGGAGAGTACTGATGCCGTACCAAATATCTCATCTTCGAAAATTGGTGAAACCAAGAAGGAATTCCCCGACATGTTCGAACAAGACAATAACAGGCCAAAGCGTCTCTCCTTAAATGGATTTAGTGTTTACAATCACATTGATGCATCAAGCAAATCTGATTCAGAAGAAGAACGAAAGGATGACAGCGAATTTATCTTTTTAAAAGACAAAATTAAGTCGACGGAAAACAAGCAGAATATTAATAATTTTGGTTTAGATGAAGATTTAGAAATTGCCACTGAAGTGTTTTGGATGGAAGATATTAAACCACGGTCAAAAAGGTAATTTAATTGTATGTTTTGCTATATTGTGCACGTCATGTACTTGGTGATTTCATGTGTTCATTCATTTATATACGAGTAGTAGGTGTACTCGTAAATTAGGAAAATTTGACAGGTCGTGATCTATATTTAAGGTGACAAACATGATTCACGTGTTAAATTAGGAATCTTATACAAGAATTTTTAATTGGCAAATTAATAATAATCATAAATTACTTTTCAGAGCGTAAATTTATGAATCATGATGACGATTTGTAAATTAGTAATTCGGGTATGTACAAGTAGTTTAAAGGTTAGGTGGTGGTTGTAAAATATTTTTTATTTTTAACATGGAATCATGATTACTAAGTTCCATTAAAATCGACCTGTATGGTCAGTTCTGCAAAATAAGATTTTTAAAATTAATTGATTTGTATTAATTCCGTGCCTTCTTTAGTAAATTTTTTTGAATTCGATGTCTATTGTTTCAGGAGTGTCAACATAATCGAAGAGGAGAACTTAGGAACGACGATTTCAGGTTTTAAGTTTACGGGCCGTGAGCCACAAGTTAATAGCCACTTATATTTTAAGAACATTAATGCTTAATTAGAATTGCATTATAAGAACAAAATATTTAGTATGATGGAACGCGAAAGTCTAAAATGTTAAAGAACAAAAATTGTCCACATTATGAATCGTCGTAATTACGATAATTTATCTATGAGATGTTCGTGTAATTTACCCCTGCAAAACCTTATTAATCGCCTAAGTTAAAGTCAAATAAATCATCTTTAAGTGTATTGCTTTAAGTTATCAAAATAGATAATGTATAGTTAAGTAGAGTGAGTAGTGTATCCTGCCATACCAATAATTTTATCTTTAACAATTACGGATAGAGAAACAAAATGTTATGCAGTGCCAGTCACCACAAACTAGATAATACTATGTAGTTAAATAAAAATTGCGCAATTGTTAAGCTGACTTAAATAGTGATAAACAAGTTAAGTAAGCAGTCATTGTAAAAACTTCATTTAATTTTATGTGTGGGAACTACCCAAACTTATAGAGATTAAGTGTTATTGTAACTTATTATAAAACTGTAAATAAAACATTAGAATATTATACATATCGTGTAATTAATTATTTTAAGTTTTCTACAAAAACTTACATTTACAGGCACCTAAAATGTACATCCTTATCCTAGGTACAACATAATGGCAAAATCGATTCTCAACATTTATTTTGTTACATATTAACATATTTCGATCACACTAGGTAAAAGTAACATAAATAAAAATAATAAACTAGCGGCAAGTCAACACAACTGTTGGTAACTATATTTCACACCAATCGAAAAATTGAGATTTAGAGAGTTCGAAATTAATTGTACTTGTAGATCTTAACGAGATTGACTTGAGATTCGGTTTCTGGCGTCGTCGATAGATGGCGTTGGTTGAAGACATGCGGCGTCCTACAACGCGGCAATGAGATACAACGCAAGGCAATGCCGCACGGTATTCACAAAGTACGGTGCAGCATTGGACATTCCCTTGGTTATTTTACTAACTAATTGCCCTAAAACTAAACTCTTAAAACATTCCTATTGCTACTCTCACGTCGAAAACGTATCCGCAACATGATTGGTTTGAAGTTTGCATAAGTTTACAAACAATGGAATAACCGTCGACCTCACAAACACTTGTCAAGTGAATAGCATAAAGTCTGACCTCGATCGATCGGATCGATCAAATTTATTCTATGCACTACTGTTAGAAGGTAATTTTATAATTGGCACCTTAGACCCAATAAGCAAGAAACAATACAATACATAATCAGAATGACTTGTGGAATTGAAAGCCCAAAAACCGTTTATACAACTTGTTAAAGTTTAAAAATGTGCTGTCGATTGCATTCCTGTATCACCGCATGTTTCCAACTGTTTTCTGGGTTCGATAAGAGATGGCGTTACGCGCAATCCTAAGTTACAAGGGCCGATCGATAGATGGTGCTTGGGTCGCAGCAGTTCTCAAATTCTCATCTACTTCTTGGTGAGCCGGAAGACATCGTTCAGGGGCGAGTAGGGTGTCCGCGTTGGTATTGCGTTGTACGCGAATGAGGGTTGCGCGTCAGCTCGGAGGATCACCACACCTGTTGCCAAAAAAGGACAATTAGCTTAAATATCTGACTAAGTGGAATACGATTGTCTTTTGTTTATGTAAGTTTTAAACTTTTAAACCTCAGTTATAACCTAATACCATGACTAAGGACTGCTTACCATCGTACTGTAAATCCTAAATAAGACAAGCATAATACTACTACAGAAGGAAGAATCTTACACAATATCACATTATACCATATACATACATACCGAATCAGGAAGCTATCAAACCTTCTGATGGTGCAAAGACCAACCACCACCTTAACAAGATATTATCAGGGGCCTCGATGTCCTTTTCACCCAGTGCTTTTTCCCTTGTACAAATACGATCTGCGATTCTATTGTCACCGTCGACGTTGATGTTTGATGGTAACAGTTCATGGGGCATATTCCGACCTCTTAATTCCAGTCAATTAAAAAATGGTAATCGGTAGGTATATGATAAAGAGCTGTTCTACACTTGTTTTTAAAAATTACATAGATGAGGGGTTATATCAGTCTATGAATCCACAACCATAGCGCACAACGAAGTGTACCAGAAACACGAAGTTAGTCGATGACCATTTTTGAACTGACTGGAATTAAGAGGTCATAATACGCCTCCAGACCGCAGTTCATCATCATCAGCCCATATACGTCCCCACTGCGGGGCACGGGCCTACCCTAAACTAGGCCTTAGTCAACCACGCTTGCTTAGTGCGGGTTGGTTGACTACACAACCTAAGGATTTCTTCGTAGGTGTGCAAGTTTCCTCACGATGTTTTCCTTCACCGTTAAAACATCGAATAATCGCACATATGAATTTCAAATTTGAAAAACATATTGGTACTTGGCGGGGTTTGAACTGGCGACCCCGCATAGCATGACAAGCAACGGCCTAAACTATTCGGCCATTGATACTCTATAGGCACACCCAGAGAAGACAGACCACAGTTATAGACACATATCAAGGTTTGTCACTATTTTTCTCTATCGCGCATTCAGAGGTAACTTTGATCGTAAGGTTTTGAATTGGCACAGGTAATATACTTTTGATCAGTTGCTGCTGGTGCTGCCATGCAAAAAAATGTACTATCTATTTGCTACCGCACTCTTAAGCATGTGTTGTGTATGTACAATCCGCTCCCATAGCGTGTTAGTATTAAGTGAGACACTTTCTACCTGAGGGGTTCACTTTGACTTTGATCTTCGTCTGCGGAGAGAGAACTCCGTAGTCAACGTCTTCGTACAAGTCCTGAAATAATAAAAAAATATATATAAATCACCACAGAGTTACATAAATAGCTGGTCATGTAAGATTTTAGACTTTCGCGTTCCATTTCGTCATCATCATCATCATCAGCCCATATACGTCCCCACTGCTGGGGCACGGGCCTACCCTAAACTAGGGCGATAAGGCCTTAGTCGACCACGCTGGCCAAGTGCGGGTTGGTCGACTACACAACCTTAGAATTTCTTCTTAGATGTGGAGGTTTCCTCACGATGTTTTCCTTCACCGTTAAAGCGTCGAATGATGGTACATATGATGGTGCGTTCCATTACACTAAAATTAATTAGTCTTTATGGGTCTACACGCGATATTAGGAGTAGAAAATTACATAGCTGCTTACTGCCCGACGTTTAACTGGCTAGTTCGCTCGCGACCACGATTGGTGTAACCCAGTCGAAACGTCGGGCAGTAAGTAGCTATGTAATTTGCTACTCCTAATATCGCGTGTAGACCCATACAGACTAATTTTAATAGCTGGTCATGTCAAACATGTAGACATTTTTTTTTAAATTCGATGTATGGAATTTGTATCTAAAATATTGAAACATTTTTGTTACAAAACCGTCTTTTCTTCGTCTATAAGTTTATTGGAGGTAGATCAGCTAATAGATCGAGGTTACCCGGGTTCAAATAACGGATTCCAAAGACCATAAGAAAACTTAGTATCAATCAATAATTTGCTGATATCCTTGTTTCTTCATCTGTCTATTTCTGACACTCACTTCGAGTATCATCGGTATATTTGGTCAGTAGGTGTATAGAAAAGGCACAGATAAGTGCTGCATCTTCTGCTTGCTGCTCATTGTCACTAGAAGTGTATTACAATAGGGTAGTTTCCTAAGTCTGATTTTACATGCAATTTCACAATTAACACATTAAGATATAGGTAAATTAATAACATTAGTCAAATCGAAATAATCTGACGTAATGAGACGATAATAGAGATTTGAAATTGGGTGGGAAAGTCCATTTCAAAAGTGCAAAAATTCTTTGCCTTCTTATAAACTACAAAATTAGCAGTAAATTTCACTATAAAAATATAGCATTTGATATAGCTGTTGAACAACATTCTTACGATGTGCATACAGTATTACACTGGGTGACGTCATAAAGTGCTGCGACATTTGTATGAAGCTTTTTGAGCTCGCCCAAATTATGTGCTATAGAAACTGTCATATCTCGGGGAGTTTTCCAAATATCAAACCATTCTTTTAACAGTACCTTTCCAATTGTGTGGTCCATCTATCTATATCAGAATAAAAAAATAGGCAACTACCCTATTCTAGTAGATACTTACTTCAACTCTGTATCCCGCAGGGTTGTTGAGGCCCAACTCTCGCAGAGTCACTGCTACATCAGAGGGAGTTCCGTCCGTGCGCCGGTTGACGAACGCTACGGCGTATGAATAGTATTGCCCTTGGATGGGCAGGATGGGACGCGACCAGATTTCAATGCCTCGATGCTGGAAAACACAATGAAAATAAATTAATCAATATTTTGCCAACTTATTACTTGACTGGCTCGATGGAACAGTGGTTAGTGACCCAGGCTAGCGGTTCCAAGAGTCGTGGGTTAGATTCCCACTTGGGACAAATATTTGTGTGATGAACATTGGTGTTTGTTCCGTGTCTGGGTGTGAATATAAATTTAAGTATGTATTTATAAATATACATGTATGTATGTATATCAGTTTCTGACACCCATAATACAAGCTGTGCTTAGTTTGGGGTCAGATGACCGTGTGTGGAAATGTCAAGATATTTATTTTATATTTATTTATTTATTAGGGCCTTAAAAGTATGTTGGAGAAATTGATCGTAAACGCGACTACGCTTTGAAGGATTGTCATTGATTGTGAATTGTAGTTCTTAGATACATTTCATTAGATTTTCATCACAAAATATTAGTCCCGGATGAAGATCGAAAACATTAGAGGCGCAAGGGCTTTTGGAAAACAAAAATCCTCAGACAACAAAAAGCATGGTTTCCTTCCTCCGAAACACCCTTCCCCAGATTTTCATCACACAATATTAGCCCATGGTGGAGATCGAAAACATTCGAGGCGCAAGGGCTTTTGGAAAATAAATTCTAAGACAATAAAGAAGACCCTTCACCAGCTCACCTTATATATCCTCCTGCCCTGGATGCCCAGCGGGTCCTGGTCCACCTCGATGATCTTCCTGTTCTGGAGGATGGCCTTGTACTCCGGCCGGATGGTTCGCAGGTCCACACTCATCAGTAACGGAGCCGCCAGGATCGCCCAGATCGCAAACTGCGTCTTGCTCTGCTCGTACGACAGGCCGAAGTTGCCGATGATCAACTGCAATTCGTATTAAAGATTTTAGACTTTCGCGTTCCATTTCACAATTTTTTCAGTCAGGGGATACCAGTCACATTTATCTGTCCGGTGGGTGGTGAACGGTATACGGGTAAGCGACCCGGCTCCTCGAGCTACTATCGACTCAGTCCAAATGACGTGGTCCACAACCCGTCACGTCACGTTTCCCACAGAGGTGAAAAGCCCCCTACCCCTCTGGGAAAAAGGCGTGATTTTGATGTATGTATGTACGTATTTCCATAAATATTAGTCTTTATGGGTCTACACGCGATATTAGGAGTAGCAAATACTACCTAGTTGCTGCCCGACGTTTCGACTGGGTTACACCAATGATGGTCGCGAGCAAACTAATACGGCGTAACTCATAAAGACTAATATTTAGTGCAATATATATTGGAGATTGAGGCTTTGTTTACATTTTAAGTAATGCGTTCACAAACGAATCAACTACGACGTTCATTTGTCATGAGAGGTTCATGTGGTTAGATCGATATTTACCATGTCGGGATCATTCCAATGCCCGGGGCCTGCGTTGGGAACGATGGAGTCCTGGTGGTTTCCGTAGTAGTCTATGATAGACTCGACGGACGCCCACGAGTCTTGTATGTCGTCGAAGTTCCGCCACAGGTTGCAGTGCTCGATGATCGATGAGAAATTGGGCTGGAATACATTATTTTTTCTTTGTTAGTCTATACAAAAATTTCTTTTTGTCCGTCAGATTGATTATTGAAAATTAGTAAACACTTCCTTTTTTTCTTTTTACAAGTAATCTAAGATCGAACGTCATACGTGGGTACAATTTTATTGATGTCCACAAGTGACGTAACCCAACTTGACCATTTCTTGTTCAGTTTTCACTCTGAATGTTCACTATGAAACGTCTTTATCAAAGGAATACTCAAAGTTGGTGCATACTGTGTATGCGTAGGTAAGCATTACTAAATGTTGCTACAAGTACAGTCACTTGTTTCCCAATAACACTATTATCTTTTACACTATTTATAATTAAAAAAATCTCACCTGAATGCCAGCATAGATCTGGTAGACGGGCCAACTGCACGAGTAGACCATAGCGCGGCCAGTGCGGTTCAGCTCGATCCCGAAGTCAGGGTATCCGTGGTCCATGTCGGCTGGGAGGGCGTAGCACCCGTCCAGCTTGACATAGTCCACCCCCCATGCTGCGAAGGTCGCCGCGTCTGGAAGGGTTGACAACAACATCAATAACTTGCTGGCTTAAAAGCGTCGATGGCCGAGTGGTTAAGGTCGTTGCTTGCCATTCGAGAGGTTTCCAGTTCAAACCCCGGTATTGTATAGTGGTACACCACTGTGTTTTTCAAATTTGAAACTCATATGTGCGATTATTCGATGAAATTCTTAGGTTGTGAAGTCAATCAACCCGCACTTGGCTAGCGTGGTTGACAAAGGCCTTGTCGCCCTAGTTTAGGGTAGGCCCGTGCCCCAGCAGTGGGGACGTGTATAGGCTAATAATGATGAACTTGCTGACTCGATGGCGCATTGGATAGCACCCCTGTCTCATGCGTCAAGTCGTTGGGTTCGATTCCCACTAGAGACAAATATTTGTGTGATGAACGTCTGACGAACTAATCATCTGTATAATCTAGAATATGTTCTCATATTTATAATTGAATAATTATAATCTAAGTGGGTAAGCAATTACTATTTAAATTTGCCACGGGAAAAATAAATCGCTTCCTTTACACAACGTTCTCCATAAATTATAATTAAGACCACATTTCATATAAAATCGCATTAATCACAATCGTAAATTGCCGGTACCATACGTGGTCTACATTAATATTTCTAGCAGTTTCCTTAGTTCCAGGAAAGCAAATCCATAAAGAACAAGATTAGTGATGTACTTACTACACACAAAGAGGAACTAATTGAACTGGGTATAGAGACGTTTGCCAATTCAAGAACGTTGAAAAAAGACATTTCCGTATAACTTCATTGTATGTTGCCATTGATCACAAATTTTCCTATATTGCGATCGATTTTCAACTCTATTTTGTAACATAACACTGTACGCGTGATTGATTTTTGTAATATGATTATAACACGCAAAGCATGTCACTTGTCATATAGTTTATATGTCACTGTTAGCATTTAAGCGGTATTATTAACATAATCATTTTAGATTGGACGTAGAAGAGGTTTTCCATTTGAATTTATAATTAGTTAATTGATTGACAAATCATTTTCGTCATCTCGTCGTAGTCAACTTTCCAAAACTATATTGATTTAGGGACTTTTCATGATATGCTATTACGTATTGGCATAAATATGTTAACATAGTCTTCAAAGAAATATAGGTAAAAGCAAATGCTTAAAAAAGACACGTATGTTAGGTAGGTTCGTTAATATTTTAAATAAATGTCTTAAATCATACATTTAATGCTTCCTTATTGCAAGAAAGAATACTTCAATCAATCATAGTATTCATAAGGTGCTACTTTCTCAAGCTGACTCCATGAATGACTCAGTCAGGAAGTAGTCAAGTCAGGCTTGACTGCCACTGACACATTTCTAAGTCACACAAGTGTTACACAACACGGTCAATGGTCATTGTTACACACTTGTCACCACTTTCCTACAACGGTAATAGAATATGAAATAAAGCTTTGTAACCCAATACTTCTGTTAGGCACATTAAACTTATGCAACAATCAAATACCCACATATGTATCTGTTGAACTTAAAAAATAACGATAGGTACCTACGCTCATTTATGTTGTATAGTTGTAGAGTTTAAAGATTGTAAAATTATACGACTTTTTCTTTGACAAATGTCGTGCATATGTGCTAACTGATAGATTGTTCTATTTAGTTTAGTACAGACCTAAGTTCGATTTGTTTTACTCTCGGAAATGCGTTGCGTTGTATTGATATTGCTATTTCTAAATGAAAGGCTTTTCTATGTAGTAGACATCACAATGAACGAAGTATTTATCTTTAAGGTGTAGTTATGCATAAACTACTCTGACATATTAACCTAATAAATTGTGACGTTACATTTTCATATTGTTACTACAGTACTACTTATTTATTAAATAAATAAAGTATCACACAACATTACATACATTAATGATTGAATGACAAATAAGCTGTACTTAATAAGTTAATAAATAAAAATGCAATCCTCTTTTCGTTCTAAGACCTTACGTTTGCTAGGGATGGGACCATCCGCTCCCCCGCAAGTAAGGTAATGATGACGACAAGACTACACCAAGCTTACTTCGTCATCGTATTCAGTTAGGAATATTATTTTTTATGTTGTTGTCTTCTCTTAAGGTCTGAAAAATCCAATATCCCAAAAATGACACTTACCACCGGCAAGATGGCCGACAACACCGGGGTACCCGGCGCAGGTGAAGTTGCCGTAGTCCTCGTAGATGCCAAACTTCAAACCCTTGCTGTGTACCTGATAACAAACATTTATTAAGGTTAGTATACCACTATATGGTAGGTATAGTAACAGCGGCGGCCCACGGGCCAGATCCGGACCACGAAGGGTTGACCACATCATCATCAGTCCATTTCTGTCCACAGCTGGACATAGGCCACCCCAGATGCACGCCACTTCTGTCGGCAACTCGCATCGAGCTCCTATCAGCCGTTCTACGAAGATCGTCACTCCACCTGGCCTGAGGCCGTCTGCCTACGGACCGCAAAATATTGTAAGAATGTAAATTAAGCCATCTATCGCTATTTGCTCGTTCAGTTTTTCCCACAGTATCCTGACCGCGCCTAAAACTTGGCGACCCCTGCCTTAAAGTAGGTATTCCGTGTTCTCTTTCTACAGTACGGAGCCTGAGACATATGTTATAGGTAACCTGAAGGACTAGGTACTGCCTAATACAAGTGTAAGATCGTGAAACCATAACAGTTAATTATCTAGAAATAGCTACATAACGAATTCTCCTATGAAAAAGATGAGGTGGATTAGGATCAAAACGTCGAAGCCTTTGCCCTTTATATTTTTTTAATAACGACTTTAACTGAGTCCCACCTGTTTTATAATTTGTGGTTTTACTATGGTTGAACACATTTATTGCTATGACCTAATCAGTTAGAATGGATATTTATTTCTAGACACGTATACTGATTAATGTTGCATTGCTGTAGGTATACTTAAAGTGAATTATTTTTCATGGTCGCATAAAAACACGGAGATTTTAAATGACCCATGCGTTTATCTAATTATCTGAATTACATTCATAAAATTACATTTGAGATTGGTTTTTACTGGAAATAAAAACAATAAATCTTGGACAAAACATCACTCGTTCATTGTTAGATAATCTGTTTTATTGTTACGAAATGTTCTCTTGCAAAAAGTGTGATCATTATCTCATATCGCTATTATACCCGAGTCATTCACTCCTACATGGTTCATCAAGGTTAAGATTATGTGTGGTAACCATAGACGGTTGATCTCATAAATCTGTTCGCTATAAATAAGTATTGTGTGCTGGAGGTTATTGCATTATCACGAAAAGTTTATTCGTCTATGTTTCATCAACATTTACCGAACATTTACAAATTCAATTGATTACAATCTTAACATGTAGTAGAGATTGTTATCTTAAAAAACAACATAATGAATCAATCCTATTATTAGAGTAAACAATTTTTAGATTTTTGTAATGTTACCTCATGTAAACGTTATTACCACTTTTTGTACAAAAATTACAAAAAGAAACGCTATTTAGTCGAATAACATGATCAATTGATATTATTACCTACCTATATCATTACATATCCGTGGGCTAAATGGAGTTTAATTGACTTTACACTGTAAACTCCATTTAAATATGACTTTAATAAACAGAGTACGCTCCACTCCGAAAGTAATTCCGTGTGTAAAGTCAATTAAACTCCATTCAAATATGACTTTAATAAACAGAGTACGCTCCACTCCGAAAGTAATTCACATCGAATTGCCCTCATATACCCGCATTTTTATTACGTGCGTATGTATCCAAATTCGCCGTAATAGGTTAGTTTACATTTCGCGTCGGCCGGCGCTTGCGCAACGCCGTGAGAAGCTGAGAACTCCACTTGCGAAACCGATGTGCCGGTGTAATAGACTTCTGATAGCTTCCTTTGCTTTCTACAAAGATGTTTTTTAAACTGCTACTATTAGATTGCTAATGTAAAAATCCGAGATATTTGTATAATATTTCTTAATATGTATTTAGTTGGTAAGTTCTATTCAATAAATAAATATAGAGGTTTAAACAAATTTGAGGTAATTTTTTGGTCTGATTCTTGCATGAAGTTACTAAGTTCATGCTTTTCATGCCATGAAATCAATAAAGCTTATCATTGTAATGTAATTTTAACATTTTAAAGTTGTGCTTTACTATAGATCATTTTTATTATTGCCTAGATAATTATATTGAAAAATATTTAAAAAAATTGCAAACGGACCCTTATTTATGTGAAAGTTACACTGTAAATCTTATTTTATCTAGAGAGGTTTTTGTAGAAAGGTTCTAGAGTATCTACTTGTATGCTGGTTTTTAACTAAAGATAGAGTAAACCATTAACCATGCAATTCGATACAACAGGTTAATCTAGAGCTTCGATATAATAAACAGATTACGAATAGCTCTTGCGTCTAGACTGAAACACCAATTAATTACTTAACTAGAATGTCTTCATACTAACACTAGTTACGACATGAAGCGAATGGACACTCATCGATAGACTTTAAACTGCTTTATATCTAAATTCTAATTTCACAATTATCGAGACACGAAACAATTGGGGCTTTGTCAATTCTCTATCAGATAACTTAGAAGCGAAGTAATCTATCCGACTCTCTGATCTTGATAGCATTGTATGCTTCCTACGACACGGAACGGGTTAGTTCAAAGTTGACGATTGCAGTGTAATCATTATGTTAGGATAAAGGTACTTTTTACAATCATATTGCGAAAAATGATAAGTTAAATATTAGTCTTTATGGTCTACGCGATATTAGGAGTAGCAGATACATAGCTTCTACAAACTTTTAATATCGAGTGTAAATCCATAAATACCAATATTTTAAATACAAATATTTATGTGACAGAACGCGAAAGTTAAAAGAAAAAATCATCTGATAAGCTGTCAACAAGAATAGTGGTGATATATTTCATTCTAATAATATTTCCATATCTTTAATTATGTAGCTAATCTGTGTGTCCATAAATGTTATTTATGACAATACATACCGACTTCTCCAGTGGTATTATGGCCTCCCTAAATAGAAATACTAATTTTCTTAAACAAAACTAGACAATCAAATGCCAAAACAAAAAAAATCTTGGCCGTATTTTAGAGATGTAGAGCATAAAATATATTTCCTACTGTCTGTCGACTCCTTATACTTAATATGCAAATTTACGGCCATAAATTTAAATGATCAATTGTCAAACAAAAAAAGAACAACAAAAATTGATCGTCTTCTAGGTGAAGAGCATAAAATCTTCGATCGATTTCGTATCGATTTGGTCAAAGACGAAAAGTCAAATACCCCATTATTTTCAAACAAAGACAGTGACCACTTCACAATAGGTTAGACCACTACATTGGCATACATAAGGCAAGTGGACGCCCACTCCTTGACCTTACTAGTTCCTACACCAATAACAATTGATCTAAATGGCAAAATTTTCATTAATGCGAAAGGTCGACGGAAGGTTTATATGTAGGCCCATAAAGCCTTTTGTTAAACCGACACGATCAATCCGAAATGATACTTAATCGGTATCATGATATTTGATTGGTAAATGTCAGACAGTACACAATACATCGCTGATGTATTGGAAGTATCTAAAGAAACAAATAATAAAAATACATACTCGTAATGGTAAATAGCTCAATATATCCGTCGTGCTACGAGTATATAAATTTTTCAATACATACGTATATTTGTGTGTATGTGCCATTTCAATTTAATCACTAACTAGAGCCATTATTATACGATATTAGTATGTGGTGTGAAAAATAGCCCTTAAATGTTTGAATAACATGTAACAGATTCTCATTCCCATCAACTCTGCTTCTTGCATCAATTAGCAAAAAAATGTGCGATCGTTTAAAACAAGACGAAGAATTAGATCTAAAAAGGTCAGTCTTACAACTGCAGTCTTTGTACAGCATTCACCATCTAACGAGTGCCAATTTGAGCCTTCCTGCGTCGGCATAAGCGCTAAACGATTAGGTGTACACGTCATGTCAAAATCCGTGAGAACTGCCCCAATCCTGAAGGTCGAGAGATAAGTGACAGATAGAACAATAAGTACACTTGTATCTCTTATTGTTCGGAAGGTTCGACTATTGTTGGGTAGTTCACAGCGCTAGGGCTATGGCGTTTCGACATGGCGATTGTAATATAATGAGACTGTTGCAACCGAGATTGGATCGGTGTGGAAAACTTATGTCTTTGGATTGAAGAAAAAAATGCAGGCGCTCTTTTGTTTCCTTCTGTGTTTAATGATCTGCCCGCTGTATCGTGCACGTGAGTACAAATTGTCTGATATTATCAATTGAAGGGTTTTTTCAAGAAATATAAGGTAACACATTTGTTGGTCAAGTTAGCAAATAGCAGTCTAATCTTATAAATCTTTATGCAATCCGGATATTTAGATCATAACCTTGATCAATACTGATTATACTGACCTTAAAGATACCGGAAGAATTGTAATTTTATTTATTTTTTGGAATGAAAGTATATATTGTAATAAATGACTACCATGACTGCAATTAGATTTGTAAAACGGTTAACTGTATGAAATCAACGAAAATTTGGATTAAACGAACATACAACGCGTTTTTAAATGCCGCAGTGAAAAACTGAATGTATTCATTGTACTACATCAAAATGTGTTGACTCATAATATCCATTTCCAACTCATGCTACTCATCTCTACCTAGGGCTGCTCCATCCTGGTTTCCCCGCATTGATTCTAGTTTAAAAGGCAGCCGGGGGCCATTTCGCAGTGGTTATTAAAAGTCTCCCTGTAACGATGGATCAATTTCTAATGGATACTATTTTTCCACTGTTGTTTTTGGAGGTGTTCGGGGAAAAACCTTATTTAGACCGTTATTCGTCCGGGATTCTGCCGAGTTCATCCGCCGTCACCAGTTTAGGTGATGGCAGCCCATATCTCTCCCACAGCCTCTAAACTGATCCACATCGGAACCACGCTCCGTCATATCGCGTCAAGTGAAGCGAGACAGGTGACAGGTCGCACGTGACGCGGCACCGCGTTATTATTGTTTACGCACGCGGCGACAAGCCTTGACCCTGCGCCCGCGCATATGTCCTACTGCGACGAACAGCTGACGAACGACGCGTGAATAGGATACTGAATTAAAAAAAAAACCCTAGTGAAAATTATGTAAAAAAAAACACGTTTATTGTATGGGGACCCCCTTAATAATCTTCTTCTTAGTCTTCTTTCGTATTTTTTCGTATTTTTGTTATAGCGGCAACGGAAATACATCATTTGTGAAAATTTCAACTTTCAAGCTATCACGGTTTATGAGATACAGCTTGGAGACGCACTGACAAACAGACAGAAGGACGGCGGAGTCTTAGTAATAGGGTCCCGTTATAACCTTTCTGGTACGGAACCCTAAAACGAACATAGCAAATAGGTTTGATTTATTGAGAGCCATTCACAAGTCCGTTGCTGATGACAATGCTTCTCAAAGCCATCGTATTTAGTTAGGAAAAAAGAAGAATCAAACTTCTTTTTTATATCAACTGAAAAGTCGAACATTTTCCACAATATTTCAGACCACAAATAAGTACAAATTATGTACTTCTGAAACGAAACAAATCACTTAAATATAAATAGCAGAGTTTAGGTACGCTATCGGATTGCCTTTCTGCTTTTTGCAAATTGAGCTGCCTGAATAAAATAATACTAATATATCAACTAAATATTTCCACTTTACCTTTAATGCAAAAGTGACTGAAAGTGAATACCTGGTGGGAACCCATTAACACTCAAGCATAAAACAGTTCCAGTAATTTAAACTATTTGCTCAAGAAAATCAATTGAGAATGTGGTTCACAAGTTCACAAGTTCTTTGATATTTCTAGCGTTTCAAATCAATTCATATTCAATATAATTCAATATCAAACATTTAATACAACTGAATCAAGAGCACGGAAATTAATTTCGCCGAAGCTTCGGTTCAATCTTCATGCGTCTGTGAATTCGAATCGACAAAAACGTCTTCGACAAAACAAAAATTTCGTTTTCGTATTCGATTTAATCACTTTCGATGTCGCGGTCGCGTCCTTAATTTCTCCGAATGAAAGCGTTAAGTTCCGGTTGCATTCTGCTAATTGCCGTTACAAAAAGACGACGGCCGAAGTTCAAGTTGAAATATTTCGGTAGATGGTTGCACTTGGCCCGATTATAATGCTTTATGGTTGAGTCGCTCCAGTGATTCCGCTGTAGTCTATGCCCATTTGCATTGCGTATATGGATCGTTAGGTATCGTTTTTCAAACTCATAGGGAACGATGCAATTACAAAACTTATGAACTGTAGGTCTCTTTTGAAAATGTATAGGCTCGTTGGAGCTTCAGTCACAAAGGGAGGAAATGTCCAAAATAAAGGAAGGGGTTAAAATTCCGCCTAAGACGGAGACCGAAGTGCATGGCTTTATATAGACGAAGAGTTTCTCCTGCAGTATGATGAAAAAAGGGCGATTATGCTGAAGATCCCGCTTGTTAGTTCTACAGGTGAATGGTGAAATAAATCTTTAGAGAGTCAATGAACGATATACCTATTCGTATTTTTATCGCACACAGGTGGGTCAATAATTAATTAAGAAATTAAGTTTATCTGTACTTATTTCATAAACTTCGTTTTTCTTTTAACAGTATAACAAAAAAAGAAACCATCATATAGTTTAGAAACGAGCGATTCGAGTATAAGATCACTATCGATGGGCGTTATTGACTGTTGCTTGCTTTTTCTCTGACCTTCATAGCAGCAGGCAGTGGGTTCTCACGATAGTCGCCGGTGACCTAATGCACGCTCTACATATTTGCATGCATAATTGGATAAACATCATAATACATAATAGATAGATATCTTGCAAATAACTAGCGAACCTTACCGACTGAAACAATAAAACTGCTTGTCTTAATTAGCAATATTCTGTTTAATGCTTTTATTTAATACTAAAACCGCTTTGGCCTATTGAGAGACAAGACAGTGAAGTGAAGTCAAGATGGCAATCAGACGTGATCGACGGAAGATCAGTCGCAGGATAATTTTTACTGTTTAACGAGACAGTAAAGTAATGCAGTAACAAACTTCTTCTTTTCTTATCGATGGCAAAACACTTTAAATAAGTTCGGCCCATTCGGCGCGGAGTTACTCGCGGAATTATACCTCAAAACACAATGCATACTGCATGTGCACAATATTCAATAAAATATCTCCTAAAAAAAAATTCTATGTCCCATCATACTGATAATTATCAAAGCCGTTCGAATATCAATCGAATGTCGCTTATCGCCGGGTAACAAACTTATGAATGCATTTCAATGAGGGTTTTCGTGTATGAGAAATTCACTAGATGGCAATACGTAGGCGTGCGGTCCAACTGCAGCATTAACCAATCATGCTGCAGTTGGACCGCACGCCTACGTATTGCCATCTAGTTGATTTCTTATACGCGAAAACCCTCATTGATAACCTCTTAGTTTAACTTCACGTCCAGAACTCATTCTCGTTCATCAGATCAGAGTGTAGTGTGACATGTAATGTATGGGGAGATATGTCACAGGAGTAAATGACACATTATTTATGAGAAGTAATTAGTTGGTCGGCAATAATTAAATTAGGTGAGCCACAAAATAGCAGCAATTAAATAGTTTGGTCAGCTAACAAATATTTTGTAAGCTATAAAAAATATCGAGCAGCAATCCTTGATCAGCAAATAATTTTGAAATTGGTCAGAAATTAAATCATGAATAAGCAGCTAAAAATTACATGTGTTGGCATAATAAATATTCTGTCAGCAAAATAATTATTTGGTCAGCAAGATATCATTATTGATCAGCAGAAAAAATATTTTATTTGGAATAATTAACTTGGTATCATTTTCTTTCCATGAGCGTATTAGGCTCATGACACATAATATTTTGTGTCATAATATGACAAATAGGAAGAGCCGGAGCCGTGATAGGAACCATGCAATTTGCATGCTGCATCGCCCTAGTTTAGGGTAGGCCCGTGCCCCAGCAGTGGGGAAGTATATGGGCTGACGATGATGATGATTCTTGAGACATGTTATGATAGAGAGTATAAACAATCATTTCAATGAATTGCCCTTTGAAGTGAAAGAAATGACAAGTAAAGTATTATTGCAGCACCTATACACATATTCTTTACTTAACCTCTGAGTGCTTACCAAAATTGAATTAAATATGAGCAGCATATTTCAGATCATATAATTAATATGCTGATCAAAGATAATTATTGCTATCCAAAATGACATAAATTGCTTATTGATTTAGATTTTTTTGCTGGCCATTAATTGCTGATAAATCAGCCAATTCTGCTGACAAATTATATATTTCTGCTGACCAAATAACGATTATTATGCGAACCCATTAAATAACACCCATTATTTATCATTGCATCAGCCACTTATGTCAACTTGCCGAATTCAAACTAAGCCAAGTAAAAGCACAAACATGCCCAACCTTGCCCAATCACAAAACCAATATATGCCACGTCATCACCAGTTCGCAAGTGGAGCACGGTCGAGTAAATTGTGTTTTTAACCCACTTCCGAAAATGGTACTCACCTCGGATACCTGTCGGGGGCGACCGTGAATTGTTTTTGGGCTTTCGGAGAACTGTGTTCGGGTCCCTAAAGGTTTTAATTACAATCATGATAAATGTATGGTTAAAATTTCGCGAAGCACTCGTTTTGATCATCCAAAGATGAGATGGCATTGTAATATTCCAACTTGTTTGGCCTAGACTATACTAATTGATTTATAGTATACAAGTGTGCGTGAAAATATGAGTACATTCCATGTAGAACTCTCACTTTTGAAGTTCAGTGAGTCGGCAATTAGACTTTTGACTGATGAGTGCAGGCGCAGGACCATCGGCTTATCTAGCTTTCCGAGCCACGGCGGTGCATCCGCCATCTTCCTAACTCCGGGTTCAGTATTAATTATACTTGCTACCAATAGACCTAGAGGCAGTCAAGTGAACGAGGCCTAGAAGACGCCTACATACACTGAATTTCTTTATTCATAATATATTGTACGAGTTGCTTTATCAGTGAACATAATAGTAAAAAAGTTTCTCATACAGTCCGCGTAATCCGCACATAGCGTTGGAGTCAACGACTCGATCATTGAATCCAGCCATAACGTGCGTGCCTCGTATAAACAATAAGATGCGAATGCACACGTCGGCTGAGGTAAACACGAGACAGAATTGTTGAGGATGAACGCCAAGTAATGTCAGGTTACTGGCGAGACACGTTCGCTACACAAGATAGTAGGAGAGCTGGCAAGAATTTTTGGGTAGATATTTGAGGAAAGCTGAAAACTTGTCCTGTATCTCTCCTATTATATCCCAACACGAAACTGTTGACCTGGCAGGTGAGTAGAGGGGCTAAATCAACCCACAAATTTAAAAAAAATTATAATGTGGGGGAGCCCTGCTACTCACCAGCCAAGTCTGCAGTTTTGTATTGGGATATAATAGGAGAGGTACAAGACAAGTTTTCAGCTTGCCACAAATATCTACGCAAAATTTCTTGCCACCTCTCGAACCACGAGTTCTGCCTTAGTCATAGTCACAAAAAGTATACGAAATGCATTTAAAGCTAAGCTATGGTCCGGGATTATTTGGTAAACCTGCCTTTTCACAAATAATAATATAATACGTGGACCAATGTTAGGATCCTAAAACAGCAATATATTCGACATTTCGGAAGATTTTCTTAATCATATTATTTATTTGAAATAAAACTAATTTTACGGATTAAACTCGCGTGTATTGTTAATCTTAACATATTATTTAGAGGTCACGGGCATATTATTTATTTTACAATTTTGATGACTATGAAGACAAGTAACAAAACTTAAAAGTATCTTGAATAAAGCGCATTTAGGTTGCGACAATCATAATCATTTTAACTAACTTCTAACTCTAAAATTGTTCTGAAGCTATCACTTCAACGTTCTTCAGATTCCCACCTCATCAATATTCCGTGTGATAACCCACTTTCCATTGCACCGACTGTATTCGATGCCGAGTCGTTTTCTAAGCGCTCGACTTTTCCGCTTTATAAACAAGCAATTTCGAATCCGGCAACTTTCTTGTCATATTCCCCAATCACACTGTCAGGCTCGTTGATGGCAGACGAGAAAATAACCTAATTTCGATCTGAATTGCCGCCATGGTGCGTTCAGGTAGCCTAGATTTCTTCATCTGGAACCTAGGTCGCTTGTCGGCTGTTCTCGTTTTCATAGTTATGTCATGTCGATCAATAGGCAGAGATATCTCATGTATTTAGGTTGATATCTGATATTTGATTTCATAACTCATCTCACTATTTACAACTATAGAAAAGCTTAAATTATTCGAAATGATAGAATATATTATGATTAAATACATTAATTTATTTTATGTATGGTTTTCACATCGATAAAAATAGTTGCAAATACAAAACTACATATTGAGCGTAGTTTCGACTCAGTA
Source organism: Maruca vitrata (assembly GCA_039566165.1). Lineage (NCBI taxonomy): Eukaryota > Metazoa > Arthropoda > Insecta > Lepidoptera > Crambidae > Maruca > Maruca vitrata. The sequence goes on from CM076930.1 coordinate 7,392,678, forward strand.
ACACCAATCATGGTTTTCTGGAATTCTGATTTATTAAATAGCCTATCTAGAAAATAGTGTACCCTGCCTTGGGTTTTATTTAGTTTATAGCAAAATTACCGAATGTTTACTTTACACGGCACTAATAATGTTAACTATGATAATAACTGCCTAATTATAATCAAATTGCCTTTACATGTTAGTTAAAGCGTCCGTGCGTTAAGTTATTGATAGATGCAGTACATTAACATGTCGAAACAGGTAGATCAACATTTCGCTATGTACAGGAACCATTAATCATTTCTAAAACTTGTTTTAGTATACTGGAGCGTGCTTCGCTCCGTTGCGGTGCTCTTTCACCTGAGATATAATGTGGGTGTTCTGGGATACACCCAAGAAGCCTTAGTTAGAATTAGGAGAACTGGCAAATTTCCTCTTTCTACGATCATACAAAACTTATGAATATAACTTACAACCAACCAATACGTGTAACGACAGTTTTCTGTTTGTGTACCATAATTAATAAATAAATAAATAAATAAATATGTTCTAAAAAATTTAATTATTTAGAAAAACAGGTGAGAAGAATAAAACTTACTAAAAACAAATGCATGGTAAATCCCGGACGTATATTTTTTTTTTTAAGAAGAAAATTAAATTAAGTATTCGTCATCTATAGGATAATGGGATCGGAAGGAGAATGTATGTATCTGGTTTACTAAATAAAAATAATTTAATTACGATTTCCCAAATAATTTTTCCAATACATAAAAATTATAAATCACATTGTGTTAGTTGAATTTCGGACCGGTAACTAAATTTTTTTAAGAAAAGGTCCTTAGCCTCGTCTGAAAACATGTTAAGTGCTGATTTGAATAAACTTGAATGTTTTCGCATAAATCCATGTTTGCGTTCAGCAAAGTTTGTTCAACTTCAAAATGTTGTTAATTTTTTAGGTATTTATCGATTGAACAGGTATTTGCCGTTAGAAAGACATCCTGTCAGATTACTTTCTGATTAACGGTACTTTTACTGGATTTTGGTAAACAACATTTAGCACCATTTACATAATTTGAATTAAATATTGTTATGATACTTACCATAAATCCAATACCGTGTTCTTAAGAAAAAATAGTTTATTATTTAAATAAATTCAGGATTAAAATATTGTTTAACACCAGGTACTCGTTTTCTTTTTCAAATATGGATGAAAAAAGTTTCATACTTGTAATAAACTTAACAGTACTTCGTAAAAGCGTAATCGATTAAAGAATAGTCACTGTCCTTTTTCAGATTCTATACTATCAGTGTAATAAATTCATTTAAATCGCTCAGTAATTATGGCGTAGAGAAACAGAGACAGAGTAACTTGCGAATTCTTAATATTAGTAAGAAGGATACTAGTATATTTTGTCAAGCCTGTATCATTCCACTGTTGGGCAAAGAAGAATATAGGTAGTAAGGATGAACTTTAGAAGCCCACAGTGACCCACAAAACTAACCATCGACAACCCACGCGTCGGAAACACCGAGTCACAAAGAGCACCATGCATCTATCTAGCTGCACTTTGTAACTCACCATATTTGTAATATTACAAATGTTGTATGTACTAGGCTAATTTATTGAATCTTGTAAATTGCAAATAAAGAAAATTATTATAAATTATTATTATTATTATTATTACTTTAGCCAGCTTGCGCCATGCGTCGGCGGATCATGTTTTTTTTATTGGATTATTTTTAAAAGCAAAATCAGGTAACAAAGTTTTATCCTTTCTAAGGTTCAAAAGTAACTGAGAAGTTAAACGATTTCATTTCAATCACCAATTTAGGTGAGAAATCGCGAGAGACAGACAGCTTTTTTTGCATTATAATTTTTTTACAATTTTCACTTTGGTAAATACATATAAAAAATTGACTGGCAAAAGAATAATTACCATAAAAGTACATACTATTCACAAGTGATTCCTCATCGCATTCTCCGAACGACAAATAGATCCTTGTTATAAAGTAATGTCATCAACTTAACCTGCAAGTTATTAACTTTATAATAAAATGAGAAAGGACCCCAGTCCCAGTTCTCAGACTGCACAAATAATTACAGCGACATGAAAAGCAACAAAGAGACGATTGCTCATGTCTCCGAGGGGTCAGGGGTCGTCAGTGCATGGCGCAAGCCGCAGGCTAAAGTGCAGCTAGATAGGTGCAGGGTGCACCTTGTGACTCAGAGTTGGGGCGTGGTGTATCTGTTTCAGTATTTAGATGGAACGCGTTGTTTCCCACTTAAAACCAGTACTAGAAAAACTTATCTTGCATTGGACACTTCAAATCTGTTAATAGCGTGAAATTTGTAGTCATGACAACTAACACAACGATATTATATTACTCATAGTTAGGTTATTTACATTTATTTATTTATTTAATTACTCAACGTAAAGCTCAACCATTTATTAAATACCATGATATATAAGAAGTATGCTTGTATTAAGCACTTCGATAATTTATTTCGAAACTATGGCCGCCCGCGACTTTGTCCGCGTATTAATGGGTTTTACTAGCAATGATGTATTAAAAAAGCCTAGATGCCTTGTAAACTTTGTTATTTATTAGTGAATGTTCCGTCAACGTTCTCCCATAGTACGTCCCTCCTCCCTCCCAATAACTTCTATGGGGGTTGAATTTTGAAAAAAAGTAGCGCTGGTGTCTTTCCAGTGTGCCAGCTACCTCCATACCAAGTTTTATGAAAATTCCTTTAAACACGTAAAAAACCTCCCATACTAAATTTCACAATCCATCATTCAATGAATAAAGTAAAATCCGCTTTCAGTGAAAGTGAAACCAAGACAATTCATTTGTACTGTTGTCGTATCAATCTTATATGATTATCTGGCATCAAACACTAATTCATACCTTAAAAGGACTTTTATGATACTTGCTAGAGTCGAATGAGAACATTAACGTCAGTTGGATATACTTATTTCATAATATCATCGTATCCATGTATCATCCTAGTATTACCAGTATGATATACGATTCATACGAGAATGATACAACAGCTGTTTATGTTCGCAGGGCTGTCGCTATTTAATAAAAATAACAAATTATGAAAATAAATCACAAAAACATAGTACCTACTGAAGTCAGAGTCCTTATCTTGCCCATAGGTGAAAGAAAGAAGACTGTAGTCGTCGATTCTTAATAAACTCTCACTTTAGAACAACAAAAACTAAAACTACCTCAAAAGCAATTCAAGGAAAGGTCAATATTAACTATTTAGAAAATCTTGGCGTTATAAACTTTTTTTATTTCATGCGCAAGAAATGACAAAAGCAAAAATTTCGGAGAAGTAAAAAAAATGTTCATATGCATTTTCGTAATTTGATTTTTTTACAGCTAATCCATGTTTCCCACCCCTACGTTAAGATCATTGTCACATTTCGTTAGAAAAGGCCATTAAATTCGCTACAATATAACGTATCCATTTCTGAATGTGTATTCATCGCGCATTAACGTGCCAAACTGCTTTATTATGCGCTTACGCATAAGTATTTATTGTAGGCTTTACGTTATGCTCGTGTTGTGAAACAATCGTAACATCGAATAACCAGAATAGTCAGTGATCTAAGAAGCAAGTTTAAAAGAAATTAATAAAAAAAAACACAATCACAGCTAATAAATTAGCGAACGAAATAATCATTATTTATTAATCTTCTTGAATTTTTTTTCGAGTGTAATTGCATATTTTTTATTATAACAGGTCTGATGTGGCATATACTGAGGCCTGTACCTCGTTGACCACTTCTCATAGTCCTTGTCTATGTGTGATATTTCTTTGTTTGAGTTGAGTTTTTGTGTCTTGTGTATTTATGTATCATTGTAACTTTTCGTGTCTATGTCGTGGTCAATAAATGTTTTTCTTTCTTTCAAATAGGCCATACAATAAGTATCTTAAAATAAGAAAATAGGCTCTGTTTCTTTCCTAACAAATTCAAATGGGACTTACAGAGCATGGATTGTCGTCGGAACGCCATGTGAACGCCGAAAATGTTATAAAAAGGCAGGCTTTAATTATCTTCGCTTAATTCATTTATATGTTGAAATGAATAGGAGACAGGAGTGTCCAACATAGTAGCTACAAATGCTTTCACAGACAACCAATATATTCATTCGTTTTCATCGGGGCATTCTCAACATGATCCACGACTTAGAGAGTGTGTAATTATAGACTTATGTCAACAATATAATATTCGTCGAGTGCAAACAAGACTCAGGCTTACGACGTAACGTTAACCAGCTGATTTTTTTTCTTAGTAAGTACGATCTCCGGCTAACAATGCTTGTGACATAAAAGGCTGTAACTAACTGGAAACGAAACATCATCATTATAAATTTTAAAAAAAGGCCAGATAAAATTACAGGTCTAATTGAAAAAAGCACAACTTTTAGTAGGTACTTAGCCAGACTTTTACTGAATCCGTTCAAAAGTTTCTTTTCAGCGTCAACTTTCTCACGGCCAAATAAATACAAGTGTACAGACATTATTGAATTAAATGAACCAACGTGAGATAACTGTAGTACGTGTAAAAGCGAAGTTAAAAGTGTGATCGTTATTTCCATCATAATAGAGAAATGGTGTTATCAAACCGTTACAACGTTGCTGTTACATCATTATGCGTTACTTTCACTTCGATTTTGACGGTGAACGATATTCTTTGGATCGTTTTTACTGACTGTGGGCAATATTTGCACGGTTCGTTGTCCATATAAGTGTTTCTTTTTACACTTTTGAGGTAATAAGTAGAAAAGGAACATTCATGGTTCGTGGACACATTTTTCCGGTTACTTCTATGACATAATCGTATTTAGTGTGTCGACGTTAGCAGTATCATACAATCAACAATTATAACATATAATATTTAGCAATAGCATACAACTAGGATAAACAAATCATAGAACATAAAGCTTGAATCTCAATAAGAGATTTTCACGTATCTGCCAATAAAAATAATTTGCCCCTTAGGATATCCTAAACAACAGGAAACATTCCTTTTATATATTTTATAGATTTAGTTACTATCTAATAAAACATTTTACCTAGGTACTCGTTTATGAAAATTGTACTTTAAAGTTAAAGAAATACAATCAAGTATATTAAAATTTCACCCGGTAGTAGGCAGTTGCATCGTTTTGCATCAGAAAACAAACTCCATTTGTCTTAATTTGACTTTTGGAAAACAGAACACAAGTCACACTCATCAGATTTCTTTATCAGAAAACCTATTCTATTGTTATTCGAGCCAATTTTTTGCATTCCATTTAACCTTCTAAACTAGCATACAAAGTCAATAACAACTGTCGTGTAGCAAAAACTGATCCTTTGTTTACACAAGAATGGCTCGCAGTAGGAAGTCTGAGTGGCTTCCCCCATTAGATGTTTAACCGCAAATCCAATAGATGCGCTAACACGGTACTTAGTTTTAACCAGAGGCTCCCAAACTTCTTTCTAGAGGTAATGGTCTGTTGACGGTTGGCTATTTAGGCAATAAACTCTAAACATTGTCTCTGGAACAATTGGTTCAATTAAGGGCCAATGCTTTCCAATACGATTTAAATAAAAAATAAATATTACACAACATCACATACATTGACCTGATCCAGTGGTAATTAAATCGTAGATTATACTAAAAAGAAAGATTATACCTATATAGGAAACGTTACAGTGGCTGAAGAGGTTTTAAAACTACTGGTTCAACTTTAACCGCAGTTAAGCTTACCGCGGTTTCAGGTAATGTTGTCCCGTTTAGAAAGCAATTCTCATTTATACGTGTCAATTAAATACACGATGGCAGTAAGGGGACGGCAACGTTGCGTGAATTAAAATAACGTTTTCTGACTTTGAAACGTGATAGCTAATACTAGTTCATCGTCATCATCATCAGCCTATCACAGTCCACTGCTGCGTATAGGTCTCCCCAAATGCTCGCCACTCCAGTCTATTTTTGGCTACTCGCATTCAACTACCACCAGCTGTCCTGTATAGATCGCCACTCTACCTGGCCTGTAGGGATACCATGAGTTTAAAACTTACGCACTCGATATCGCCTACGTAAATATGTCCATGAAAAACTTGTACAGCGCCGCTGGTGGTTACGCGAAGAACTAAAATCGGCCGTATGAAAAAAACAACTCGATAGGTTTTTAACGTACGTAAGTTTTCGATAGCCAACTCATGGTAGGCCCTCTGAGGGCGTCCCACACTACGTTTGTCGAGACGCGGTATCCATTCTAGAACTCATTTCTCAGCGGTTGTTGGTTTTACGGCAGATGTAGCCAGCCTACTGCCATTTCAGTTTGCTAATCCGATGATTACTGATAATTAGAGCTTTGTACAAGCGTATAATACATTTAAAGTTTTCGGTTGTTCCGGGTCACGCAAATTGAGGAAACAAACTCGTTTATGTCCACACCTAATCATTCTTCTTATTTGGTCTAAATCGTTTAGACATCTCGGTGAAAGGAAGCTGTCATGTGAAATATGAGATCTACATTATTGCTCCACCGTCCTAATATCCTATTGCAATACTACGTACGTAGATATGTTAGATTGCCTGTAGTATGGGTTCAATTGCTGGGTCATATTTGTATGAGTTATATGTATAGAGAGCACACACATTGTATGTTTACACAATTTTACAGTATATGGATAGATTGTTTAGCCTTTTAGCGCCATCAAAAATACATAAAAGAAATACTTAATTATTATTAAGTTTATCTATAAATACTGATGCTGACATATATTGGAAAATACATACATTAAAATTGAAGGTAAATATATATTTAGTAACCTCTAAACAATAAAGTAAATGCCGGAAATATTTTTAAATGATAATAATAATATAAACATAACTTAAAGCAGGAAAATCATGCGGAGAAGTTTTAATGCGCGATTATTACAATATACTTCAGTGTATATCCTTTAAGATTCAATTAACGGATATTACTTAGTGCTAATGTTAATTAAAATGCAGAAGATTGCATTCTAATTAACATTAGCACTAAGTAATAATAATCTTCGTATTCATATTAAAGAATAGGTCATGGATATAATTTATGTTTATAATCTTAATTTATGAAACATAACTTTATACACGAGTCAAATCGTCAACTTGTCCTTGTGTTTCAATAAAGTAAGTTGTACCGATCTTTTTACACCGATCAAACCAACTAAACTGCGAGTTCTTAGAATGATTTATCGTTAATAAGGTCTGATTTATTTATTCATAAGAATAACACTTTCCAATTGCAATCGTAATCATAAATAGTGTGTTTTCGCCGTCGGTCCGCGGTATTCAATGTAACTGTTACAGTCGTAATTGATTGATTGGCGGGGATAGCGACATGCATGCACAGTCGGAGCGACTACAGTGAGAAAACTAGAAAAAAAATGCCTGTTTCATAAATCAAATAAAATTTAATGTTTTTTTTATAATAGGGTAATAAAGTGACCACACTCCACCTGATGGTAAGCGGTAGTAAGATTCACATATGAGGTCGACAGGGACAATAGACCATGTCGAGCCTGTCGCATCTACCCAAGGCCTGCTTAAATGCCGTTTCATGCCCCGCCTGAAGAGCCCGGGACCATATATATCCCATATAGGGATTCCCGAAAATATTAAGAATGCTGCGACTCTCAAACTCATTCAATATTATGCAACAATCCTTTATTGTGGATTTAATCAGGACAGGACAGGCTCAGCCTAGTATGGGGATCAGATCTTTATGTAACTAAGTGTAAGGTTATTTTGGTAATAAATTATTTGTATTTTGTATTTGTATTAATCAGAGTAAATAATATTGAATTGAACCCTTGTTTGGGTTTTATTTAACGGTTTGCAAAATGTTACAGAAACAAGTGCTATGCGCCTGTCGATCTTATGTGTAGACCTTTCTTTTCAGCTGTTTGTAAGGTTGTGCTATCAACCGGTCCGAACACGAATATACGAGTAAACTTTCTGTCTCTGTATTGACTATGCCACACATTGTGTGCGGGTGCAGTTAATTCACTATCACTAGGTATTCACAGATATCACGCAGATATGAGATAATCTTCATTAAGTGACAATACTTGTTACTTTTCTCGCTAAAGTTCGACGATCTCGCGGTCACGTGCTGTGAACGATGCGTAGAGCGAATGCAATGTGAGAAAAATATAGTCGCGTAGGCATTTCAACTTACAAATAGCGCCTTTTATTTAATACTCTAGTCAATTGGTATAAACATGGTATTTGGGTTATTTCAGCAAATAGAAAGAAAGAAAGAAATGTAGGTATTTATTCAGTTACACTTAAAAACACACATAGGTACATTTGCAGAAAATAAAATTAAAAAACAAAGTAGGTAACTGAAAAGGGATCTGCTCAGCGTGTGTCGAGGAGTCGGGGACACCGCGACGCTGGTCTTCCGCAGATACCTTATCAGGGAGAGCACACAGTGCACAGCAGTACAATAATATATTATGCATTACTTAAAGTAGAAACTAACAGTGGTGAGACATGAAAGGATGAATAAGTAAAAATGAATAAGTTAAATAAATAAATAAGTTATATTGCGATTTTTGGTCGAAGGTGAAAGATGGTACGGGCTAGTGGGCTTTGCTGGCTAGGTTCTAGGTAAATTTTTGCGAGTTTATAATGTACTTCTTATGATGGAATTTAAATGACTTTACACTTGGAGACCTTCTGATTGGGGGCGGTATATTGTTCCAGCATTTCGTGGCCGAGTAACGAAAACTGCCACGAAATGCTGCTGTGCTATGACTAGACCCAACTAGCCTTGAGGCAAACCTAACTTGACGCTGGGAAAAACAATAAATCTTTACTCTGACTATTTACAATATTTTTGCTATAATAAAGGATTTAGATGTTGCGCCAATCCCACTTAGCGTGGGACAAGGGCAGGAGAATGATGACGATGAAAAAGAAAGAGAGAGAGAGAGAGAGAGAGAGAGAGAGAGAGAGAGATAGAGAAACATCCTGTGCAATACCAAAGGCTTAATGTGTTAAGTAACCCACCTAAGCTAGTAAGTTACTTTGGACGGCCCGGGGTCGTGAAAATGTCGACTTCCGGTTGACGGGTAGTCATTTCGAGGAAACCAAATTATTTCAGAACTTGAACGACTCATAAAATTACTTTTACAAACCAGTTCCGTTACTGAACAATTTTTATTGACTGACTTTGGCAATAATTTATCGGTGCTTCGGGAGAGAAATTTATCATGACAAATAAGATTGCTAATTCGCTTTGGCATGTACATTGACATATTGATCATTAAACGTGAATTGTGTTATGCCGATGATACAGTTTATGCTGCGGTAAAAACGCAATAGCTTAAATCACAGAGTGCTTAGATCCATATGACTTTGATTAGGTATTATTAACATTCTCATTCAAGCATTACAATTTATTTACTTGGTCTAAAATATAATTAAAATAAGTAAATAAACAACCAAAAAACATTCACAGTAGCCTATGGTTATGGCTAAGGATAAAACAGTGATTAGGATTAATTAGGTAAGCTTAAGGTTTGGTTAAATAATTTTGTGTGGGTAGCCTAACCTGTTTTCTAGTGAACACATAGTTTTTGATTGACAATCTAGATTAGAATTATGTAATTTTGTGTAATAGCTCTAAAATTGTGTCTAAAACAAACTGAGTCCGAGTTAATTTGTTAGTAAATCCAAAAGTAACAATGTGACATAAATATCAATGGAACGTTTATTGTAGTTTCTCGCGTTGCCACAAAGATGATTGCGGAGGCAACCAGTAACTTTATGACTTGAAGAAAGTGGCAACAGTTAAGTAATTCACTGACGGATAGTTTAAAGACAAGACGGTTTATATTTTGTGTGTAATATTTACATGTAATTTCACGAGATTTTATTTAACTGGCAATGGATATGCTAATAATTACACACAAACAAATACTAATGGTAGGTACTAGCTACATAATTGCAAATAACTATAATTAAAGGCATTTTCTGTCATCATACCACGCGATATGAAATGATATATCTGACAAGTTTCCGGTAATTACGTGTTCTGTAACATACAGAATAAATAATTTAATTTCTTTCTTTTAATATATAAATTCAAAAATGTCAAGCTAAAATGTGCTAAAAAGTGTAATTTTGAACATAATATTTGGACTTGTCATCACTAGTAATTTATAAATAGCGTTATTATTTCATCTCACGTAGGCCGATGCATTAAGATTTATGATGATTTCCAATAACTGCAGTTGATTATAGTTAAGTTCACACGGATCCCTTAGTTTCCTCCTACACCGTAAGACATGTATTGATTGAGCCGTTATTTATTGCAGAACAACAATAACATTACTCATATACACGCCTACTATCCACTACTCCTGAGCAGATTGCGAAATAAGAGCCAAGATAATTCTAAGATTGATATACACATTAGTATTAACTTGGATTGATCCGATACTTCTATCACACCGAATATCTAAGTTGTTTTGTGTTGTATTGCTATTTCTACTTTAACCTATTGAGCTTGGCATATCACATTGTACGTAAATGCTACAAAGGACTTAACTACGCTACACAAGTAAAGCGTTCGACCGATTTGGCCATGGCGGCCGATCTCAATTACGATCAGCCTAGTGCGCAGGACATATTATAGTGCACAAGTATACGCACAAATACAAGTGCACTCTCAGTTCCCTTACTCTCATAGTTCGGTGAGACGGCAATCTGACTTGACCGATGAGAGAACGGGCGCAGGACCACCGGCTTAACGTGTTTGCCAAGCCACGGGCGTGCAACCGCCAACTTCCTGACTCCGAGCTGAGTAATATTTTAACAGAAAAAATCTCAGACAAATTTTGCCCGACCCCGTACTCAAACAGGGGACCTCTCGGTCCTTACTCAGCGCTTGCTACTAATAGACCAACGAGGCAGTCAAAAAGGCTACACAACACACAAAACAACAAAGTTTACGTTCAATTTAAGAATAGAATCGAATGTTTTAGTCTAATTAAATGAAATTAAATGAAATAACTTTATTTACTAGAAATATGGTTACATACAGTTGTCACATTATACGTATACAGTGTTCAGCATATTTCACCAACTTTGGCATGCAAAAAAAATACAAAATTCTCATCCATTATTTTTACAAAATTCATTATTAGTTTTGAAACTAATAAATTTATAGTTATATCTAGAGACTCAATCTCTAGATATAAGTATAAACTAAAACAAAGAACTTCAAAGAAAAATGCATAATATACTCGTATCAAAGAACAAATCTAATCTAATACTTTACCAAAACTGAACACTGCGTGTGGCAACTTAATTGCTATTAGCAAAACCTATCAACTATAAATTCCCGGCGATATAAGACCAAATCGTCGGCCAATATATGATAAAACAAACAAACATGTTCACCTAATAAGTTATATGGTAATGGCGTATTTATTGAATAAATGCATAACAATTTGACTGGAAACATCCCGAGCGTGCGAAGTGATTTATCTCACCCGTACATGATAACGTCTATTTGTAGGAAAAAAGAAAATTAACACTATTAAATCGGCCAAGTGAGATTGCGCTTTATGCTTCGAGAATTCTGCACAACAATTCTTCTGAGACGTTGTGTTGGCGATGTATGCCAAAGATTTCCCTTGTCCGCACAAATTACTAATCCCGTAACCAAATTACTTATATGTATTTGACTTTACCATTGTCCAACAAACCAAGTGATTCTACCATTGGTAGGTAAGTACGTGAAAATCCCTGAAAAGCCCAAAATCTTTCACATGGATGATAGCCGTTAAGTACGCGTACACCGGTAAATTAAGAGAATTTCCACAAAATTTATCAAGCAACTTACTTAAGTCCAGATACGTACATCTTTTGACAATGTACGAATGAAAAATCTGAAATTGTTACTCCAATCCATCACAAAATCCAAGTACTAGGACTTGTTCAACGATCCAAAATGTTAACCCACTGCCCTAGCCTATGTATACCCACACAATCATCTTCTACATTACTTTTTAATCTGTCAGTCTGTCTGGTTTTTCTCGCTGATCTCTGAAAGGGCTGGACCAATTTTGACGGGACTTTTACTATAAAAAGCTAATTTTACAACTTATATGATAGGGTATTTAAGTAAATAATTGCTGTCAAAACAACTTCCTCGTGGGAGATGTCTTGGGCGTCCGCTATTTGATACATAAATTGATGATAAAAACACTCGCTTTTTTCGTCAGTTTACCTACGCAGCCTTAAAAATATAAGCAAATAAGTTCATTAACTCGTAACGGTTTTATCATGACATCTGATATGTCTGCACGATACATATTACCATATAAATGAGTTAAAATTAATGGATCTCAAGCAAACATGCTCAGATTTTATCGAAGTGTCATGGGAATGGAAAGAACATCGTAATTTATAATGAAACGTGAATATTCACATTTGCATAGTATTGCAATTTAGCTTGCTCAAAAATTAAGAGCGAATGACAAATCTCGTGACCGAAAATCTTAATTGTACTTATTTAGATCAAAAATATACGATAAAACTTAGGATCACATCTTATATTGTATACTAGCGGCCCGTCCCGGCTTTGCACGGGGGACTTAAGATTTTAGATAGTTTTAGGTTTTATTGTTAAATTATTACGTTCGGAGTGCGGTGGCTAAAATGAGATATCTTTGGAGGAAAGATGTAAATGATTAAAACGATTGTTGTGGGTAAAGTAAGAAAGGTAGAGATATTCTCTCGCGGATTTATTTAAAGATAATGTTAAGATGAACGAACAATTCATCCATAGACCATTTTTGTATAAATATAACTACACCGTGAAATTTTAGTGGTTGTTTTCCCGCAGTAAAATGATTCTATCTTAGTAGTACAAAAGATGTGTGCAGTTCTTTTTTGGTAAAATCAATAAATGCTGGTTTTACGAAAGGTTTAACAGTAACTCGAAAGCACGTTCGAACCGCTTTATGACTTAGGGTGTAGAGCTTCTTTAGCTTTAAGCATCGATTTCATGCGGCAAGCAGTACCTGAATACGTCACATCTTTCGTTTTCGAGTTGGAAAATTATTATTCTGAAAAATCGAAAAAAAAAATTTTTTTTTTCGAGGAATTATTTGCAATTACTAAAGGCAAGTCGTTCTGCCACGGGAAAACAACCACTATAATTTCACGGTGTATATGCTCAGCGCACGCCACGAAAGGCCTCAGAAACGATACTTTTCCCCCCGTTTTTGAAACATTTTCAGTTACTGCTCCATAACTATAGGACCTAGCATGATATTATATAGCCTATGTTACTTCTGAATAATGTAACTTTCTAATGGTGACAAAATTATTGCAATCGGTCGTCGTTTTTGAGTTTATTCATTACAAACATACAAAAATACAAATCTTTCCTCTTTATAATATTAGTGTAGATCAAAATTGTCCGTAAAGTTACTGCTAACATACCAAAGTAAAAGGTTCTGAAAACATTTTGTTTTAGGTACCGAATTCTATCGACATATCGCTGAAAGATACCACTGACTTGTGGAAAAAATAAAAGATTCAGTATTACAAAATTCAAAAGCATCTATGTTTACCATAGATTACGCAAAAATTATAATGTTATCCTCACGAATTAGATCGGCTACCACAATTTCGATATGAGAGTAGCGTAAGATGACTTTAACAAAGATGCCACTATAATACAATGACGGGCTACAGAGCAATGGATTAAGCAGCTTTGCTTTAGTAAGTGTTACATAATATTATGGCCTAAATATTAATCCTAAAATGTATTTGATACATTTAAAAAAAACAGTCATTATGTTCATTGTAGCGTTGACATCGGTATTATAGGGTCTGCATAGCTATACTAATGTTATAAAGCTGAAGAGTTTATTTGTTTAAACGCGATAATCTCAGGAACTACGGGTTAGAATTGAAAAAATATTTTATGCTGGATAGATTATTCACCGAGGAAGGCTTTTTAGGCTATATAACATCACGGAGCGACCAATAGGAGCAAAGAAACAGTGGAAAATGTGAAAATAACGTGACAAACGCGGACGAAGTCGCTGGCACAGCTAGTTAAACATACTTTAGAAAATCCTTTCAGTAAAGACTATAAGAACATTAACATAACATTCGAAAATTCAATTAACCGAATCGCCTACTAAATCTATAAATTATAATACAATCCAGAAGGCCTTCTGTACCATAAATCTTTTCAACCAGTCGCGAATACGATTTAAGAGACAATAAAACCAAAACTATCGTTACATTTGAATAAAATAACCGTGAATATTTTTGACACGTCTAATTTGAATGCAGACGCATTTATTTAAACTAAACATCACTAAAATACATTAAACTAATAAATTCTGAATCAAACTGTCTACGCGCCTACGGAAAATATATAATTCAGAATATTTATAGACCTTAATTTTGGGTAAACGAGAACAAATATGAACAACCATAGTGACTCTTACGGAAAAAATGGGACTGTGTAAAAGAATTTGTGCCGCGTGTTCCCTTAGCTAAAGACAGCCATCCATTATTCTGACCCCGCCGGGGTCCTATAACGCCTCAAACCTCAGTTTCCGAGTCTCTTTTACTACTCGATACCGGCACGTGCCGGGTCGTATCTCTCCCCAAACTTACGTCCGCATAAGGGACCGCCCAACGACGCCCTGAGCCGAGGTCAAGCCCCGTTAGGGGGCACCCTCAGGCAAACTTTGATTTATTTTATATAAGGGTGAGAGGCATCCGCACCTCCGCAAGTCCGGTGATGACGACGATGCTCACCAAGCCATCATCGTTAGTTAGTTAGAAAAAAAAGGTTATGACAGCCATAAAACGGTTTAGCTATTAATATAACAACTTACGTAGTCAGCCAGGCTCTTCATGCCGTACGGGAACCGCTCTCTGTCGGGCACGAGGCGCCCTCTAGCGTCCCTCTCCCTCTCGGGCCAGCAGTCGTCCACATTGATGTACTCGTAGCCGACCGCCGCATAGCCCTCCGACACTAGGATGTCCGTCATAGTCCGAAAGAGGCGATCGCTGTAAGTGGAGAATGCGTTCGACATCAAAATCAAAAACACATACATAGAATCACGCCTTTTTCCAAGAGGGGTAGGCAGAGATCACTTCCTGCTATGTGCTACGATCCTGGCACACCACTTTCGCTTCTTCCACGTCCATCAATCTCTTCCTCCTCTTTTGATTTGACTCTCTTTTACTATTTTGATTATCGACGTTTAGGATGACATGACATGATAAGCAGCCGTGATATATACATATTGCGAGACCAAGTATGAGATCGAAAGGCACAATATACCTATAACCTTATTGTCACTGTATACATCTAGAGTATACAGTGACAATAAGGTTATAGGTGAAAATGGACAACAGCAGCCGAAATTTTGGGAGGCCTTTGTCTAGCATTCTTCGACAAGCTGAGGATGATTATAATGTTTATGAAATATGAATTTTACATGCACTTTAAAATCGTCAATACAGCAATAGTAAGATTCTTAAACTAGTTTGAAATTCCGATGCTACAGAAGACTCCGGTGAAAAATTCTATAGTTACCGCAATCAAGTTTAAAGGTAAGGTTACTATGTATTTAAATTAGTCATAGGTCTAGAATTCTAACATAAGTAAACGAAATTTTTGAACATTTCAGACCTAATCCTTGTAGGATTCTAATGTTCACAGCTTAAAAATATCCTCATTACACTAAGATTAGGAAGTGAAAACAATCCATTTAAAAACATTTTTAAATATTTTACGTTGAATGCAACAATAATACTCGAGCTATGTTTTTTTAATATTACCTACTCGTAAATTATGACAATGAAATAATAATCGATTTCAGTGCATTAATTCAGAAGAAAGAAAAAGCGATTCATCATTTTAAAATATTGGCTGTACCAATATGACTTTTTATTTAAAACTAACGTAACCTATTCCGAAAAAGTCTATAATAAAACAATAAATCTTATATATTTGATATTTCCAACTAGTTAACAATGAAGAATCGATAAATATAGTTCTAGCCTCACACAATGAGCAATAAAATTATAATCTCGATAAGATAATAATAATTGATGACTTAATTTCTGACATAAACATTGTAAACTATAATTTATTACCTAGACAAATTAATAACTACCATGGAAGAAGATTATAATTTTATAACACAATTTGTACTTATTATTTAATTTTGTCCTAACACTAGATACATATCTGAATGGAAAACTTAATTAGATTCAGCTCTGTACCTTTGGTGTTTTTAGTTAATATATAAAAATACAGTACGAAATCTAAAATGTTATTATGGGTACAAATATGTATGTATGTACAATACTATGCATTTGTTGATCATAGAAAGCGTTAGCCACATATCTACTTCATTCAATATTCTAAATTATAATTAGACGCGAGCGTTTAAAATCTTACAAGGAATGTTTACTCACCTTATACAATTTTCAGGATCATTCTTACAGTCAGTATTACACCTAAACCGCTCCCAGGCCAACCACCCCATAGGGGGGGTCAGTGCCAAACCATTGTCCAGGCCAGATATCTTGCCAAACAGGCACAACACTACACACACGGTCCACAGGCCACATGACTTTAAAGACGCCATCACAACACTAATATCACAGGAGGTAAACGAATGCTATCTCTTCAAGGATCCTATCCTCATAGTTTTGTTCATACACTGTTGAATTTCGCTACGATGATGAATGCGAGCGGTGCGTCCGACTGCCTTGGCTGTCAAGCAGACAGTGACATTAGTAGGTGTCGCGAGGTCTGAGAGAAGAGGTCTAATCTCCTACTCTATGGCAGGTCTACCGGTCCAGAGGTATCTGAAACAAGAAGAAAATGTTTGTTAGTTCATCATTAAGGTATATAAAATATATGTATATGCATCTGATACACTAGACACTGTTATAGATACACGATTCGTACAGTCTCCGCTCTATTTATTTTCTAGTTTTGTATGAAACAATGCATTCTGTGTATTTAGAAGATTATCATTAGTGACCCGCCCTCGCTTCGCTTCGGGTAAATTTTACATACAAACCTTCCTTAAGAATCACTATCTATTAAAAAGAACCGCATCAAAATCCGTTGCGTAGTTTTAAAGATCTAAGCATACATACGGACATACAGCGTAAGCGACTTTGTTTTATACTATGTATTGATTATTGTTTACTTTTGTTAAAATCAAACTAAATATATTTACTGCGGTATTAAAGACACATTTAAATAAAATAATTATATTAATCAAGATATCAAGAATCAAGCTAATCATACAGATCGGCAAAAAATAAATAAATAACAGCAGTATAATTCTAATAGCGCTCCAGTATGTTGATTCCATCGCCAAGATATACGAATAACATACTTCTAGATCAAAGGTTTTACATCGCCAGGAGGTATTATATCATGCCACGGACGTATTCTAAATGGGAATACAATTTAGCAATAGTGGTTTATAGCTGCTCCGTGAAAGGTTACGACAGCAAAACTGCTATCAAGTAGATGTGCATATAGTTAACTAGTAAACAGAACTACGTAGATGTGTTATAAATTTTGAAATATTGATAAAATTAAAATGGTTATGGAAATTATACTGTTTTTGCCTCATCGTACCAGTTTAGGGTAAGCTCGAGTCCCTAAGTAAGCTTAAAGCTTAATGAAAATATTTCACACTAATTGGTTGGGCTGATTTTTCAATAATTAGATAATGTTCACGAAATTTTCAGCCCTATAAAGACATGCTTTATTATTAATAATAGGTAGAATAAGATAAGATTACCTTGAATAAAAATTTGCATACAAATTATTTATACCAAGGAAAAATATTTATTTGTTATTCCAGTATATGGATTTCTTTTTCTATAATAAGTAGAGTTTAACTAATTCAAGATTTTTTTTAAACGCCAAATATTAAATTTGTTTCCATTTTGTTGGGTTTTATTTTGTTCTGTCATAAATTAAATTTAAGTTTAAATTACTACATTTTATTTACCAGAATTGCGAAGTCATCCACAATCGTTATTGAACAAGTACGCAAATGCGAAAAACAAATTGCTATTTTGTTTACATTTCCATTAATATGTTGTAAATTATTTTGAAAACAATTAATGGTAATCCCTAACTCTGTGCTATGTAAACATTATTATCATATAATCTGTAGGTCAGCCGGATAGTACCGACCATCATTGTAGTATACAATATACATAATTTATGTACGTACGTCCAACATTATTGAAATCTCCTTGATCTATTCAATCTTCTCGACTATATTTACCTATACTGTCAAGTTTTGTCTGTTTCGCATATAATTAACGTTCATAAAGTGACTAATGCCTATTAATGAATAGATCTGTTGAGATGGCCCCTAGATCTTGTACATGAAGGCATAATTATAGGCTAAGGCATGTGTGCTACGGGCGTTGTTCTCCACTGATTGGTGATGTCTGTAATAGAGCCTTTGTATGCATAATCTGATATCTGATCTTTATGTGTGTCATAGGAGTCAGATTAATTGGAGGTCTTCGAAGGTAGATGCCCTATTTTACAAACCATTAGTTTGCCATAAATTTTACCTTGAGCTTTTTCCCTTCTTCGTTGTTTCATTCGTAAATCTTGGTTTTCTCGCGCTGTTGATGAAAATCTTTATTTTTTACTGCCTCAGACTGATATTACTTATTACATGCAGTTTCTTCATCATCATCATAATCATATGTATGAAGCATACATAATACATTTGGTAATAAAATGAAAACTGAATAGATGTTAAAATTTTTTTTACCTAAATTACAAAATTCTAAAAGTAGGACTACCTATTACAAATTGTAACACTTATATACCTGTTTAATAAAACACAAAATAATGTGCTTGTCATTAAACTATTTCGTATAGTATTGCATCGAAAACAATAATATTACTCTTAGTAAATTAACATATGAATTTGGTCTACTAGTCGTTATTACAGTTTTAAGCTATTGCATAGCTCTTATTCTTAGGCTTAGGCTTTGAGCGCGGCGACCGAACCAAGAAATTCCGTAACGAAAAAACCTCACAATCGTCTAACGTCGTTTCAGTTCGGTAGACTTCGGCACGGTGTTTGTGTGCGTGCGGTTAGACGTATTGTACGACTCTACGAAACTCGCACGAATCGAGACGAGCTGCTCCGAAATCGGACGATGCTATGCAATAGCTATACCGCGTCAGTCCCCGAGTGCCACACGTCTCTTTTTTATTAGTGTTCCGTACCCAAAGGGTAGAAACTGGACCTTCTTACTAAAACTTGGATGACCGTCCGTCCGTCTTTCACCAGGCTATATCTCAAGAACATTGACGTTTGATTTTTTTGCCGTTATAACAACAAATATTGATAACAAAATAAATCAAATAATCAAGGGGGCTTGATTATTTGTTCTTTTGTTTCAAATAATGAAGGGGGGGGGGGGTGACTCGCACTTGACCATTTTGATGAACTTAAGTTTCTAGGACTCTTTTTACCCCTTAGTTGACTATAATTGAGTTAGTGATCGTAGTTTGCATAACAATACGAACAATTAACATCCAGACAAATCCTTTCTTTGAATCATGTAGAGATCATTAAAGAACAATCATTCGATGATTAAATGTCGGTCGGTGCAATTAGAAGGATGTAATGAAACAATTATCATTGTCAACTGAGAGAATTGTACGTGAATAGTGTAATTTGTAGGCACATTAATCAAACCTGAGATTTCATAATTGTGATTGATAGTATTAGCTCGCATTTTCTAATTTGCGACTGACATAAACCAGTGTTAAGTTATATAGAGTTTTAAATGTTGTAATTTTAGTTATTGCTTGATATATCAAAGTTAACCATCATTCCAGTTGTACCATCATTCAACGCTTTAACGGTGAAGGAAAACATCGTGAGGAAACCTGCACACCTAAGAAGGAATTCTTGGGTTGTGTAGTCGACCAACCCGCACTTGGCCAGCGTGATCGACTAAGGCCTTATCGCCATAGTTTAGGGTAGGCCCGTGCCCCAGCAGTGGGGACGTATATGGGCTGGTGATGGTGATGATGATATCAAAGTTATCAGTGTTTGGATCTGCATTCACAGAAATTTACGCTCCAGCGATTTATGTTTCGTCAGATACGTTATACGTAAAATGTGTTTATTATATTTATTAAACAACAATAATAATATTATTGAACAATTACTAACTTGTCCTAATAACACAATTAAGTTAATGTCCAAATTGTTTTGTAAGTCATCAGATCAGATTAGTTTAGGCATTTCGCATGCAATTAGAAGTCAAATCAATTAAAGATATACAAGTTGAATGTCAGCCAATACAACAAACAGACATATTTTTTTAAATAAAACTAATTTTACGGATTAAACTCGCGTGTTATATGTATATTCTTATAAACATATTATTTCGAGAGCCGACGTTTTGAGCACTTAACAGCGCTCGTGGTCACGGGCAAGACATATTTTTGATCCGGAGCCGAGTAGTTTAAGCATTTCAGCCTCTTTATTAAAAATCATCCAACATCACATACATTGTCCTGATTAAAGATTAGTTGTTCATCTCAGAGTCATTATTTCTTAACACCTTTTTTTCAACTTATTTCTTAGAGTCCGCGTAGAGCGTAAAACATTAATCCCTCATAGTATTTTTGTCGTGATAGCGCAACAGAAAGACAGACAACATTCCAATTTAAAACATAAGTAAGCTTTGCTACATTTGATATCAATAAGCATAGAAACGTCATCACGTCTTGTAATTTGAATAACGAGAAATACAGATACCTATTTCAAAAGTAGAAACAAATCAACAATGGCCTGGGATCTATCTCACCGTTACATAACGCCGTAACACGTAAATGACCGGCTATTTGATCCGCGGCACGCACTACAGATCGCCCGTGTAAAATCTTTAATCACCATGATGGCACATTGTATGTGACCCACTTTCGGAGTTGTGACACTGACCATTTTTCAAAAGTGAGATCAAATTTGTCCCGTGATCGAAGACATGATATTCAAGTCTTATGTAGCAACGTTACGTTCACACATATTGTGTTGGTCAAACGATCGTTTTATGTGTAACATTTGTAAGTAAATAAAGTTTCTCCTTATAAAACTGAATACGATTCAGAAAGGCAGCCATAAGGGTTCTGGTAATACATTTTGATAGTATTGTCTATTATTTGCGCGAACGGGCAATCTTGGCAGTGAGACAGATACTCTTTCCCCTGCCCACGATCGCTGTAAAGAGCTCGAAACGTTGAGTCTCTAAATAATATGTTTAGAATAACAATACACGTTTAATCCGTAAAATTAGTTTAATTTCAAATACATTTTGAGTAACGCACTGCGATCACAGTCTATTACAGAGTTAGTGTCATTATGGAGTCATAGTTTTGATCTATCGGCTTAAATTTAGAAACTATTTGTAAATACGACATTGTTGCTCTATAAAGCACCAGCTACTAGAATGTGGGTGTTTTATAGATAGTGCAAATTAAAGAGATTAAAGGTTAGAACGATCGTATCTAACAATTCACTCGAATTGCGCTCACGCCGTCACGACAAAGGTGGAGTCTGCGCTTAATGGGACGGTGCGGCGTCGAAAGTGTTAAGATACTAAGAGCGTGCGAAGTGGAGAAAAAGGTTATCAGAAACTGGTCCGGTGATTTATGTAACAAGAACCTGTAAGAAGCACCTTAGTTCAGTAATTTAATACATGTTGACAGGCTTAATGGAAGGCTTGGCACATTTGGTAGTAACCTTAATAGTTTTCTGCGCCAGGAGTTTTGGATTCGATCATCAAAGCATTAAATATTTTGAGTTTTATGTATTTTTTACTTGAGATCATTCAGGACAAATAATTGTGTTATTATTTGTCCATAAGGACGGGGTCAGAGAGTCTCACTTGCTTAAATGTTTAGGAAAAATAATGTAGAGTCTTAATAACATCGTTACAGCTGAAATTACAAATATTCTATTAAAATTAATATTTTACGCAAATAGATACTGTTCACCTTGACTTTATTAACATAAAAGCCTGAGAATCCTAAGCCGTTGTGAATTATTAATTTTTGCCTTCACTCTTACACAAACTAAACAAGCCAATTAATTAGCAAGTGTCCTTATTTCAAGTAATTTTAGTCTCGGTAAGTAATAAATTATTTCACCTTACCAGGTGTAAAACAAATTGCATTTAGATAAGAGTTCCCCGATAGGGAATCGGTTGCTCAAATTATTAAATACCTTTCAATTGACTTGCGAAAGATACCCGCATAAAACTACCAGCAGCTCTTTGGTTTAGGATATATTCAATTAATTAATTATGTACCATTACGAACTTAATTAATTACTTGCTGGAAATATCATCCGCAAAACGCGGCGGACATTTTCAATGCAGTATAGGTTAAAATAATAATAAGGCAGTTTCATATAGTTCTTAAGTGAACCAAAAAAATTAGTATTATAATCAAAACTTATTTGATACATCTTTATAATCGTCACATAATTCACAATGCCATTGTTAAAGCTATCTAGTTAAAATTCTTCATCTAAATTACACACTTCGCCGCGATATCGCTTCGGAGTCACCGTTTTATCGTCATAATTGTTCACAATTTTATTGTGCCGTGGCGTAGCTATTGTGTTAGAACAGTATGACCACTGGACCAATTACGAAGTATTATGTTGAGACAGTTTTCACTTTCTGAACATAGATCGCAGATTGTTTTTGATAGAGATAGTGATATATATTTCGTATAATTTGTCACGACGGGTGACAAACGTTGGACAGGAAAGTATATAATCAGTTGAGCTATATCTGTTGTGATTCAAATCAAGATATTAATGTTTAAAATATCTAATCAATAACAACCAGTTATGTTTAACTACACCCTAGATATAATTTAAATTACAGGGAATATCTCTAGATTTGAGGTTTCATTTTAATGTGTTTTATCGATTGACAAGATTTTAGACTTATCTGCAGCATGAAATACTTCATTGCTTAATACCAGATACCAGGATTTTCCCTTGATTTATTAAGGAAAAATTCTTGTGGGACGGGGTATTTTAAGAGTTCCGATTTGCCATAGGCCCTTAATCAACATTTTAATGACTTTTTGTAAAAGAAGAAAGGTAAAAAATATGTGTTGAGGGTTTCAATCACTGATACCACACTGCTTGTTTCGGCATCTAGGTCAACAAGCAGGCTACAAGTAGGTAAAATAATTTATTATTATGTAAAAACGTTAGCTTGTCCGAGCAAAGGCTGTATAATTGTTCTGTGCAACGCGGACTGCAACGCCTCGTGATTGCAGCGTTGCGACAGCCGTTGCAGTTTCCGGCAAGCTTTGACTGCATGTTTGTTTAAATACTGTTTACTTTATATTCTATTAGCGTGGTTAGCATGGCCTAAAGCTTGCACTTTAAATAACGATTACACTGACTAGGTAGGAATGAATTAAGATGTGATGTCTACTCTCTTCATAAAAAGTGTTACATAAAAATACGATGCGTTGCGAATTTTTGATCGGTAGAGATTTGACTATTTAATGTAACAGATAAAGCTCGTTTTATAAGGTGCGTTTTTTTTCTTCGGTCGAAATAAGATTGTGTCTGAAAGAAGTTTCTTGTCTCGACTAGCTCTTACATTCTCCAAATAGTATCTTACGAAATACCGATAGACATGCGATCTGTTGCAGTTTTTTCTGGTGCTGAATATCAAATCAAATAGTGGGCTTACATAGATGCCGGTGTGTTAATGTACAATCATACTTATAGTTGCAAATTTAAGTTAAGTAAGCGTATTGCACGCAGAACGCTCAAGATTAAGTCATAGCTGTAAAGGTTTGTACACAGGCAAATTAATCGCTGAGAAGTCATAAAATTGTCTCAACTGTATTCATTGCATGCCTTAATGACACGTGGCAGAAAAGAGGAACTAAACCTCTTAGTCCGAGCCACCAGTGCCTGCATTGTATGTGGATGGTAGCGCTGTCCAGCAAGTGTCGTTCGGGAGTGGAAAGGGGAGGGATGGATTAGTTGAAATATCTCATCAGAGCATTCCACATTATAGAGACAGTAGATAACACTTGAACGTTTGAACGTGTCATAAAAAACTGTGGATAGTCCTTATTGGTCCTGGTTTCGTGGATATTTATTAATGTACATCTCATCCAGATCTAATTCACCTTTCGTTTTTTTTACCAAATGCTCTTGAACAAACGATTTCTACTTAGAAAGTATTTTTTCCGACCCTTTTTCTTCACAAGATAGGTACAAACTTATGTACCACTCTCTAGTTAGGTTGATGCGCCATCCTAGTTATTTACTTAAGTATACCCTGTAACATTTCTAAAAACAATAATTGTATATTCTTATTCCTAAGTGGCAGTGTACAAAGGGCTTTACATCAATATAGACCAGTTTGCCGCACCACTTTGCTCGTTTGACAGATGTCAGGTTATACAACGCTCGCCTCCTCCAGGTCATGACTTCGCCTCCGGTAGGTGGCGTAAGCTTGCCTCACATCCTATAAGCAGGTACCGTACTGGCAAGTAAAGTTTTAGATTAGGCTTTTGCGCGTAGGCCTACTTAGGTGCGAAAACTTAGACAGGACATACCTAAGTAGAATAATTTAATAATTTGAACGGTCGCTCGCAACTATGATTGGAGTAACCCAGTCGATATATCGGGCAGTAAGTAGCTATGAATTTGCTACTTTTTTTGTAGTGTTACAGCGTGTGTCAAATAAGCGAATTTCACGTCGAGGCGATAGTGTGAACAGGCACTTAAGGCCTACTACTAGTTAGATAATCAGAATCAGAAAAAGGGCAGAATGAAGACCTACAATACACGTGCAGACGATTTGTTTCTTAATTTCTAACTAAACGTCTTTTAAACATCTTTAAATAGGTGGCATTAAATTGCTAATTTACATTTTTTATCGCCTAATGAGTAGAATCTTATCCGTTTACTAAAAACAAGATTCAGGATCATGTTTGGTAGGTTTTATAATTAAAGCTGACATGATGCAACTAGGCATGTGTATCAAGCCCGATTATGTATAAGACATGATGGACCGGCGACTGACA
The DNA here is from genome assembly GCA_039566165.1 of Maruca vitrata. NCBI lineage: Eukaryota > Metazoa > Arthropoda > Insecta > Lepidoptera > Crambidae > Maruca > Maruca vitrata. Next base: position 7,417,869 of record CM076930.1, read on the forward strand.
TTGGCAAATTATTATAATTTCGACATTTACCTCTTTTGATGGGTAATCATGCAAATTGTATGGGAACCGTATGGGCCCTAATGGCAGATGTAATGGGTAATGACACTAACTGACACACAATGGTATCATGGGTTTGCACAACGCATATGTTTTGCACAAAAGGCTATGAATTTGACCTCTGTATGACTTGTTTTTGTTTCTAGTACTTAGCTACAAATCCTACTGCATAATATATACCGATAATGAAGGTCATTAGACCTGATTATCTGAATGTCTTTAGTCTAAATAGCAGTCAATTATATTGGAAATAGTAGAAGTCGGAGAATTAAGACGAGTCAAGAAAATGGTATGATTATACAAAAGTAAAGCTCTAAGAAAAGATATGTACGCAAGAAGTGTACGCTGTAAGAACAAAACTAGTAAATGCTACAGATTTACTTCTATTAGTTACCGTTTTGCACATACATCAAAGCAATTTACATAGTTGGCGTAATAATAAAGAGAACTGACTGGGTCGGCGGAACCATCGGGTTCCATTCCAACAAATATTTGTGTGATGAACTTCGGTGTTTGTTCCGTGTCTGGATGTGATTATGTATTTATAAATATATATGTATGACGTCCTTCGTCATCGTCGACGATGCCCATAGTACAAACCCTGCTAGGTTTAAATATCCCAAATCTATCTTAGATGCCTAGCTCCCAAACATTGTATATAATATAGTTCTAGTTGCAATCCTCAGTAATTGTAGCAACACCACACGTGCCGGCCTCACGTGCCGACAAGGCGAATAACCGGCGCGCTCGCACGTAACTTTTACATAAGCGGCCGGCCCAAATGCGACCGGTCACGCTGGGGCTGCTCACGATACACTATGCAGACAAGTAGGTAGTGAAAACTGCTTTAGTAAGGAGTTTATTTAAACTAAAATATGAACAATACAGGATTTTCTATTTGTTGTAAGTTTGAAATTTGAGGGCGCCACATGTGGCTTACGGGTAAACGTGATGGGAAATTCGGATGGGTGACTCAACACCTTTGTAGCTCAGTGGTTAGAGCAGCAGACGCGATATCTGAAGACCGGTGGTTCTAGTCCCCGTTCAAACATGAACAATCCAGCCCCCCTTTTCAAATTAAGAATTTTCAATAAAATATGTCAATCAGCCTGACTATCCTATATATTGAAGATGTAGTATTCTATTGCATTTTAACGAACTATCAGTTGTTATGTCGTATGCACGTATAGTGCAGTCATTGAAGCGTAAAATACGGTCAAACCTCCGAATTTTTTACTGTGTACCGATTTGCATGATTTTTTTTATTTAGGCTCATATTAACTTTACTTCACTTCAAAAGTGAAAATGATCTGAACCCGGCCAATTATTTTTAAAGGGTGAAAACGAACCCTTAATGGAAAAATGATGACTGCACTAGTATGACATGTATCCGTTGCCATTTTATCTACATATTAATGGAACTATGATTAGAACAGGAGATTTATAGGTACTAAGGTATTTAAATACCATGTCTAATTCGGTATTTGAAACACCGAATCAAATTAAAGATCTAACATCTCAGAGTAGACACTTAGAATATTAGAATATTTATTTATTTGCAACATGTTCTTAACCTAGGTACAAAAACATGACCCAAAAACTTAAATCTTGTGCAATAACATTGGTACATTAACAATGTTAGTCTCATCTGGAAATCAGCAACTAGAATTGAGACACATGATGATTGACGTCAAATGGGTGTATTTCTCATTGCAACGATACATTATTACTTTTCTGCGGTTATTATTTAGCAATTTGTCATATATACTTTACGTGTATGTAAGTACATTTTCATAATGAGTCTATTTAGCCAACATCACCACAATATTTCATTTATATTAAACTTTTTTCAATATATTAACATCTTACCTAGTTACTTCATTAATCAGTCAATTCATTTACAAACATTGGTGAAAATTGTAACACCTTCAATCATAGATAGGTAAATTATAAGCAATAAAATTAGTCTTTATGGGTCTACACGCGATATTAGGAGTAGCAAATTACATAGCTACTTACTTACAGTGTGTGTTGTTTGTCAGACAAATGTAGGTAGCTGTACAAATGACATTAGTGCTGGTTCGGGGGTGGATCAAGAAGACAGACGAAGACGGGCGGCGCCAGTTCGCTCGCGACCACGATTGGTGTAACCCAGTCGAAACGTCGGGCAGTAAGTAGCTATGTAATTTGCTACTCCTAATATTGCGTGTAGGCCCATAAAGACTAATTTTAGTGTAATGGAACGCGAAAGTCTAAAATCTTACATTTTAAGCAATAAAGCAGAAAAAAACACAAAATCAAATAAAAGTATAAGTAAGATAGACAAGTGCCTATCAACATGGTTATCTCCTAACCCTATCATACTAATCTGAAGTAATAGGTTCATTAGCATTCACGTAAATGAGCTATCGAATAGCTAATGCATTTCCAACCTTCCAAGGTTCCAGCGATCTAGACTTGGCAGGGGCTAGCTTTCACAACGCGGCTAGAATTCTGCTACAAGTCTAAACCGGAACTACGTAGATGGTTTAGTAATTTAAATCAGCCTTTATTATTAGACTGAGTGAGCCGTATTAGACCTGACGGTGTTTAAATTAAGAAGTAGAAAAATTCGAAGATTTTAAAAACTTTTGCTTAATTTGTAACTTTGTTCAAAATAAAGAAAAGTGATAAAAAATTTTCATACAACTTATTTATAGCTTTGACTGTATGTATGTTTATATATGTATGTTGACTGTATCTAACATCTCTTGCCTCTTCACTACATAATATGTAGTATAAAGCAAAGTTGCTGCCCGCGTCTATCTGTATGTTAAGATTGAGCATTCTTTTTAAAACTACGCAACGGATTTTGTAGAAGTTTGTGTAATAGATAGAGGAATTTCAGAGGAAGGTTTTTATGTATAATATTATACCCAAAGCGCGCTTCGCTTTGGGGCGGGTCACTAGTATTATAATACAAAAATAGTGACTGCACACGACGTTCAGGACAACATAATTAAATTAAGTAATTCATTAAGATTGATTATGATTATTCCCACTGGTGTCATTTCCAAGGATTCTTTAAATGTTACAGATTACGTAGTTTATTTTAAGTTCAAACTTGTTGGCCAATTTAAATATTTAATTTATATCAATTAGTGAAATCACCTTACCAATATTGCGAAGTGCTAAAAGGCATTAATCATTGTCGTGAATCTTTTAAGTGATTTCATCAATTTGGCCATCATCTATTTTCAAACTACTTCAAACTAATATGTATTGCATTTACTCGTTTCTCAATACTAACTTATATGAAGAAAACATCTAATAAAACAGGGCTCTAGATTTTCATTTCAATGTAGGAAGTTTTTTTAAATTTTTAATTTTGTTTCTAAAACCTTTAAGCCAAGTCTTTATTTTTAAAGATAAGAAGAATGGATCACCCTTGGTAAAATTTAAAACCTCTTCTATTCTCTTTTTAATGGTGGAGTTTTTACAAAAAAAAACTCAGTAAGTCAATTTACACAAGTTATGCATTTTTCAAAACATAATACGAAAACAAAATTCCATATAACAGTTACGCCTACAAAAAGCATCTCTTTGCATTTCAAAGGGCATGGCATTTTGAAAACATACAATTACAGAATCTCACACAAACACGGCAAGTCGTGTCGCCGCCGCATTTTGATCTGGTTTCGCGATTTTATAATATAGGTCACTTGAAACCGGTTACACTATTATGAGATACACGTAATATATACGTAAACTTTAACGCTATGTAATTGTTTGAATATAGGATCTTAGAGCGAAACAAGGATTCAAAATATATTCAAGGTTAACATCGCCTTAAGGCCTTATCGACCTAGTATATATTTAATATTAGTTAGTTAGTAATATATAATATTAGTTGTGTATAATTCAGGCTGATATTCGTAACATCTTACTTCGGAATCTGAACATTATGTTATATTTATTTTTCATATTTCTAAAATGTCACCTAAATTGAAATGAATTCTTCTTTTATGACTGTAACGCAAAATCTGTATTTTTTTGTATGTGTAATACACTTTTCACACTATTTATAATCAAGACTGTAACTGATCTGTTAAATAGCTTCACGATCTTTATTAAGTAATCTAGGTAGGTACTCCACGCACCAATTGCAAGTTAATTTACAAAGGTTTACACTTAGATTGAATAAGTAGTTAATATGCCAATGCCGTGCGCGGGTAATATTTAATATTACACCGTTTAAGGTAGGACTACAAAGTCAGTTTAATCATGGTTTCAACATTGTCCACCGCGTGCCACACTTTAGAAACAAAGGTCAAGATTGTATGGTTTGACTTTTTGCTACTTCCTAACTTTTATTTTGTACATGCGAAGTAAATCCTACACTACGTTTGCCGAGACGCGATATCCACTCCAGAACTCATCGCCCGCAGGCCAGGTGGTGTGACGATCTGCGCAGGACGGCTGGTAAGAGCTGGATGCGAGTGGTCGAGGATAGAGAGAAGTGGCGTGCATTTGGAGAGGCCTATGTCCCGCAGTGGACAGAAATGGGCTGATGATTATGATGAAGAAGTAAATCTGTAATATCTAACCGATTAGAGATGGTGTATTGCATGAAAAGGGCTAGAGAACAGACAAAAGTGTTTATTCATCTTTTACTAATGACCCGCCCTTGCTTCGCTTCGGGTATATCGCCTCATTGCTTCGATAACGTGACTTAAGAAAATTGGGATTATGATAACACACTGTTGAAGTAAAGAAGGAGCGATATTATAGATAAAAACCTTCCTCTTGATTCCCTCTATCTATCAAATAAACCCCATCAAAATCCGTTGCGTAGTTTTAAAGATTTAAGCATACATACATACAGACAGACGCGGGAAGAGACTTTGCTTTATGTAGTGAAGATATGAGAATGTAAGGCATCAAGCTAAACGTGCATAATCTTACATGTAGCTGTGTTCTCTATAAGATACTCATTTTCAGAATAACTTTTCTTCGTATGTCAATGGTTTGTGTGGTTTAAGTTGGTTATGGTAATACGAAAATCTCAAACTAATTTTACAATGTGTTTTTTCTGTTCATTCGTAGACTGTATGTTAAATTTAAAATAGGTTATGTCAATTAAAGGTAATGTTCGTAACAAATGTGTATACATTTTCATCTTTATTTAATTAAAACGTATAATCTTAATAATAGGCGTACAACCACAGCAATAGAAGTCAACTCACACAATTTATGGTTAGTGCGTAAATCTAGGTGAGCATAAAGTATAAATTAAGCAGAGTCGTTCTTAAGGAAGATCAAATCGTGAGCTAGCTTTACATAATAATAGTTTCTAATTTGCATACATTCTCAATATCAAGATCATGACATTATACTCGTACTTGAGATAAAATGTATTATCTAATTGAAATGTATTTACAGTATTATATTATCATATAATTTTGTATTAAATTCCCTGTTTATAACGAATCAAAAGCGAAGAAAAAGCAAGAAATTATAACATATGTGCCAAAGCTGCTATTATTTGCTGTTTAATATACTCGTACATTATATTATACAGGTCTACGTCTTATCAATCGTGCGTTTAGTTATGTATTTTTTTCATAAATAAGTAACACTGTTTCAGCTATAGTAATCCCTGATCAGGAAACCGTTCCAATACTTAATATGATAGTTTGGTCAGTCAATTGGCCTATTCGTTCGCGACCGATTGTCAGGGACCATCTATTATCGCTCCACTTAAACAAAAAAACGTTGATACATCCGTATGTACGCATAGACACAAAGGAAATACTTTTTTTGTTTTAGGCTACCGACTCTTCATGTAAGAGAATGTAGGTTTTAATTGAGTTAACGCGCACTTACTTTCACTGGATGAATCGATACCAATGCTGTTGTTTTTACGTAAAACGTATAATCTTTAAAAAAACGATCAAGAACATTTACGCACGGAACTCTAAAATAACACTGAATGATTTGTGCAATTTGCTGTGTAGGATTAATTTTCTTCCGATAGTTTTCAATTATAACTTAAAGAATTAGCAATTAATTATAATTACATGCCATTATGGCATTTACGATAATATATTGTGCTTGTACATTTATCATTTGATTTAAACCTATTTATATAAACTAAATAAAATCGCTGTTTTAAGAATTAATTAAAATTCTTTGATGTGCATCAGAGTAGGAAATATCGCGTGTTTATATCTCATGACAATAAACAACACTGAGCTTCTCTTTATGCCATAATTTGAGATTTTTATTAGACTGATAAGAGTTTGAGATTATGAACAAATTAGCGATTTTTCATTGCGATGTGTTAAGTAAATAACATACGAGTTACATATCTGCACATCACCCAATTACATTATGTGCATCTTTATACTTTTCTATGTTATTTTCTTTTCTAAACACATTTAAATGGAATTTGTCTACAAAATGTAAATAATCTTTTAATACAAACTCTCGTGTTATGATAAAATTATTTAATTATGCAGTTGAAACATAAATACCTACGTTTACAAAAAGTTAAAGATTGACGTTTTCATTGCACAGTAGCTGCTAGTAATAATCACAGTTAACATTACAGTTATATTCGAGACGGGGCAATATAAATTCCTCAAGGCACGATAAAAAAAAAGAATACTCAAAAAATCGACTGCCAATTAATTTAAAAAAAACTTTGATAAGCAAATGACTGTTACGATAGGTTACAGTCATTGCTTATGTCGTAGCATAATGACTGATGTCATAATGGCGCCCATTAGAAGGCTATCTCTACTACGATGCGCCGGCGCCGACTCTGACATAAAATCGAAAGTGCGGAGAAAACAAAGATCTGTTACGCAACCGCTCTACTCTACTTGTGCTCATTGGGCTACTCTACAACTTAGGGCGAGAGCACATATGCTTAAACGTAATGTCACATGTATTAAAATAATGTAACAGCATAACTGTTAAAAGAGTTTTTAAGAGGGCTTATTTATATGGAGCGGTCTCTTTTTTTCGCTTTGATTGCTGATTTTTGGTAAGGCAAAACATTTAAGTACAAATTATCCAATATGAAAGAGCACTTATTTCGTACATTAGGAGAAAAAAAAATGTAACAAGGTATGAAAAAAAATTTAACAAGGGTACAAATTGAACTAATGGATCACCAAATTAAATTGAAACACTCAACGGTACGGCACCTTTAAATTAATAGCATGCTGTAAATGGCACAAAACTTTTTATACACTTAACAGGAAAATTGTTATAAAATTGGTCAGCGTATATCCTGCCTTAAGGGCTGAGTACTTTCTCTGTAGTTAGATCGATGTTCGGCCATTACTGGTCGCTTAAGACATGTAAATTAGGCTCTATGGGAAACCGTGTACAGTTATAGAAGTAGTAACTTAATTGTTAAAAATGTTGGGAAAATGTTTTTTTTTAATGAAATGAATTTTTGATCTGGTATTACCACTATAAGTATTATCCAAGTACACACTTCATGTTTGACTTTCACTAAAGCACTCTTAGTGGCACCCTTTCTCAAAAACTCACTCATGGGACGGAAATTCCGTCACGGAATCACTAAAACACAACGATATTTAAACTCAACAGTCAATACTGATACACATTTGCAGAGTAACGCTGCGACAGTCGTGTCTCAGCCATAACAATTAGAACTTGATAATGCTCGGTGGGAATCGAACTGCCTCGTACATCGTCACGAATCCATCGGTACGTTGACATCGATACCTCTCAATATACCATTTATAATATCATCAGCCCAAATACGTCCCTACCGAGGGACACGAGCTTAACTAAGACTAGGGTCATTTATTTATCTTAATAAATATGAAAAATGTAAGGCTACCTTAATGTGTTTGTTTATATGCCAAAACGCCAATAAGTAGTTTAATGTGAAAGTTGTATGTTCTGATCAGGTATGATACATACATCCACAGTAACTTTCTCATTTTTAATATTGGCAAAAATACTACTTGCTCTAGCCTTTACTAAAAATAAATACCGTAATACATACTATGACTAATTAAACACATATGTGTATTTTAAACTTTTATAAGAAGTACACAGTTACGTAGTTCACTCCATTTTCCACACCGACCTGACGGATACGCATAGTTAGCTGTCTTTCAACAACTAATTACAATACATAACAAGCCTTGATTACATTGCATATTTTGATTTCGTATTCAAGAGTGAAACGCAATGTCTACAAATTGTTTTGCCCCGATTCAAACACTTAGAGAATCTATACTCGTAACATTAGGTTAGTTATTAAAATAGCGCTGAGAATCTTGGACGCCATTTCAAAATGGCCAAGTTACAATTTTTAAAACTTGTATTACGATACTCCTTTTGCAATATTGGTAATCCATAGTCATATAATACTTGTTACAGATGCATCATTATGCATAAGTAAAAGCGCATATATGACGTAATAACTTGCAAAGATGTTACAAAAAGTCAGCCTGTAATAATATGTAACGCGGCGTTGTAATTATATGTATATTGTTGTAATATATAACGTTAGCTACTAACGTCCGAGTCTCGTTATGTCAATGAATAATGATGATAATACATAATTCTGCAACAAATGAAATACTCAAAATTGCAGAATTTAGTACTGCTTCGTTGATTGCTATTGGTTAGGACCGTGAGCATCCATGGTTCGAGTCCGGTCGAGCAAAATTTGTGTGAGTTTTTCTGTACAGAAAGTAGTCAAACCGGAGTCATGAAGTTGGCCGATGCCTTGGTAAGCACATTAAAGCCGATGGTAATGTAAAAGTATCTACACCCAACTCATCTGTACATGAGTTATTTACATTATTTTCCTGCTCTATAAGTTCAACAAACCCTTCAATCCTTAACCTTTAAATGACTATTGGTTTTAAACATATCCGGGAACGGTATGTCTGAGCTAAATTGTTGCAAAAAGGATGCATCTAAAGGCCGTTTGAACAAATACACAATAGGATATTGACCTTCATCTTCAAATAAACACTAAAGAGGTTGTTGACTGCATCTTATATCTTCGTTAAGTCCAGAATCAATGGATTTAGATACATGGTCTGAAATTAATAATAACAATAGTAGCTATTTGAGTAGTGACTTTTGATAATTAGTTGCAACTTCGGTCAAATCAGTCGGAACTTTATTTGCATCAGTCTAATGGTAGAGCTATACTGATAATTAATATATCGAGGTTTTATCTATATAAAACCTAGATAGATATATATCATATCTCATAAAGGGTTAATCATACATGATATCTACCTACTATATGTCATCCACACTCTATTTTTTATATTTTGACATCCAAGATGGCCTCACTCCACCTACGTTCGTGTGGTCCAAATATGAGGTCTACGGGAACAATGAGTATGATTTTTCATCATCTTTTTTTTCGCGGTGGAATTATTTTCTCACCGTCACCGTCACACACAGGCTCCCCATTGATGGGGGGCTGACGAGGGACCCCCATCCCTCAGCAGTGACCGTTGGTGCAATGCCGACGGGAGTGTCCCCACACCCGCTGTCGACTCGCTGATTTATATTATCTAGTCTGCAAGGCAGAATGGCGGCGAAGTGGTCCACAACCCGTCACGTCACGTTTCCCACAGAGGTGAAAAGTGGATCGCTGGAAGTGATCTCTGCCTACCCCTCTGGGAAAAAGGCGTGATTTTATGTATGTATGTATGTGTTCAATAGAGAACCTCACTATCAAAGAAGTAGTTCAATGCATTCAGGGATGGGTGCACGATGCAATTACATCGGAATCACGTTTCGTCACAGCCCTTTGATCTCTGAGCAAGTGGTATTTATTGTGCTTCGGTCTCATTACACTCCGTGACTTTTATAACATCTCCCAGCTACAAAGGTTCTGACAGGACGCCCTAGATTTTAAAGTTCACAGCGTATAAATCGCGAATTAATTTATGTGAATTAAATAGCTTCTGTAAAGGATGTAAAATTTTCTTTTTTGCTGAGGTAAAATGTATGCCTACAATGATAAATGCTTATAATACAAAGTTATTAAACATTTTCAGCCCTTAAAACTACTTATTTTGAATTTAAATCACATTTTGATCTTATTTCATATACGGCGGGTATTTCAAAGATAGATTGGTATAACTTTTAATGTTAATATAACATCTTATGGGTATCATCATCGTCTTATAGGTATAAATTAATATACCTGTGATTGGTCACCGAACTACTAAATACTAGGTATCATAGCATTGATGATAGCACACGGTCCACACTACAAAAAGTGCATAATTCTCCGTAACACGTAGTCTCAGTAATCACTTCAAATTGCATACAATATAGAAAGCGCAAGGTCTCGGCTTCGCACAGAAGTAAGGATAGCATGCAAATTGTGCAAAACATCGGTAACAAAGGTTCGCATAAAAACTCGTGCTAAACGATTATTCACGGTTGCACCACATGCTATTAGAGAATACACTGTAATAGTTTCAATTACAGAGCCAACGGTGAACATACATTTCTGAAGTAATTGTGGAATCACGTAAATTACATACACATTTATATATATGTACGGATGGACAATATTTCAATCTCGTTGAATGCCTCAACTGTAATAACGATGCAAAAAAAATATAAAATAGAAAAAAGATAATTATTATTGTCTTGCTTTTGTTAATTTTGTTTAGAGAGAAAAAAACGGTATAAAGAAAAAGGTTGGTAAACATTTGAAACACACTTCACTGCGGGTACACCGTAATAAGGCAAATGGCTGCAATAATTATGCATATTTTGTATAATGTTGCATTTAACGAACGGCTTTACAGAACCGGTCGCATCGACGCGATTAGTGATAGATAACTTTGTTTATGCGACAAGTAAGGAAGTGCATACTTACACGCAACCAAGTATAACTATGATGATGTTAAAGTTATAAAGACAATCATCAATGAAAGCGGCATTGTCGCTTAGCATATTAGATAGATACCTGTATAATTTTAAACTGTCATGGTTTACACATTACAAAACTGAAAAGATCCGGCATATTTACTACGTTGTTTTGTTTTTATGAGTTCCCGATATTTCGGCACTGTTGCTGTATATCAGAAGCAAAACAGGTAAATATTCCGGACATTTTCAGTTTTCCAGATACCTGTAGTTATCTATGCCCGTGAATAGATCTCGTAGGCTAATTGGTATCTTAAGAATATTGACATTACAAGGACAAAAATACATGTAAATCTTACCCGCGAAGAGATGTCACAGCCTAATTAAAAAAATAACAAGCGTGGAGATCATATTCCTATAATAAAACGTAAATTAATTAAGAGCCCTTGAGCACTCCATTGCGTTCTGTGAGTAATACTTGTTAAGTGTAGTCGTTTGTGTGTAGACTCAATTTCGGTATGTGGAATAGTATTTATTTTCCATGTTTTCTCCATTCTAAACGAAAATGCTCTACTTTGCATCTGTTCATCTTACTTTAAACTGTCAATGGTGAAGTTAGGTTTATGGTATTTGAAAGTATTTCATAAAATTTAACTGAATATTTCATCCCACATCTGTGTACTGGTCCATTAATATACATGATGAACAGTACAATGCAAAACCCACATCATAGCATGAGACCAATGAGAAACGCTTGCAAATCCGTCTGTGGACGCATAAATCTTCATTTCTTCCTCAACTCATACATATTCCCATGGTATTTATTAGAAAATGAATGTACAAACAAATCCATGGAGCGTGACTTCATGTTCTAAAAAGGATTTTTGGTTTTGCGACCAGTACCCATAAATATATCAACCTATCTGCAACTTATCTAGATTTTAAAATCAATATACCTGCCTAGGTGCTAAAAATTAATGTTAATACATTCATCTAATAAAAGATTTAAATAAATAATAAGCAACATACGTAATAATGGAGTAACCCATTGCATAATAATATAAAATCTTTTATACCAATTAGTATAGGATCATTAATTTTCATATCACAAACAACTTCTCTCTTCGCAACCACATATAACATGTTTGCATTCATACTTTAATTGCTCATAATAAATAACTGCAACAAAACTCCATTGGAGCACAATGACAAGCAATTAAAAAACAAAAGAATTGTAACACGAATAACACTGGCATCCACTTAATTGAATAAGGCTCATAAGTCAATGTCAGCAAAGTTACCACCAGTTATACATAGAATTACTTACACGTGGATAAGTATGATCGTTGGATATTATCAAACTATTTAAATATGAGAGTACATATGAACGCACCGCTGTTCAAATTTCCAAAAGTCACTTTCAACGCATTTTTAGAATAGTCTAGAATTTGATAAGTGATATTTTATCCATATTTAGGTACGTTGGAACAATTTAATGACAACGATATTAAGATCGTAGGTAATCACAGAAGAAATGTCCAAAATCCCGTTTACATTTCTTTCAGTCCTTAACTGACTGACACGGAGTGACAAGATTCTGATATTTTAGTCACATTTCATAGCACCAAGTATGCAGTTAAATAAAATTACTGACTTTAAATAAAGTTGTTAATTGCTTTGTGTTGCCAAATGCTCCGAAAACTTAACTGACCATAAAGCTTTAGGCACTCAAAACGGGCCTTACCCACGTTTGCACAATGACCTTCCTAATAAAGACAGTAATTAATCATAATTATTATAAAAACAATAAAATTATACGTTGGGAAATTGACATTGCCTTTTATTATGTCGTACAATCTATAAGAATATGCAGTCGTTTATAGCCTCTGGCAAGTGCCTTAACATTATTTTTATCACTTAAGAAATTAAGCAATTCTCAAAATATTTAGTTCTCATTGAAAGCTAATCTTTAAACAAATCAAAGATGCTTCTATACCTTGTGCATCTGTAGATATTCATAAATGTAAAACTGTGGTTCAAGTCCCCGTTCAGGCGGGGGGTCAAGAATGCGATTTTTTTCAAATTTTAAATGTAAAACATTAATTAATTAACTTTAACTTCATTCGCATAAACTCTTAAAACGAAGTTACCATTTTTATGATTGAAATAAATACGTGGAGTACTTAATTAAATAGTGACATTTACATACTTTACGGTATGAGCGTGAAATTTAATGCATTGCGTACATTCACGGTTACTTACCACCGCGCAATCGAAAATAAGGTGACATGGACGGACATTATAAAATTTCATATACTTTAAATGTCCTACCGTTAACCTTGCATTGTTTCTCGACCAAAAGTGAAGAAACGCCACGATTATTATATTATTCATCTTGCACTTGGGTTTAACATTATGCAAACACAATGCTGAACAAATATATCCTTTATTCAAATGTTTTGTTTTTTCACCAAATTTAGTGTTAACGACGGGTTCTTTGACATTTTCCTTTTGTTCTAAAACAATGAACTCTCTTAAAATAGTTATTGTAAATACTTCCTCCTAACAATACCAAGAATTGAGTTCAGCTTCTGTTCCCAGTCCCGTGCCATTAAGGCATGGGATGCCCTTTCAGCTCATGATTTCCCTCCCTCTTATAATCCCAAGCTGATTAGGCGGGGCGTGTAAGGGCAATTTAGAAGGTTTTGAAAGAGTGAGACAGGCTAAATGGGGTCTATGCTTACAATCAAATGGATTGAGTTCCCCCTGAAAGTTCCTTCATAATAAAGAATCTGAAAAGAGGCTTAAAGAAATACCTACTTGCAACTTCTTTTTGTATTTGCTCCGTGAGTATAACGCTCATCTGATTCCCATAAACCGAATCAATTGATGGTCCGTTAGATTCATTCAAGGTTTGAAGTGTTTGTTTTAAAGAGCAAAAAGTGTTACATCGAGCGAATTCCGTAGATGTTACAAAACATTTGGGTGACCGTGAAGAATTAAATTGAATCACGAATGCATAAAAACGTCTCAAACGCATTTTTAACTGATCTTTTTAATAACCGTAGCAAGGTCTCTGACCATTCATATAGAAGAAATATTTTAACCGTGCTAATGGATTTATTTACCTAGCTTTTTTTGTCTAAAACATTGAAACCAGAAGTTACGAAGGAAATTTAGTTTTTTTGTACCGTTATATAATATTTGTGAACGTGAACGAACTAGTAGGTAGGTAGCTAGTAAATTGATAAAAAACCAAAACCTTTTAGTCAAACATGATTTGCTCGTAAAGTAAGGAACTAAGAAAAAAAATATGTACACGTAGGAAATTACTCTAGCTGAAATCGCTTAAAAGGCTTAAAAATTGCACAACATTCTATCAATTATATTTACTTTTCTTAGCAATGCAAAGCCTAACATTGACATGTAGGCCACATGTAACTAGTAAATTTCGACTCAAACAATACAATTGCTTTTTTAAACCATTAATCTTGCCATAATCGTAACTACACCGTACGTCCTTGAGACGTTATCTTTGGGAACTAATCGTTGTGTATGCCTACTATTAATTTTTCATAAGAAATTTTGACAAACGCCCACATTCGCCTACATGCACAAATCTAACTGTCCGATTTGTAAGATCCAAGGTTTTATGTCTATCGCTTATCTTGTTAACCCACGTTAAGACTGGCATCAAATAAGTACTGATTAATTGTATACAATTTCAATCATTAAGTTTGATAGAGCGACTGATTCATTCCACGTAAATATTGAGTAGTTTTAATTTAGGACGTCACTACATACATAGTATAAAACAAAGTTGTTTTTTTTAACTTATACCGCACGCGAATTTATTTCTGATTGACAGAAATGGCTTACATATTTCAAAAATAAATAAAAAGGAATTTTTACCTATGAAGAAAATATACATAAGTATATTTCGGGTCAAGGTAAACATAATTGAAGAGAATTACTTACTTCCTTCTATACTCTTATGTACGTATACTAAATCTTAAAAAGTAAATAATTTTCACGCGGTTTAAATTGGTAGAGTGAGTCAATTGGAAGTTTATATTAACAACAATACACCCGATACTAAGCAAGTGTGTTACCACAGCGACACCAGGGTGTCGCGCCATTTGTGACGAATTGCTCTGTCATACGTCAAGCGGATTTCTCTGAAGGATTAATGTACGTTAATTAAAAATGTTAGCTGAAATCACAGGAGCCGTGTTTGGTATCAGTATTTAAAAGGCAATTCATCAAAGCCGTTTGCTGTATTATTAGATAGCATCACTATACAAACTAAACGCGAGTCCCCAACCACAGAATAAAAACTACAGACTTACCCACGATACGAGTCTTACGACAACGATGCATTGCAGATAGGACAAATTATGCAGTTGCAATTAACAAGGTCAGTGTTACCCGGCCATTACCTCATTTCCTCCGCTCCATTAAGGCGACCTACCTCTAATTCGCCGGACCTCTTAATAGAGGCCCAATTATGTCGTCAGGTGTCATCTTATACGACATTAACCTTGTTGTATGCAATATTGCATACACAAGCATGCATAATATTCATAACGCGCAAATTATTGTGTTCTGGGACGAATCGCACTTTTGTGTTATTATTCTAGATGTATGTGCTCGAAATATTGTAATAATCTTCAATTATGTTTACCTTGACACGAAATACACTTATGTATATTTTCTTCATACTTAAAAATTCCTTTTTATTTATTTTTAAAATATGTAAGCCGTGTCTGTCAATCAGAGATAAATTCGCGTGCGGTATAAGTTAATAAAAAAAATCCATTTGAGTAAGCTAGCCATAAATGAGACCCTTCTCGTCATTTTGGTTAACTTACGAGAACAATAATAATTGCATATTTTTTGCACTATCTGTCATGGGTACCAAGAGCACTTTACAAGACCATTTATTATCAATACGTATATTCGATTTATCACAAGCTAATCGATTCTCAGTCGGGCATTGCTGGTTCTGCTCGATCACTGTAATAAATAACTATATGAAGACTGACATACATGCTTGGTGGCGCGTGGAATTGTTAGATTAAGACATTAGTAAATGACTGTTCGTTTGCTTCACATGAGTTATTGTCAGATGTTTACTTTATGGATGGTTCAAATAATACATATATAATTGGATGATTTAATACCGAGTCCCAATTATTTGTACTTGAGATGTGAAAAGAAAAACAGCATTACAGTTGAAAAAAAAATTCAGCCATTGGCATAATTTTATACCGATCCAGCTACACTCTATTTTGTTATTTCATCACATTAATTAAATAGTTAAATCATTTAGCTGAAACATTACGGTTTCATTCATGTATATTTTTCAAAAAGGAGAGACTTTTTCGAGAATTGAATCAGCGTGTCTTTGTTACCTTTTAATGCTACGTATATTGAAACATGAGTGCTAGACAAATCAAGTTTAATACAGGAATGCTCTGTACACATAATCTCAAACCGCCGTATGTACGGGCGATTGTATGTCAGTATAGATCCCTGGGTAGGTGACCCATACTGACTAAACCTGACATTGGTCGTTCTCGCACTATTCTGAGGGAAGTCGGGATCCTCAATAAAGGGAAACTATCTGCGTCCCCTAGCAAAGTAGGTCTGTGTCTGGTTACCAGGGGCGGTCCTTCACTTCTTGTGGCCCTGGGCTAAAACGATCGGAGACCTATCTATCTTATTAGCTTATGTAGAACCCACGCACCCATATTGCCAATGCAAACTTGTTTATAACGGGAGGGTGGACATCGGTTCTTGGGGGCCCTTTACAGGGCTGGGCTGCAGCCTAAATAGCCCATATTGACGATCCGCCCCCACTGATCACCGTCAGTCAGACAGACCGACAGTGGTACCTACCTCATACCATCAACAGGGGTACTTGCAATACCTTGTTAGCGATTGACGCATCATTGAACACGGTAATGAAAGCTAGCTATTTGCCCTGCATTACTGACTTTGTAACCCCATGTCTATTGATAAGTGAAATTTGAACTTTGAATAGGAATCAATAGAATTCAAAATGGATTACCAAGTGTTATAGAGTTTTGAGGTCGAAAGCGTGAGTGAAGCCGATGTAAGGATTATGAGGCAACTGGGTGTGTGATAGATATCGTTGTTACAAGTCCATATATGTACATTGTACATTACACATTTACAATATTTAAGCGAAAGTTGTATTAAAAATAAAGGCGATAGGCAGTGTATTATACAGTGTCTCATCTTTAACAAACACCTAGCATTTAGTAAAATATCTAATGATGAAATCGGGCTTGGGGTAAATTATTTATATTTATAAAAGCAAACATTTAAAACAATAAATTAATGAAGATGGGGCACGAGTTAAACAAGTAGTTATGTAATATACTTAAATTCATTCGTCGTGACACTAGAATACCATAAATGTATGACGTCTGCGCATGCATGGTACAGCATAAATAAGTTCATGTAGGTACTACCAATGAATAAAACATTGTTTTATATTTTAATAAAACAGTCGTGCGTCAAATGAAAGTTATAGTTTGACCTGTATTTTCGTAATAGCGGTGACGACCTAACGAACTGGTTTTGTAGCGGTCAAGAAATAATCCGTTTTTTGGAACAGATTGTTAATTTCCAGTAGGTACAGAAGGTAACAAATTCAAATTCAAATAAAATCATTCATTGCTTATCATGATGGGTTATAGGTGGTTAAATTAGGGTATAAGTATGGTGCCTCTTTAGGCGTAACCTAATAATGTATTTTTATACCGGCAGATTTAACTGCTTTGATTTAGGTAGAGCAATGCCCAGAAAGTATTTACAGATACTATTTAAACTTTGTAGTAAAAAATCGGAATTAGCGTAGAACCAAATTATATTATCAGTATTGAATTTCCAATAAGGCTAAATGTTGATCGTGACTGAAGTAAATAATAAATTATTACATGAGTGCCTAATTATAGAATAATAATAACTTCCTCCCAAATACTCTATCTTTGTTGCTAGCCGAAAACGTTTTTGTAAAAATTATGAGCGTTAAGAACATAAAATTTAGCACCCGGAACAAAAACCAACTTATAGCTTGAAACAAAGGTATTTGTAACTTTATATCAGTCTATTAATCGTTTTGCTTTAATCAAAATTAAATTAGATTTTTTTACTTTTAAATTAATGACTCGATTAACACGTTTGAAGCCAGGCATTTGATCATAATATTATAATTATTTGAAATAAAGTTAATTTTGGACATTAGATTAATAAAAAAAATAAAAAAAATAAAAATGCATTTATTCTTTCACACGCAAGTTTACAGTTTTACATATAATTTTAAATTTTAAATGGTAAGTAATGTTAAATGGAACAATGTTGTCAGACTATCTCAATGCGTGTGAAACTGGAGCCTAAACTAGGGAGACCCTGTATTTCAGGACTCCAGGTCCCACTCGCGAAACGTAATACTTAGTCAATTAGTCATACACTGGGGAGGATGTGATGTAAGGATTAGCTAAAACAGTTGTAACGTTTGCTCAGCCGAGTGTATGTATGTATGTGAGTGTGTGTGTGTGTGTGTGAGAGAGAGTGTGTGTGTGTGTGTCTGTGTGTGTGTGTGTCTGTGTGTGTGTGTGTGTGTGTGTGTGTGTGTGTGTGAGAGAGAGGGAGAGAGAGAGGGAGTGTGTGTGTGTGTATGGTGTGTGTGTGTGGTGTGTGTGTGGTGTGTGTGCGTATTCAAAGATAACACTTGCCCAATAATGTCCAAATTGTATAGGTTTAATGTTTTTTTTGTAATTAAGTCTAATCCAAATATCATACACAATATCACACTTTATACACTGAAACAATGTATGTAGGTAGGGAGGAAATAAAAAAAGATTAATTAACAGTACAAATTTATTTTAGAAAGGACCTTCTCGGTAAATTAGTTCGGAGAGCGAGGGACGAGGGTCGAGATTGAGCTGTGATTATCAAACCGCTTAGGAAAGCTACTGTCCTGGTAGGGTAGTCCGCAGCCGTTGAGGGTAGGTCGCGCAGGCAGCTTCTGCACGAGGTTGTAGGCGGCGCGGGTCAGGACACGCAGTAAGGCGTAGGCACGTGGTAGGCGGTCAAGCACGTGGTGTAGGCAAGCTCATGGGATTGCTGGTGGCAGCGAAGGTAGGTGGTCCCGCTTGCACTAGCCCGTGTACCGCTGAACGTGTGCCCCGCACTTAAAACCCCGATCTGGGGTATCACTGAATTTATAAAAAGTGAACGTAGAAAGCTAATTTGGCAATGGGAGCCGTAATTTCGCGTTAAATTACAAAAGGATGATCAGGAGCAAAAGAGGAAGCCCGCGGCGTCTGCGCCGCTATTTATACGTCTTTTTAGACAAATGTCAGTTCGAACTGACATTTCTTTTGTCGTGCACTAATTGCACGCAGGCAAAAGAATAAAGCTATGTACAGCCTTAAGATATTTGTTATCCATTGCGATATATTTATTGATGTTTTATTATTTAATTTATATATTGAAATTAAATAAGTAAAAATATTAGAAAAATAACGTACTACGTTACATACCCCCCTTTTTAGTGTAGGATTTTTCCTAAGTAAAATCCGCTGACTAAACTGCTGTAGTTACAAACAATTGCGCTTACGCATTCATCCATCATAGAACATACTTCCCTAACATACATCGTCACTTCACATAGCAGAGTACACTTTAGAGTTGTACTATGCGTCCTTCCGAAAGAGTAATTTGCTTTACATATTAACAAAAACTCAACGCTAATATCATGTAGGTGTTGATATTAATTACTAGATTCAAGACAGTAATTACCACTAATGCTATAGATTTAAAGTTAGAATTTAGAAAAAAAATATAATTGTAGGCTTATTTAAGGAGTAATTAACCGCTCCTGCAATGGCTTATTTTATGAGTTGCAAACCGCTCATTAATAGTTACTGAAGGGGTAGACCAACAGTATTTCGCTCTAATAGATAGCTAATCAAGAGATACGACAAGGTAGATTGACGATCTGACACAGCTTATAACACTTAATGGGGTAGACCATTAGTGTAGTAGAAACGAATAGTAGAAGTATTAAGGCTTATTTAAGGAGTAACAACCCGCTCCTGCAATGGCTTATTTATAGAGTTGCAACCGCTCTTAGTATACTAATGGGGTAGACCATAGTATTAAGTAGGAACATACAGACTACTAAAGACAGAACACATAGACTGTTGTCCTAATAGTAGAATTAAAGCCAAAATGTAAAATCTATAGGCAATTAGTGGTTGGGTTTAGGTAGTATTAACTAATGTTTAGGTAGGTGATTCAACAAAATATTAGCATACATTTTAGATTTGAGATATAGATTGTATTTTTAAATTTAGTTGATTTTTAATATTTTTAAATATTAGTAGGTATTATCCTTTGTAATTAATTAGTTTTATATCTTTAATGTGCCATTCTCCTAAGGATTTCCCATTCATATCTGCTAACTCATAAACCAAATTAGACTTTTTAGCAATCACTTTACATTTTATAAATTTAGGAGCCAGCTTTTTGTTAAAGTATTTATCCTTATCACTTTGGTAAAATGTTCTCCTCCATACAATGTCACCTATATTATAATCAGCATGTTTGCGTCGTAAGTTGTAAGACTGGCAGTTTTTAGCATGAGCCTGCTGAAGAGCTGCTTGTACCTTATTGAAGATTGAAGACATACAACCTAAGTTCTCTGCATATGAATCGCGAGGTTCATAGATTATGTTTCCGTCAAATTCAGTATTAGTGTAATGTGTACCACAATCTACTAATTCACGACCGTATACGAGAAACGATGGTGTGAAGCCTGTTACTTCATTGACTGAGCTATTTATGGCGAATTGTATTTTGGGTATGAGCAGATCCCAAACTCTTTGATCATTAGTGATAAAAGTTGACACAGCTGTCATTACAGTTTTATTATATCTTTCCACTGTATTTATTTGTGGAGAATATTTAGGAGTAAAGTGTAAATTAGGGATTTTATATTTTGAAATCAAGTTATTTAAGGTAGCACTAACAAACTGTTTGCCATTATCAAGTATTACAGTAGAAGGAATACCATGAACTAAAAATACATTTTCCTCTAGAATTTTGGTAATTATTTCAGCAGTAGCTCTTCTTATTGGAAAAAAGTAATGTATATTTAGAAAAACAACATGTTACCACAAAAATATAACTATTCTGTTTTCTTGATGGTGGCAGAGGTCCAACAAGGTCAATACTTAGCATTTGAAATGGTCTATAGCATGATTTAGGTTTACCCATGTGTCCTAGCGTTGTGTGATTTTGATGTTTATGTGCTATGCATGTGTCACAAGAAGTTATTGCTTTAACGACATCGGTGTACATACCAGGCCAGTAGTATTTAAGGGATAGACGCTTAAATGTTTTAAAAATACCAAGATGGCCAGCTGTTGGTTCAGCATGGTTAAGTTTTATTATATCAGATCTGTTTTCGACCGGTACTACTTCTTTCCATTCAAACTCTCTGGTTAAAGGGTTAATACTTTTTTTGTATTTGTATAGTTTATTGTTCATAACTTGAAAATTCAAAAATGATGTTGGTGAAGATTGACAACCATAATAAATATTTAAATACCATGGATCTGAAATTTTAGTATTCATGTCTGTAGAGACTGAATTATTTATTGTAGAAATAGGTAATGAACGAGACAGTAAGTCAGGTACAACATTTTCTGAACCACGGCGATGTTTGATTTCAAAATTAAATGTAGACAATCTTACACCCCAACGAGCCAATCTGCCTGTAGGGTTATTTAAATTTAGAAACCATTTTAAAGAAGAATGATCTGTATAGATAGTAAATTTAAGACCGTTTTCAACATAACAGCGCCAATGCTCGACTGCTGTCACAACTGCGAGAGCGTCGCTTTCTGTTGCACTATAATTACATTCCTGTTTAGATAAGGACTTGCTCATGTATGCTATAACTCTCTCATTTCCATCAATAGTTTGTGTCAGCATAGCTCCTATACCATAGTCGCTTGCGTCTGTGTGTATTTGGAATGGTTGAGTATAGTCGGGACAAGATAGTACTGATGTGGAAATAAGACAGTCCTTCAATTTAGAAAAAGCGACGTCAGCCTCTTTAGACCATACGAAAGATGGAGCGTGCTTTCCTTGTGAGGTAAGTTTATTTAATGGTGAAGCCAAAGTACTAAAATTAGGTATAAACCTACGATACCATGATGCTGCTCCAATAAATCTACGAACTTCTTTTTTATTAGTAGGAACAGGATAATTCTTAATAGCATCTATTTTCTCAGGATCTGCATGCAGACCATTAACATCAACTACATAGCCCAAATATTTAAGTTTTTCTCTGAAAAAATTGCTTTTCTTTAAATTTATAGTTAGATTTGCAGTTTTCAATTTATTTAGCACTAATAGGAGAAGAGATATATGCTGGTCGAATGTATTTGATACAACTATTATATCATCTATGAAAACAAAGACACGATGCTCAAATTCTGGGCCATAGAACAATAGATCAACTAATCTTTGTTGCGTAGCAGGTGCATTGGTTAGTCCAAAGGGCATGGACTTAAATTGATACGTACCACGCGATGGTATATAAAATGCAGTCTTGCATCTGTCTTGCTCATTTATTAAAATTTGCCAGAAACTTTTAGATAAATCTAGACTGGTTAAGTACCTAGCATCTCTAAGGTTATCTAGAATTTCTGAAATATAAGGTAGTTTATAAGCATCTTTTTTAGTTACAGAATTTAATTTACGACTATCTAGACAAAATCTTAGTTCACCGTTTTTCTTAGGCGTAAGAAGAACAGGAGATGACCATGGGCTCTCACTTTGTTCGACCACATCATCCTTTAACATTTCATCTAATTGTTCTACTAAAATGCGTTGTTTCTCAGGTGGCATTCTATAATACCTTTGACGAATGGGGGCAGCATCCCCAGTGTCAATGTAGTGTGTAATTAAAGAAGTGCGGCCTAAACCACGATTCTCGTAGGATATTTCACGAAATTGAGTTTTAATATTATCAGCCATAATTCTTTGATCATCCGACAAGTGATCATATGACTGTATAATTATATGTTCTGACTGATTAGTATTCAGTTCAGCTAGCTTAGAATCATCATCATTAAAGAATAGAACAGAATTTAAGTGATTTGGAAAAAGACCAAATTTTTTCCAAAAATCCATACCAAGAATAAGATAAATTTCGGGAACTATATTATATTGTTAAAAAGTGTGTTTGATTTTGAAAAATTAATGGTAATTTATTGGACCTAAGGAATGAAGTTTCTGACCTCCGGCACCGATTAAGTTTAAATTCTCTTTGTCAGGAATAAATTCTATAGATTGAATTAATTTTTTATGAAAATTATTTCCTATTGTGGTAACACAAGACCCTGTATCTAGTAAGCAAATAACAGGTTTTCCCATTATATTCACCGTTACATAAGGTCTAGAGTAGATTTTACTTGTTTTATGGATTGAAGAGACAGTGTAACAAGATAAAAAGTTTTTAATAGTGTTAAGCCACTTTAGCCAATCATTATTGTCAAAATGTTGGTTATCTTTGTCGCTACAATCCGCACTAACTAGTTTTTTGAATCATTTTTATTACATTTTTGACAATGAGGGTGAATAGTACCTTTATTTCCACATTTAAAACATATAGGATAATGAGGTTGCCTACAAGCTCCTAAGGAATGAGTGTGAGATCTGCACCGTGGACAAAATGTATATCCCCTATTATTTCTAGGATTGGAAGTTGAAATCTCATTTACTTGTGCCTCCATTTGTCGCAAATTTATATCGTTGACTTTATTCCTATTGTAGGTGTTATGGTGCGGAGAATAATTTTTATTGTAATTAGATTTATTAAAATTGTTATTATAGTTCCTTTGATAACTTAGTTTATTATTTGAGGAGTTAGGTTGTGATGTTGTTTTAGGTTTATAAGCAAATTCAGGAGCAAGTGTGTTATTAGAAACTTTTGGTGGTTCATGAAATTCAGAAAAATTAGAACATACATTTTCATAAGTTCGACAAACTAATTTCAATGTATCTAGAGAATCTATAATGCCTGCAGAAGCTATAGCATTCTTATAACAAGGTCTAATGTTGTGCATGAGTATTTGTAATTTTTCGCTATCAGGAATAGGTTGGCTAAGACGCGAGAACATACCATGCATAATAGCTATATATATGGTAATATTTTCCTGTTCACCTTGTGTACGAGATCGAATTTCAGACATAAATTTATAATCGAAGTCGCTACTACCGAAATCCAATTTTAACAATTCACGAAGTTCAGACCAACAATTTACCTTGTCTTTATTTAAGCGGTACCAGTGCAGAGCGTCATCAATAAAAATTTCAAAACCCATATTAAGAACTTTTTCATAAGAAATTCCCCTACTTTGTACATATTCTTCAACTTTTTGAATAAATGAATGTACACATGTCTGTCCTGAATACTTAAGATTATGTAAGTCACCTGTAAGGTTACGTTCGCAAACCACCGAAATTGTGGTATGTTCGCTAACACCTTCCGCAGGTTTCTTAGTTTGAGAACCCGTTGGTCGCAGTGAAGCTAATTCGTTTAGTTGTGAATTTAAATTAGTTGTGCAAACCTTGTGAATATCACTAACCTCCTTACTAGTAGCTATTCTATTTATTCGGTGGTAAATATGATTAAGTAAATTCTCTGTTCTTGTGAAACTACTTTTATCAAATTTAGCTTTTAATATGGTTAAACTATTTTGTGATTTTATGAGGGACTCTTTCACCTGTTTAAGGTCATCCTCCGGACTAAGGTGTGACTCAAGAATATCTTCGGAAGGAAGCAACTGTGACAATTTAACAATTTCTTTCCGTAATTCCGGAACAGTATCACCCGTACCACCCCGAAGGTAGACTTCATACTCCAATTCCGCCTTTTGCAACGATAAAAATTTTATATTGAAGGCCATCCCTAATCGGACGATGTGTGTTGCACAGACTTTACAATATTATAGGCGCAGTGCTGCCCAAAGTGATTAGTGTAATAAAAAATTTAAAATAGTCGGTTGAAAATGATTTGAAAAAAATGTAGGTAGGTGCAAAAAATTAATTTAAAAATAAAAACCCCAGTAAAAACCCCCCAAATTTGGGCCTCCGGCGCTCTCACAAACCAGACGAAACACAGCAGTAGATTGTAGAATCTACTGCTATTTCACGCCGGTATTTAGTGAGAGGGTGGTACTTCCCCGGTTTGAGCCTGCCCTTCGTACTGCGTAGACAGTAAGGCTCTACCACTGCAAATATTCGCGAATAGCACTAATCACTTTAGTCACACACACTTAAAACTAAAACTGTAATTCCCAACACCACACAATTAAAAAGTTCACTGCATGTAAGATAATCACTGCTCAAAATCTCACCTACTTAGCTGGGCGCCAATGAAACAATGTATGTAGGTAGGGGAGGAAATAAAAAAAGATTAATTAACAGTACAAATTTATTTTAGAAAGGACCTTCTCGGTAAATTAGTTCGGAGAGCGAGGGACGAGGGTCGAGATTGAGCTGTGATTATCAAACCGCTTAGGAAAGCTACTGTCCTGGTAGGGTAGTCCGCAGCCGTTGAGGGTAGGTCGCGCAGGCAGCTTCTGCACGAGGTTGTAGGCGGCGCGGGTCAGGACACGCAGTAAGGCGTAGGCACGTGGTAGGCGGTCAAGCACGTGGTGTAGGCAAGCTCATGGGATTGCTGGTGGCAGCGAAGGTAGGTGGTCCCGCTTGCACTAGCCCGTGTACCGCTGAACGTGTGCCCCGCACTTAAAACCCCGATCTGGGGTATCACTGAATCTATAAAAAGTGAACGTAGAAAGCTAATTTGGCAATGGGAGCCGTAATTTCGCGTTAAATTACAAAAGGATGATCAGGAGCAAAAGAGGCAGCCCGCGGCGTCTGCGCCGGAATTTATACGTCTTTCTAGTCAAATGTCAGTTTGAACTGACATTTCTTTTGTCGTGCACTAATTGCACGCAGGCAAAAGAATAAAGCTATGTACAGCCTTCGGCTATTTGGTATCCATTGCATTTTATTTATTGATGATTTATTATTTAATTTATATATTGAAATTAAATAATAAAAATTATTAGAAAAATAATGTACTACGTTACAACACAATATCACACTTTCTTTATACACCCCAACATATTATATACTGCAAAAAATGCCTTAAGAAGCTTAACCTTAAGCCATATTGATTCAAATTTAACGGTTAAGGCACATAGAGTTTGATGTCGATGGTAAAATACGTATAGAATTCTCTCTATGGTTTAGCAGTCATCGCCATCATTCCTGAACCCTGCCGAAGCTCAGCTAATCTCGGCTCTGAGTGAAAATGTTATTTGTCTAATTGTCCATTATATTTACGCGCGATACGCTCGTGTACGTTTCGCTTCCGATCGTCCGGTTCCGCAAACCTGTTTTTTCCGCGTGAAAGTTAAATTCCTTTGCCACTCTAAAGCTTAATTCACTATCCATTGCCATCGCTGAACCATCCCTATACCGGTGAATGCTTACTCAAGAGGCAATGGTCGTTAAACATTACCGTTTCGTCGAGATAAACAACCCGTTCACTATTCCAGGTGTGGCGTGTTCTCTTGTGATGTAATTTGCATTTATACTAAATAATTTACACTTAGGCGTTCAGAATCAAGAGCAAGTAACTAAACTGATCACAATATAGAAAAATATTATATAATGATAACTAGCTATTAAACGGTCAAATGGACGATCGGTCGATCGATCGAATCGATCTTAGAAAGTTTTCAATACGTGTAGGTGTCAGTTACCATGTTTAATCATAATTAATCAACGGAAAATATCTACTGATTAACTATTAATAAAAACATATTTATTAGAAAATATTCACGTGTTGCTTTAATAATCCATTAGGTACTAACATATTGCATAGAAAAATATTGCGTGAAAAGTCATTCAATTTATTTCTACACCAGCGGTATAATTATGTGTGACTTATATTCTTAACAAACCCGTTGATGTGCCACAACAATTAATGTGTTCATAGAAACATCAGATACAATTGAGTTTTTTTAGATTTTCCCGGGAACGAAACATTAATGAGTAGTGATGTAATTTATTATGTTGAATTTGCGTATGCAAGATAATAGGTACACCGTCTATACAGACGTCTTAACCTTTGACCAGGTTTGTTAAAAAATATTAGAATTAATAAACACATTAGGCTTATAATTTGGATTGTTAATATTAAATATTTTGTTTGCAGGTGTTCAACATAATCTTTGTAAGCCAAAATGGTGAAATGTACCTACCTACCTACCTACCATGTTCTATGTAAATAAATATATTTCAAAAATACTCTATCCCTTGGTTAATCCTGCTTATTAACTTTTTGATCTTATTTCAACAGATGATAGATGTAACTAACCTATGTAGTATTAGAAGAAGACAAGAAGTTTATCTTTGACAAGAAGTCTTAGCAAACCCCATACACCATGACAAAAGATCTTTCCTAAGAAAATTAACGGTGCGTTAAGCGTTTGCCGCTTCGTAAATCAAGTGTCCAACCTAACACATGCGAACGTAGAGTTGTCCGCATTTACAGAGTAATACGAACCCGCCCACAATGTGGATGGGCGGAATCATCAATTAAGTTTTGACAGCTCACACTAGTATCAGACAATACACTTACTTATAAAATTGTTTTACTAGCTCTCTGTGTCACGTTCAACGTGATTTATGTCATTTCATGCGATACTTTATAGATTTATATGTACAGTACACACATACTCACGCAAATATCATACACGAGCTTAGCCTATATTTTATATATATTTTTGTCATATTATGTAAAATATGAAAAAAAAAACATACAAAATAAGTTAGTTATAAACCTTTTCTTATATTTATATCTATAAAATGTTTGCTAGATTCACATTCACTGGAATCGAATAGATTACTTCAATTTATTCAACTGAGCTGCGAAACCTGACCAGTTGTTTCCAGTGGTATTTATGCTATCTAATCTTATTTAATTTCTAGTGTCGTTTCTCCGACTGAATTAACATTAGAATAGTCAAATTGAATAACAAAATTTTAATGTATTTCTATATTTAACGCTATTCAAGTTTGTAAATGACATGATCTTTACTAGCAGGATCTGATTTTAAACCAGTCATTAACTAGTGAATAAGAATTTTACATAGAAGTGGACTTGTATTCTGGCTTAACCTATATTCTTAATGTGGGAATTTGGTACTCTCTATACCTATGGTATTATCGATCGTAACAACGTTCCTTGTTAGTCGTGTCGTCCTTGTTATACGTAAATTTTATCAGTAATACAGATAAAATTACGTCTTTGCTCTAAGTAAAGTTTTTTTTAATTCTTTCAAATAATAAAATACGACTTTTGATCAAGTAGCACTCCACTTTTAGTGAAAAGTGTAATACCTCTTGTTTAATCTACGTATTGTACCAACTCGTAGTAACTTACTTCTACAAGTTAACTAATTGTATATTTATTTGTTACGTACATACCTGACATACATACATACCGTACATCTGAAGTAAGTCTTTCGATAGTATATTACTTTTACTATGCTGTAAACAACAAGAGTCGTAATCATATTTTTGCCTTGCGTTCTATCTACAACAAATAACTCAATTTCCCAACCGAACGAACAAACACCGTATTTGCAAAATGACGTTTTAATGGTGGTAACAGGTATTATTTAATTGAAACCGTCACTTGTTGGCAAGTAATTTCCTTTGCGTTGAACAATTTCATAACCACAACAGACAAGAAAAGAAAATGTTGCAGCGAATTTAAAAATAATAAAAAATATTAGCCATTAAGTTGCACAAACGTACGACACCCTGCACCCTGCTGTCAAACGACAATAATAAGAATTCTGCGTTTAACCCTTTCAAATAACAATTGGGTTGATATAATTTATTCATTTGCCTGTTTTATTTTGTAAATAAAGATCTGTACATAAGGGGGCCATCTTTAGAATGTTTGTAAAACTACATATATCGATCTTGTTTGTACCGGCTGTAGACTAAGTTACATAATGTAAGCCTGCTTGACGCGTTGATGTCTTTTGCGGTCCGCGCCGAACGAACGAAACTCGGCACTCGTTATTATGCTAATACATACTTCTTAATTACTTTTTAAGCAAGATTGTGTATATTACCTTACTCATTATGTAAATAGACAAATTACATGATTTATATTTATATGAAAGCACTCATTAATCTGCAAGGTATTTCTGTTGTTTTGTTTCTTACGCATTATTGTATTTTTTTTCACTTTTAATTAGGCATAACTTTTTTTTAGTTTATAATTGGGTAAATGTTCATTCAAGAGTAATTCTTATATCGCTTAATGTCAAAAGAGCTCGTAACGATTCTATAATTACACCTTTTTACATGAAACTACTATTGTTTATCGATTCACGTGTTCATTATAATCAGTTTTTTATATGTCTGTCATAAAAATAGAGTATCAACTTTATTTCATTCCTTGCATGTTGTAAGAGCCTACAAATAGTTTATTAGTGTGTGACTGTGATTTTAATGTGCGACTAGTATCATAAATTCACTTGTAACCTAATTTACTTTTATTATTTCTTCCTTCCACATTATTATTGATTCATTCGGTCATATCCTTTGAGAGAGTAGTGTCTTAAAGTTAGTTAATATCTAAGTAGACAAGTCTTTAAGAGTCTACTCTCTCAAAGGATATAAGCAAATATATAATATATATACGCTGAGTACCTATAAATATTAATGAACTGCATACAAAACTGGTATTATACAAACCCCGCCGTATAATTTAGGCGGTTACCACATAATCGAGCTAGCATTTAATCTCATAATCGAATTTATCAGTAATCACGTTAAGATGACCAGATACACGTAAGTGCAATTACTTGGTAACCAAACATACACGATTATACATTGTAATGTCAACCGATGGCACCTAAAAACTCTGTAGAAATGGAAACTTAACCGATATCATCGCATTACTTGCACGCGACATTGTGTTCGTTAGTCTAATTAAATGACGTGTGGGTAACTGGCCGTATTTTGAATAGGGATACGGACACAGTCAGTGGATGACATTATAGGTATTCGATTTCATTTATTTTAAGGAAGCATGCACACTAAGGGGTGATGGGTAAACAGAAACACTTTCGTAGCTGTAGGGCGGATATTCATCTAATACATATTTAAAGTGTACTATATATCCGGCATGTCGTTATTCGGTATTAATTTAATAGCCTAATAGAGTAACTTAAATTTATTGTTTAACTTTTCAATAGTTATGAATCGAAATCTGATAAGATTGAAATTTGAGCATGTTATTCAAACTGTATGTCGTTTATTTTCTCTTTCTCTTTTATGCAACAAAGAATAATAACTATATTACGTAATAAATAGAAGGTATAGCATTGTATGTATTAAAATATTTACGTGAATTCAATATTATATTATACAACAAAACTTTCACACAGGACTCGAAAAGAACTTGCACTTTTAAAGAATGCACCGAAGCACAGAGATTATTGTTTCCATTGCTTCGATATATAAATGCTTAGTTTAAACTTTTTTCGTAATTATTTCCTATTGTTTGTTTAATTAATAAACGTCGAAATCTTTTTACATTTCATTTACGAAGCTCATATTAATATCTAATCACCTTCGTGTATATCTCACGTAATCTTTTAAACCACACATTCAGGAAGGGATTTTGCTCCGACGAGAGGTACCGATTTTCCTAAAAATTCGCAAATCAAATTGCTTTCCAATAAATTCACAGTCGTGTTTGATTAATTAGAAAGTTTCTATCTACAAAAAAAAACATTTTCGATCGTCCGATCGTCAATTGTTTAACTACTCACCGAGGGGGTGTCGACACGCCGTTCGCAGGTGAATGGAGATTAGAGTGAGAGAATGAAAAACAAAATCCTATCGTTCAGTCAGCTCGTCAGTCACGGGTCATCACGGGTCACTCGCGGTACGTGCGTGCGCGGCGCTGCCGGTGCGACGACTGCGGCGGCCGCAGCGTTTTGCACCGCCGTCCGTTACCCCGGGCGGGCTATTGCGAAACCGGTCGATATTTTGGTTGGGGTTATTTTTTTCAGGGTGTACTAGTTAGTAGTTACCTACCCTGATGTGTATAATGTTAATAGATTTGAATTTAGAGCGTCTGATTTCACAAGTACACACATAAAATCATGCCTTTATCCCAGAGGAGTAGGCATAGATTACTTCCTGCCATGTACTACAGTCTTGACACACCACTGGTTCACAAGTAGGTACTCTAATATATACAAAATTGATTTTTGCAACGTTATTTTTTCTGAATGTATTAAATAATTCGTATGTTTTTCAATCAGTCGTATAGACAGGTATTCCTGCCTCTTCATTGCGTAATTAGGAGGTCACCTGATTTATATAATTTCTCAGAACTTTTTAAAATATAGGCGATGTAAAGAGAGCAGTGCTGCAGTGCCAAAGCTCTGGATTAGATGAAGCCAGTATCTAACAGAAGAACAAATAAGAACAACTGGCATTTTGTGCATTAGATATTTTTGAATAATTACAGACAGTGAAAATATAGATTATTATTTTACCAAATTCACAATCAGTATATTCGCAAACCTTTCTACCGATTCCGCAAGACACCCCACATTTAAATCGAGACATGTCTTTGCATTTTGTTTGTGGCTCTACATTCGCACAATATACATGACTTTCTCTTATGCAATTCGCTAAAACACATCTAACATCACCAGCAATGAACAGCAATCTTAAGTTATCTTCTTCTTATCGTGTGGTTGATGAACAACCTGGTGTCAGAGTTTTTAAACCGCCCGTAGGCCTCTGACATGGCTTAGGCCATCTTAAGTTTTACGAAATAGAATTGATATCAGATACTTTGAGGTTGAAGATTCCTTAACGAGATAATTTCTGGGTAATTAAATTGATGTTATCCATATTCAACGCATCGTTGTGATCATATGTGTCTTTGTAACGCGATAAACTTTTTATCATAGGTAGTTACTGTAATCGCTTCTGTTTAATCTTACAAAGTTGAAATTAATGAAAGGCAATTGTATAATATACTATCCATACATTCTCTATAGTGTCCTATATCAATTAAGTCGTTCCGCCTTGATGTGGTTAAATTTTTAAAACTTCGCAACGAATTTTGATACGGTTTGACTCCTTAAATATGTAAAGTGTCGGTCGGTACCTACATTTGTGTAAAATTTCATCATTTAAAGAATTTATATTACAAAACTAGAATAAAGTATCAAGAGTATAGAGTATGATGAAATCTATATCGCGGTGTCGCTGGGTTCAGTAAACATACCCTCGCACTTTCGCCCGGAAACAGGTTTTACCACTATCACCAGTTTTTTTCAAATATTCAGATAAAAACTACTTCGTGTAGGGCCGGCTTATCCCTTAGCCTATCAAAAGCTATATACGTCAATACATAAACATATCGTGACCTCTAAACGAGCGTTCAGCTAAATATACCGCTCGGTTCTGTTTACGATCCATTCCTACTAAACAGACATGAAAGTGAATCTTGGACCCGACCTTGGTTAGTTACGCAATTTGCTACACATATCCACTATGCGTTTACGCACACAAGCAAGCTGACTCGTTGTTATTCCCGATGGATTTGTTGCCAGTGGTAGAAATTGATTAACAACGTTTATTATTGAAAAGGTCAAGGTTCATTATATTTATTTCGTGGTTAAATAGAGTTTCTTTTGAGTGGTTTCTGCATATATCCTGGATATGAGGCTGGTACGTCTTATTCTTAATGATCATTTTTATGGATACCGATGTCTGTCCTTTGATATTCTTGGAAGAACCACAAGATCATGATTGCAAAGTAATTATGAAATAACATCGCATACGTATATTATCAAGATTCCAATTGGAAACCTACGTCACGGATATCAAAATGGATAGATTTATCAGCCAAATATACTTACTTACTTACCTAACTAAGAATATAAATGATTTCATCTGGAAAACATACGTGGAGCTGTTTAACAAAATATTTCATTTGGCTTGGGCGGGGAATCGAACCTAAATTTTGTACATGAGCCGCGATGGCTCAATCACATTTTGCACATATCAAAACATAGATTAGAGCTTGAGCTCTATTTAGAAATAGTTCTTAGTTTCGAACCCAGTCGAAACGTCGGGCAGTAACTAGCTATATATTTGCTACTCCTAATAACGTGTATTCTGTAGACCCATAAAAACTAATAGTTATAAATCAACAAAAAAAATAGAATGTTTGTTGAGAACCATAGGATCTCAACGCTTAACAAATGTCTAACTCGGGAAAGAAAGATAGAAGAAGATCTATTGATAGGCACTACACAGAAGACACTGGTGCACTTCCAGGTGCGATATCAAACTTAATTTAATTCGATTACCTACGATGTACGATTACGCCTGAACCTAATGAATGAAAATTGTTTCACCATCAAACCAGTAATTGTAATCTCAATTTCTATCAAGACATTTCTATTTTCTTCGTTTTGCGTAATTCTGCCGTGGGTATGAGGAAACGAAATCCAACTTCGCTTGAATGGGTGCATTATAATCGCGGGCGTCGTATGCACGTTGCAACTTGCACATGAAGCATATTGGAGACATTATCGTGATACTGCCTAATACATTGTCGTGATTGCTCGTAAATATGCACGAGTAAGTAAATTGTTTTTGTTTGCTTTATAATCAGTTAGCTAAGTAACTGTCAGTAATATCCGTAATGCTATTTAAATTTGATGCAATCAATGCAAGAAAAGTTGTTTTAAATAATTTTCTAGCTAGTTATCAAGATACATTTACCTTTCATTTTTTAAGATAATAAAAAGTCATACCTCGTACCTCACCTCATCATCTTAAAAACTACATATTTACGAGTGTTGTTTGTCTATTCACAACACAATCTGATTCAGACATAATCTCCTACAACCTATTAAAATCTTCATATGGTATTTTATTGTTAATTAGACGATATAAAATTCAAATATTAGCGTAGATAAGTAGACAAGCAATGAATATGTATGCGTTGGGTGGACGGGCGGCGAATCGTGCGCAACCTTGATACGGATCTATCCGATCGTTCGCGCAACAATAGGTATTTCGATAGTGTGTTCCTATGGTATTTGGGAGAACATACATATGTATCATTATTTCGATTGTCTTTGTTATGGGATCGACTACGAAATAATCTTTACAAGTTTTGAAATGCAAAAGTACCTCTCGACCCGTCTTATTGTCCAACAGATAAAATAATACTATGTATTTATTGCTGTTTTACTACTTAACCAATTAGAATGAATTTACGCAGATATTTTAGAGAGATAGGTCTGAGAAAGGATATAGTCACGATAATACGGTTTATAGTATTGAGTACGAAAGTATAATGAGAGCCAAGATACTCTTTTGTAAGATAAAGAAACAAATAATAATAAAACAAATATTAATAAATTATACTAATACTCTCAAAAGCTGAAAAGCTCGTTTGTTTTAACGCGCTAATCTCAAGAACGAATGTTTCGAATTGAAAAAAAAATTGTTGAATAGACCAAATATCAAGGAAGGCTTTAGGCTAAATAACATGACGCTGCGACCAATAGTAGCAAAGAAACATGCGTAAAAAACCGGGGAATACGCTGATGAAGTCACTGGCACAACTAGTTAATAGTAAATAAGTAAATAAATTATATTGTTATTTGACAATCATGTCGTTCATGCAGCAATCCAATATTTTTATTTGACACGTATTTTTTCCGTATGTTTTCAATATTTCATATCATTCAAACATCCTTGACAGCCTTGGTAACTCTCATTATAAAGAGTTAAGACACTAAATAAAGTGTATCAGGTCAGAATTAGAATGTTATCGAAATAAAATTCAGCCCAGTATGCAAATTACAGATGAGATAGCCATATTCACTTCAAGTTATTATCAATATTTATTCTGACAAAATACTTAAAGCCAAATGTCAAATCATTCAACGGTTTATCAGTATCTTGGCTTACTTTATCAATCTCGAATTAATGTAGAATTTATTCAAAACTAACTCCTATGATGGATAACCGCTATAGCATTGCTAGGATGGAAGAAGTTTCAAGTCGCTTTATCTCGTGCTCCAATCTCTGTTTAAATTAATAAGTAAGAGTTTTGTCTCAAGCCAGCTTTTCCCTGCGGCTTCGATCGTGTTATTTCCCATGGCTAAAGGTTACCTTTTTTGAGCGATTTCAAATGCACTCGGCGCCATCTTGTCTTGCGTATTTAGCGCCATCTACAAGCTAAACGGCTTTTTCTCTAATGCGGTATTTTTTCAAGGTGGATGGTGCCCTAGATCCTCCTTCATACTCTTAACTGACTACAATGATGGCTAAGAGTTTGTCTTCATCATCACTTGTGGGAAAGCGGCTCTCACCATGAAGAGACACAGAACAGACAACAAACATTCAAACACACCTAATATATAAAACACACATATTTATTAAGAACAGCTGATTATCTTAACCGTGCTTAACACAGGTTTAAGTCAAATGAATAGAAAGGAGGCAGATTAATTTCAAGGCGGTCCGCCGCGGCGGAAACGGACTCCGGCCATCAGGACGAAACCGCCAAAGCACAATCTAATTTACGTCTACATCATTCATTTATAATACACATATACTAATATTGAGTAGAAGTTTTTAAGTTTGTTCAGGCGAAGTGATTTGGCATCACGAGATATACTTACAATAGATCAATAGATAGCCTTGTCAGTCCTTAAACATGATTAATCCCAATTATACTAAGCCAATCATGTTAGTGTATGACTGTATGTATGTAGATGTGTATATGTATACATGAAAGATTCAGATATCTTGTACTAGTGACCCGCCCTAGGTATGCTTAATGAGAATCTTTGTTTGTTTTATACTATGTGGTTATTAATTACTAAACCTAACTATAAACACATCATGCTCGTATACAAATATAGTTTAAACTTTAAGAACGAATAGATATCTTTTTACTATAACCGATAAACAATAAATTCCATGTAAATAAAAACTGCGTGCTTCGTGACGATGAGAAGGATACTCCAGGCCATCATCGTAAGTTAGTAAGGGAAAAAATGCATTTGAAGGCACATGCAGAAGTAAGTAAGTAATAAAGTTTCAAATGGGACTTAATTCGCTGAAGCTCAAATGACTGATCGTGTCTATCTAAAAATAACTAACTCATTAACATAATTATTTATTTTACGCAAAATGGCTTTAA
Source organism: Maruca vitrata (assembly GCA_039566165.1). NCBI lineage: Eukaryota > Metazoa > Arthropoda > Insecta > Lepidoptera > Crambidae > Maruca > Maruca vitrata. Next base: position 7,454,218 of record CM076930.1, read on the forward strand.
GATGATCTAAATTTTATGTTCTCATTAATCTGCATAAAATATGATGATTGCGATTTATATTTAATTAATAACCTTAATTTTTGATAAGGACATATATTTATAGGGTTGTCAATATTAAAGAGTCAACCCCGAAACGATAACTACTGAATTAACACTAGCAAGAATATTTACAGCAATTTGAAACCATATTTTCTTACAATTCGCAAGAGAACAAAATAAACTTACAAAGTTTTTTAATTATTCCTATCTTTTCCCAAAGAAGGAAACTACGCAACAGAAATACCCCTCTGGCTTTAAATTGCAATTTAACTTGCCGTAAGGAATGAAAATAAACTAATACTAGTGACCCGACCTCGCTTCGCTTCGGGTATATTATACAAAGACCTTCCTCCTAAATCCCTCTATCTATTAAAAAAAACCGCATCAAAATCCGTTGTGCAGTTTTACAGATTTGAGCATAGATAGGGACAGACAGATGCGGGAAGCGACTTTTCTTTATACTAAGTAGTGATGTCATCAAACAAACTCAACACTCTTTATGCAACTGGTTGCACCAATGGCCTAGGTAGTTTAGGAATTTGAAATACTCAAAATGCAGTAGTAGTGTACATTATAATCAAACTAAATGAACGATCAATTGAATGTTAAATGCTGTATCCGTGAGTTCGTCCGCATATTTTTGCGGTGGGCATACCGGACTATGCGGCTATAATACTCGGCTTTCGATACATTCCATTTGTTTATTAAGAATTATCATAGGTATTTTTTACGCAACTGGGCAGCTACTGACTGCAATAAATAGACATCCAAAATCGAGCTTAGTTACTTATTAAAGATTTCAATGTTGCTAATAGGAGCATTTTATTTAACTATACCAAATGACATTAAATATTATTAGTTAACTTATAATTAAATAAAGAATATTTAACAAATGTTCTAGTTTTAAAAAAAAACAATAGTCGCTTATTATGTATCCGTTATACATATACCAGTTATTACTAGTACAAAAATGGTCCAATCAAAGAGCTCAGTGCGGTTAAGGCAAATAAACTAACTGAATCCAAATAAAAACCAATATTATTGATACCGCAAACACATGTCAATTGAATTGCAAAAATATAGATCAAGTGCAACAACTTTTTACAATCGCAAATCTAAATCCAACTTCGACCTTCCCTTGTAAACTTGAAACGAAATATCCGATTTCCCACGGATTATAGCATCGATAACAGGATGTCATTATATTATATTATTTATGTATTAATATGACAAAACTATTAAACTGATTTATTACTGGTATTAGTAAGTGTATAACCAAATACTTGTAATTTATTTATACTGCAAGTGAACTGCAAGAATTAATTTAAAGTGGCTACAAAAAATACAAAAAGATTCCTTCGAGCCGGATTTGAACCAGCGACCTATGGATGACAGTGTTCAATTCCCTCTACAGTCCACCGCTCTACCAACTGAGCTATCGAAGGTGATGAAAGGGAGCGCGAAATTATGGTTTGTATGCCAAGTATAATTTCGTATGCTTATTTTATTTTTATTTTTTTATTTATCTATCAAATAGGATGGTTTCCAGAAAGGCCCATTACGTAATGCGGGACTATTTTGCTCGCAATTATGTTATTACTAGCTTTCCGCCTGCGACTTCGTCCGCGTAGTTAACGGGTAAAACATTACTTCCTTATAGCGCAGTCGGTTAAAAAGTAGCCTAGTGCGTGAAAGCGTAACAGACAGACAGACAGAGTTACTTTCGGATTTATAATATTAGTAAGGATTGTGAATCGGTAAAAATTCAAAAATATATTTGTTAACGAATTTAACACATTACTTCTTAGGTTATTTCTATATAGGCTACCCGTCTACGTCAGACTTTGTAGGACCGATAGTCGGGTCGATTTTTCTTCTGATCTTTAACCTACTTTTTGTAGGACGTGACAGTTATTTGATTCCATTTGTCTCCTACAATAAATCGGTCACCTAATTATCAGGCGTGGGTGGGCATTCAATTAATTCACAGCATAACGTATTTGTTATACTTATACTAATTAATCCGATAAAGGCGTTCAAATAAACGTTATTATTATGATATTGATATTTTGTATGTTTGCATGAAAAACATGCAATTTTAGCCGAGGTGTTGCTTTATGACACCACAAAATAAAAAAACAAATTTAATAATACTTTGGGAACCCAAAAAACTTCGCCCCCGGGTGGGCTCGAACCACCAACCTTTCGGTTAACAGCCGAACGCGCTAACCATTTGCGCCACGGAGGCAGATGCCCGCTGCGGCGAAATTTCTAATCACCTACTTTGACCTTTAAACCCGCATCTGTGTCATCAAATAGTCGTCACCATTGTAAAGGTCGTAGCTCACATATCAACTCGTAAACGTATCAACTCTGGCTTTCAGCGCTACCTTGAGTTGAGTTTAAAAGTGACAGACTCAAAAAATGTTTATGAAAAAATGTACTGCACCCTTAGCGGTAACGCAAAGAAATAAAATCGACGATATGAAAAAAACAAACTGATAGGATTTTTACGTACGTAAGTTTTCGATAGCTACCTCATGATAGCGCTACATTATTCTTCATATGAAACTGCCTATCTGTGGGCCTACCATGATTTGGCTATCGAAAACTTACGTACGTAACCTATCGAGTTGATTTTTCATACGGCCGATTTTAGTTCTTCGCATAACCACCAGCGGCGCTGTACAAGTTTTTCATAGACATATTTACGTAGGCGATATCGAGTGCGTAAGTTTTAAACTCATGGTAGCCCCACTGAATCGTAACGTAATCGCCTCGAGACGTGAGGCGATACGATGACGATCCCTTTCCGAGTATAATATGTGTGTGTGTACCTCAAGAGCGGTTTCGCACTTTATCCGATCCGTCTCCGTAAAATGACGGCCCAAAGAAGCTGTTGATCTATTTCTATGATCTGAGGGCCTACCATGAGTTGGCTATCGAAAACTTACTTACGTTAAAAACCTATCGAGTTGTTTTTTTCATACGGCCGATTTCAGTTCTTCGCGTAACCACCAGCGGCGTTGTACAAGTTTTTCATAGACATATTTACGTAGGCAATATCGAGTGCGTAAGTTTTAAACTCATGGTAGCCCCACAGTGGGGCTGATGGGGGGTGATGCGGTGCGAAACCGTACTAGATCAAGTTTATATTTATTTCATTAGGTAGGTACATAAATAATAATGTAATTAAACCTCCAAGTCAAATGTTTTTAAAGTTTTATTGCTATTTCTTGTAAGTTATATAACTTTTACTTAACCGCACCCTCTTAGCGGCGGGACTTATTTGTGTCTTACAAGTAGGAAAAAATAAATAAATCTGCAGGCCCTTTTGAGGCACAGCTGAATTAGAGTGCTTATAGATGATGTGATGTTAGAACGTAACTATACCTATTTAGGGGTGAGAGCCATCCGCTCCCCCGCAAGCCCGGTGATGATGACAAGGCTCCTCCAAGCCATCATCGTTAGTCAGTTAAAAAAAAAAACTGTACCTACACAAGACGTCTCTGTATAGTTATTACGACTTTGCAAGTGGCTCAGTTAGTTAGTATATACCTTGGATAGTCTATTAATAAGATAATTATCGCTCCAAATTGCATTTTCCTTACAAAATAGTTTTTAGAATTAGGCAGGTACAACGATAATACCGGAATCATGTTATAAAATAAGCTTGACCTTTGTATAGCCTTCACCTTTAGGTTAGCCAAAACTGGGACAAATAGCTACACTATGCCAATAAAATACCGCCTTCAAACATTCACTTCCTCCTTAGGTCCGGCCCATCAGATATCGCCAACATTTGTTATAACGCCGTGCTCTATGGTAACTTCATTTATTTCTTGTGCGACACTTATAAAAACTTTCGATGCCGGTATCGCCTAAATAATTTATTTGATACTATCTGTATATTATTGTTATTTACTTACTTCCCGGCATAATTACATACTAAGTACTATCATAAAGTTTTGATGTCTATAAAACGTTTTTATTACGTGGACCGCTCGGACTAATGACCCAAGCGCTTGATAATAAATTGTACCAATTATGAAACTACTAGCTGTGCCCGGGACTTCGTTCGCGTGGACTATACGATTTTACATACAAAAGTTGTTTTCCCAATAACTTCCGTTCTGGGAATTTTGTAATATCGCGTTGCAAAAAGCTTTACGTTCATTATGGTACCTGCATGCTATGTTAATCTCAATCATCTATCTTACGCGGTTTAGATTTTTTCATACAAAAGATTTCCTATTACTCCCGTTCCCGTGGGAATTTTATAATATACTGTTGCAACTAAGCTTTAAATTTATTGAGGTATCTGCAAGCCCAATTTCAAGCGTCTAACTTATGCGGTTAATATTTTTCATACAAAAGGATTTTCCCGTTAATTCCCGTTCCCGTAGGAATTTCGGGAAACGGATGCCTACATTATAACATCTACCTGCATGCCAAATTTCATCTCGATCCGTCCAGTGGTTAGAGATGTTTAACGGGTAAAACATTACTTCTTTATAGCGCAGTCGGTTAAAAAGTAGCCTATAACCTTTTCTAGGCTCTAGACTATATCTGTACCAAATTTCGTTTAAATCGGTTCAGTACTCTATGCGTGAAAGCGTAACAGACAGACAGACAGACAGACAGACAGACAGACAGACAGAGTTACTTTCGCATTTATAATATTAGTAAGGATAGTAAGGATATATTCGTAGGAAGTATAATCATTCCTTTAAATTAGCAGCATTAGAAGCTTTTCATGGGGCAACACCAAATGAATTTTAAAGAAAGAAATTATTCCCGTCTTTGCAACCCTTGGATTTTCTTATCCGTGTATGCTAAACGACTTACAGGATTCAAAATGACATACTTATTGAAAAAATAGGACAACCAAAACAATGTAAATGGTGTAATTACAAAATGCAATTGACTTAGTTGGCGACCCCTGGCGGCGTATCGCGATCGTCGCTAATGTTGCAACGCAACAATGCACAAGGCCACTCCACACTACACTTTATGACTTTATTAGTGGTAGATTAAAGCCCTATTTAGAAACTCTAATTAATCTCTCCGGATGATAGCAATAACTTATGTTGTAGACCTAGTGAGCGTTCCACAGCGTCGGTCCCTAAGATGTTAGAGATGTAGCTTTAAGTCACAGATTTAAAATAGTGGAACCTAAGTATTGGTATTAACATGTTTAATGGAAGTTTGCGACATATTTGTATTGAAAATTAATTGTGTATGCTCTATAGGAATCAAACCAACCAATTGTCTTTTTGTAATGTTAAAATAACGACTTTTACTAAATGGATATGAATCAATAACAAAAACACCATTGAATTTTTTTTGTCTGTCTGTCTGTTTATTTCTGCTAATCTCCGAAATTTATTTTAATAACTTATTGCTGCCAAAACCATTTTCACGCGGAAGAAGTCGTGGGCGACCGCTAGTATTTATGATGTATAAAGTTTACTTTCATATAGGCAATCGAATGTAACAAAAGCCCTTATTACTAAGCATAGCAACCTTGTATACTTCAAAAAACTTGACTAGCGTTGGAGCTAACTGCTACCTTAATTCCATCGATTGAATATTGTTTTGAACGTTATTTAACTTCTGTCGGAAAAGACAATAGACCCGGTTCAATGGAGCTTCCCATGGTGGGTACCGAAAGAAATAGTTTAGCAATCCATTGTTCCCAAGACACATTTGTTAAAAATGTAGTAGAGAAAATCCGCCAATGCCAACATACAGTTAAATGAAGGCTTTATCTTACTTCCTTTTCTCGGTAGGTACATAGTTTTGATTTCTAGTTTTAGTATATATTTTTTTCACAACAAATGGTGTTGTTCTGATTGACTTCATTTGGAACATTTTTTAAGCCGTCAGAAAAATCATTGTGACTTGACAGGTCTTGAACCCTCGGGCGATTTTGTCTGTAACTTCTGAACTGGACATTAAATTCTCGTATACGTATATGATATCAGCTTTATGTTTTTTTTTCTGGTAATTAGATATAATAAGCCTGCAAATGTTATATTATTATCATCTAATTTTCATAGGCGGCGTCGCATATATTGAAGCAACAAACTAAATACATAATTGGAACTCAAACATCAGGATTTTTTATGTACCAACAAACTTTAATACGACCTATACAATCTACAAGTGATTGCACTGGCGCATATTAGACCCTATTCACTATCATCTAAACAATAATATATATTTTTTGCCCAATAACATCTACCCGACTTATTCCAGCATTGGAACAGAATAGGCTAAATTAAAAAAAATACATCTGCCATGGTTCCTGTCTAGATAATTTAATGGTTGTGTGTAGGTAACTACGTATTCCTCTTTCCTTGAACATGGACTTATTAAAAGGGCTATTAATCACGTAACTCTGCAGTTACTTTGTATCTTCAACACGGCTCATCCATAAAGAGCGATGTCGTGTGATGCCAAACCATCATACTAGTTCCCACGAGGTTGTTTGTATGCGAGACTATGACGAAACGCACTCTCCATTCTGTGCGCATCGCCTAATTGGCAAAAAGTGTCATACAGAGGGATTATGGGACCTTTTCATGTTGGAACATTTGTATACAACACGCGTATTTATGTATAAGCGTCTTTGAATATCCTTATGCGTTCTACAATGTCGTGTACTAATGTTTCGCAGGAGGCTAACTGATATAGAGGTCTACCTACAGGTGCTGAAAAAAATAATATCAGCTAATGATAAATATATCAAACTGATTTTACTGACACTGAGGTTATTGTTAGGTGGTTAAAGTACCTACCTAAATAAGAAACCTATAGGTATGGGAAACGAGACACAAAATTAATGAATACTACTCGAAGCTACGTTTACATGGGTTCATAATTATAAGTTGGGTTAGGGTAAGTAATATACCAACCAAAAGAGAATGGTTAATCAATCAATAAAAAAAAATATGCGCGTGATATGTTTTCAATTGTTTTATCAAGGAGCGAAGCAAATGCAACAATGTTAACATGATTAATTTACTTCCATATCAAATACGATTATCAAACTACCACATCCGACTCGAAGGATCATTATGATATTTTGAGTTGAAATAAAAAACACACACAGATGCATTAATGATGAATGCAAAATAAATCGATGCGGTATTGTTTCCGACAGCAAAAACATTAAGTAAGAAACAATATTTAACAAAAGAAATATTTGAAACACGACCTTACTGTTTTTGCAGATCATGACGTACTATAAGATCGGCTTAACAGATTTAACTCGTTTTTGTTTCCTACTTAATCAATCATGATAGCTAACACCGCAAGGACATTATAGTGCACAGTAGATTGCATAATTATATGTATAGTCGGATCTTTCACTATTACCTTTAGTTTTCTGATACAACAATACTCAAAACCATGGGCAATATGAGCATTGTGCAACAGTTAATTTTTTATCAAATTTATGAGAATTGGTTATTTGTATGTGTATGTAATTTTTAAAGATACTTTTCTTTCATTCTTTTTATTTATTATCTTATCTGCTGAACGAGAGGAAAAAGAAAAGGCAGCTATATTCAGGACGTCTTTTTGTCGTTTAGACTCACAATAAAACTATGTTCGTCCACTGTCAGTTATAAATAACTTTGCGCATTGAAATCCGTTTCCAATATACACATTATTGTGTATTTTTCAAAATGTTTACCAAAAACATGTTAAACTTATTTTGTAGTCTGCACAACAATAAAAATCGTGAATGCGTCATCTGTCTACTAGTCTAAGAACTTTACAATAAAAGTCCCCACTAGCGACATCTACGGTCGCTTGTTGAACTAATTACTTTCGATCTGCCTACAATAAAAACTAGATGTCGCTAGCAGCCCCAACACCACGCACCCCATTTATCGTTATCATCATTCATCGTAGATGTTTATAAATAAAAACGTTATGAATTATTTGCCTTAATAAATAGTAGGTAGATCAAAATTTTCAAGAACTTCGAAATAAAATCTTACAAACTTCAAATAAATTGCATGCCTTTAGCAGTGCAAATGAAGATTAATATTTCGCAATTTTTATTATCTACTTGTACCCGGTTTTCGTGTTTAAACCTACACAATATAAAATATGAATTTTATAAACTACATCTGCTGCAAAATTTGTTGGAGGTCCTATTGTATTCTATAAATAACGTTGGTATTGAGACCCCAGCTTGAATAGGAAAATATCCGAAATCTAATTTCAATTCACAATACGAATTCTAGTTTCCGTCACTACAGGTCCTGCCCCGAAGGAAAAATTCTACGCGAATGTTTTCCGCCACTTTTCGCTAATTTCATGGCGCCTTTTCTCTGCGCCGCGATTGGTCGAGACGACGTGACGTCACCGCGCCCACGCGTTTTCTGTGACGCAATCCGATCGATGACTAGCGCCGTCCTTATCGGTCATAGTTGGAATCATACAGGCTGTCCATCTGTTGTCCCGCTCTCGCATGTATGAATGCCTCGAAATTCAAACTGTGTAGGCGGCGTGCGTAGCCGGTCTCCCGGTGTCAATGTAGATTCGGATATTTACGATATTGGTTTATTTTAGAGTTTGGTTTTGTTGGTAAATAATGGTGAAACACAATATGTATTAGCGTTAGAGATATTAAAAAAGGACTAAACTATTTACTAACAGATTATGTTTATGTATGAAACGTTTAAATTGTTGACTTCCTTCAAGAGTATGATGACTAGATACCTAATGATAAATATAAACAAGTGTACCTATGTACAACGTTGTCTAATGAACTAAGCAGTAAAGCACGATTCGTTTTTAAAATACTCAAGACTAATAAATTGACACAAAATACGGGAACTGTAACATTTGGAGCCGGTTAAGTCACTGACGTCATAGCAACATCGTAGTAACGGAGGGAACTAGGGTTTAATATTAGCTCAGCTGATAATTATATCTGACATTAGGCAAAGAGAAAATAGACTAATTGTTAAAACTTAATTGTTTTGTTACACTAATTATGTAAGTTGTTTTTTTTTTTTTGGAAAATGGTGTTCACTTCAGTCCAAGGGGTTCGAAGTCCTCAGTACATTTCCAATTTGAGTCACTTTACGAAACAGAAAGGACAAAAATAGCGAACCCTAAATAATATTTTGTTTGCAGACGTAAATAGCCCCTAGTCGTGTGCTAATGACGTTGACTGGCGCATATATATATCTAGTAAGTATTACCACCTACCGAACTATACGATACATTGCGAAAAATCTAACATAGATATTGTTAGTGCTAGACGGACCTGATGTAGGCAAATAAAGGCGAAGATTAAAGTCGCAAACCAGATTTCAGATTACGATCAGCTACTGAATACATGTATTCGACTCTATAAATTGTATGAATGTGACTACGAATAAAATTCCCTGCGTTATTCATCTCAACAACAGTAACCAGACCTATTGCTATACTGTGGAATAGTAACGCTGGAAAGCGTAAGGAGTTGATATTTAGACACTATGATAAAAAAATAAGGCGTCCGACAACACAAGTGCACTCTCTATGCCCTAACCTTTATAATTCAGTGAGACGCCGATTCGACATGACCGATGAGAGATCGGGCGCAGGACCACCGGCTTAACGTGCTTTCCGAGGCATGGGCGTGCCACTTCCAACTTAGACAATATACGAAATGCTCGGAGGAAGAAATTGTGTGGGAGGACCATACCCTCCCACAGTTTACACCTTTGCGTTAACTCTATTCCTTGAAAGAAAGGTTATTTCTAATCTCTTAAGCTTTTCCAGACATAATGAATAAGCTGCCAGTTCCCACAATCTGGTTGCATTAATAGTTAATTTGTGAGTTATAATGGAGGATTCTATTTCTTTCTACCCCCACACAATGCTCAGAGAACAGGCGCAGGACCAACGGTTTAACGTGCATTCCGAGGAAATGGCTGTCACCTCTAACTGTTAAGCATCATACTGATTTCTGGTGCTTTTTCGACTCCAGCACACTTATTGATCCCACTCAGGTTTTCAGCAGTCGAAGGTTCTAATTCAAACATGGGAGCTCTAGGTCTCTCCTCGGCTCTATCTACCAATGGACCAAAGATAAAATGAAGATGGAATCAAACTACTATGTATGGAGTAACGTTAATGATGACAAGAATGAGACTAGAATGCAGAAGTAAATAAGAAAAGGGTAAGACTTCGTTTAAACGATGAAAGCGAAGACGAATCAGGAAGACACGTTCAAGATGAAAAAATAAAAAAATCTACCTAGAGAAGATATTGAACCAAAAGCCCAATCACTTTCCTGCATACCTAAAGCTAGTATACACGCTAGGTGCTTCGGAAAGACCATCAAAAACTCCGCCAACGCTAACCATAAAAGCGGAATTAGTTTGACATCCAAATCGGGTAGGAGACAGAATATTTTTAGACATCGCAGAGAGCAATGACGCAATGGCGCAAGAGCCGGCGAGACACCATGGCGCCACCATGGCTAGACCAAGGTCGGACTGAATGGTGCTAGCCAAATAATATACCTACAGGCTTCCATTTATCTTGGCTACGGACGCGAGATGTAAATCGGAGGAGTCGCTACATAGAAAACGTCTGGATTGCCGACGGTATCGTTCGATGACCAATTGGGGTGGTTACGTTAGGACTTATCTACATCAAAGAGAATCGAAACTACTGAATTAAGTATGTGCATAATATTGAAACAAATAGTACGGTGAAAAAAAATAATACAAATCTGATCAGTGATCTAAATTATAGTTTTATTTCAGTTAAAATTGTTGAAGAAATATAATAGAATAAAGATTTGCTTTTAATCAATTATAAAAGAAAAGCACAATTGTTTAAACGTTATAATAAATATCACTTTTTATAAACTTATATAAATATTCGTAAATTAATTTTCATTTAACACTTTACACCTACCTACTTTACTGCTGCTAAATAAACTTGTTTACTTATGGTTGTACAATTTCATTAGGAAAGTTAAAACATGCATTCATAGCACGCATTTTATTAATAAAAGAACAAATTCGCGAGCCAAAACTTGTGCTGAACTGATTTCACGGATTGCGTCGGAATATTGAGGATGTGGTTGCCAATTTCACTTTGTTATATAAGAAAATTATAGGTATGTCGGTACAAAATTTATCAACGCGAGCCAAATAACGTTGGGTTGCGTCGACAAACATTTTTGATACATTCTCACACATTTATTTGCCCAAAAGACGCTCTGTCATGTCAGCGATTTTATATGTTGAACAGAAGAAGAATATTTTAATTAAAATGTAGAGGAGACAAACATAATACTCGTATCACCCTAACAAATTATGACATTCGTTCAACACTACAATAATAGCCACACAGTTAAATTCCATTCCAAGTTTAATAATGGTAAGTAACTAAAGAAGATAATATCAGACTAAAAATAACAAAAATACCTATACACTTTAAAAATAGTAACACATTCGAATTATGTCAACGCTTTTGTTGTGTTATTAAATGGTTTCCAATATTTTTGAAAATTCATTATTGAATAAGGTGTTAAAGTATTTTATTTTAGTTTCAAAGTAGCCACTGAATGAAAGGTTATTCAGAGGATACACGATGCAAGACATGACGTCACTGCAAAGTGAGCTTGTGCAAGGGTGACGTTAAAACGGCGACTAATCATATAAATACGGGTGTATATTGACTCAACTAAACTCTAGGTAGAATATTATGTTTGATACATTTACTTCAATGTATTGTTTGCTTTTTAACTAGAACATTCACAAAAGTATCGAGATTTACCAATACAGGCAACACGATAAATCTACGTAGTTGGCCGAAGAACAATCACATTAACTCCATAGTTATAAAGAAAGCACTATCTAATAATGTCCGTCTAAAGATAGCGTCGTAAAAGAGCTTCTACGAGGGTTCTACGCCGTAGCTATTCGTAGCCGCTACGCGCTACGCAGGGCGCTTCAGCTACGGCGTAGCTAGTTTGTATAAAGCTAAGTTCACATTGTTATTTTAAAATACAATTTAAAAATAAAGCTTGTAGCTAAAAGTTTTAAAATGGAAGCATAGGTTACATTACTCATACATGCGCGTAGGTGTATTTTGGCGGGTCGGCTGCGCGCAGGCGCGCCGTCGCCGTCCGCAGTCCTGCCACCATTCTTCAGTTGCACACAGCCTTCCGCGGCGCTCTGACGTCATGCTCGCGCACGATCGAACGACCGTTTCCTCAGCAAAAAACTAGCTAAAAACGCGTTCCTGCCGCGAAAAACAGTGCTAAACACATCCTTGAGTCTCTAAAAAGGTATTAGTGGTTACATTTAGTGTGATTCCGTGCTCGGAGAGGCGTAAAACGGTAAACAAATAGGCGCCCTGCCATGGCGATTTTTGTGAATGAATTTAAGATGGTGGACGGTCGTGTGAGAGTGTAGAGGCGATGTTGTAGTTGGTTTTTATGGTCGTTTATGGGCCGGGTCGGTGGTCGGTGGCGGTGGCCGGTGGCGGGCGCGGTGGCGCGCGTGCGGCCGATCGAAGCGATGAATGACGATGACGTGGGCATCCCGTGGCTAATATCTGTTTGATAACGCCGTGCACTATCTACCCAATAACAGCACATACAGTCTGTTCGTTGTCAACTATTATTTTTAGATCGGACGCAGTCGGAATCCGATATTTACGTCGGGCGCCTAGAGATGATTGTTTGATGTATTGACGCTGACACCGCGTCTAAATATACGTTTGTAATTATTGGGATTATTGATTGATGAATGAATGGGGAGTCTTTACACGATTTGTCAATTGAGGGATGACTTGTTCGTTGAATATGTTAACACATGTTGTGATGTCTAAGCGTGTTTCTCAATCGATAGTGCAGCCTCGAGTATTGCGAGGGCGAGGCGAAAGGGTTGTGCTTCCAATCCGTATTTATATTTGAAATAAAGCATTTTGTATTGATGTAGCTTTAAGCGTTATAGCAATGACAATTCTAGGTGAAGTCACCTAGTACGGTTGCTTTGTATTGTAGAGTATATTCGTGTCGACTTCTTAATAATATGTTTACAATATAATGAATGAATTTGTATAATTATTATGAAAACTATTGAGTCAAATGTCAATGTTTAAGTAAAACTTTAAAAAATATTACTAACAAACATTTAGATGTATGACTTGTAGAGCTACATCGTAGAAATTGTCATAATTCAAACATCTTATATCCATCGCATCATACTTGCTCAACAAATAGACAAAAAGTATGGATATATTATCATTACAGTTACATTGCAACTATGATCCAATTACAATCGAATAAACATACTAAAATGGTGTCGCAAATATAATTATATACCTGATTTTTATATAGTATATCGGGTAACTCAATCGCAGATTTGTGTAGGAAAGTGGTTTCCTTTACAAATGTTGTTAATATTTTAATCGACGAGGCGGTCTCGGCTTAACGGGGTGTTAAATGGCCACTGATTTATTCTGTTGTAGGCTTTTTATTGTTTTCCGCCTTTATTTCCTCTTTCTTGCCACGGTTCGTGTTTCCGTTGTTAGTACAGTCGTTTACACACTGATGTTAGATTACATTACGATAATAAGTATGTTGAAAGCCTGGAACTAAGTAGTCGAGTGGAGAAAAGGAAAATCTCAAGACATATTTATTACATTATAACTTTTTATGGTAGTTACAATATTTAGTCAAATAATACCTAATTGTCTAATAGAATAATACTTCTTTTATAGGGCTTATCTGTAGTATACATCAATAATTGGTAATCTCTATCCAATTGCTTAATTTGAATAATTTTTGGTGTGGCAGTATTGAATGAGAAAATTGTAATGACACGAAGAATGTTAGCAAAAAAATACTGATTGTACATAATGTAGAAACTATATAATAGATTTCTTCTTATTCTTGTTCCTAGGACACAGTTAATATCTGACTCACAAATCCAACAAAACAAGTGAAAAAGACATAACAAACAGTGGAATAAACATTTGTATTAACGGTGCAATGGAAGATTGAACGTGATTGGTGGGCTCGAGTGGATGAACCGACAACTGACCAATAGCGCGACGGCGCGCGGTATGGCGGGGGCAGCGCGCTCGCGCAGCCCGCTATGACTGGACCGGGGAGGGGTCGGCACGCTGGTAGAACAATATGATAAAGGTTTGAAATCATTCTATTTAGTATTACCTTTACGTATACTAAATATTAGACTTTATGTGTCTACACGCGATATTAGGAGAAGCAAATACATAGACACTTACTGCCCGACGTCTAGTTTGTTCGCGACCATGATTGGTGTAACCCAGTCGAAACGTCGGGCAGTAAGTAGCTATGTATTTGCTACTCCTAATATCGCGTGTATACCAATAAAAACTAATATTTAGTGTAATGGAACGCGAAAGTCTAAAATCTTATGTACTTTTACTAATATCATCATCATCATCAGCCCATCGTAGTCCACTCTTGGACATATGCTGGGGAGCCAAACCTACTCTTTCTCCTCATTTCAATACAAAAAGTCTGTCTGACTAATGAAATTTTACGCTAAAACTACTTAACTGATTTAAATCAAATTTGATGTACGCAGATACGGTTATCTTTCAGCGCTCAGAGAAAGTATTTATAAACTGACTTTTTGCTACAAGGAGTAATGTTTTGCACGATAAACGACTTCACGGACGGAATCGCGGATGGAAAGCTAGTTTTAAAGAATGATGAAGAACAGATAAAACGAAATAAAACTTTGACAAACAGGCTGTATGTGATTGGGCTAATTTACAAACAACATACAACATGATCTCAATACTTGTTTTTCTTCGAGACTAGCAGAAAAATTTTGCTTGCATACATAACTGTATTGGATACTTCGCCAACAGAATAGAAAGATAATTTTCACTAACAAACACAATATGACGACTTTTAAAAAAAAAATTTTTTGGACCCGAGCTCTACCAATACTCACTCATACTACCATAGTTAATTATTTATTAAGATGTATCAGTAAATTATGACATATTTATTTCGCAGAACCTCATATCAAAACTAGAAACTATTTGCTATAATATAATGTGTGTATCTGTTGGCAAAATGATGTTGCTCACAGCCATCCAGTCTGGGAGGCTGCCAAATCGTAAATGGTCTACTTATATCTACATATCTGGAAGTTTGAAATATCCCAGCTCAAGTATTAGGTGCTCCACACATTCATTTCGGCATCTGAATGGGACCTGGTTTGTTCGCTTGCGCTAAAATTTGATTTGTTCAACATGTTTCTAGTTGAAAATGAGGCCAGGTTGAAATACTTAGAGTAAAAGTATAGAGGCGTATCAAATCTGTATTAAATCTGCTCAGTTCAACATATTTTAGATAAACATCTTCTCAAATATAAAGAGAAACCATCTTTCTGCATTGTGTTCCTACAAGACACACTTTAACAACACGCGGGCTTCAACAACCTTACTGATTACTGACGATTTCAAACCGGGTAGTGAGATGGCACTTTATTATAAACGTGCTTTTATTATAAAGACTGGTGATTACAGTAGCTACAGCGATTGACTCATGCCCTAAAGTTGGAGCCTCATAATCATGGTGTGTTACCATATCGCATAAATGTTAGTCAAAGGTAAAAGTTTCATTATGATCAAGACTAGAATACATTCAATGGCTATTACGTCATAGTTGTCTTTGTTACGTCTACTTTTTTGAAAGTCTTATAAAAATAATTCTTAAGTGATCTGGTTTCTCAATTAATAACAATAAAAGTGACCTCAGTCACTTATTCTCAAAGTTTCTAGTATCAGGGTCGTGTACACGGTGGTTCAAACCATAATAATAAAGTTAGTGTCGAGTCGCATTATAATAAAATGTTACGTGAAGTAACTGCAACGTAATAATAGGTTTTAGTCGAGCATTACCGTGCCTATATGCTAATCTTACACTTGATTTTGTAAATGAGTAGCCCTTTTTGTTGCTTTTACACATTTCAGCTAGAAATAAACAATACGATTAAATCGAATCATGGCCTCGATTCCCACCCGGTACAAACATCAATGTGATGGAAATTTGTGTTTGATCTGTGTCTGGATGTGAATATGTATTTAAGTGTGTATATATAAATATCTTTGTACGTATATCAGCCTTTTACACCCCTGTTTGGAGTCAGAAGGCCGTGAGTGGAGATCTGAAGACGTCACAAATATTTTAAATATTTATTTGATCGATCACTAGTTTCCTGTGTATTTTACATAAAAACATTCATTTTGAATCATTCTGTCTATAAGGATAAAGAGACAGAGAAACCGCCTTCATATAAGTTTTATCGAACTATTGAAGGAAAAGTAAAAGAAAAACTATCAAGCCGGTTCTACCAAAAATACGACTTTTTGGTATCCGACATTCCAAAACGCTGGTAGGATTATACTATGTATAACTGTATTGACGATTCATAAAAACATTGCCTTTATAATTAGCTCGTGATCCGCCCTACTCTAAGAGTCTGATTAAACGAGTAGTTAAAAGTTAAACCTACTCCTTACTCATAAATATATCAATGAAAGAACATGAAGTATGAAAGAACATAGAGTACCGAAAAACATTACAAGATTTACGATTACCGGTTTGTCGATTTTACCTTCAGATGATGTGAAAAGCGCAATACATAATAATAAATTCATTTATTTCCACCAAAATATCATGCGTTACATTTGGCTTACAACTAACAATACACAAGTGTTTACTTAAAACTAACAAAAAATACTTATTCTTATTTTATTTTACTTCGATGGTATTTACAAGCTATAGGGAAAAAGAATAAACTAGAAATAGTTAAAAATAGTTAAATTTTTATACATAATAATTACTATTGCGGTTGGAATTCAACAAGAGCGAAAGCTAGTATTGTATAACGTTAGGATTGACCAGTCCAGTTTATTATCAGACTTCAATTTCATCGTGAGGAAACCTGCAATCCTATGAAGTAATTCTTAGATTGTGTAGTCAACCAACCCGAACTCGCCATGTTTGGTTGACTAAGTCCTTATCACCCTAATTTAGGGTAGGCCCGTGCCTCAGCAGTCGGGACGTATAAGGGCTGATGATGAACTCACAATGAATAACAAAAGTCGTAACTGTTTTAACCATTGCTCCACCGAGCCAGCAATTGATAACCGGTCTAGTTTATTAACAGATTGCAAACCGCCTATAAAGAAGATATCCGTATGTCCGACGGCCCCGAACCATGGTTGGTGGGTCCCTATTGGCAGCCATGCCGATTGCTATGGTCATAACTCACAAAAACATCGATGGCCAACTGGTTAAGGTCGTTGCTATGCAAGAGGTTGCCAGTACAAAACCCGCCACGTACCACTGTTTTTCAAATTTGATATTCATATGTCCGATTATTCGATGCTTTAACGATGAAGCATAGGGGACGTAAAAGGGCGGATGATCAACTGACAAAGTTTGTTTTAGTTCAGAAATTGACCAGTCTAGGTTATGAACAGATTGCGAACCGCTGATACAGAAGCTGTCCGTGTGTCCGACAGCCCCATACCACGGTTGGTGGGTCCCAATTGGCAGCGATGCCGATTGCTATGGTCGTAACTCGCGCCCGTAATCGGGTCGGTTGGGCCGACGCCAGGGAACTACCACGACACACAGTGTACTCGCGGTACTGATGATGGTTTATAACTAACTGGATACAAGAAAGATTAAAGATTCCATTTATTAGTCATCACAGGAAAATTAGGGTTATCGCATATATGGCAAGACGTAGATCGTAGACGTAGACGAAGGTCTAACTGCTA
The DNA here is from genome assembly GCA_039566165.1 of Maruca vitrata. Lineage (NCBI taxonomy): Eukaryota > Metazoa > Arthropoda > Insecta > Lepidoptera > Crambidae > Maruca > Maruca vitrata. The sequence continues at coordinate 7,472,089 of CM076930.1, forward strand.
CGCGATTGGTGAATATTGACATGTCTGTCAATGTCACGTTAAAAATAACTATTCACGCTGCAGTTAGACCTCAGTTGGACCTGTTGTCTTGTTAAGTACATAAATGTATCGGATATCAGAAATAACACAAATTGTTCGTTTTAAAATAAACAAAAAGCTTGATAATTGAAAGATTTGTTGACAAAACTGATTGACATATTAACAACGTTATTGTGACCAAGGGTGACCGGGCACATTGTAAGTAAGTACACAGTTCAAATTAATCTAAAACCTTTGAACTATGTGCTAAACTAAACTTCAACATTTAATTTGACTATAAAATCTCAAGAACCGAACTGATTAAACTGAATATTTCAGTAAATTCGATCGACCTAAATGAGTTGCACAAAAGTTGAAATTGATAATGAGAGCGCTCCAAAATACCCCAAACTAAAGGTTATTTGAACAAAAAGGTTTCACCGCATTGTGCAAATAGAATGACTCCTAATTCGCCCCGATAATGGAACTTCTATAATAGCCTCGTTTGGCGTCATACTTGAACTTTTCCTCTATAAACTGCATAATTTTAGAGAAAAGTTATCGATATAATACTTTGCTTTGGTAACTAGGCCACTATTCGGTTTTCGAACTAAATCCATTACTTATTATGTGACTTTCTTCTTCTTATTATGTAGCAATTCGTTATAAAATTTATGGTTTGGAGACTGAACTTATAGAGCCATAGAAAAAGATGCTTAAAAATTTGAAAATATTAACTAGATATTTTCAAATTTGTAAGTGACTTTTTCTTAGGCTCTATACGTTCTCATAACACACTCCATTTGATGATTAAAAAATTTAATGCGTTCATATCAAAAGTGCCTGAAAATTATTTAATTGTACGTATGTTACGTTGTAGTAAATAGGTTCTGAAACCATATACCAAATATACGTGGGTTCTGAATAGTTCTCTGAACATTTTATAAAGTAAGACGGAAAAACATGATTTTATAAAAATATACTTTCAGTACTGATCTCTCTGATCCATGTAAGAGAAAAAAATCGGTAAAAATTTAATAGATTTTCCGCAACCTTTCGTAAGCGGAGTAGAATGTTATACATAAACAGTTTGTACAGTTTGTCTGTCCATCACCCGGCCACTGCGTACTAAGAAGTAGCCTTTCATTGAAGACTGTCACCCTGATGACGTCATACCCCGCCCTCCGAACTTATAGGTCAGACTACTACGTCAAACAGTGTTTGACCAAAACATATTGACGGCAATCGATTGAAATTCTGCATTAGGCTCACTTGACAAACGCTTAAAACTATATTTAGCCTACATGGTAAGGTTAAACGTTTGTGTACGGTTAGCAACGCGAAAGTATGATATTGTCATTAATGACAAAGTATAAAACAATTATATCTGGGACATTTCCACACACGGCCAAACTAAGCAGAGTTTGTACTATGGGCGTCAGTGACTGAAATACTTACATACATATATATTTACAAAAACATACTTAATCCCAGACACGGAACAAACACAGATGTACATCACACAAATATTTGCCCCGAGTGAGAATCGAACCCACGACTCTTGGAACCGCCAGGCAGGGTCACTAACCATTGTTCAACCGAGCCAGTCAAATTTATGAACACAACAGTTTTACTGACAGTTCGATATTAACGTTAATGCCTACGTAGTTAGGAAAATACAAAGTATCAAGTGTCACGCTCTACGGTACATAGGCTTCTATGTTCTTAGCTACTCGACTGTCTTGCTGGTCTATTGGTGGCAATTGCGCAAAGAACATCCAGAGTTTTCGAGTTCGAACCCCAGGTCGGGTATTTGTGAAAGTTTCCTCGAGTCATCCATGTCTAACCTACAATCAGAATAAAGTAAATAAGAGTAAAAGTTAACACTTTTGTTTATTTAGCTAACATTTTGTACAGGACAAAATGCTTCTCAAACCCGCATTTAGAGGCTTTCTCATACCAAGACAACGGGCCAATGACCGTCTCCGCTGAGGCTCAGCGACACATACGAAGCCTTTGAGCCCCAAAACTTCATTTCCCACAAACAACGCGAAAACGCTTTGAAATATCGTTCTTTGGCGAATTCTGCAGCATTTCGCAGATTGAAAGTTGAACGAACTCGGTTCCGGTTAGTACGCGCAATGCGACGACCCCATTGGCCGGTGCATTCTGTGCTGCAACTGCTATGCAAACTATTGTAATGTCGCTTGTCTCGCTTGAGCCGCGAAGATCGTAGGAAACCACTTCCGCTTTGTGCTAGATTACAATGTGACAGTGCGAAGCTAACTTTGAATTTCGGTTACCGAAAGCTAGACTGGAAGGCTTGGTAAAGCATTATGTCGGACTTCTTATCTTGAGTTTCAGATAGGTCTGCTTACGTTATTTGTATTTTATTAATGATTCTGATTGTTTTCGTCTCGATGTCGAATCAATTTCATATTAATTCGGCCCAGAATTCTGCCTTCATGCATTCTGAAAAAAAAAAGAAAGGTTGTTTAGCCAACTAAACTGCACACAGAGCATTAAATGCGTGCGCAAACATAAGTACACTGTGCTCTATTATGCTCGTACACTTTTTGATTTACACGGAATCCATCACAACAGGTGAAAGATTAGGTGTAGGATCAACAGCTTTCCAATGCACGTGGATAAATTACCGCTCACTTTCCGTCTTCTATCTGGTATCGAGTTAATTCAGACCAGAACAATTTAAACACAGTACCTTTGACACAAACAAACACCCAGAACGTAAACTTAGGACCTTTCGGACTAAGCTTTTTCCACGGATACCCAATAAAAGCATTCATAAACACAATTATTAAGATATAAATGTCGCTGCGACCATTCGCGCTACGGCAAGCCTTTTTCACGGAACTGTGTTCATAAAATTAAAAAAAAAACAATGAAATGTAGTTAAACCATGGGCGGTGTAAATAAGACTTTAGCGTTGAAACAGTGCCATTGTCGTTTTCAACTGCAATCCGTACCATATCGGCGACTGTATAATGGCACACGTGACTTATTGCGTGCCAAAACTCTTCGCGAAATCATGCATTGTCATTAATGCCATAGTGCAGTCGTGAAAAAATTGTTGTAACTAAATAAATACTTTTGTTTATATATTTATTGATTTTTTATTTTATGAATCGAATGTGGTAGTTGCGTAGATTATAAACCCTGTTTACTCTTTATAACCGCATAGTTTCGCTCGTCTCATTAAGAAAAAATCAATCAAAATTGTACTGTTGTGACTTAAATTTAAGCATGCATATATTATTTAAATATTTATTCTAAGGTTTTCGAGATTAACAAAAAAATTTTTTGTTAATTTTTTTATGTAGTAATTTTTCTAATATTAGTCAATATTGCCCTAATGGTAATGACTAAAGAAAAATAAATATTAACGACAGCAGCTGTATTTAGACCAAAGTCAAAACGTTTGCCACATGCAAAGTTGTCGTGTAGACTTGAACTACTTTATCCAATTTACTGTGTCATTACTTAGTGTTGCAGTTCATGTAAATCACTTCCCGCAACCATTTGGAAACCGCCCAGGCCCGAATAGCTTAAGTTTTTGCTGTTTCTCACAATATTTGGGTCAGCTGTTAGTAACAAAATGTACTTGATGGCTGGAGCGTGGTGTGGCCGATGCAAATGCGATCGCTGCAATCTGTAAACGTGAATAATTGATTAGGCTTTTGTTACGTATTAGTTAAAGCTGAATAGTGTAGCGTATAGACATGGCACTTTCTGAAACAGTCCTTCGACGCGTTTAGAACTGTCTGACATACACACGACTTGATTAGCTCGTGCCCCTGCCTGTCTCGAGAGTCTTGGGATCGAGTCTGAGGGACATATACTTATTTGGGAGATGTTTATCGGTGAAACTTACATGCTTAAGCTACTACCCTAGGATCAATCAATGACTAAGTATCTTGTGTAATATTTGTTTACTTCCATGGATCTATGTATTTCCATAACTTTACGCGTGTGTCATCATCGTAACTATGTTCTCAGCACACTACATCTCTGGAGCACTAACAGGCTGTATACAAACATTTGATGTCAGAAACCGGCGTCCTAAGTAGACATAAGTGTACGACACTATCGCCTGGTACCCTGACTCTGTGCGTACCCTGACATTGACGATTGTATCGAGTCGCCAAGAATAGTGTCGGCAGTAGAGACTTATTTAGACGGCCTTGGCCCGCTCCTGCAGCCCTCGGATGACAGGCGATGTCGCGGATCGCCCTTCGCCACTCCCCCCCCCCCCATACTGCTGAACGCCGGTTGATACTTGGATTTGTCTGTAAAGTACTCGAAACTTCAACAAACACAATATTGGCCATGAAATGTGATCATTTTTAGTGGTCTTGAACGGGGGAATTTTAGCCGAATACGGGACAGTCTCTTTGAAACGGGACGTCTGGTTGACATCGGGATATATTACTTCAAAACGGGACATCCCCTTTGAAAACGGGACGTCTGAACACGTTAGGCATGCTCTATCACTCAATGTGCTCTAGGGAGCAGATAGTGATGATTGACATCGCACACTTCAGGCGGAGCGTTACACGGGATTATTGAAGGCATTCAGGGTGAGGGCCTCATATGTGGACCTTACTGACTGGCTGATCATACGGTAGAGTGGACGTGGTGGAGTGGAGTGGTGGTCATCCTAAATGTCTCTTAAATCGTTTACTTCGGTCTGAGAAAAACTCACAATTTTTTTACCTGGCTCGATACTTGAACCCTAAACCTTTTGGTTTTAACACGGCCGTCCATAGATCAGATAAAAAAAATTGTTGGCGATTTCCGCACTCAGCCTTTACATTGGAACATCGTAAAATAGACCATGGAAGTTAATTTGTTAGGCATTCCAAAACCTGTTCAAGATCATGAGAAGACTCATGCAGTTGCTACTCGCAACGGGGTAACCTAATAGCTAACCTTGTCCAATGTCTTCCTGATGCTTATCCTGCGATGAGGCCAGACCCCATTAGACGTTAATGCTCACATGACGTGGTGGTGGATAATTGAATATTAGCCGCTAATGCCGCTGGTCTAACTTTACAGATTTTTTGAAATCATGAACTGAACGAAGGTAGATTGGAGCTTTAGCCCCATATGCTTGGTTGATCGGAACCCAGGGAAATATGCACACATTTTTTTTATTATAGAAATCAATCTTTAATATTTAAGAAATATGAATGTAATTCTATTTTTCAATTTACTTTAACAACAAGCGAGATATAGCTGTTTAAAGTTCCCGGGTGGACAGAGAGATCCGATATGGCAGATGACGTCACAATTTTTTAAATTTATTTATTTATTTAATTACACTACGGCCATACGCGATCCATAAAAAACTCCGTTTTGTAAGAAAGAGATAGAAAATTAACTTTAATTCCTTATAGTGAATCAATTCCCTGTGAGGTCAATTTTAGGTTTAACTCATAAGTTGTTGAAAAATTCAAGATTGCAGATTTATGCATATTCCCTATTATGATGACAAAAACAAGAAGAATTTGTCTTGGAAAATCTTATACTGAGGGGTTTTCTCGCAAACACACGGTTACCTACTTGTAATTCATATTACACAGTAACTATGGACAAGAACTCTTAGAACGCAGTTCATTTAATATTATTCCTCTTATACGGCAGAATATATAATTTGCGGAAAAAAAAGTCTGCATTGAACTGCTACAATCCAAGGATGAACCTAGATCTAGGTAATCTCATTTACTAATCCATCTTAAGACCAGAAGTTACGAAATGAAAGATAACTTTAATGGCTTCTCGTTTTAATCGGTTTGACTAAGACAAAAGGAAGTATGTATTAATGTTCTTTATAACATATCTTGTTTTTTGTACCACATGAGCTGTTATAGTACCACATAGCATAAAAAAAGCGTCGATGGCCGAGTGGTTAAGGTTGCTTGCCATGCGAGAGGTCGCCAGTTCAAACCCCGCCAGGTACCAATGTGTTTTTCAAATTTGAAATTCATATGTACCATCATTCGACGCTTTAACGGTGAAGGAAAACATCGTGAGGAAACCAGCACACCTGAGAAATTTTTCAACAGTGTGTGAAGCCATGTCAGGGGCCAAAAGGCGGTTTAAAAACTCTGACACCAGGTTGTTCATCAACCATACGATAAGAAGAAGAAGAAGCTTAAATAAGTAAGTCTACTGAATTGTTATCATGATTAGATACAAAGTAACTAAAATGACGGGACTTGACAGAATGAAAACGGGGAACTGACAGCTTCTAGATAATCATAATTGGTGTCATATCGTAGCAGCGTATATAACAGTTACCTTCGCAAATGTGGAAATAATATTATGTCAAAGACAACTGTAACTTTTATCATTTGATCATCCTACTACACATTTCATTTCATCTCACTACTACTCGTTTCATTTCCTTTTAATCAGCAACACCAGCTTTCTGACAGTATTTTTGTCTAGATTTTTCTTTGAAGATAGGCCATTCCGCGTCGAGAGAGATACTACACTTTTAACTAAACACAGTGTACAAAACGAATACCCCGGTTGCATTTACTGCTTGGCGCAGCTATAAAATGCATTACGGCTGCTACCCCGCCGGAAAAGGCTTCATTCAAGTACTTTTAACAAATGAAACAGTAACAAGTGCGCTGTACTTAATGAGAAAAAATTAACAGTTAACACACACACACGAGCTTTTAACTGGCTAGAATGACCTAACTACATATATTATGTAAAAGGTAGAGAACGGAATGAATAGAGTTGCTATGTGTGTTTTAGTTGAATTTTATACCTACTTCCGTGTAATTTTGTCATTAAAAAAAACTATTATTAAATATTAATTTTTGTTTGTCTGACTCGATGCATTTGTAAGTGTCCGGATTAAATACTAAAATATCGTAAATATCCTGGAAATATTAAGTTTCCTAATGTGTGTAAACCAGTTCTCTAATAAAACGTATTGTGATGGTTTGATGACAGAATAGAAACTTAAATATTCGTCGGAATCAAAACGTTTTAAACATCACAAAACCTCAGTTGAAATGTGTCGCAAATATTATAAAATTGGAAAACGGGCCACGGAACGGATCACGTTTGTCAGTCATAATCCATATTGAATGATGTTGATAGAAATGCAACAGCCACATATATAGGTCGGCGCTAATCCGAACGGGTTTTCCCGAAATGGATTTTCATTCGGGGCACAACTAAAATGGGATGTGACAGCCGATGTGGAATCGCGTTGCACTGTTCGCTGGAACTGATTATCTGCTGGAGGATTAAGTACACTAAATGGCAGTGACAAATATTATATAAATAGGGATTTAACAACACAAAATCCTTCCATCCATCCGTCGCTTCGCTTGAAGAATATTTTCTAACACATATAAACCTTCCTCTCGAATCTCTACGTCTAAATAAAAAGCGCATAAATAAATAATAAATATCTGGGACATTTCAACACACGGTCATCTGACCCCAAACTAAGCAGAGCTTATACTATGGGCGCCAAAGACTGATATACATACATATATATTTATAAATACATACTTAAATATATAATCACACCCAGACACGGAACGAACACCGATGTTCATCACACAAATATTTGTCCCGAGTGGGAATCGAACCCACGACTCTCGGAACCGCCAGCCAGCAGCAGCATCAAAATCAGTTGCGTAGAGATTTTAGCATACAGGCGGCGAGATCGAGTTTGTTTTATTCTTCGTAGTAATGGGCATTTTTAAACCATATTTTATTATTTTAAGTTTTACCGTTTACTTTTATTTCGTTAGCGATTCAAAAAGAAGATTATTAATTGATTTAAAAATAATCTTCAAAATGACTGTTTTTCACTTTATCGAATAAATCGATTTTCCGTTCTACGGTTCACATACCTAACATGGCATACATACCTAACGTTTAATTATACTTATAGAAGCAATAAATTATTGAGTATTGAGTATTGAGTATTAATTATTGAGTAATCATTCGAAGATTAATTTAATTTTTTTAAAGTTATGTCATCAAAGGTAGAATTTTACATAATTCTAGTAAAAAAGAGTTACCTACCTACATTATAACCGGATTCTGAGTAAAACCCTTATTTGCTAGATTCAGGTCAAACTCCGGGGCAATCATTACGGGGATGACTTGCAGGGCCAAATGAAGGCGCTGATCAAACTTACTGAATATCGATGAAAACGATGTGTATGGCCCTTTATTGGTAATCATTACCGCCTCGCTGTCAGATAAGAATATTTGACCCAAATTACCTAGTTTAATAGCGTTCTAAATTCACCAAAATATAGGTTGAATTTCAACAATGTAATTTTCAAACGGTTTTATTGTTAAAATGAGTTACATTTAGTCAAACTACACTAATCAAAAAATATTTAGTAGAACTCTGTTAAAGTTAAGCAGCAATTAAATTCAATGACGCACAAAACTGAAACTCTAAATATACTTCCTAAATAATATTATGTGTAAAACTAGGTATAACTAGGTACTTGTATGTTACGTTTTATAAGTAAAGATTTAGTTTATATGAAATAGTGAACCGTCCCCGCTTCGCTTATGTTAAATTTTACATAAAAACCTTGCTATTAAATCCCGTTGCGTAGTTGTAAAGACTTAAGCATACATAGGGACATAGAGACAGAGAAAGTGACTTATTTCGATACTATGTAGTGATTAACATAAACATAGTGTGACCCTGTATATTTTTAAACGCTAAATGGCAAAAGTTGGACATGCACCACAGATCTCAAACGTAATAGACTAAGCTAATAACGTAGGCAACAGCAAACAATGAAGTTAATCGACTAGCGACACTAGGCAATGGATCGACCTAATTCAATTAATCATGTATCTTCGTCGAAGACACATTCAATGCCTGCGAACGTTCAGAATGGCTGGTTATTATCTTGGGAATTTACCACTTTGACTTGAATGCTAAAGCGCTTCTGTGCCTATAGCCTACCTGTTATTCCTCATAATCAAACAATTCGCGTATATTGTGGATCCAGCACAATGAATTACTGTAGAATAGGGCAACCAAAAAGATACACTCTAACGAAATAAAACATTTCATTGAGTAAGAGTCTTCATAAAGGTTATTAGCATAAATTGGTAGTAATTAGTGAAATGTACTTTAGAAAAAAGAATAGGACTGAACTTTTCAATAAAAATTCAGAATGTTGATTAATCAACACATAAAGAATATTGACAATAAGACGCTTTTTTCGTAGCTGACTACGATGATGGCTTAAAGCAGCCTTGTCATAATCGCCGGACTTGTAGGGAGCTTTTTTTAATACGCCGTATCCACAAGCTCTTATGTGCAGTACAGAAGTACCCATCTCATGCCAATCCCGTAATTTTGGTTGGATCCAATAAATTATATCGAGCTATCTTTCGAACATTCATGGGGGGTGAATAAATAGATCTTAGAGACCGTCGGCGATGTCGCACGGGCGAATTCGTTGGCTTCGTACCGTGCATGCACTGGGGCACAGCGTAGCGTATTGTAGTCGCCTAAAAATAGATGTACAGTCGACGACTAAACCAAGTGTACACTTTAATATAGAACAGACTAGACAAAAGTATTATTTTGCACACAGTTACATCTACACTAATATTATAAAGCAGTTTGTTTGTTTGTTGGAACGCGCTAATCTCAGGAACCACTGATTCGAATTGAAAAAATATTTGTGTTGGATAAACCATCTATCGAGGAAGGCTTCAGGCTATATAATATCACTCTGCGACAAATAGAAGCCAATAAACGGTAGGAAATGTGTAAAAAAACGGGAAAAAACGCAGACAAAATCGCTGGCACAGCTAGGGAAAACTTAAATTTAAATAAACTTACTTGTTTTAGGGTACCTACTCACTAGCGGCCGCCCGCGACTTCGTACGCGTCAAGTTAGAAATGATTTGTCGGATTTTGTGCAAACTTCACATTAACCATCTATTTGGGTCAATTTCAACAAGTCCATATTTTTTAACATTTCGGTGAACTTTTTTATTTGTTACTTTTTTGAAAATACAACCATGTAGAATTGTTATTTACGCTATCGTTATAATTAATTTTAACACGACATTAAATTAAATTCATATACTTAAGAGATATAGTACTTTGAAATTTTGGTGTCACCGAAATGAAAGAAGAGTTCACCGAAATGAAACTTCTCATCACCGAAATGAGAAACGCAATACACCGAAATGAAATTACTTATGTAGTCACCGAAAAAAATAAACTGTTACCAAGTATACAGCCTACAACCTACGTTTTGAAGAGTGTATTCATCACACAGTAACAGATTTTTTCTTACTAAAATTAAAACTTCGGCCTTATCAATAAAAATGCATCTCCGTTAATCGTTTAACAGTGGTCGATGGAAACGTGGATACAACCCAGTCTTGATCTTTGTCAGTTCCAGATTCAGCCCTCAATGCATAAAGTCCATCTGCCAATCAATACCCCTAACCTTACATAGACCGATTAAGTGCAATATGCAGTAGTGCAATAATTCGTTAAACAATTGACAAAGCCATTATAAAGCTAGCTTCATTACCGAACTACGAACGATTCGTAGGTATCATCTGGAAATCGTCGTGCCAACATATCCCAAGAGGCTGTCGTACTTCCAACGTCCTGGGTTTGACTCAAGAGTCATCTGCGCCGTTTAAAAATTATGAATCCGCCTATAATGCCGATCCATTTTCACAAGACACATGTGATGCTTGTGAAATCTTAATGCTGTCTATCCATGCAAACCAGCGAACCAAATGGATTAATACAGTCACCAGCATTGACATGACCCACAATAGTAAAAAGGCCTAGACCACAATCCGTAAATGGACCGGTGAGCCCTCTCCTCCAAAGTTCCAAGTAAAGTTACTGCAAACAAAATTGCTCATCAACTGTTGCTGAATAAGAAATCGTACACTCGCCTTCCCAGAATTCAACTTGTACAATGCCTTCCGAAAGATAATTTACTGAACCAGCCTTTTGACGATATAATTTTTGGTGTTAGATACTTGAAATCTTGTAGAGCATCGAGTGTTGATAACATTTCCACAGAACAACTTAAAAACTTGGATCCTATGACTATTTGCTGGTTACAACCGATGTTCAATGATTGTCTACAATCTGCAAAATTATCACGTCTATGGATCTTGATATTGCCATTCCAAAACCGGGAAAAGTTCTAGATGACCCTAAAAACCTTCCGCCCATTATCCTTGCTCAGTCACACATACAAATTATCTCAACGACTTTTGCTTAACTGCCTATCACCTATTAGATCAGCACTTAATTCCAGAACAGGTAGGATTCAGACCTAAAAAATCATGTTGTAACCAGACGTTAAACCTCACCCAACACATGCCATTTTATCATAAACGTCTAGTCCATAAGATTTGTATTGTAGCTACACTGATGTTATTCTGTTTTGTGAACCAAAATAAATAACACATAGAGGATAGTTTTGAAATGGGAATGATTACAGCGCTGTATGCGTGGATCTGACAGCAGCTTATGATACAGTGAACCTGAAGCGTCTCTTGTGGAAAGTCTACTCGATGGTCAATGACTAGAAATTTATAAAAATACTTGGTGAGCTGCTCCGCAACCGTAGCTTTCAGGTCTATTTGTCTGAAGAAATAAGCAGATGGCGATCCCAAAAAAACGGTAATCCCCAGGGTCTCTACCCTGGGGATGACCGTTTTGTTGGAATCACTACTTTTCAACATCTACACAAAAGACCGACCATGTTGCCGATGACCTGGCGCTCATATCACAAACACAATCCTGTGAAAACATAGAAATAAACCTCACTTCAGCCTTAGGGTTCAGACACTCTCAGACTAAATATAACATGGCAGGGACAACCACAGAAGTTAAAGTCGGCATAGCTTTATATTTAGATTTAGAAAGTACCGAATCTTGACACAGATCCACCTTCTGCTCGTCTTAACCTCTGGTCTAACACGTTTGCTCCACCCGTCCCCTTGGTTCTACCTTCAGAAAGCCTTCCAACAGGACACGATTTGCCATGGTTAACCTGAAGGTCCCTGGACAGACTCCGTAGCCAGGTTGGCCAATGCAAAGATAATATGTTTAGGTGGGGGTTTCCTGGACAGGAGGATATCGCGTGCCTATGTGGTCTCTCACCATTGTCCATGGCTCACCTCACTTCATGCCCCGCCTGTCCCGACTCCTGTACACAAATTGAGCTGATAGAAGGGTCAACAACCGCGGTCCGGGTGGCGGAATTATCCAAAATAATTTTAAGTGTTTTGCCATCGACACGAAAAGAAGAAGAAGAAGAATAACTTACCATTTTGAACTTCATCATTTGACTTTAGATGCTGTTGACAAACATTTCAAGTTAATCTGTTATTACTTTAATCCAGAGTCTTAAATATATAAAAGAAGAATCACTGACTGACATATCGATGCACAGTCTAAACGGCTAAACGTAGGCACTTGAAATTTGGTAAGGACGTAGTTTAGGTACCGTAGAGGTGCATTAAGAAAGGAATTCCCGAAATTCTCACGGGAACGGGAATAATCCGGAAAATCCTTTTGTATGAAAAATCGCCCACGCAAACGAAGTCGCGGGCACAGCTAGTGAAAAATAAAGGTATTGATTACAACCATACATAGATTTTAATAATTTAATCTGAAATTCATTTGGGAACATGTAAGAATAAATCAACAAATATATTGTAATTATCAACAATAAAAATAAAAATATATTCCTTTCGAAATTACAATGTAACAAAATAAATTAAGGTCTTTATTCACCGAAATGAAGTAATTTGACACCGGAATGACAAAAGAAATCACCGAAATGAAGATAATAATCACCGAAATGACCAAATTCTCACCGAAATGAAAAAAGTCACTGGAATGATATTTTTCTCATTCCGGTGGTCAATTTAGGTCACCGAATTCACCGGAATGAGGTCACCGATATTATATACAGCCCATAAAAATAAGCACAACAAGGAAAATATAAATAAAAGAAATAAATTGATACGACCTACTTAATTGAGCGACATTAAGTAATAGTACATAGATTTTATAGACATACCGAATGATTGGATCAGAACTTACATCCATTCACGTGAATGACAAAAAACGGTACGCAGTCACCGAAACCGACTTACTTACGTTTTTGGCGGGAACTGCAAACAGCAACACACGTCCTCTTACGTTAAGCGCTTAGGCGGCAGTGATGCGCAGATTTACTGCGCAGTGGCAAGAAGCTAGTGTTTTTCGATGCCTAGATATTCGCGTACAACGAAAATTCACCGCGATGACATATCTCATTTGGACACGTGAATTTGTACTTACCATTCATTAAATATAACAGATTTTGTATTGAACTTTCCGCAATAAGGTACTGTCATTATTAAGGATTTAAATAAAAAAAGGTAAATCCCTAAAAAATCAACTGTTTTTATAATATGATTAAAAGTATACTGAAAAACAAATTGTGCCGCGTCACCGATATGATACAATTGGGGGTTTAAGATTTTTTTTACCTAATTAGCGATAATCATAATTTAAAAATATTTATAGTCACCTATAGGAGACAACACCTTTTATCTAAAAAAAAATATTACAAGTTAAAAGTGCCATCCTGCACTAGCAGTTTCAGCCGTGCCGTTTACGATTTGGTGTCGGGAAATTCACCCATCTCCTCAGTGGTTATCTATTGTTTGCCCGAAAGATATATGCCATAATATTCATATGCCCGAATTTCATTTGCCATAATTTCATTTGCCCGAATGTTATGTTTGCCATAAAATACAAATGACATAATTTTAATTGCCCGAAAATCAGATTCCATAATGATTCGAATGCCATACGTATTGTTATCCATATTTTTAATTGCAATAATATTATGCAACAGAATTTTTAAGCGCCATACTCCTAACGCCAAATATTTGTCCTAAAAAGCGATTGGCTTTCTGGCACTTCGCCGGCCGCTGCCGCATCGCTCGCTTCGCTCGCTCGGCTCGTGCGTTGTCTTTCATGTTTCTAACCTAACCTAACCTATTTTTTTTATCATTCTTTTAACCTATTTTACAAGCTTTTTCGGTGGGAAATGATGTAATGGCACGGAAACAACGTTTCTAACACGTAACTAATAAAGTAAACAATGAGTATGACATATATGGCGTTTGAAAATTCTGTTGCATAAATTATTGCAATTAAAATATGGATAACAATACGTATGGCATTCGAATCATTATGGAATCTGATGTTCGGGCAGTTAAAATTATGTCACTTGTATTTTATGGCAAACATAACATTCGGGCAAATGAAATTATGGCAAATGAAATTCGGGCATTTGAATATTATGGCAAATGAAATTCGGGCAACTGAAATTATGGCAAGTGGGGGTATACCCCGATATACAATTACAACGTAATAAAGTGGCATTGATTTTTATATTTTTGGGATTCTAGTTATTGTTGTTGTTAGTCTCTCTACTTATTTTTTTTTAATGCTACGAGTATTAAAGCTCAATGTAAATTTAAATTTGAAAAAAGTTGAAATATTATTTTGAAATTATTTTGTTGGACTGTACTTGATAAAATTTGAATCTAAGTTGGATGCATCGGAGGTAAACAGACCATACCTAAACGAAATTGGCTTAGCTAAAATAAAAACCTTAAACATTAAACTTCAAACTTTACTAAAACGAAGATTGTACTGGCTAAAGATTCCACCGACATTAATGAGTTTATACGGTTATGGCGAATCCTGGGTAAAAAAGTGCATGTTTTTTTTTCCTGGGAAAAAGAGTGCATGTTTTTTTTTAAATACTCAGCCCGGAAACAGGAAGTTGGGAGACGCACGTCCGTGCCTCGGAAATCACGTTAAGCGTTTGATGACGGTGAGGGTACAGAAAGTGCACTTATGTTTGCACACATACTAGTGCACTATAATATTATGTTAGTTGTAGGCTGCGCAGTATCTGCTTTAACGAAATCGGCTGGACGTATGGTATTAATAAAACATTTATTATTATCTATATAATTTGTCTATAAAAAATTATATCAAGTATTCAACCGTGATTTAACTCTGACTATACCATAATAATATTAACAGTTAGCAATATTTATTTCAGTATAGATATGTATGTACTTAATTGGACTGTTTATGTACTGTATTATTGTGCTAGAATTTTACATAATATGTACGTCTAGATTACCGGCTGCATTTCAGTGCTCCACTGGGTATTCCAGTCATCTCAATACTGCACGTTGTTTCAGTTTCCTTCTTCATCTATTCCGATAAATAGACAAGGAATACTCATTGTATATTCCAGTCGTTGGCTTAAAAAATGCATTGATATAACTATTTTGTGACAATATTGCATTCATAGAGTTGTATGTAAAAACTATAATAAAATGACATAACACAGAGGGAGTAGTAATAGAATAATAAAAAATAGCTGAAATTTTAATAAAACTTTCCCAAGTTGACCACTCGACCTTAACGAACAAAAAGCTAAAGTTAACTTAACTTTGGGTATCACAAACTCTTATATAAGCTTCTTATAAATGAAGGCATCACCCTTCAATATAAGTGATTGGTGGCTTAGTCTACTGCACCAATACTGTTCAGTTTGGGAAACATTGCCTTACAGCCACATGTTTCAAAGCTCCAACATAAATATGAACCGATAACCCTGATAGCTACAGCCATTTGTTAAAAAAAATGTAACAGAACCCGTTTGTGTACGAAAAAACAGCCAAAACACAGACTGTAAACATCATAGCGGACAGGAGACAAAATTAAAAGTGTAAAATGGAAACGCTTCGCCCAGAACCGGTGCACAACTAACTTAAGATCTCAGTGAGACAACTACGTAATACAGTAATGCACATTTGATGGTTGAAGATAAATTTATCAGACAGTTGGGACATCAAGAAACAAAACTCAATTTCAAAGAAATATTCGCAGGCGAGTTTTATAGCATTTTATATAATTGTAAACTGTCATGGTTACAGACATTAGAAAACTGTAACTGTCCGGGAGCTCATTAAAACAAAACAACATGGTAAATATCCCGGACAGTTACAGTTTTCTAATTTATAGCATTTTGTTTTAAAATCATACTCAATCTTCAGAAATTGCATTTTATTGTCTAATTTTAGTTGAATATCCAACTGTCTGAGTTTTCTATATATCTGTAACAATTAACCATGCTCCAATGCCTAGCGACACAACATCTCCAACACATCACCTTCCCACTGGGAGCTTAGACAAAGTAGCAACATCAAAACGACAACGAAATTCGAAAGAATAAAATGTATAGGATTGAGATTAGCCGCGATAAATCACGTGGTCGATCGTCATCGTTTCCTCTTCTACCGCCATCATTGCAAGGTCACACCACCATAGCTTCACCGTCCCTCCGTACACTGGATCCGAGCGGGTCGTCGTCCGCGCGACCTACTTACGACCGCGGCGGCCCCATGGAGGCAGCCCTGGATATTTCCAATAGCCGGGCCGCTAGCAAAGCCCGAGATACATATATATATTTTGGGAAATGTGAGAATAAGAAGGGAAACGGTCCGTGGATTAGGAATTGTAATGCAATAAGTTAATGGTGAACAATGATAGGGAAACATAAAGATAAACCGGACGGTTTCTTGCAACTGAATGCGTTTTTGATAGCGTTTCTGAAATCTTATTATACCTAACCTGCTACAATCTCGGGCTCCTTGAGTTATAGGGCGATAGGCTCAATAGGGTCTATCATGCCTGTCGACCTCATATATGAACCTCACGGCATCGTATTCCAACAAAAATTTTAAATTTTTAAGTGCTTTAGCTAAGGCCAAGCTAGATGTTCTTATTAAAAACGGAAAAAATTACAACATATCAAAATACAAGTTTACCCGTCCATAATGACATACAGAACATGTGTCTCATCATATGAGTATACCTATCTCGTTAGTCCTTATACTTTTATTTCAATGTTCCTCATCCGTCACCCTTCCTTAGAATATAATTGAATAGAATAAATAATTCAATTGTTTATTTGGTCAAAGTGTTAATTACCAAAAATGAGAAAGAGAGATATATATAGGTATATTTCCACCAAAGACTTGTATACTCCCAGTTCTCTTGACAATCACTAAAAACCTTAGGGGTGAGAGTCATCCGCTCCCCCGCAAGTCCGGTGATGATGACGAGGATAGTCTAAGTCATCATCGTAAGTCAGATAGGAAAAAAAATCACCAAAAGACAATGAAAACTTTTAATATGCAGTGCTCGTCATAGGATTAACTAACCGTTACTGTCACTGCAATATGAAGGCATTTACAAGGAAATATAAACTAACTTCCTTTTCAACCGTGTAGGTAAAAATCTCAGCCCATATGGGTTCAGGGCACAGGTGACGAGACCCTGCAGTAGTTTATAAACCCACGGACATTAGCCGGCGCGGGACCGTCTTGCGCCGAAGAAACTAGGTCAACGGGCCATCAGCGTCTTATATCCTTGCGTTTTTGCATGCCTGCATCTGTGTAGACAGAATATCGAATATTAATGCTGAAATGAAAACTGTAACGGGTGTATAGAAAATGTTGGTAGTGTTGTTTATAAAATATTTTATGTAGAGACATTTTTCCAGCTGAATCTTACATCGTCAACGTTATCGCGATAAGTAGACTCTGGTTCTTTATCATATATTCTAAAACAATGCACATTCTTACCTAACTTTGACAGAAGGCGAGTTATTTCAATTAACCATTTGAAGTTTTTCGACGAACTGATAATCCTCTAGTAGCCAGTAATGAGACTCACCCATGGCTTTTTAAGCGCACATTTACTTAAGGACACTGTTTGAATTCATTTTTAGTCAGAAGTACCTACTTTAAATAATAATAATAATAATAATAATAATAAATCTTTATTTGGGCAAAAGTAATACAAATGGTTTTCTTATATCTAGCGACTCTGCACTAAGCATAATTGCTTGAATCGCAGCAGCCAATACATCAGTATACTAAAACACATTTTGAAATTGAGACACCTGTCTTGGGCAACAAACAAAATAAAATAAAATAAAACAAAATAAAAAATTACATGACTAATAGTTAACATAAGGATATTTAAACTTTTTAATATTTCTAACAATAATATTTTATTTATTTACTTAAATCTAATTTATTATTATGGTTGTGTGTGTGTGTGTGTATGTGTGTGTGTATGTATGTGTGTGTGTGTGTGTGTGTGTGTGTGCTTGTGTGTGTGTGCGTGTGAGTGAGTGCGTGGGTGAGCATTAGTTGGTATATTTAACTTAGTAATTCCTCTGTCTCCATATAGTCCAAGTCCATCAGCCACAATTCAATGGCTACCTTGGCTATCCGTGGTGGCGCTGATTTAATGTCAGCATTAAATTTATAATTAAATGAATACGTTATTTCTCTTTAACAAGACTTGAGCTTAAAGTTTGTAATAGAATTTACAAAATGAACACTGTTTTCTATTTTATTTCTATTTCACTAGTCCCCTACTGCCTAGACTGGAATAATCGTAAAAGACGAAGCTAACTCCGAACGGGAATATGAGAAAAAATCTTTCCTATCTCTTTGGTTAAAACATATCCAAAGGAAGCATTTCCAGCCTAACAAACTAGAAGGCACAGGTGCAGGCTTCATGTAAGTTTGTTTAAAGCCACAATATTCGCGGGGACGACCTATCGTTCCCCAGTATCTGGGCTAAAGTGGGTCACCGGGCCGTTGACTGCTGTCCCGTGGCCTTGCATTTTGCACATTATCTTGCATCCTATACGCACCCTCCCTGGTAGTAGAATGGCGATGGGGTCTGTTACTTATAGCTAATTTATTAAAGCAATAAAATACCTATTTTCAACCAGAATATAACAGTATCACGGCTGAATACTAAAATGATAAATTGGTATTTAATTTCCGCATTCAATACTCATATACAATTTTTTTATTCAAGAGTCGCTTAAACTGTCGAATATTTTAATAGTAAGTCCTCATAATCAGTACTTAAATCTATTCTACATTAACAGTCATAATCTGCGGCTTCTTAAATAGTTACAATAAACTAGTGGCTACTATTTCAGAGCCAGATGTCAAATTGCAGCAATTTTATGACACTCCTCAATTTTATTTTAATTATAATCCTTTTTTAAATTACACCGGCACAGATTATTTTCTACTACCTAGCTCAGTACGCAGTTGTTATCAATAGACCCAATGCCTAATAATTTGCTGTCATTTATTTCAGTGTGAATTAAACTAAAGCTCGTCCTAAACACTAGCCCTTCAGATCCTCCAAATTACCCATCAAATGTAGTTCAAATTACATTCCCGTTAAGGATGTACAGTGTACGAGGCGCTATCAGTGTCGGCCTATCTGTTCTGAGCGGAATCAGGTCACCAGGCCGATAACCGACAACACCTCCCGTCCTTGCCGCGTGCATCCGTGCATTGATTACGCATCGAAACCGCAAACGTTATTTGAGAATGTTGATAGTAATTAAGGTAATAGGTAGATAAATTGGACCTCATCATGTCAATTATTTGTTCGTGAACACTACACATTTGAAATAGACGCGAGATATTTCGAGTTATTTACAGGCTTGAGTTTAAATTCATAAAATACGCGAGTTTTATTCGATTCAATAGTTTTATCTCAAACATCACATACATTGGTTTGATCCTGTAGTATCAAGAGCACATTGCAATACTAACATAGTTTATTCACAATTATAAGGATTTTAATTATTCTAGCAGACAATTATTCTGACACGACATAAACTATCTCCATTATGTAGAGATTATCGCTGAAATCTGCACAGCAGCAAAAGTTCTACAAAAGTGATCATAAATTAAGTTTTTTTAACATATTCCAATAGGTACGAAGTAAAAAAGGAACTTTTTAAAACGTTCTGAATCTGTAATTGTCTCAAAAAGAATTCCACAAAGTAATACAATCGCCCAGTCAAGATCTATGGAGTGCCGTGGAAATTGCACTTCGCAACTGAGCGCGGAAAATTACGATTCCTTTTAAAATACGTTGGGCACGACATTGGACGCGATAGTTCAGCTACTGAAAAAAAAAGTGCAGTGAGGAACATGCAAGTATTCAACAATATTAAAAATACATTATTACTGTTTTTTTCAAGGCTCTACTTTCGGATTCTTTATATAATAATATCTTTACCATCAAGAGCTTTTTCCAACAGCGGATTATCGTTATGGTGTAGTACAATTACGAATACAACAATTCATTTTTAATTTTTTATATGTGTTTCACAAAAACAGTGACATAAATCGAAATGGAAACAACTAAGTGACAATTTTTCGGTAAAATTAATAATCGGCTGAATAATTTAATTATTCGTAAGAAAAAATAGCATATTTCGCACAATTTTTATACGTTACAGGAGCGTGCCTTTTTTTTAATAATTGTTATTTTCATCTCACTGACTTTTTGTGCACTGTTCCTAGGCGGACACATTAAAACGGCTTTTACCTGAAACTTTGAAGTTTATCGCCTATTTACATCGGTAATGAGTGCGCTACTATTTTATAATCCTTAATTCGCTCGTATGAAGTTAACTTCTTTTGTTTTATTATTGAATGCGTATCAAACTTGTGTTATGTTAACCGACTGATTACAATAAACATTGCATTGTTCTTTTACACGAACAATTTAGTCCTATAATCACGTTTTTATACTTATTTTTATAGTGCCCGAGTCTCTCTCTCAAAGTGTGTGTCTATGAACGAAAAACACTAGCTATTTGTCAGACTCAACATATGAATCAATTCAGATATATCGTTATGGAGAAAAACATAGCTTCAATCAACTGTGATTGGTCGTATCTGCAACATTGTTTAAAAATATACAAAGCTATTGACATAAATACTCGAGTGATAGTGATAGGTTTTAGGATTAAATCCTTACTTTATTTACACAACACGCAGTAACGAATTGAGACGTCGTTTAAGTCTTCTTGTAGACTGGCGCCCAACTTGTTTCCTCAGTTAATTATTTGTGACTATTATGTAAAAAAAACAATATAGGGGCTAAAACTGTGAACATACACACACATAACGTATACTTAAAAGAAATATTGCATGATTAAACCTTTATACTAGATATTTAACCTAGTGGGATATAAAACTACATCCGCACGATACTATAACGTTATTAAAACCCAATCTCTGCTGCAATCCAGCCCTAGGGATACGGGATGCGACCCGCTTGTGGCCCAGATGCGTTTCCATGGCAACGGGGCACGCGTATCCCCCCCCCCCTCCCTCGTCCTCTCAGCCCCATATTCGATTATTCTATAACGATATTAGGGAAGCAATTAGTCCTATGGGATGTCCTGGAAAGACCGCCATAATCATATGTCCTTCCTAGGTCACTTTAATATGAACACTTGGTTTAAAAAATATTGGTCTGAACATTTGTGACTAAATCATTGCCCGTACAAGATTAGCGTGCATAATTGTATGTATATCTTAAATAATATCTTCAATGTATCTTAAACGTGAGACAGTGACTAGTTACAAATGATAAATTATATGTAATTTAATTAGGGGTGAAAGCCATCCGCTCTCCCGCTGGTCCGGTGATGATGACGAGGATACTACGGATAACCATCATCGAATGTCAGTTAGAAAAAATCTCGTATTGATAACAAATTATTAATATAATGACTCTCTAAGTAGGTACTAATAATCTAGTTAGTAACACTGTAAACTTTTCAATACTGAAACGGCTAGCAATTACTACGAGCCAGTCCATTGCGTCACGACCCAGAAAGAAACTATTGCTGACTACGAATAGTATTCAAAATGGAAGAAATAAAGTAAATCGATTGCACTGTGTTGTCTGCCGATAGCTATTTTTACACAGCTAGGGCTGCCAGCTTATCGCAATGATAGGTGTACGCTTCCTTCATCTTAAACACACACACACTTCCACATCTTAAATTGAAGTTTTAAATTTTTTATGGGTAATATTGAATTTATTTTACCTTTTGCGTAGTTTTCTTAGAATACATAATTTGTACTAGTACGCGATGTATCTACGCGTATTTCTTTTATAATTTTTTCATTACTTTCTAGAATCAGTTTAACAAACACTGGATACCAGTTTTACGATTCATGCAGTTATGACTCAGCATTTCTAGAGACTTCACGAAATCGGAGTATTTTGGAACAGTTTTGAATGGAAAAACTTACAAAGACGTTATTCATATTTTTTGTGGCGACCCTTCCATATCGCGAATTAACTGCAGTTGGTGAAAACTTCAATTTGGTCGGACGCGGGCACCGCGGTCGCGTCTGGTCGAGTCGCATCGGGGATTTATCGCGAGATATTTGGCTGATACCTCGTGATGGGGGTCAGCGGGAACCGATTTAGTTTCATTTTAGTTAAGATAAAGATAAAACATATTTATTACAACAACAAGGCAAGATACACAAAATATAATATTAACTAAAACATACAACAAAAAAGAATAGCCTAAAATTGTTGACAGACTTTACAATAATTGCTTTATACCGTGAGCGTCTTTATATGTAGTAGGAGCTTGCTGCATTGTGATCTCTCATGATAATTTTTACATGTATAAATTAGTAGGTATTCATGTATTCGCGATTACTAGACCGTGATTCTTAATGCTGACATATACACTGGTTTTATGTATTCGGTAGAGCCACCGTCTCTACATTCCCATCCTTGTTAAATATTAGTACCACTGAGTTTTCAAATTTGAAACTATTATTCGACGCTTTAATCGAGAAGAAACCTGCACCTACGAATAAATTCAAAGGTTGAGTCGAACATCCGGCTCTTGGCCAGCGTGGTTGACTAAGGCCTGATCGCCTTAATGTGGGCCCGTGCCGCAGCAGTGGGGGCCTAATATATGAGCTGCTGATGATGATGATCAAAAATTTTAATGATAATCATAAATCATAATTGACTGACTTGGACTGGCTCGGTGGAACAGTTGTTAGTGACCCAGAATCACTAACACAACTAACAACAACGGTTCCAAGAGTCGTGGATTCGATTCCCACCCGGGACAAATATTTGTGTGACGAAATGTCGTGTAAAATTATTTATTTATATAATGTATGTGATTATTATTTTATTTATGCATCTATTCCATAATCCAACTGTCCTTAAAAGTTGTATTATCTGTAACTATTTATCGTGTACCTACTTTTCTGGTTGTTGTAACTCTGCCACCTGGTAAAAACCTTAGAAAACTAAGCAGTCACTCGCGGTGGTAATTTTCACATCACAACGAGTAAGGCACACAATTTATGGCGGATTTACAATTGCCAGATTTGTTTTGTATTTATTTACACAGTGCATTTTAGCAGTCATAGTTTTAAGATACCTATACCAAATGAATGTGAGCTAGGATTATGGTGAGAAATAAACGATTATTATTATTATTATCAGTCATTTCCAATGCTCGGGACTACAGAGTCCCGGATTTTTGGGAGGCGTGCGTGGGGCCAAAGCCAACACGTAGAGGCCCTTTAATGACTTGTATGATCTTAATATGTAATGTGGCAACAGCCGACAATTATCCCTGTATACACTATAAAATGCAGCCAGGGACATATTATTCTAACCCGTGTTCTTTTATTTCCAGCGCGGTGCAATGGCGGTGCGGTGATGGCGGATGGCGGGGCGGGAGCGGGCGCGGGCGCGGAGGCGGGGGCGGGCGCGGAGGCGGGGGCGGGCGAGTCCGCGGCGCGCGGCGCGGCGCTAGAGCGGGCCTACGTACACGAGGTGTACGAGCAAGCGGGCGAGGAGGAGGAGCGCGCGCCGGCGCCGGGCGTGCGCGCCTTCCTCGCCGACTTGGAGCCGGGCAGCTTGGTGTGCGACGTCGGTTAGTATCCACGAACATTCATGTGGTGGCAGATGGCAGCCCAATGTACACGATGTGTACGAGCGGGCAGACGAGAAAGAGAAGCGTTTCTCGTCGACTTGGAGCCGGGCAGCTTGGTGTGCGACATCGGTTAGTATCTACGAACATTCATGTGGTGGCAGATGGCGGCCCAATGTACAAGAGCGAGGTGTACGAACGGGCAGTCGAGAAAGAGGAGCGTTTCTCGCCGACTTGGAGCCGGGCAGCTTGGTGTGCGACGTCGGTTAGTATCCACGAACATTCATGTGGTGGCAGATGGCGGCTCAATGTATACGAGGTGTACGAGCGGGCAGGTGAAAAAGAGAAGCGTTTCTCGTCGACTTGGAGCCGGGCAGCTTGGTGTGCGACGTCGGTTAGTATCAACGAACATTCATACATCTATCCTTTCTAGAACACGAGGTGTACAAGCGGGCAGGCAAGAAAAAGGAGCGTTTCTCGCCTACTTGTAGCCGTGCAGCTTGGTGTGTGATGTTGGTTAGTCATCATCATTTGCTGCCCGCTTGCATCCAACAAAACCCAACGATTTTCGGCATCGGTCCTTCTGGTAGGTGGCCGTCCCACACTGCGCATTCCAGAACGTAGCCTCGCCCAATCTTCGTGCCACGTGGCCGGTTAGTTAGTCATCATCATCATGCTTAGCATAGGCCCCTTTCAAAACGTTCCAGCGCGACTGGTCTATGGCCACCTGCATCCAACAAAATCCAGCGATTTTTAGCGTCGTTCTATCTGGTAGGTCGTCTCACACTGCGCTTTCCTTCAGTCGGTCGGTTGGTATCTACGGATATTCTTACGCCTTAAGCAGCGGTGATGATTGATGGCGGACCTATGTAGACGAGGTGTACGAGCGGACAGGAGAGAAAAAGACGTGTAGCACTCGGGGACTGCCGCGGTATAGCTATTGCACAGCATCGTCCGATTTCGGAGCAGCTCGTCTCGATTCGTGCGAGTTTCGTAGAGTCGTACAATACGTCTAACCGCACGCACACAAACACCGTGCCGAAGTCTACCGAACTGAAACGACGTTTGACGATTGTGAGGTTTTTCGTTTCGGAATTTCTTGGTTCGGTCGCCGCGCTCAAAGCCCGCGATAAAAGCTATGCAATAGCTTAAAAAGGAGCGTTTCTCGTCGACTTGGAGCCGGGCAGCTTGGTGTGCAATATAGGTGCCCAGTGTGCAGCACGACGTTACATAATGGCACGTCGACTTAAAAAACAAAGAAATGAAAATAAATTAAGATTATATCATAAAGTGTACCGTAATTAAGGAAGCACCCTTTAACGCGAAAAACCACACGTAGAATGAAACGCCAGCTAAAACCTTCAAATGTTTTCTAATTAGTAAGTATGTAGAACCAGACACAGCAATTTTTGCCTCGAATCTTGGTATACATCGTGAAATTTTAGTGGTTGTTTTCCCGTGGCAGAACGATTTGCCTTTAGGAATACTATCGAATCATGCAAATCATTCCTCGAAAAAAAAATTTTTTTTTTTCAAATTTTCAAAATAATAATTTTCCAACTCGAAAGCTATCTTTCTTTTATAAGATGTGACGTAATAAGGTACTGCTTGCCGCATGAAATCGATGCTTAAAGCTGAAGAAGCTCGACACCCTAAGTCATAAAGCTGTTCGAACGTGCTTTCGAGTTTCGGTTTTTTCGTAAACCGTAAAACCGGCATTTATTGATTTTAACAAAAAAGAACTGCACTAATCTATTGTACTACTAAGATAGAATAATTTTACTGCGGGAAAACAACCACTAAAATTTCACGGTGTATAGTTTAGCCACAAAAGACTTAAATATTACATTTCAAAAGTACCAGCTCAAAACCTTGATTCCTTAACTTCCAACTGCAGACATGAGCAACATTTTGTTTTCGAATCAAAACATAAAGTATTTTATTACATCACGTACGTCCCGTCAGATGCGGGTGGCGCCCCCTTTCATAAAAGTGAGTGCCCTTAATTTTTCCATATCCCATTTATTGTACAAATAAACGTGCCGCAAGCGATATGCATTGCATCGGCTGTAGGTAGCGCGGGTTACACTTAATGAATTCAATTTGCTCCACACTTTGCCTTTCTGAAGTCTCTAATAGACTCCATAATAAATTTAAGTCCATGCCTTGCTCCGAGTAATTTTCTGACGCGAACGATATAATATAGCAGGCTTGTTGGAAAGTAACGTAGGTACTCTTGAGATCCCGACTTATACATACCCACTGTATCTACATATAAAAGATTTAATTTACTCATGGGTTTAGGACATTTATTAAGCGTTTATCAACCTTAATGATAAATATTTGATCGTCACTTGAAAATGTTTAAGTTCTTCTATGTTTTGTTTCTACATCAACATTAAATAAGCAGCGTAGAGATACGTACCTATTTATATACCGTTGAAATAACAATCCCCTTTTCTTCATGATTTGCTTTATCCGACATGACATTTATAAAGGTTACTTAACGGGAATAACAAAATCGGTACAATGTTCCAGACGAATATTATCGTAACAACCCACTCGGTTCCAGCAACGAATGCCTAATGTAGGTACCTACCTGTTGAAAATGGTTACTTAAATAATGTAATCACTGGATTTTCTGAGTAATTCTGAAGGAAAAAAGAGGAAGTAGGAGAGAGTCAAAGGTTGGTACTCAAAAAAAAACTATTTAAAACGACGTTCCAGTGATTTGTTTATTTATTTACATATGTATTATGGTACACAAACAGATTACTGTCATCATTACAGGAATAGGTTGGTTGTAACATAGCCTAGACAGTATTCCTAAGCAGTGTACACAACATGCTTTGTGCTTACATATCTATTTATTAGAGGTCTTAAAGTACTCCTTTAACTAGATAACAGTGATAACTTTATAGACATATGTACACACACATAGATAATTGCGTACACCTCTTTAGACTAAGATACCTCACACCAATCCTAGAAAAATCTACGCTTATTACTACATATGTAATTCAAAAAAGTCTTTTACAAACTTTTTTTTTCTAACTGATTAACAACGATGGCTTGGAGTAGCCTCGTCATCATCACCGGACTTGCGGGGAGCGGATGGCTCTCACCCCTAAGTTCCGCGTCCACACATGCAACCACTGCATACGTGATCAAGTCATCGGGACCGCAGGAGCGGGTGTCCCACAAACGATCGGTATTGCCCACATTGTAAGGTTACCGTACACGTGTTGGATTGGAATGCCAAATGTCACGCGTGGGAGTTCAGTTTACGTTCGTACGTAGGTACAGACAGCACGGAAGGGGCGGGGGGATAGTTTTAGTTTTAGGATCGGGTTACGCTGCTTTATAAAATTAGAGGGTAAAGATAAATTTTAGTCTGTACCTACTAAATTAATAAGACAAACATTTTCAAAAGCAACTTCTGTTGCCGACTCTCCAAACGTTCAAAGTACTCAGTTTAAAGGGATCACATAAAATGTTACAAACTTCATACAAGGACTTGGCTTGTATGAAGTTTGTAACCAATTAATTTTGCTGGTTTTTATAAGGCATGTTATATCTAACGTGACCAGGCGTCCCGGTTTCAAAGGAACTGTCCCGTTTTCGCCCAGAGAGGCTAATATTGCCCCGTTTCAGCAAAATGTTGTTTTTTTTAAAATGATCCTGGCCCATCCAGGCTAATATTGCCTCGTATTGTTTTCTAAAACAAAGACCAACGCAACAAGCCTTTTCCGCAGATGTCCCGTTCGGGCCCAAAAAAAATGGTCACATTAATTATACCCTGTCTCATTATTGGTACCTGCGCCTAATAGTGGTAACGAACTCGTAAACAAACAATGTACCCGCCCATTCCAAGTTGACATTTTGTTGTGCAATCCTATGAACGCCAACACAAGTCTGACTAACGAGTTTTATTGAGCTTAATAGCATCATTTATCGTGATAAGATAACCTATGACATTTCTCGTTGGAAACACTCACCCTTTTCATTGGAACATTCAAGCGATAGTGACGCAGGGGACACTTAGCCATTCCAGTTGCTGGAAAAATGTGAATCATTTATGGTGTTCACATTTGAAACTTGCATTACTCGGTATTGAGGTCTTTAATTTACAATTTTATTAGTGAATTGCTAAGTACCAGAGGGTGGTCTTCTAAACTGATTTAATACGTAAACATAAGGAAGTGGCCTACTTATTTAGACTTTATTTTGGGACTAACTGATATCTGGCCTCGACGGTGTTTTCTACGCTACTGATAAGTGTGTTTATTTTCCTAACTCACTTACGAAGTTGGCTTGGAGTAGCCTTGTCATCATCGCCGGACTTGCGGGGGGATGGCTCTCACCCCTAAATAAACGTGTGTACTCACAGTTGTTATACCTTGTTTCCAGGCTGCGGCAACGGGAAGTACCTCAGTGTGAACCCGTCCGTGTATGCTGTGGGCGGTGACCGCTGCGCCCGGCTCGCGAGCCACGCGCGCC
The DNA here is from genome assembly GCA_039566165.1 of Maruca vitrata. Taxonomy (NCBI): domain Eukaryota; kingdom Metazoa; phylum Arthropoda; class Insecta; order Lepidoptera; family Crambidae; genus Maruca; species Maruca vitrata. Next base: position 7,500,555 of record CM076930.1, read on the forward strand.
ATCACAACAACGAGGTAGCCAACATACTTACATTACCACCAGTAACTTAGGTGACTAACCTGCACTTCGCCAGTGTTTGACTAAAGCCTGATCGCCCTAGTATAGGGAAGGCCCGTGCCCCAGCAGTGGGGACGTATTTGGACCGATAATGAAGATGACGAGTATCCTAGGTACTCTTGAACAGTGCCGTAACTAGGGCAGTGCCAGCGGTGCCCAGGCACATGGCGTAGGCTGGAGGAGCGCAGAAATGACCAGACCTGTATCTAGTCTTATTTATCAAGGGCGTATTTTTAAAGTTCGCACCGGGCGCATAGAAAGCTAGTTCCGTCCGACACTGCTCTTGAACTCTTTTTTTAATCCTACATAAATCCCCAATAGTACGGAGGACCAAAGAGGTATTTCAGACTCCTTCTGACCAAAACTGGTAAAAGTTCCTTTTCTCCGCTCTTTTGTCTTGCTCCGGTGGACAGGCAGCCTAAACAAGCAATCCACCGGCGGCGTTGTGGCTTAAGCTAGAGTACCACGATGCCAGAATTTCATCACTCATGCCATGATTTCAGTTGATCCGTTTTTCTTTTAACCATAAAAGATTCAAGTCAGATTCATATTCTGACGAGTTCCCACTTGGGTACTTTTGCAAGTGCCATGATCACTGTTGATCCGTTTTTCTGAAGCTTTTAGCATGACAGTTAAATAAAATCTCACAGCTTATCTCTCCTTTCAGGTGGTAGTCTGTGATAACCTCTGCCTGCCGTACCGCGATGAGTCGTTCGACGCGGTCCTTTCCATCGCAGTGGTACACCACTTCGCGACTGTGGAGCGGCGGGCGATGGCTCTGCGGGAGCTGGCCAGGGTCACCAGGATCGGCGGCCGGCTCCTGCTCACCGTCTGGGCTATGGAGCACGAGGGGAGGAACTTCCACTCACAGGTAAGGTTGAGTAGTTCCCAAACTTGGTACGCCACCAATTATAGTAGCCTTGGGGTATCCCCCTAGCAGAGCAGAGAACAATCTAAAAAGATGGATTTTAATTGTTAAATATTTGTCTTGCGATAAAGCAACATAGGACTCAGTTAAAACATTCTATAATTTCTAATTCTGGGCAAGGGAAATAAAGTTCACAGAACTGAACTCTTCTTTAAACATACATACATACATACATACATACAATCACGCCTTTTTCCCAGAGGGGTAGGCAGATATCACTTTCAGCGATACACTTTTTACCTCTGTGGGAAACGTGACGTGACGGGTTGTGGACCACGTCGCTGCCATTTTGCCTTGTGCATTGTTTTTCTTTAAACATATTACAAAGATATTAAAAATCTAGCAAAACTGTTCAATAATAGCGAACTTTACTCTTCTTATGCTTTTGGGAATAACAGTGTAAAAATATCCATATTTTAATTTCAGGACGTCCTGATTCCCTGGCATCGGCCAGCCACATTATGTCCACCCACGCCAGCACCCAGATTTCTATCCGTCGATCACGAACAGTACGTAATAACAACATAATACACAATAATTATAAGCTAATGCAACTTTTGACGCAATACTAACGTATTTTTTTTATTTTACTTTCAGTCACATTGATCCCTGGAAAACACGAGATGGCTCACCAGGCTCATCGTCGCTTTCGTCACCCAATGAGACATGCTACTCGTTCGTACGAAGAGCTCTGCAGAGGCTCGCCGGCCGCCGCTCGTTCCTCCCCTCCTGGGGTCTCGCCCGAGTGCCCCCCCGACCGTGCACCAGGCCCGAACCACCCGCAGCAGACCTGCCCATTGAACTGCGGCGCCTCGACGAAGCCCTACCCCCTCGACTGATCACGCAACAATCAGATGCGTCCACCATGAAATCCAGAAGCTTGACCGACATTGCTGACGTAGAACGACGGACACTCGTCCGCTCCAGATCCAGCCTCCCAAGCTTAGGCGGAGAGGAAATCGAACCGCCGCCATTGGAACCACCAGCACCAGAAATACCTGAACCTCGAAAGAAACCACGGCTCGTCAAACAAAAGAAATCTATCAACGAAGACGACGCTGATGAAGACCTCGACAAACCAACAGACATGAAAAGTATGGTCGAAGAAATGCCTAATTTTAAAATACACACTTATAGGTCAGAATCGAAAAAACCTGGTGTTTTCAAACAGACATCACTCAATGAGGAACTAATGTCGGTGGAAAGATTAAGAGAAAAAGAGCGACTGAGAAAAAATATCCAAAAACAAGCATCCCTTAACGAGGAATACCTATATCGTAGACCCGGTGCTTTAGACTCAATACGTGACTCTATATTTTCTACGTCGGCTACAACAGCGAAGAAATTCCAATCCCTCAAAAACGGCCTCACTAGTAAGTTCAAAACGTCTACAACGAATATAGATAAAGTAACCGTATTTGTACGGATGCTACAGGGTTGGAAAAGCCACGGACCAGTGCCAGAAGTTCCTACTCCAAGTGACAACACTTCAGGAAACGAGAAAGCATATCCGGAAAGACGTCATTCACGGGAGGATGGGTCAGATTCATCAAAAGATAGCAGTCTACAAAGTGACACCAGCGTAGATTCTGAAGACAGTTTTGCGTCTGTCATATACGTCCCAAAAGCAGATGGCTCAGGAGATCCATTATCACCTACGCCGTTATCACCGGGCCCAACTTCTCCTAGACTAAAAGTATCATCTGTTCCAACCTCGCCAAGAATGAAGAGCTCGCCAGGACTTCCATCGCCCAGGATAAAGCAAGCGTTTCCTCTGATTCGCCCTCCAGCGTCACCGAATTCTGTTCAAACACCAACCACTGTTAATAAAATCTTGGTGGCCCAATACAGTTTAAAGAATTACTCGACTACCAGTTCAGTTTGCACCGTCCCGCTAAAGCCGCAATCAAAAAGTCAGCCGAATTCTCCTCCTAAATCTGAATCAGATGATAAAATAATCAAACCAGAACTGCAAGCTATAATCAATAAAAATATTACTGTAGACGTTTTTGAAGAAATTGATCCTATTCCACCTATCAAAGAAGAAGAAGAAACGCCAACAGAAGTAACCAAAGAACTCATAGCAGAAATAAATAAGGATATAGAAGAAATACATAAACTTACAGCTGAGACTAACCAAATCCAAGTCAAACCAAGAGTCGTATTGCAAGATGTTAAACCTTATCCAAAAATAACGCTACAAACCGTTGCAGAATTGCCAGAGATTCCTCAATATAAGCCCAAGGGAACAAACAAATCGCCGTCGACTGATACTTTGGATTCGAAATCTGCTGACCGAAAACGAAAGGAGCGGATAAGGCAAATTAAAGAAATGCTAAACAAAGGTATTCCTGCAGGGAACTTTGGTAGGAGACCGCCATTTCCGTTAATACGTAGTACAAGCAAAGCAGAGCCGGCTAAAACGCGACCTTCACTTATGTCATTAGAGCTCTTCAATCCAGCCATAGACGATATGGATAGCGACTCAAGTGGAGTCTCATCTCCGGACTCGGTCGACAGCGTTATAAGCGTTGTGCCAGACGATCTCCGCAAAATCGCACAAGAAAAAGGTAATGGAATAAATCTTACTAGGTATTTCTTATTATCTTCCATGATACAAATTCTCAGAACCTAACTTTGAATGTATTTCTGAAAGACCAAAATGAAATCTTCGATTAAATTTCAATCAATCATATTTATTTAAACATAATGTTTTTTTGCAGATTTGCTAAACTCCAATACACTGACACCAGGAGAGCCAAAGAAAGAAGAAAATTCTTCAGACAAGTCACCTGTATCAGCGCCGTTGCCGCCTGCTCCACAGAGCTTAATAGAAGCCGCAGCCGAAGTAGCCCATTCCCTGGACGAGACCTGCGAGACAGTGATCCAATGTAGCCCAAGATCGAAGAGACGCCACCTTGAAAAATTAGAAAGTGCCGAAGCTATCGCTATCATACAAGGCACTTCAAGCAGCAGCAGTAGTAGCAATTGGAGTCTCAACAAACTCTCCCCGGGTGATTTAAGGATATTAGAAGACAGATCCAGATCTCAATCACACACAAGCTCCAGTGGTAGCTCCTCGAGTTTAGAACGTCTCTCCCCTGGACGTAGATCAAAGGATCGTTCACCAAAACAGGGAAGTACTAGTAATTCTACTTGGAGCCTAAACAGACTATCTCCTAATCGGCCTGAAGGACGTTCGTTGGACGAAAATCTAAGTAGAAGTCACAGGAGCCCAACACGTTTCCCATATGATTCCGTGTCTATATCTAGCACCGATTCAGAAAAATCTATATCAAAATCTGAGAGTTTTAATAGAATACAAAATGAACCTCTCGTTACATGCAAATCTGATATGATAGCAAAAGAGGAAGAATGGACAGGAGATCAAGACCTAGGTCAACAACTGACAGAATTTGCTGAAAAACTAAGTGAGAAACTTCTACAAGAGATAGATCAATACTCAAAGAGGATAAACGAAGAAGATTTTGATTTGCCAAGCAGTAGCAGCAGCGAAAAGAGTATCTCTTTGAGACTAAAGCGAGAAGAGGAAGACCGAAATACGCAGAAAATTCTAGATGAGCTCTCAGACAGTTTGCAGCATTTAGAAGATCCATACATAAGCAAACTTAGCACTGAAAAGTTGACCAAATTGACTGCTGAGTTACAAGAGAAGCACAAATACATCACAAACATGATCGATACACCAGAGACTGATATAAATAAACTGTTTCCTAAATGCGGCTCTAAGACGAAAAGCAAAAAGAGATCAAAAGACGTCGATCCCATTATCAACAAATATAGGGAACTGAAGAAGTTAATGAAAGTAACTAGTGACGAAGACATTTACCTAAACAATTGTGCCAATATTCAATACAATGTCAAACCTATCGTCACTGAAGAAAAATTGACCGAAATAGAAATAAAGAACCCTGACGATGACAGTGCCATATCTTCCAGCAATGGAAACCCAGAAATTACAATAGACTCCGGTGCGTACGACACCAGCCAATCACTGGAAACCGGATACTCACTTGAATCTGAGATTAGTGTCGATTCGCTATGCACGAGTACCGACAAAAGGTCATCCTTGAAAGTTGGTCAATCGACGGACTCAAGTGATTTGGATAAGATGGAGATCAGCCCGGAGTCAATAACGTCACGGTCAAGTACTAGCACAGCACCCTTGAAGTCTGGATTCTCGATAGAATCGAGCGACACCTCCGCTGGCAGTGATTGGAGTAGACGCGACAAGACTGGTAGCACTGCTTCACTGGGTTGTGCCAGTCTGGCGTCGCTTCCGTCTTGTAGCGAGTGTTCTAAGGAAAGGAAGCTGCTGGAAACTCGTTCTTCGTCTGAGGACACAGCCACTGTGCCACTGCCGCGACCAGGCCCGCATGCGCCGCTGCTCCCCTCGCTGAGCGACGGATCCGACAGCCTGCCCTCCGAAGGCGGCGCCGTCACCTACCACCGATACTACCACGTCTTCAAGCGAGGAGAACTAGACCAGCTCATCGAGAAATACGTAGAAAGCTTACACGTGGTCTCCTCGTACTACGACCAGGCCAGTTGGTGCGTCATAGCGGAAAAAGTGCAAGTGTGGACCATTTAGGTTCTTCTGTACAATATCATTAAGTCTACGTTTGTGTTGCTGAATGTGTTATGGCCTGAGGAAATAAGTGTTCGTGAATTTATTTGAATCTTATGAAATAGTGAAAATATAAACAAATCATTCATAATGGACACTTTGACAAGTGCGACGATTCAAGTGACCTTCTTAACGAACTCGTAAGTGAGTGTTGAGGACGTTTCCCTGTGAACGTACATTATAATTATAATGGTGTAAGCAACATTGCCAAAAGCGAAGCTTTTGTTTTTTAATATTCTAGTCACTCTATACCTACCAGTTTACTAGTTGTTATTTCTATAATAATATTACTCTAAAGTCTTAATTGCCCTTTGCCGTGCGAAATAGTACAGTATTCAAGCAGTTAAATTTAGTACTTTATAAACATTTTTTGACAACTGTTGTTGAAGGACTTCATAACTTTTTCAGTACTATTTTTATCTGATTGGATAACATTGCCTGAGGCGTATGCGATGGGCATTAGTATTCGATGCGAGAATAGAACTCGTATGATCGATGAAATGAAAACTAAGAGCTTTAAATAGTGAAACTTAATATAGCATATTATATACTTCAGTGGCTCAATATAATATAAGCTATTCATAGCTTATTTACTACCTACCATTCATGTATATTATCAACTGATGATACAAAGTACTCTTATAATTGTTATGGCAATTTATACCATTTTCCAAGATCAAAACTATAAACAAAATTATATAAATATGAATAAATAATTTATCAAAATAGAGAATTTATTATAATGTATATTATTATTCGAGGACAATAACACTATTATGAGATTATAAAAGTTGTTGGAATAGACTATTAGTTAATGGAAATGTCACCGTAATTGTGCGCAGTTCATTTATGCCTAATATTTCATAAACTAGACAAAATTATTTGATTTTGGAGTATGGTATAAAGGAATATTTAAAAATATCTTAACTTTAGAAGCAGATTTCAGGTTATATAAATATATGAATGAGCTGACATCTCATTACGTGTTATTGGAGCGGGTCCATGTATGTTTCACCACTCTACCTAATTCAGCGCTATGATAATGTTCATACTAAATTCGGACCATTTAGTAAAGTTAGAAGTTTTAGACGTCGTAGTGGCATGAAGAGCGTCCTTTGCCTACTTGTATAATACTTGAGAGTACAAATACATGCATACATCAACTGTTCTATATACTCCATGTATGTATCCACTTACTCTAAGTGTATCTACTTCTAAAGGTTTGTACCTAGGCGGTTTTCACAATATTCTTTTCACATTCTTATTCCAAAAAATATGTACATTCAGTTTTGATACAATGTTATTTTAAATAGAGTTTCCGAATTCAAAAAATAATACAGTCATTCTTTCACATATTATTATTCTATAATATAAGTGAAAATAACGAATTTTAACTTTCATTTTATTAACGTATTCGTTAATAATAAGTAATAATGTAGGTAAGTTAATTAAATATCGTAAAATGTGGAATTACCGACGTGATCAAACCATAATCCCGAATCACTTTACATTGAAACAATTAAATAACATTTGACATACATTTCAAAACATTGCTTTCGCAGAAGTATATTAATATATAAATGTTAAAAGTATTCAATATCGTATTGTAAATAATCGCTATAAGTATATGAAGCTATTAGATAATTAATTATATTATCAAATCAGTGAGATTAAAGTTAATATATTAGTATAGTAAAACATGAACACACAACTGTACATTTAATATTTTTTGTAACTGAATCTCATAATGAATATCAAATGAAAATATTAAATGTTCAGACTATGCGTAGTTCTCGCATTCATTAGTTATTATATTAGTAAATAATAATCGAACTAAAGTAGTGTATAGGACAAAATAATATTTAAAATGCACAACCGTTACTATATTCATTTAAATCTGTATTTAAGTCTTCATTTAAGTCTGTGGAACAACGTAGGCACTATTAAACGCTTACAGTGTTTTTGAAATGGGGAGCTCGAATAAATCCATAGCATAGATTATATGTATGTATGTATTACCTTAAATATCAATTTGGTTTGCCATCAAATATCTCTAGTAATTCAGATGTATTGTTATTATGTCTGTACTATATGTGACTATGAGTGAGTCTACTAGTAACTTTATTCCACAAAGACCCAATTGATTTTTTAATCTACAATTCATTAAAAAAAAGTATCAGACTTAATGCTCCATAACAAATTTTAGTATGCTTAATCAAAAGCGCGGTCTGTAAGTGCATCCTTCTGTACTTATCATAAGAAATTCGTCTATGGCGTTGAATGGAACGTAGATAAGGCAGAAAACACACGAGCACTCTTTAATGCCACGGATATATAAACGAAACAGCGCAACGCTTGGAATGTTTTTGTTATTAATTACAATTTTAACAACTACTTATGAATATATAATAGAATAGAAAATTTTTATTGATCATAAAAACATACAAAACTCAAATCAAACATACACATACAAATATATTTATGATCAAAAGGTTCAGCCTCAGCATGTGCCGTAGCAGCCGCAAGGACGCGACGGCGCTGATATTCTGGCAAAACCTTTGATGACGCAACAGAAGGAAAATAAATAAGGATGAATACAATTAAAAGTAATACAATGCATCATAACTTAGAATTTTACGTAATCTGAGCCAATCCCTATCAATATACTGTAAGCGTATATGCCTCAAATTCGTCATCCAATAATACATTTCATTCGTTCAAATTATTCAATTATAAGGATATTTCTATTATAATATTTTCTAACATTACTGCCCTCGGGGCGTTAAATTATTTTTATTCGAAGTTGTGAAAATTTTAAAGCATATCAGCACTGTTTAAGTGTATAAATTTTATAATTTTATTATTTTTATAATACTTTGTGAATCTAATTATAATTTTTGCAAATTTATTAATTAAAGCAACGGTGTGATAGTCACTGAGATGTTATTAAATTGTGGACATTCAGATAGGAATAAGGGTAGTTCATTCTCTATGTGACCAAAACGACACCGCAATTTTATTTTAATTGTATTGTAACAAATTTATTATTGTAGAACTTACTTAAATAATTATGTAATTCGCTAATAATCAAAAATAGAGTCCGCTTTTTCTGTACGTAATTACGAAGATTTTTTTTACTTATTTGAAATTTGATTTTTATATAAGATAAAATACTTGCGTATTGTGTATGTAAATATTTATATACATTTTATATTGCTGGATCTTCATATTGGCTTAATCTGTGATATGGTATATGATAGACAGACAGACCTGAATTTATGGATTATTTTGACTGATTTCGGATCTTGTCCAATTTCTTTATAAATTTTGTATTCGACAAGTTAAATGAAATAATAAAATTGAACGTAAATTACCCTGTACATCCGCAAATTGTAACTTGTTTAATAAAATGTAGGTATTAAATTTAACATGCTAGCATAAATTGTAACTGCCTTTTCGTTTTGCTAATTGATTATTATTATTTTTTCGGGCTGTGTGATATTAATTTGTAATACCGCCTGATATTTCGTAGAGAAAAATATTTTGCCAAAAAAATTGATAGGCGTCACTGAGCCAAATTAAACATTCATATTAAATGGGAGAAAATGTTTAGTATCGAGTTGAAAAGAGACGACTTACATAAACCCCGAAAAAACTTCTATGATTAAAACCCTTCCGAGTTGAGCTAAACATAGTTATGGTCCAAGATCCCAGAGCTGCCAGACATCACTTATTTTCTAATGGACAAAATATATACGATTGAGTAGTGTTGGGGTGTACTATCATCATATGACTAGTTGCTACCTTGACCAGACGGCCATTTTTCAGATATCAACCAATCAAGGTACATAGAAACACTGCTCACCTCACTTAAATTCTGATGGCTGATTTGAACATATATTTCACACAATATCATTAAACAACAGGGTTCATTACTCCCAGACACATGCGGTCGGCGGTTTTACCTTACAGACGCTTTAAAGCTATGAAAAAATTTTTACTTTTACTTATTTTCTGATGCTTGATTTTTATATATGTTATTCAAACAACTAAAAAGTGCTCATCTGACCGCAATAATTATAGAATTGTACCTTACAAACTATTTTATTAGAAAAACTTAACTAAATTCAATTTAAAAAAAAATCTAAAACAGTTGGGTCTGGTGAATGTTTGGCCCCTTGGATCGGTCTGTCCGTTTGCAAAACGTTTTAAAATAGTTGTTTGAATAACATATATAAAAATCAAGCATCACAAAATAAGTAAAATTAAGTAAAAGTCTGTAAAGTCTGTAAGGTAAAACCGCCGACCGCATGTGTCTGGGAGTAATAAAACCTGATTTTTAATGATATTGTGTGAAATATATGTTAAAATCACTCATCAGAATTTAAGTGAGGTGAGCAGTGTTTCTATGTACCTTGATTGGTTGATATCTGAAAAATGGCCGTCTGGTCAAGGTAGCAACTAGTCATATGATGATAGTACACCCCACCACTACTCAATCGTATATATTTTGTCCATTAGAAAATAAGTGATGTCTGGCGGCTCTGGGATCTTCCTCTATTATGTTGCAATCAAATTACCAGATATAAAGAATCTTAGATATAAATAATGGAATAAAATAGTGCTCCAAAAAGGTTACATCGTAAATGTATCATAAAAAGAACCTGAAGTTTACATAACTCAATGACATTGTTTTCTAAAACAACATTATAATTTGAATGCATATTTCTAATAAAACCACATGAATATTTAGAATTTGAAATGTTGGATAATATTTAGGGTAAATTAAATTTAAAAAAAAACAGTAACTACAAGTAATGCTACATATTATTTCAACTTCATTGGAGAAATCCATTCGCTGCAAATAATGCATAATAATATTATACGTGTTTTTCCCCCGAAGGGTTAAAACACTTATTTGGGTTTCAGCCGAAAGGCTTGACCCACCATGAGATAACTCTTCAGAACATCGGCGCCATCTGGCGGACTTCGCAAGTATTATGCTTGACAGTTGTCAAATTACTCTATGGCTAGGTCAGCGCGCAGTGGCGTTCGCCATGTTGATTCAGTAAAGCTTGTAGAATCGAGGCGAGGCGCAAGCCGACAAGACACTTTGGTGGGTCAAGCCTTTCGGCTGAAACCCAAATAAGTGTTTTTAACCCTTCGGGGGAAAAACACGTATATTTGGGTGTTCGAGCCTTCAAGGCTTGACCCACCATGAGATGTTTGTTATCTGTCGGCGCTGACCATGCGTACTGTGATCTTATTCTTAGGTATTGATGAAGGATTATGGAAAGAAAAATACATGGTTTGAGATCAATCAATTGTATTTAAGCCTAGAAGGAATGATTTTCCAACAAGTCCTACCCGGACTTATTCTAGAGTAGCAAAAAGATCGGACATTGCAGGCTTTGGATCTGTATTCTCTTTAACAATTGTCTTACAATAATGTTTTAGAAAGGTGGATGCACTTCGCCAGTTGCCTTTGCGGAGCACATCATCTATATCGAGATTCTTCTCAGACCAGTTGTTGGAGGCCACTGCGGACCTAAAGCTACCAGGAGAGACATTTATATTTGCTTCCCTGAGGGCCAATTTTAACCAGCCAGCTATTATTGCTCTGGTAGCGGCCTTGACTTTCCCTCTTGTGGAGATAAATAAATTGAACAAGTTCGGATTAGCCATGCGACGGTAATGAGAGATTTTTATCAGTAGTGGAATCCAGTAACAGAAATTTAAGTTATGTTCGCTACTTCCAAGAAGACACCATCCAGTTTGGCGATAGTTGGAATTGTCTGTTTTTGATCCAAAAACGGGCCAAAAGATCAATTTTTCATCCGTTATTTCGCAACGCTCTGGGTTGATGTGTAGCAACGTGAGGTCGTGTACACGTCGTCCTGAGGCCAGGAGCAATAATGTCGCTACATGTTGTGATACTTGGAATAGGCTGGATTCATCAATGGATTGTTTTATGATCCAGTCCACAAGTTTTCCTACATTCCATGTTGTGGGTGTCTGACTTGGGGGATTCGTTAGCAAAATGGCTTTGATAGCTTTCTTAACTACTGGATGGCAGCTGAGTGACTCATTATACGAGGGTTTTGTAAATGTTGCAACAGTTGATTTATGAACAAGGATAGTTCTAGGGGCTAACTTTCGGCTTACACTTAAATAAATCAAATACCGAGCTAGGTCGGGAGGATTTGGTGACAATACTGAGATGTTGTTATCAGTTGCCCATTTGCACCAACTGTTCCAAGCTTGATTGTATGTTTTTAAGGTTGATGGTCTCCATGCCTTTTGTAGGAACCTACGTTCCTGGTCATTCCAGTTGGCTATTTCATCGGCCCAGCCAGTATTCTCCAAACTTCCAAGACCAATCGTTTTACGTCTCGAGGAGGTCGGTTCGTTTTCAGATCCCGAAGATGTAACTCGAGATTTTTTATTATAAATGGGGGACGAGTGGACCTTCTCTTGATTTCTGCCCTCCAAAATGCCTTCTCCCATTTCGGTGCTACCAGTAAGTAGTGTCCGCGAGAGGCATTCAGATGTTGTAGCACTTGGGGGATTAAAGCTGGCGGCGGGAATATCCAACCCAATTCGTAATCCCATTGTCTGCTGAATGCGTCCGTAAATAGACTCGTTGCATCCGTCAGGTCTTCGCTCACATATTGGGGGACTACTGCCGACGCATTCGATGCGAACAGGTCTATGGTTGGCGTTCCCAATTTCCGGAATATCATCCTTTGGGCTCGTTTGTCCAAGTGCCACTCCTGATGACCCTTCATTCTGGAAATACTGTCGGCCAATCCATTGTACCTGCCTGGCAGGTATTTCGGGACAATGACAATGCGGTATGTCTGAGCAAGGTTCAGGATCTTTGTCGCTATGTCGAGCAGCACCTTCGACTTGGTGCCTCCTTGCTTCCTTATATACGCTGCAGCCGTACGATTGTCTGTTTGCCAAACGATGGTTTTCCCTTGCAGGTCTTCGTGTTCTCTGTGTAAGACTTCGTATAAGGCCCAGAGTTCCTTCCGATTGCTGTGCCAATGATTTTGTGAGGCTTTCCAATGACCGAAGAGCTTCCTGTTGTTTACTATCGCACCCCAGCCGTCGTCTGAAGCGTCGGTAGCTACGAAGGCTGAGGGTGGAGACACTGGAGGACTGAGTTTCCTTTCAAGTTTTGTAACCACCAAAGGAGCTCTTCTTTGGCTGCGTTCGGAAGTTGGTAAGTTTTGTGCCTTTCTTCGTCCGGGAGATATTTTGCTGCCCTTTGGATGGCCCTGCAATGAAGATGTCCCAATGGGACAGCGTTAGCTGCAAAGTTGAGTTTACCAAGAACATGTTTAGCATCCTTCCAGCTCCATTTATTCTTTCGAAGAGTGTGTTCAATGGTAACTGTTATGTTTGTGATTTTCGAAAGGGGGAGTTCTATTACATTTTTATCTGTGTCCCAGATGAGACCTAGATATTTTAACCGTCGTTTTGGGTGTAAATCTGATTTTGCGGAGTTTATGTGCCAACCCAGATCTCTCAAGAAGGATACCGTCCACTCAGCTTGTTGTGATAAGGTATCAAAGTCTTTATTTAACAGTAAAAAGTCGTCTAAATATACGATCACTCTTATTCCCCTATTTCTCAATAGTGATGCGACCCAGTTTGAGATTTTACTAAAGATCGATGGGGCACTAGAAAGACCAAACGGTAAACTCCTCATGTTGTAGATATTCCCATCGTAGGCCAGTGATAGGTATCTCCTATGAGAGCGGGCGATGGGTACATGATAATATGCGTTCGAAATGTCTACTTTTACCAGGTAGTCATTTTCCAAAATAGCTAGCGACACTTTTTTTAAGCTTATCAGGCGGAATTTTGGGTTTACTATGTATCGGTTTAGCCTTTTCAAGTTAAATATCAGCCTGTGAGAGCCATTTGATTTCTCTCTTAGGAAAATAGGTGATAAGTATCCGCGTTTATATCTGTTTAGTGATATTGCTTTCATTTGCAGCAGCTCTGCTATTTGGTTGTTTAAAGCCGTCGATGTGTTTGTTTCGGCCAATTTCCCACTTTTATGAGACAAGGTGGTGAGCGGTGGCTTTCGCGAGAATGGTATTCGATACCCTTGTAAAACCCTACGAATCGTTTCTGGAGCATCAAGTGTCTCCCACAGGCCAAGCTTTGACTTGAGTTGGCCCGCATAGAAAGAATTTGATTTTACCTTAGGGCTTTCTTTCCATTGGCTGAGGTTTATATTTGTTTTCGTTGTCTTGTTTACCTCCTCCTGTTCGACGAAAAAGTCGCTTTTTGGCCCCCTGTTTGTTGTTAGGTTGGCCGTGTCTAATCCTGGTGTAGTTGTTTTTTGTAACTCTTCCTTTATTACTATGTTTGGGGTTAGAGACGGTCTTCCTCGGAAAGAACTTGGTTGCTCCTCCTTGCTCTTTGAAGACTTCTGATAACTTATCTTCTGCGAATAAGTGCGTCTCAGAGGGAGGTATTTCGTGCAGTAAGTCGTTGAGGACTTTATTTGGGCACTTGTATGTCTCTCTGCGGGCTTGAATGATCTCTGCCCTTCTTCCGCAAGTATATTGCAGAAGGTTGTCAGATACCTTCTTGAATTCTGATGTGTTGTCGAGGAGAGCTTTCTGGACCTCCTTTCTTGTGTTTTTGTCCAGTTTGGCACAAGCTTCCTCGAATGCTGTGCGCTGGAGGAGGAGTCCATATGTTATGGCTCCTAAAGTTGCGTCGGACTTTTCCAGGTGTCCCAAAGAGCTCCAGGATGGAGGATTGGTAGCGAGGAGGAGCTTACCTTAAGCGCGCTAAAGACCGGGGTGACGTGGAAATGTTTTTGTACGTCTGCGTAGCGTACATTTTTCCACGTGTCATCTCCGATCCGTTGGCATTTCTTCCCCTGATCTACCAACGGAGGTTTCGCCTTAGACAGCTTAGGCACTGCTTCTGTTGTGGCAGGCGCAAAGTTGCAGTCTGGCCCATCTGACTCCTCATGCGAAGCAAACCCATTATTAAAGACGGTTTCTGTGCAACCTTCTTGACTACTGTCGTCCTCTAACTCTGATGGCTCTGCCGAATCCTCTTGCACCCTTGCTGTGAGGTCGGAGACTTTCTTCGCCACGCTCGTCATGACCTCTGTGTTCGTATTAAGCACATTCAGCATTTTTTCGAAGAATGCCATCTGCATATCAGAGCTTATGCTATTTCCCCTTTGCGATGATGTGCGGCGAGGTGGGCTACCAGGCGGAGTCTGAAGCTGCACAGTTGTACGGGTCTGATCTGGTGTTTGTGTTCGAGTGTCTTTGGGAGGTGATCGCTCTTGCCGCTTTTTTGTGGTAATAGGAGGGGGAGAAAGGCGCTCTCGTGATAAGCTTCTTTTTCTGGAAGTCAGCTTGGATTTCATATTCCTGACTGTGTCCATAAAGATATCGTATGATCTGTGATGGATCTTTTCCATTATGGAATGAGGCGCGTAAAGTAAAGCTCGGCCCAGTGGCCACTGTAGCATTTTCCTTTTAATAGCCCTGTACTTCTTTTCGGAGAGGGTGGGGTCCTCTGGAGAAAAAGCGCGGGCCAAATCCGCTGTTGGAAGGGCAAATCGCAGCTTCTGTTCGAGGGCTGAAGTAATTCGGTTGCCGAATAATTCTTCGTAGGCTAGATTATTTACGGGCCATGACCGCCACCCTTCGGGGAAGTTATTATCTACGATTCCAATAATTCGTGTAAAGAATGCCTGGTCAGTGCTACTGCTGCCTCCTGGTACTGGCTCCTCACACAACTCTTGCATGGTTGGCATGTCTGGAAGGAACAAGGAATACCCTTAAATATCCATAGTGTATCGATTAACACTGAACTTATTCAGCGATATGTCCAGACGACTAGTCGCTTTAGCGAGAAGTTCACTTCTCAACGAAACGTCCATTGATGCGTCAGGTCGTTCTAGCAAGGCGACCTCTGATGCGTCTCGAAGTCTGGCCGAGACGACTGTCGATGCGTCTAGGTGTGTCCCTGAGACGGCTTTCGATACGACCAGACGCCTCAATGAGGCGACTTTCCAAGATCAGTAGTCATGATAGTGATCTTTTACTTGCTGTAATGCAAGTGAAGTATAGTGCATAATTCCTGGATTACTGAACCAAGGAAGGCAGTCGTTCGTTGCGAGACGACAAGGGGTTCCACGAGTTAGTGTGATCCCATTCAGAACGTCAATAGAAAATATTGGCCGATGTGCACATATACTTTGTGGATATCTTCCCTAACAACTAGGGATATCCTTTAATAATTATTTTGTGAATATAGGTTTACTTACTTGCTTTGATTAAGTTGTACACGTGGTATACTTATTTGACGTCCGTAGTTTCGCTTAGAGCAACCGGCGACGCCGAGGTTCAAAAGCGTACTGAATCAACATGGCGAACGCCACTGCGCGCTGGCCTACCCATAGAGTAATTTGACAACTGTCAAGCATAATACTTGCGAAGTCCGCCAGATGGCGCCGATGTTCTGAAGAGTTATCTCATGGTGGGTCAAGCCTTGAAGGCTCGAACACCCAAATAACTATAGTGACTGTATGCATTTTAAAACATAATGTGTACTTTTGATTCAGATCAGGTAAGAAGCAAGTATATAAAAGAAAATTAATCCGATTTATTCTAATTAAACTCAACTGTTCGGTCAAGTCCATGTACAAAATAGACAGGATTTGGTTGAATATTTACAGATTTCTTTATACAGAAATGGTCAGATTACTAACTGTATTGGTAACTTAATTGGTAAGAGAGTTATAGCTCCTATAGCCATGACAAGAATCTTAATTTTTTGTCCCTTTTTACATACATAGATGAAAGACCCGTCGAATTGAGATAAAAATGCAACAGCTCAATCGATCTGTAAGCATTCAATTAATCTAAAACATTTTAACTCAAGTATTTACGAATGCTTTACCATAATATAAAGATTTTGTGTTTATGCTTATTTCGTGGTATTCCTTGAACCAAATATATCTCAGACCTGTCCCAAAAATCACCTAAAAATAACTTAAATTCTCTAGCAATGCCAATGAAGATATTCACTGCCTGTTCTATTGGTAACAATGTCTGTCATAATACGTTCTCCTTTATTTATAAGTTGCCTAGCTAAATATTAAATTGATTTCGACTGAATATAAAATTGTATAATAAAATACCATTTCCGAGTACTTAACAATTCATTGGTCATGTATAAAGGTGTCACTAACAGTGTCATTATTATACATATAAGTAATGTATATTAATAAATATAATAGTTTTATTTCTTGTCCACCGCCGTTTTCCCGACTGTAACTTATACCTAGTCCCAGTTTTTACTACAAATCATTGTCATTCGCTACTCTTACAAATACAAACACGGTGTAATGTTTAATGTAACGAAATACAGTAATATATTGTAAGCTTACGTCGTACTGTACCTATACATTATACTAGGTGACAACCTTCACAATAAAATGAAGACTTTAATTATGTTTGTTTTATTTCTAATCATGGAATGTCTTTATATATCTAAAGGCCAAAGTTGCATTATACGGGGCGCGATTTCTTACAAAATTGGTATTAAAGCTGACTGACGGGCTCGGTGGAACAATAGTAAGTGACCCTGGCAAAGGTTCCAAGAGTTGAGGGTTCGATTCCTATTCGGGACGTTTGTGTGATGAACATTAGTTCTTGTTCCGTGTCTGGGTGTGATTATACAGGGTGTAACAGGGGGGGTGGATCATCGTAAGTCAATCGATGGGGGACTTCAACACCTATCGATATCACCCCCATGTATGTTCAGCGATTTTCAATAGTTCCAAAGTTATTGAGGTTTTTGTGAAATTTTTGTAAGAAGCCGGAATTCAGTATAAAAGTCTTCACTGTAGCTTAACTACTGGACCTGCTTGTATGATTTTTTTTCTAGAAGTAGTTCAATAGTGGGTCTTTATAATTACGATACCGATTTGAGTTTTACGAATCGAATTGTGTCTACCAACTTTCATAGCCTCCAGTGAAAAAAAAGTGCCTGTGTTTTTTTTCTAGAAATTATTTTAAAAACTACCTACATTCATGGATAGTATACCCTGAAAATTTCATACCGCTACTGCCAGAGCATCAAAACGAAAAATGAACGAGAATGCCACAGGTGCCATAAATCAGTGTTTTTATTTTTCACGTAAAACTTTAATTTAAAAAATAAATCGATATGTTTCAGCAAATTTATGCTATGTTAGTAACATTAGTAGCAGTAATTTTACAGAATTGCAAATTAAAGGGGTGAAAATCAAAGAAAGAAAATTTACATAATTTTTGTTAATTATTTTTTTTTACAGTAGGTGTTCATAATGGGTACTATTATTGGCTATGCATATACGAGCACTACATCTTTTTACAAAGGTTTTTCGGATGTTGCAAAATGATACTACTACATTTTGCCTTGTCTCAATTTGGGCCCCTAAAAAATTTGACAAAAAAAAGCATTCCACAACCTCCAAAAAGAAGTTTCTTCTTTTTAAGAAGGTCTAAGCTATGCATAGCCAATAATAATGCCCATTATGAACACTTACTATAAAAAAAAAATATTATCAAAAATTATGTAAATTTTCTTTGTTTGATTTTCACCCCTTTAATTTGCAATTCTGTAAAATTACTGCTACTAATGTTACTAACATAGCATAAATTTGCTGAAACATATCGATTTATTTTTTAAATTAAAGTTTTACGTGAAAAATAAAAACACTGATTTATGACACCTGTGGCATTCGCGTTCATTTTTCGTTTTGATGCTCTGGCAGTAGCGGTATAAAATTTTCAGGGTATACTATCCATGAATGTAGGTAGTTTTTAAAATAAGTTCTAGAAAAAAAACACAGGCACTTTTTTTTCACTGGAGGCTTTGAAAGTTGGTAAACACAATTCGATTCGTAAAACTTTTGTGAAGAATTAATTTTTTACTCCAATATGATAGGGTTATGACTCAAATCAGTAACGTAATTATAAAGACCCACTATTCAACTAATAATAGAAAAAAAATCATGCAAGCAGGTCCAGTTGTTAAGCTACAGTGAAGACATTTGTACTGAATTCCGGCTTCTTACAAAAAATTCACAAAAATATCAATAACTTAGGAACTATTGAAAATCGCTGAACATACATGGGGGTTATATCGATAGGTATTAAAGTCCCCCATCGATTGACTTACGATGATCCACCCCTCCTGTTACACCCTGTATAGTTATGTATGTATTTTTAAATACCTATGTGTATATAACACAGTCAGCAGTCACTGACTACCATAGTCCAAGCTCTGCTTAGTTTGGGGCCCGTGTATTATCCCAAAATATTTATTTTATAATGTTTTAATTGCGCTCCTTAATAAATAAAAAATATTAGCAAGGTACTGTTGTGTGTAATGAAAAGACATATTTTTGTTAGATTACTTTATTGCACTTACATCTATAGTAATATTATAAAGAGGAAAGATTTGTATGTTTGTATTTTTGTATGTTTGTAATGAATAAACTCAAAAACTACTGGACCGATTGAAATAATTTTATTACCATTAGAAAGCTGCATTATTCAGAAATAACATAGGCTATATAATATCACGCTAGGTCCTTTAGTTGTGGAGCAGTAACCGAAAATGTTTCAAAAGCGGGGGAAAGGTATCGTTTCTGAGGCCTTCCGTGGCGTGCACTGAGCAAATAGTTAAAGTTATAAAAAAATGCTCTATGGATAAATTGTTCATCTTAACATTATCTTTAAAAAAGTCCGCGAGTGCATATTCTACAAGTACCTTTAAAAGTTTACACATAAAAATCGTTTAATGATTTAGATGTTTGCTCCAAAGTAATCTTCTATATTAATAATTTCGTCAAGGGGTACGGTAGACTCGATTAAAACCTTACATGAATAATAAAACATCAAAAAATAATGATTTCGAGTCGACAACATATATCCGCAAAATTCGGATTGTCGAGTATTTTGTTAAATTCAAAATGTGTTGACAGACGAATCACAGTCACCATCTTGCCGGAATTATTGAGTGAATATTGTGTCAAAACTATTTTTCTTCAGTCATTAGCCGATAAACAGACTGGTCAGAATCTGAGAGTGCTGAACAGCATTTGACAATACGGTAGTTTCCTAAGTCTGATTTTACATAAAATTTCACAATTAACAGTAAGTTATAGGTAAATGAATACCATTAGTCAAATCGAATTAAAAATTTCTGACGAAATGAGACAATAATACACATTTGTAGTTGGGTGGGAAAGTCTATTTCAAAAGTGCGAAAATTTTCCAAAATAACTATGCCATCTTATAAACTACAAAATTAGTAGTTAATTTCCCTATGAACACATATTCGTAAACGCAACATTTGATATAGCTACGGAACAAAGTTCTTACGATATGCATACAATATCACAAGCGGTGACGTCATAGCTCGCTGTGACATTTGTATGAAGCGTTTTGAGCTCGCCCAAATAATGTGCTATTGAAATTGTAATATCTCCGGGAGTTTTCCAAATATCAAACCATTCTTTTAACAGTACATTTGCAATTGTGTGGTTCATCCATCTGTATCAAAATAAAAAAATAGGAAACTACCCTATTCTGACTACAGTATCGGCCAGAACCATGCTGAGTGGAAATGAGAGAAGTGAAGTTAGCTGTTATTCCGCCATATGACGAATCTATCAATCAATCTGAATATCGCCACTTAGCATTCCTCAGCCGCGTCAGCCTATGCTACTCAGCAATCGCCATTTTTCTTTCTGTGCTGACAAGATTGTGTGTCGGCTAAACGCACCCTTTGTTTTTGACACATTTTTTATGATATACTCTTTCAGGGCGATAACAGATACTGATGAAGAATAGATAATATAATTTTTTAAGGACCTTGGCCAAATTCTAGGATTAGTACTCATTGCAATTTGTTTTGTTGATTGATGTTCCTTAATTTTAAATGTTAAAAATTAATTGTGTAAAAACTTTTGCAGTTTTTATTCACTAGATTTATTAAACACAATGAAAGAATCTATGTCCTGTTTAATCCTTTAGTATTCCTTGAAGAACCGATGACTACGGAAATATTTACCTATATTTTGCTCCTCGATTTTTATTATGAATCACATCTTACCCGAGCCAAGCCGGGTTCTTATCTAAATATATAAAAGGAGAAACTGACTGACTGACATATCGACGCACAGCCTAAACGGCTAAACGTAGGCACTTGAAATTTGGACCGGACGTAGCTTAGGTACCGTAGAGGTGCACTAAGAAAGGAATTCTCGAAATTCTCACGGGAACGGGAATAATCGGGAAAATCCTTTTGTATGAAAAATCTAAACCGCTGAAGTTAGATACTGTAAATTTGGCATGCAGGTACCATAGTTAACTTAAAGCTTAGTTGGAACAGGATATTGAAAAATTCTTACGGGAACAAGAGTTAGCAGGATAAACTTTTATATGTTAAATCCTGTAGTCCACGCGAACGAAGTCGCGGGCACAGCTATATTATATAGAGATAGAGATATACCCGAAGCGAAGCGAGGGCGGGTCGCTAGTTAAGTAATAAATATAAAAGTTACAAACATCGTACTTAGCTGCTTAAATGACTGTCTTTGTTTAATTGTTACAAAAGTAATATCCATAAAATACCCGTTGGTAATTGAGATTAAGAAGCTGGTATAATTCGTAAAGAGAATAAGCGCGCAATAAAACACAATTCGTCACTGATGCTTTTCATCATAAAAATTCATTTTTAGTTCCGAGTCTCATTTTTTTATGTAAGTAGTTGATTTTTTTTATAATGGAGAATTGTGAGGTATTTTATTGATTTCTAAAGAACACACGAGCATAGTTAAGACTTATTAAACTGATATCCCTCAACATCATTTTAGTATTCAGCATGTCACAAGTAAAAATCGTGGTGACAGAGGGATTTAACAAAAGGGGGCAATACAAACGGCCCTCGTGGTTATATATAACGTTATGTTACGTGGAAATGTTACAAAAATACAAAATGTTGCTTTGCTATAACACCAGTGAAAACCGGATATAAACTTAAAATAAATACTTTATCAGAGTTTTTGAAAAAGAAAATCGAGTAAAAGTCAAGTCCGGGCAAAATGTACAAGCATTCAGAAAATTGTAAGGACAGGTAAGGCGTTTCCACTAGGCCGACTCATAAACAGGCCAAGGATGTGGGGGCCCATCAATCTTCCCGTGATCACGTTTCACGTTTACGGTTTACAAACACAGATCAAGGTAGCTAGGCTAAACATTTTTCGAATACATTAAATTGATTCAGTTTTCAGTTCATTAACATGATTGAAACAAAGATTTTTAAAACCTGTATAGAAATAAACGATTTTGACTTTTGATTTTTTTTTATTGAAGATAGCTAGAGCAAACTTTTTTCGAGTTCATAAAATTTATTCAGTTTTCAGTTCCTTTAACATAGACCGAAACCAAGATTTTTAAAACCTGTATGGAATTAAACGATTTTGACATTTGATCGTTTTTTTCTGGGTTGAAGATGGCTAGGGAAAACTTTTTTTAGTTTTCATGAAATTATAAACACAGACTGTAACCTTAAGGGCGACGGGGCGCCGAGGTGACGGGGCGCCGGGGCAACGGGGCGCGGGAGCGACGGGGCAACTGGGCGACGGGGAGAAGGAGTGACGGGGCGACAGGCCGAGGCCGGAGCGACCCCGCTAAACGAAGTAAGCAGCGAGCTGCGCCATCTTGTCCTTGGGCTGCTTGTTGCGGTGCTTGGGCCCGCGCGCGCGCCCGCGCCCGCGGCTGCCGCCCGCGCGGGACGCCACCGCGCGGTGCTTCTCCACCTGAGACAAATAGCTCAATAAATAAACAAATATTATACACTACACTGACTGGCTCGGTGGGACAGTGGTTAGTGACCCTGGCTGGCGGTTCCGAGAGTCGTGGGTTCGATTCCCACTCGGGACAAATATTTGTGTGATGAACATCGGTGTTTGTTCCGTGTCTGGGTGTGATTATGTATTTAAGTATGTATTTATAAATATATATGTATGTATATCAGTCTCTGACGCCCATAGTACAAGCTCTGCTTAGTTTGGGGTCAGATGACCGTGTGTGGAAATGTCCCAGATATTTATTTATTTATTTTATTTACTATATCTCTAGTCACCGATGACCGGTCTCCACGAGGAATATTTCTGTGGGTATGCTAAGATAATACACTAAATGTTTTTGCATATTAATTACATATTTAGTAAAATTTTAATACATACTCATGTACGTGAATTTCATTCTTATGATAATCAAATAAAAATTAAATTAAACTCTGCTATTAGTGAGCACCAACTGCAACTCAAAGTGCACTAGTACACGAATCATGTATGATAAAGTGCACCTACTCTTTGCAACTTTTGTTGCAAGTGCACACACATTAACCAAAGTGCACACGCGTGCACTCGCGTGTGCGCACTGCACCGGCTCCACATTACCAGTGCACTGAAGGTGGGCTCGCAGTACAGGCAGGCGGTCATCTCGGTGAGCGCGGCGGGCAGGCGCGTGCGCTCGGCGCGGTACTCCACGGTGACGAGCTGCGCGCCGCACGCGCCGCACTGCTGCTCGCATACAGACACGCGGGTGGCTTCCTCGAATATGTTTATAATTACGTCGCACCTAGAACACAATAGATAGATAGAGTTTTATATGAATGTTATTAAGCCCGTTTACATCACCGTAGAGACGCTCAACGTAGAGTAGTGTTCGCGTTCACGTGGCGCGTGAGTTTCCACTTTAGAAAGCAACAGTCTTAACCTAGTGGTCTAATGGCTTGGAAGAAAAATCAAAAAACCTAAACTGGTGCAATAAATCGTGTTCAAAACATACTTATTCCTAGTACTTAGTATAAAGTACACTGTCTAAGTACACTGTCATGTGCAGTAAGTTTCCAGGTGGGAGATATTTTGTCGACCGGTTGCTGTTACCACCATACAGTAGTGTAAAACCCGCCAAGTGACTCTGACCTCGGTCTTGTGCGGGCGGAGCGGGTCAGCCCGGCAGCCAGGGAGACCCGTTGAAACGGGGGCCCTTCCGTCCGGCGGACTGGCCAACTCGGACCCGCACAGCTCAATACCAATGCGAGACTCCACGCCTTGTCTCGTTGTTGCCGCAGCAGTGGTCTCCTTTTTCACCGCTTTCAGGGTGAGTGCGACAGGCTCAACATGGTCTATTGAGCCTGTCGACCTCATATGTGGATCTCACTACCGCTTACCATCAGGTGGAGTGTGGTCATCTTGTTAGCCTCTTATAAAAAAAAAGTAAACTGGCTTGTGCACACAGTGAGCTGACATGTGCCCACAGTGCACTACCACGTGCAGAAAGTGCACTACTATGTGCACTTCGCCAAAAAAAATCTAAACATTTAAAGTACACACAAAAAAAGCGCACTAAGGTGTGCACTAACCGGTTGCACGCCAGCTTCCACTTGGGCGCGGAGGGGTCGAGTACCAGCACGCCGCTCTCGCACTCGACGCAGCCGGAGACGCCGGTCGAGTTCACCCCGTACGGGCACGTCGGGTGCGTGCACGAGTTGCAACCGAAGCCTTTCTTCATGTCCCTGGACATACAGAAGGGAATTGTAAATTAAAGGGCCCCATCATCAAAGTGGATCTGCAAAGATCGAACTGAAATCTGTGTTCAGTATTTAACACCATAATCTCATCAGGATCTCTAAAACTTCGGGCAGCGGTGTGTTGGGAGTTAGCCCAAAGCGGTGTGTGAGACTTCAGGCCACCTAAGAATGGGACTTCCAGCCAACGGAGTCTGGCACTCCTCAGCATCCCAGAGAGGAGAAATACCTATCAAGCCCAGTCAACGCACCAGACTGGCGACGACGACGACAACGGCGTTACCTGGCCCCCTAGACAAAGTAACAATATCGAAACGATAACGAAGTTCGAAAAGAATAAAATGTATGGGATTGACATTAGACGCAATAAATCACGTGGTCAATCTTATACATTTTGTTCTTTTCGAACTTCGTTATCGTTTCGATATTGTTACTTTGTCTAAGCCCCCTGATTCGTTCTGAAAGGTGAACTCACCTGAACGGCGGATGGTTATAGCAGTACGGGCAGAGCGGGAAGCTCTTCCCCTTATTGCCCGAGGACCAGGAGAGCAGCTCGAAGTCGTCCAGCGGGCACTTGAGCTCGCGGTAGATGCGCACCGTGCCGTTCTGCGGGAGGCCGTACGTATCGTCGCAGTGGGAGCAGTGAAGGCGGGCCGGTTTCGCCTGGAACAAATAATGGTTATAGTTATTCGCTATGTGCGCGATGATAGCGCCCCTAGTGGCGACAACTATTCAGGACTTGAGATCTGTCATATCATAGCAACTAGATGTTTTGATAAAGATTTTCGACTAGTTTTTCAACACAAAATAAAAAAAAATTTATAAAGTGAGTGTGTATACCAAGTGATTTTCTTACTTCACAAAAATATGAATATTATTATAAATATTGAATTTGCATCGTTTACGTTACGTACGTAACGTTTTTACTTACAAATACAAGGGAATTTATGAAATTAAAGCAATTTGACACATGAAAGCTCAGAATTATATCACATTTCTGTCACATCGTGCGCTTCGATCGATTTGCCGTCCCCCACCACCCACTCCGCACATAGCGAATAATGTTATGTCGTGAAAGAAGTCAACACGGCATGAAAATTCGCGAACCTGAGCGCAAATAAGTTTATAAGCAATGTATTTGGAAAGACCAAGGTTTGATTCACCTATCATTTTATTTATTTGGCTACCAAAAAATACAAAAAGCTCACTTCGAACAGGTGTTCGAAACCGGATCGAGACGATAGATCAGGTGGTCTATCGCCTCGATCGAGCGCCCGAAGTACTGGAACTTGCGGCGGAATATCTCCGAGATACTGGTGCTCACCAAAAACTACCAAATCTAACAAAATCTCCTAGAAGTACCAAAACTACCAAAATCTACTAGAAAAACCAAAATCTATCAAATCTACTAGAAATACCAAAAGCTACTAGAAATACCAAAACTACCAAAAGCTACTAATAATACCAAAACTACCAAAATCTACGAAAAACTACTAGAAATACCAAAATAACGTGAAAATTGTAGTAAAACAGTTCAGCAGTTCTTAAGTAAGACATTATCAACCCACCTGTATATACCGCATGTACCGGCGACACTTGCCGCACCGCGAGAGCGCCTTGCCGCTCGCCTTGAGCGACGAGAAGCTCACTTCGAACAGCTGGTCCATCGCCTCGATCGAGCGCACGAAGTACTGGAACTTGCGGCGGAATATCTCCGAGATACTGGTGCTCACCAAAAACTACTAACAGCTACTAGATAGAAATACCAAATTACCAAAATCTACCAAAAATACTAGAAATACCAAAATCTATCAAAACTACTAGAAATAGCAAAACTACCAAAATCTACCCAAACTACTAGTAATACCAAAACTGCCAAAAGCTACTAAGAATAACAAAACTACCAAAAGCTACTAAGAATAACAAAACTACCAAAATCTACTAAAATAACGTGAAAATACTTCTAAAATAGTACGAAAGTCCAGTTACACATCATCAACCCACCTGTATATACCGCATGTACCGGCGACACTTGCCGCACCGCGAGAGCGCCTTGCCGCTCGCCTTGAGCGACGAGAAGCTCACTTCGAACAGCTGGTCCATCGCCTCGATCGAGCGCACGAAGTACTGGAACTTGCGCCGGAATATCTCCGAGATACTGGTACTTACCAAAAACTACTGACAGCTACTAGATAGAAATACCAAACTACCAAAAGCTACTACAAATACCAAAACTACCAAATCTACCAAAAGCTACTAGAAAGACCAAAATCTACCAAAATCTCCTAGAAATACCAAAACTACCAAAATGTACTAGAAATAATAAAACTACCAAAATCTACCAAAACTACCAAATCTACCAAAAGTTACTAGAAATACCAAAATCTACCAAAAGCTACTATAAATACAAATACTAACCAAAAGCTACTAGAAATACCAAAATCTACGAAAATAACGTGAAAGGTAGTAAAATAGCACAGAAGTCCTTAAGCAAGACATTATCGACCCACCTGTATATACCGCATGTACCGGCGACACTTGCCGCACCGCGAGAGCGCCTTGCCGCTCGCCTTGAGCGACGAGAAGCTCACTTCGAACAGCTGGTCCATCGCCTCGATCGAGCGCACGAAGTACTGGAACTTGCGGCGGAATATCTCCGAGATACTGGTGCTCACCAAAAACTACTAACAGCTACTAGATAGAAATACCAAATTACCAAAATCTACCAAAAATACTAGAAATACCAAAATCTATCAAAACTACTAGAAATAGCAAAACTACCAAAATCTACCCAAACTACTAGTAATACCAAAACTGCCAAAAGCTACTAAGAATAACAAAACTACCAAAGCTACTAGAAGTACCAAAACTACCAAAATCTACTAAAATAACGTGAAAATAGTACTAAAATCGTTTAAAAGTCCTCAAGTAACACATAATTAACTGACCTGTATATACCGCATGTACCGGCGACACTTGCCGCATCGCGAGAGCGCCTTGCCGCTCGCCTTGAGCGACGAGAAGCTCACTTCGAACAGCTGGTCCATCGCCTCGATCGAGCGCACGAAGTACTGGAACTTGCGCCGGAATATCTCCGAGATACTGGTACTTACCAAAAACTACTGACAGCTACTAGATAGAAATACCAATCTGCCAAAAGCTACTAGAAATACCAAAACTACCAAAAGCTACTAGAAAAACCAAAATCTATCAAATCTACTAGAAATACCAAAACTACCAAAATGTACTAGAAATAATAAAACTACCAAAATCTACCAAAACTACCAAATCTACCAAAAGTTACTAGAAATACCAAAATCTACCAAAAGCTACTATAAATACAAATACTAACCAAAAGCTACTAGAAATACCAAAATCTACGAAAATAACGTGAAAGGTAGTAAAATAGCACAGAAGTCCTTAAGCAAGACATTATCAACCCACCTGTATATACCGCATGTACCGGCGACACTTGCCGCACCGCGAGAGCGCCTTGCCGCTCGCCTTGAGCGACGAGAAGCTCACTTCGAACAGCTGGTCCATCGCCTCGATCGAGCGCACGAAGTACTGGAACTTGCGCCGGAATATCTCCGCCGTGTGCGTCAACACGGCGTGGAAGTCCGCCCGGCCGACCGCGATCAGGTTCAGTTGCTCTTCGACCGCTGAACGCATTGTTGGTAGGACTAGTTCTGGGTCGATCTGAAAGGAGATTAGTTAGTTGAAATAAAACTAATTTCACGTATTAAACTCGCGTGTATTGTTATTCCAAACACATTATTTAGAGAACGCGAACCACGTAGTCACGGGCAAGATTAAAGATGTCTTTAACTAACAACTAAAAAAGTTTATAGTTCTTTAGTCAAATGTGTAGTGTTCGCGCAAATAATAGACAATACTAGATTAGTTAGTTGTTAATTTATATCTAAACTAGCGACCCGCTGGCCTTCCTAGCCTCCATTGCCTGGTTTTAAATATCTTAGCATACCTATATAGGACTAATAGTAGTATTACGTACTTGTTAAAAATATTAAATTGTTTATATTTATGTGGTGCTAGCGGGCACAGTGTGCTGACTAATAGAATCAATGAAAATAGACTGTTTTCACCACACATTGACTTACACTTAACCATTAGTTATGATGGCGCCCAACGTGGGGCCCAGATGGGAACATTAAATTTGTTTTTTTTTCGTTTTTTTAAGAGGAAAAGTGAATATACATATATGCCTACTAATTTTATCTCTCACCTTTTGGTATCCGTGAACTAGTACGACGCCTAAACTGGTAGGCGCGAGGCGGCGGCCGCTACCCACCGTCACGTAGTTCCGCTGGCAGATGTTGTTGATGTGGACCGGGATCGACGCGTCGGTGCCGATGCCGTGCTTCTCCATTAGCGTGATCACCTACACATGACGTAGAAACAAAAAAATAAAAGCCATTCGTATTGCGAACTGGGCTTATTTATAAGTAGCTCTATGAAAAGAAACTAAAAAAACATAACAATTTGGAAAAATTAATATAGTTGTTGGGCCTTTTTGTAAGTACAGTCATAAAGAAAATACATATATGTATGGGGAATCATCAGGAATCATGATGCTCCTCTTCACGAGACTTCCGGAATGCCGATTTCACCTTGAAGACTCCGGTAAGACACTGGTACATATTAAAAAAAAGAATAAATATCACTATTTTTAGTTTGTAAAATATTAGTTACTGAAAATTCAGGCTTCCTGTTTGCTCTCGGAAATTGTTGGATGGGGTCGAAAATTGTCTAAAATGTTCCGAGAAAAGGATGGTACGGCCGTGCCGCTTTTTTGGTCGACTTGGCAAAACTGTTTTAGTGCTTAAGCTTGCACTACCTGTTTAAATATAATAAATTTAAAAACAAAAAATATATATTTAAACAGCTTATTCTTATCCTTACCTCAGACTCTGTAAGGTAGTCCGGTGGTGATGTCTGGCACTCGACGAGCCGGTGGTCGTGCGCGCGCAGCACTTCGTCCACTTGCAACACCGGCACGAACTCGTCTTTGCCGAACGCCTGGAACAAGCAATTTCGACTTTATTACTATGGGAATAGAATCATCAGCCCATATACGTCCCCAATACTGGGGCACGGGCCTGCCCTAAACTAGGGCGATGTATGTATATGGTACGGGAATAGAATATGTCGCGCTAAATATCTGTAGTCGTCAGTCATCCCGGGCTCTTCAGGCGGGGCGTGAAACGGCATTTAAGAAGGCCTTCAGGATGAGTGAGACAGATTAAATAAAGTCTATTGTGTTGTGCCTGACTTAACACTACCTCTAACCATCCGGTGCAGTGAGGCTGCTTTTGGCGACTGCAGCCAAAAACTACTAAATACTACTTTTTTTTTTTTAATAACCTACGTCATCCCACTGCTGGGCAAAGGTCTCCTCCAAACTTGTCCACAGCTCTCTATTCAAGGCTTGGCCTTACCAATTCCTTGATAGCTGGACCAAATCGTCGCACCATCTCTTTCTGGGCCTACCTCTTCGGCGAAAACCGTCTTCCGGCACCTATTGTGTAACGATTTTGGCCCATTTGTCATCTTTCATCCTGCACACATGCAAAACTAGAAAAAAACTACCAAAGCTACTATAATCCTCGTCTCTATCTAATCAAAGCTACCAATCCCCACCTGCCAGTGCATGATCTCGGTGTACCCGGCGTCCACCAGGGTGTTGCCCGTGTAGCTGAAGGTCTCGGCGCCGATGCGGAACGTGATGCTGGTGCTGAGGTACTTGCAGTCGCGCGAGAGCGTCGCGATGAAGTGCCGCGTCACGTAGTCGTATATGCGCCACATGTCGCCCTCGAGCTCGCTCTCCGCTGAGAAAGAGTACGACAAGAATCCATTTAACCCTTAATAAGACACGGGGAAAATAGTTCCCACCAGATTTTGAACCTTATGTAGTTGTAATACCGGCGAAAACCAATGAAAAAATTCTATATGCCGTAATTGATCAAGGGTTAAAACACAAGCTTTCAAACACTAGAATTCGTAGCTTAGTCTAGAAGACTGCTACGGGAAATCAAATTTTTGCATCGTCAGTTCGCGACAAAATCAATCCTTTGCCCTTTCCCAAGGGCCACTCTAGCTGTGTACCGAATTTCATCAAAATTTATACAGTAGTTTAGGCGTGATAGCGTAACAGATGGAGTTACTTTCGCGTTGTTAATATTAGTAAGGATAGTATGGATTTATTTCGACGAACGCTGATTTATTGGTACATTATCATCATAATATCAGCCGATGTCGAATAAGCCTAATATTTTAGTCGATTACTTTCCTTTTAGATGAGATTGTATATTGAAAAGTTAATTTAATTGCGTGAATTGGAAATAATGACGAAATTTTATTTATTAGTTGTTTCGTCATAAAAACCGACCTAGAAATAGTACAGTATCTGCGGATTCAGTTTCTTCAAGGAACGCATTATTATCAAATACTGCTACTGAGCAACTTTTTAGTTTCAGACCATACATAGACACAACACCACAAAGTACACTCACAGGCCTGCCTCATAGGAGTGATGGGGGGATGGTCGCCGGCGTCGTGGCCCTTCTTCGGCTTGTTGATCCCGTTCGCGATCAACGCCCTCACGTCGGCGCCCCACTTGGACGAGTTCTGCTGCTGGCGTAGAGTACCCCTGAAGTCGACCAGTTTGAT
Organism: Maruca vitrata; assembly: GCA_039566165.1. NCBI lineage: Eukaryota > Metazoa > Arthropoda > Insecta > Lepidoptera > Crambidae > Maruca > Maruca vitrata. The sequence goes on from CM076930.1 coordinate 7,531,526, forward strand.
TAATACAAAACTTCCAGAAAAATGATGTAGGTTAAACAAAAAGGTTAACTGATTGATAATAAGGCGTTCGACAGATTTCAGCCATGGCGGCCGATCTCACTTGAGATCAGCCAAGTGCGCAGGCCATATTATAGTGCACAAGTGTGCGCGCAAACACAAGTAAACTCTCTATTCCCTTACTCTCATAATTCGGTGAGACGGCAATCCGACATGACCGATAAGAGATCGGGCGTAGGATCTCTTATCGGCCAACGTAAAGCCGGTGGTCCTACGACCACGGGCTTAACGTGCTTTCGAGCCACGAGGTATGGGCGTTCAACTGCCAACTTCCTAACTCCGAGCTGAGTAATTTCACTACAGACAAACCCACATAAATTTTGCCCGAAACCGGACACGAACCGGGGATCTATCGGTCCTCATGCAGCATTTGCTGCCAATTGACCAACAATATAGCAAATAGCATAAGAGAATTTTTTAAAGGTAACTGAATGAAGGAAATTTCAATGAGAAAAATTATCATAAAATTTTTACTTACATCAAATCAAAATTTTCAGAATAACTAGTGGTTTCTGTACGAGGATACGAAATGTAACCTTGCGTGTACAGTCGTTCTGCAATCTGAAAAATGTTTTAGTTATAAAATGAGCAACATAGCACATTCACTTCCACACTAGAACAGAATTGTTTAATCATCATATCAGATGTGTACTGTACATTATTATGAATGCTAATTACCTGCATAGCATGATGCGGACCCATTCCCAAGCCAGCGCTAGCCACTCTCATCAACTCCACTGTATTCAGGGCCACTGGTCTGGGCTTAATTTTCTCTTTAGCTTGAACATTCACGACACTGTGAAGTAAAATAGTAATTATTTAAAGGATAAACTTGCAAGTTTGTGAGCATGTGTGGATGCTTAGATACTCTTACATTGAAAACAAAACCACTGAATGGATTTTAATTAAACTTTACAGTATGCATTATATTTGTAGACAGAATATAACAGAAAAGGTACTTCTTACACTATAATAGTGTAATAAAAAGAAACAACATAATAAACAACTCACGCAAACTAAGTTGCGGACTCACTAATAAAAATAAAGTCTCTCTTATATATTTTTTTCTTTATACACTTACGTCGCCTCTTTGATCTCCTTGATGTTCACAAGGAACATGTTAGCTATGTCCTTCTCGAAGCTCCTCACTCTCTTCCACTCCAGCGGTAGCTCTCGACCCTCACTAGTTGAGGCAGTAACCCGGAGCACCCAGTATGTCTCCGGTTTGAAAGTCTGTATCTCATCATGCCTTTGCACACAGAATCCTAGAGTAGGTGTTTGGCAAGGACCATAAGATATCAGTGAGGCATCCAAGTCACCATAACGCCCTGAAATTTGTAATAATAATAGTCATTAAAATAACTGCATTATATTACAAAAGATATGCAGATATGGACTATTGTTGATGTGTAAGTTAAAAATGACTTAGATAGAACGGCAATATACCAGGTTGTAGTTAGTTGTATTTACAGCATAGTAGCATTTACATATATGCTACGCTTCACCAGTTACAAACTGGACAACAAGGTAGTCAACAAAGAAGCCAATGTAAATGCAAAACAATTACCTTGGAAGTATTTAGTCTGGAAACGAGTAAAAGCGCAGCCTATACGCAGATCCAGCTCCTGACGAGCATCCACACTGCGGGACTCATTCTCATTGGGCCTGCCCAGATTTAGCATGGCCGCCTTTATATCCTTCTCAGTGATGGCGGAGAAGTGGGCACGGTATGTCACTTGAGGTGAGTTCACATCCCCTTTCATATAAGGTTGCACACAGCTCATTACCTAAAATAAAAAAAACCTAGCTTAAAAAATAGGCCTTTCATATAATTTTATTTGATTGAAAATTATTGAAACTTTCTTTGGAAGAATTTTGTAGCATACAGTTTCTAATGTTATTACTGTTGTGTACAAGTCTTAAATAAGTTATTTTTTAACACATTTACCTCAAAGCATATGTTCTCTCCTTCTTTATCACAATCAAGCCACAAAATCAAAAAGTCGCAACCCCTAGCTTCCTGAGCTAGAAAAGCAGGTATTCTCAACCGAGGCATTGCTTCTTTTTTCTCAGTCGGACAACTGAATAACTCAACAGGATCCACTTTATCCCAGTTATTGTATTTACCGGTAAAGTCTAAACTCATTACATGACCACAAACAGACGTCATTTTATAATGAACCGGCTCATTTTTAAAGGTGCCATTCCATTCGTGGACAGCACAAGCTGAATTAGAACCTAGAAAATAAAAATTGTATGTAATCCATCACGTAAATCATCATTAAACAGTTAAAATGCTTTCGCTAAAATTGAAACAGATATTTACCTTTATTAGTGCTACATTTGCCATTACTTAGTATATTGGCTAGATTTTGAGCCAGAGATGGCTTTTCAGCCACCATCAGAGCAGTTTTCATGATGCTGGACTTGAGTTTTCAATTGGAATCATGTAAAAAATCATAAACACACGAGTCCAATACACCACACACCCGAAACTCGATGTGACAGCAAGCTGCAAGTAATATTTGACATTTGTGACGTTTTTGAGAAGTGTTACTAGTATAATAATTTCAGACTACAGTAGTAGAATATAATTGAATAGAATAATAGGGTAGTTGCCTTTATTTTCATTTTGATATAGATGGATGGACCACACAATAAGAAAGGTACTGTTAAATGAATGGTTGGATATTTAGAAAACTCCCCGAGATATTATAGTTTCAATAGAACATCATTTGGGCGAGCTCAAAACAACATACAAACGTCGTAGCGAGCTATGACGTCACTCCTCAATGTACTGTATGCTAAGAACTTTGTTCAGCAGCTATATCTAATGTTGCGTTTACGAAAATTTTCTCATTGTGAAAGTTACTACTAATTCTGTAATTTATAAGATGGCATAGTATTTTTATTGAACTTTCGCACTTTGGAAATGGACTTTCCTACCTACCTTCAAATGCATGTTATTGATTTACCCATATATTACACTTGTGAAATTTTATGTAAAATCAGACTTAGGAAACTACCCTATTGTTTATTTGGTACAAATATCTGAAAGTCATAAAATAAGCAATGTGAGTTAGGCTCGCCATACAGTGATCAACATACAGGGACCGCCATTATAGACATAGTCATAGTCTACAGCTGCTGTTAACTACTCGGAGAAGTCACGACTGCTCGAGCGGTTCCGTGTGTGTGTACGTAGAATCTGTAGTTTACTATGTCGTCGAAACTTCATCAAGCAGTGGGGCTACCATGAGTTAAAACATACGCGCTCGATATCGCCTACGTAAATATGTTTATGAAAAACTTGTATAGCGCCCCTGGTGGTTACGCTAAGAACTAAAATCGGTCGTATGAAAAAAACAACTCGATAGGATTTTAACGTAGGTAAGTTTTCGATAGCCAACTCATTGTACCGCTACAGAACGGACTGCTTAAAGCTGACGTCAGGACGGCCTGACTGCTTGAAGCTGTCCATGTATGTCGGCCCTAACACCTTTATTATTAACTTTGTATACGACTTTTACATTAATTTGTACAAGATAATTTCTATGATTATTATGATGAATCATTATTGAATTGTTTTGTTATAACATTTATTCAAAACATTGTTGTTACTAGTTTACCACATTTGTACCTACCAAATTTAAAGCAAATTAAGTTTTATCTTATCTTAAAAAATGTGTTCTCTATTTCCTCGTAGCGTAAGCTAGCCCTTTGTTTTTAGATATATTCTCGGTTCGATGTAAAACTTGTAGATTTTAGAAAATCTGACATGAAAGTTGGATTAATTTCATAGAACTGAATCATGAATAAAACCATTTTATGGCGATGAAGTACTGAAATAGTAATTTCTTAATCATACAGCGGCAATACTACTGCAGACTGGGGGTGCGCCTGTCTGATTGCCTGTTTTGCCCGTCTCGTTCGTTCTGTGGATACCACAGTAAATCGTTTCAAAAACCTTGAACTATGCTTGGACTATTATTAAATTGATTGTAGATTATTTAATTGTATCTACTAGTGATTTGTGAGAATTCCGTTGATAGTGTACAAGTGAATTTGTGTATATTTGACATTTTAAACATGGTATGTGTGAGCATTGTTTTTAGTTGTTTATTTATGTAACTGCCTGCGTAGAATGGTGATATGTGAAAGCGTATGGTGTTTGTTGCAGAGCCACCCTCGGCCAGAGAACATAATTCCGCCGGCACACCTGCGGGTGATGTTGCCATCGGCGTTAGAACTGCCTCCACCGTTCTTCGACATAAGTGAGTACATGGTCAATGTGTAAATTACCTGTTTCCTTATCAGAATATCAGTAGGGTGCTTGCATTATTAATTTGTTTTGAGTGCCTCGAATAGCCTTGTGTAGCTCCTTTATGTCAGGACCTCTAACAAGATATTTCTGTTGATTTCATTGCAGACATCATCCATCATACATTGTACATACTTTTCTGTTCGAAATCTTTAACTATGGTTTTCATTATGTTTACAAAGACTGTTCACAAATGAAATGTAGCTTAAGTTATAAGGAAAATAATTTAAGTATCATAATTTTGAATAATCAGGGTGATATGGTTTTGACCAACCACTCAACCTGATGGCCTAGTGTGGATCGGTTGACACAACCTTAAATATTTTTACAAAAAATGTTACTGGCAATGTTTTCCTTCTCTGAAAGAGTGTTGAATAAACATGCATTATGAATCTGAAAACATATTGGTAAAACCAGGAAAGAGTTTTTGTTCACATATAAAGCATACATAGATAACAAAGTGTGTTTCCATATGTTCCAAAGAATTAAAAAAAAGTAATAATATCAAGATTGATATGTAAATCTGTTGATATGTAATGTTTATTTATGTTTTTATCATAATGTTGACCAATAAGAGTGTGAGACATAGTGTGTCTGTACTGTATGGTTGACTCAGCGAGTTATCAATATTACAAGTAGGTTCTACGTAATATGATATTGTTATCAGATACCAATACTCTGTTGTTGTTTTTCACATACATTTTACATTAGTGCTAGTGAACTTTACCATTCACACATGCAAAATGTATTATTGCAATCAATCAGTAGACTCACTCTGTGTTCTTTATTATAATTAATAATTGATTAGCCATTAATATCTGCCCTTATTATAAGGATTAAGATAACTTGTTGCTTTATGAGTGCTTCCTTGTTATTTCCATATTAGTTAGTGAAAATAATTAATGAAATCCTATCTAAATGAATTTTTATTTTATCTATGTAGCTTGTACCTTACTAAAATTTAATATTTTAATTTCTTTTTGACTTTAGATTGTGGTTCCAACCATTCAGTTTCTATGTTATGTTTGAAATTATTTGAATATTTATATTCACTCTTATTTTTAAAATTAAAAACATTTGTCACATTCATTTACTGATTTTCTTTTCTACAAGCAGTGTTATAATATAATGTAGAATGCATTAATTCCTCAATTTCTCATAACTACCAAGCCATTCCTCATAACAATCACATACAAAAAGTATTTATTACATATTATTAAATGATGAATGGGAAAATATGCTTATGACTCAAATGTAACACATGATTCTGCTTCTGCTTGGTTTATTATACTAATGTACCTCAGCGACACTGGCAGTATGACATATCTAGACACGCGGTAGCGTGTCAAGCCAAGTTCAAGACACAGAACTGGCGAGCCGCACCGTGTGTAATATTACACGAACCATTTGGAACCACTTTTGAACCCCTCATAAATCAAAAACTATTTCACATAAACGTATCAAATTTGGCTCATATATTGTGATTTGCGAGATAAATATGTGTTCTAAATTTCATAAGCTTATCTCAAACAGTTATTTAGATATTAATGTTCAAAAATCCTCATTTTTATCATTGACTGACTGACAGATCAAAATTCTAACCCAGTTCCAAATGACCTAGAGAGTTAAAATTTGGTATGCAGATAGGTAATTACATAAATACAAAGGAAAAAATAAAAAACAGGCAATTTTTTAATAATTAGGTTAGGTTTTATTATGAACGCTTAACATAAATACCTAATTAGTGCCTAATCACGCCTATATACCGGGAAGGACCCACGGCGTTACGATGATACATATACTTTTCTACAAAAAGTAATGATATCCAATCAAAAACATAAATGTGAAATGAGAGCCAAGTTCAATATTATGATAATTGCCTTGGTTGTTGACTTCAACGACAAAAGAAGTGAGATCTAAATGGGTGCCAAGTTCAATGGTCAACCCTGAAATTTATTTATAAGTAACACTATAACATACCTATTATATCTTCTTATAACATAAGATAATGTATGGTGGTAGCCTATGAAGGTCTGTCTTGGCTGACATATATTGCATACAATATTATTCGCTTAAAGAACAGTCATTAAAATGTAATCAAATGTGCTTCCTTAGGCCTATATATATTTATTATTTCAGTACAGTATTTTGGTGTGAAAGAGTGACACAGGCGAACAGTTACTTTCGCATTTATAATATTAGTTAATAGGAAGGTAGATTGCCTGATTAAAGTATGTCACTTTAATTAACCAAGCCAATTTACCTTACCTTATTCTAACATGACTAATCCCCATGGCACTTGGGTTGTAGCATCTCAGACCCAATGGCGCGACCCTTAAGCTTAGAGATCCTAAAATATTTTTACAGATATGTGCTAATATCAGGAACTACTGATCCGAATTAAAAAAATATTTTTGTGTTAGGTGGTCTACCTATCGAGGAAATTATTATCGAGGAAGGCTTTAGACTATATATAAAATCACACTGCAACCAATGAAACAGTAAAAAACGAGGGAAAATACGGACAAAGTCGCTGGCACAGCCAGTATTGGATAAATTTCATAGCTAAACTATTCACAAGTTTGTTTAATCCTCCCAGACAGCGTACAGGAGATACCGCCTCCGCAAGCAGACTTCTCCGCACCACCTCCGTACGATGTGGCCGCCAACTCGAAGTTGCCCACATACGAGGAGGTGCAGCGAGAGAAACAGATGGAGGGAGAGGGACCACCACAGGTTTGTTTACTTCACTGTATTAGGCTGCCCGCACACGTCTGATGATATAATTGGTGACCGTTTTTTGTCAGAGTAATATAGAATGTACTGATGGCTATAGACCAACATAAATATTCTACATAAAGTCGATCGAATATTTAAATTTTGAATATCTGGGACATTTCCACATATTTAAAATTTAAATGTTCATCTGATTCCAAACTAAGCAGAGCTTCTACTATGGGCGTCAGAGACTGATGTACATACATAGATATTTATAAATACATATTCACACCCAACACCGAACAAACACCGATGTTCATTACACAAATATTTGTCCCGAGTGGGAATCGAACCCACGACTTTTGGTACCGTCAGGCAGGATCGTTCCACAGAACCAGTCATATATTATAGAAAATAAAATCGACCGACTATCGGTCCTACAAAAAGCCGGACGAGCCTTATGTAAGGCCTTCAGGGTGAGTACGACAAGTTTATTATATTTTGCCTCATACGTGCACCTCACGGCCGCTTACCATTTGGTAGAGTGACGTCATTGGATGGATGGAATATAAAAAAATTACAAATATGTTGCAATATACAGGGTGTCCCAAAAAGTAGTGTCAAGCGGAAGTCCTGAGATAGAACACCCTGTGGGGCATCCGAAACACCCCATGTATGTTCCGCGATTTTTTATAGTTTTCGAGTTATGAGTTTTTTCTAAAATTTTGAGAACAATTGACCTAACCGACTAAAAATATTCTAGAGAAAAAGTATTTGACTTTTTTGGGTAATTCTTTTGCAAATCAATTTTCATGAGTTTTTCTTTAATGCCTGAAATATTTGTCTCCATAACTTATATGGAAATTGTCAAAATTATGGTACAAACTGAAAAGTTACGTTCTATAAATAATGTCTTACAATTTCAACGTTAAATTTAAAATATTACGAGGTAGCTGCATGGCTTCTAAGTAACTTTAAAAACTGCGCTAGACTCTCAGCTTTCATAATCATTTATAAAACTGGTACTTAATGGGCTACTTTTGCTGAAATTGGACTTCAATGACAGAGAGATGGAAAGATCATAAAATTTGCCATTTGAATACGAAGTATTATTTGGACATTTTATTACATATTTCTAAAGTTAATAAGATTGTTAATAATCAAAATTATAAGAAATAACCACTTGAAAGTTCAATTTGTGATACTTAAAAAGATAATTAAGGTTAAAAATGGGAACTTTATTGAAAAAAAAAGTTATTGTTTTTGATTATTTATTGTAAAAAGTTTATAAGTAAAAGTTTATTAAAGTCCGTAAAGATAGCAAAGTTCGTCAAGTTCGTCGTAACAAAGGTATAGATACGTATTGCATGTGAAAACAGTGTTAGCGCAATGAAACTTAAATTAAACAAAAAAAAAGCATCCAAATGTTTGCATCTGCGTGCTCCTATATTAAATTTAGGTTTGTTGACAAACTGACTAACTTTCGGAATAATAAAATGTCCAAAAAATGCTTGTTCATCAAATGGCTAATTTAATGATTTTTTCCACCTCTCTGTCTTTGTAGTCCGATTTCAGAAAAAGTAGCCCAATAAGTACCAGTTTTTATTAATGACTATGAAAGCTGAGAGTCTAGCGCAGTTTTTAAAGTTATTTAGGAGCCATGCAGCTACCTCCTAATATTTTAAATTTAACGTTGAAATTGTAAGACATTATTTACAGAACGTAACTTTTCAGTTTGTACTATAATTTTGATAACTTCCATATAAGTTATGGAAACAAATATTTTAGGTATTAAAGAAAAACTCATGAAAATTGATTTGCAAAAAGAATAACTCAAAAAAGTCAAATACTTTTTTCTCTACAATATTTTTAGTCGGTGAGGTCAGTTGTTCTCAAAATTTTAGAAAAAAAATCATAACTCGAAAACTATAAAAAATCGCGGAACATACATGGGGGTGTTTCGGATGGTTCACGGGGTGTTCTATCTCAGGACTTCCGCTTGACACTACTTTTTGGCACACCCTGTATAATATTTTATATTTGCTATTTAATATACCTCTATTAGTCATGGTCAGATGTTAGAATCATTAAAGTGGTAAGCGTCACAAATTGAACATGAACGTGTTAGTTAATCAATGAAGTAAATAGTTTTGTTCAAAGAACTTTCACTGACAAATTAAAATTCTATTGACCAGGTGTTTGAATCAGGTGAACCACAAGAAAAGATGGTCTGTTTTTGTAAGGCGGTCATCATCAGCCTTTTATTATATCCCCCTGCAGGGTATTAGCCTCCTCCGTAGAACGCCATGCACTTCGATGTATGTAAAATTTTTAAAATTGTATTTGGTCGTTCTATTAATTTTTTTCTGATTGATCATGGCAAGAAGGGATAAAATCTGTGTGTCACTATGCACCTCACCTAGAAAGTTATTTTGCCACCTCTCTTTCTACTGTTTACTGTCAGATTTAATACAGCAATGTGATTACACCAGTAAATTTAAAAAAATAATGTGCTTAAGCTTGCACTAGGTGTTTTCATATTTAGACACCTGTGGCTAAAAGGTATTATGCGGGAATAATTCGACGGCTTTAATAAGCTGTTAGTTGATGTAATGGTTTCGCACGACTAGGCGCGATTCCTGGAAGGTCGGGTGTTCAAATCCCCTGTCAACAGTGAAGCAATTGTTATTTTTTTCGTTTTTGAAAATTATTTAATCTGTTCTCGCAGGCGCAAGGACCACCGCCCCACCACCCGACGTTCGCCGCGTTCGTAACGGTGGAGCAAACTGAGGGAACAGCGGAACAACTGGACCCCGAGAACAGCCTACTGGGGACGGACATTATGTTCCTCACCTCGTTCTTTGGTGAGTAAGCAACTTGTTACTTAACAACATTGCCAGGTTTAGTTTTCTCTACCGCCTCATGGGGTATGCTGTTACATCTCGTAAACCTTCGGTTGCGGCCGACCGAGAGCTGGCAAGTATTTTTATTTCTTTTAAAAGACGTTGGAAGCACCTAATAAATATACCTATGCGCTTTAGATAAAAATGTATATAAATCAGTAATATGTTCTATTACCTACGTATTGGTCATTTAAAGTAGGTTTAAATGACCAATACGTAGTATACTGTTTGATAAAATTCACGGTTCGATTCATTATTTCGTTCTTACCTATGCTAATATCAACAAGAGTAAACAATTTTTGATCAACGTCATTTACAGCGTGAAAAAATCTACAAAACTTCAACGTATCAAATAGTGCGGGTGACGCACGCACGACCATTCAATCAAAATTCTTTATCTTCACACCTTTTCCGGTTTTGATACGGGCTTTTATGCGTAACCATGATATGTATAGAAGTTTACCTTCTTATCGACTGAACACCACCTGTTTAAACTATTCATACTAATTATACTATAATGAAAGTAAACAATACATTCACCTGAAAGAACAATGAAATCGCACTTTTATCAGAACCGAAATTGACTTTTAATAATTATTGTATCGAACATACAGTTTCGCAACAGGTGTTCAAAAATGATATAGCTTAGATATAACGAACGTTAAAACCATTTAATGAAGATTAAAAACGGTACATGATATAAAATGTTCGTTTAATACGAACAGCAAATCATTTCACATTTCCTTTTGTATGTAAGTAGTACTTAGAACAAAAATAAATAAAAGAACCAATCGCATATTATTATGTTATTCTTTATCACAATGCACTGAGGTATTACCTCATGGACTAACTCAAATAATACCGACGTATGCAAGTTGCATTGATTGATTTGCTATTCATATTTGATACATTTACACACACATAGTTGATAATGTATGAGGAAACCCGGCATGACGACGTTCTATTACATAATATGGACATTTATAATTTCTTTATTGACAAATGACCACTACGACAGAGTCGTAGAATACTTCCATGACGAAATTGCTATTTGCAATATGTGTTATCTATCGTGATTTTGTAACTCATAGCGAATCCTATACATTTTACGGGTTTTTTATAATTTTACCAACTGTAAAATAGTAATTGGAGTTTTTTATGCAGTCTATTCTGTCCCACTATTGGGCAAAAGTCTTCCCCTTTGGAGTAATTGGAGTTATTAGTGATTAATCCTAGTAGTAATAGTTCTTGAAAGTCAATTTACTTAGGACAAATTAGGGTTAAATTTAGAATGAAAAGCAATCGAAAGACACGGTCGTTCATGCCGCATTATGTTACATTCGCAGGCATTCAAACGTATAGCTTACCGTTGACCTACAAACATTCAAGTAGCAATGTCTTTAGCGAAAAGCAAACGGAATAAACAGAATGGTAAATGAGTTACGTTTGTTTGATTGTCTATTTATTATTACCTGTATTAGGGACTTATAAGGGGGAAATTGCGATGAGTAACTATTGTTGTAGATGGTGTTGTGACGTATTTACAATGTTTTTTCTTTGGGGTTTAAGGAGTCACTTAATACATATTTTTATGCCTAAGCAGTTTGTTAATCATCATTGAAATCACATGCCGGAATCTTTGAACTTTGTTTTAGTCAGGTTGGAACTTATAAGGTTTTTTTTTTAATTTTTGTAGTGTTTTGTCTTTCTTTAGATCATAATTTATCTACCTTTATGATTTGTAGCCCAAAGTTACGATCAATAATAATAACGAAGAAAATGAACAATATTGAAACTAAAATTAGCCTTATAATCTTCCTCAACAATACATTCGCTACGAATTCAACGCGAGTATCAATTACCCGCAAGTTCGATTCTTAAAAACACAGTGCCTAATTACCGGCCAATTGTAACCATCTCATCATCATGATCTGCTCAACCAAGCTGGTCAAGTGCGGGTTGCTTGACTACATAACCTTAGAATTTTTTCGTAGGTGTGCAGGTTTCCTCACGATATTTTCCTTCACCGTTAAAGCGTCGGATAAACGTACATATGAATTTTTAAATTTGAAAAACACAGTGGTACGTATCGGGGCAAAACTGAACTGTGGACCTCTCGCATGGCAAGCAACGACCGTAACCACTCTGCCATCGACGCTTTTTCGATTGTTACCATCTATTCTATTCAAAGTGTCAACTAACATGTAATCCCCGTTTCCAGTGGCGTTCCTATTCAATTGGATCGGCTTCCTGCTGCTGATGTGCTTCTGCCACACGGTCGCGAGCCGCTACGGTGCGCTCGCCGGCTTCGGCCTCTCGCTCGCCAAGTGGACGCTCATCGTGAAGCACTCTACGGAGCTCGCGTCGCACGAGAACTCGTGGCTGTGGTGGCTGATCATGGCCTTCGGTGAGTGAAGGCGTTTGGCTTAGAGCCATAGAACACGGCGTTTTTTAAACAAGCAGTCGACACGCGTATTCGCTATGTGCACGATGATAGCGCCCCTAGTGGCGACAACTATTCAGGTCTTGAGATCTGTCATATCATAGCAACTAGATGTTTTGATAAAGATTTTCGACTAGTTTTTCAACACAAAATAAATTAAATAAATTATTTATTTATATTTTATATTATACCAAGTGATTTTCTTACTTCACAAAAATATGAATATTATTATAAGTATTGAATTTGCATCGTTTACAAATACAAGAGAATTTATGAAATTAAAGCAATTTGACACATGAAAGCTCAGAATGATATCACATTTCTGTCACATCATGCGCTTCGATCGATTTGCCGTCCCCCACCACCCACTCCGCACATAGCGAATACTCGCTTCATCGAGGGCTTCATTCAACGCAACCTTGTAACCTAAGCACACGGAGAGATCGTGAAACGTGCGTCTACCTACTGCGCGTATTGGGAGCGTGCACGACGGTGCTGCCCTCATTTTGTGGGCGTTTCTTTCGTTAAATCTTATGGAGTGAAATTAGTACCAACGGCCGCCGCTATCAATAACAACGGACATTTGTTTTGGACATTGACATTTTTCCCTCCACCCACTTCGCACGGTCCCAATACGAGCTGTAGTCGCTCGTAGCGTTTGCGTTTTGATCAGAGCATTCCCCCTCGATGCCTACTCCGCTCATTTCGCGTGTCGTCTGCGCGTTTAAAATATGTATGCTATGGGCCTTAGAATAGGCAACTTTGTAGGGGTCTGTAGTTGATAGGCCCCCACGTCGATGGACCTCCAATGTTCAGTGGGGCTACCATGAGTTTAAAACTTACGCGCTCGATATCGCCTACGTCAATATGTCTATGAAAAACATGTACAGCGCCGCCTGGTGGTTACGCGAAGAACTACAATCGGCCATATGAAAAAAACAACTCGATAGGTTTTTAACGTACGTAAGTTTACGATAGCCAACTCATGGTAGGCCCTCTGAAGCCCTACGTATTTCAGGGGACTCGCGTCGTTACAGGGGCCTCAAAGACGTCTTAGGACCCTACCCCTACCTACCCTAATGGCTTCTGGATCGGCTTCATGCTGCTGATGTGGTTCAGCTAAACAGTGGCATGGAGGATTGCTTTCGCGCAAGTGACAGCAAACTCTATGTGCAGCCCGCTGTGCTATGGCTTTTTAGTTTAGCCTTCTTAGGATAAATGCGCCCTATTGGCTGATTTAAACTCTGCATCGTTTAAGTGGCCAGCTTCCTTTCTTTATCTTTAGAACTTGTTGCTAACTTTCAAACAAATTGTCCACAGGTATCTTAATCTGCGTCCGCGCGATTATCCAGTACCTGAACATCAAACGCGGCTGGCGTCTGCTCTCCGGGACGGCTCAGGAGCGACTGCTCTTCTTCTACTAAACGCATAGCTTGTCTCACTCCGCATAGTGTTGCCAGGTGTCGTAGTTACGTGGCTACATTAACTATCTACTGCGAAGGTTTCTTGCTACCCAGTGTCGTAACTAGCCATTTATGAGTCCGGTTTGAGTTCTCACAACTGCACCCTTGAGAAATAAAACTAGTGAGATAATAAGGAATCCGACCGATTTTAGCTATGGCGGCAGATCTCAATTGAGATCAGCCAAGTGCGCAGGAAATTTAGAGTGCACAAGTGTGCGCGCAAACACAGTGAGTAATTTCATTACAGAAAACTCACACAAATTTTGCCTCACCCCGGACTCGAATCGAGGATCTCTCGGTCCATACGCAGTGCTTGCTACCAATAGACCAACGAGGCAGTTAAACTAGGATGGATGCGAGAATATTCGCAATAGCCTGCTAATGTAGCTGCAGCATTAGTGTAACCCAGTTAGGGTAGTGCAAAAGCAACGAGTTAAGGATTATAGTCATGGAGTTGTAAGATCCGTATGGCGTTATTGGGGTAAGATAGAGCATGGTATATCATACGGATAAAGTAGTCGGAAAGTAGGGAGGGTAATATACCTGAACCACGTAAAGATGTTAATTACTGTTGGTATCTACTACTCGCGTAATGGATATCGATAAGATCTGGCAACACTATTCACATAGCAGCCTGCCTCACATGCATGTATGTGCCAGAACGGGATGGATATATGTGTGTCTGTTTGTCTGTTTGAAAGTGTTGATTTCTCTTTCTGCTAGTGATATGTTCTGTTGCTTTCTTCATGAATTTTGCGTTTATTTATTAACCAATGTGAAACCTATGGAAGAATAGTAAAGGTATATTTTCCTTCATTTTATGCGCCAATTCTCATATAACCTCGATAGTTATATGAGGTCAATGACATTGGAAGTTGGCATTTGCTCCCTTCTGTAAGTAAATTTTACAGAGAAAGCATTAAACATTTATGATTTGTAAAAAACGAGTTTATCGTCGTTTTGAAGATGTTGATGAATATTTACGACATGTTCAATGTTTCATGTTTGTTGAGCCCAAGGGACATAAAAAGTGATTATTATTAAGAGGCTTTTGGAGTTTGTAAGATGATTGTTATTTATTTTTGTTTTGGATTCACACCGAAATTATCCGTCTAATCTGTAACAATACACATTCAGTACCTAAATGATTATATAATTTACAGAATGTGGATATTTATGTAAAAGTACCTACAAATTGTTGTTGGTAAACACCTGGTTGTGTTTTAAAGACATGTTGACTAGTTCTAGTTTTCAATTTCAGATGACTAATTCGAAGTATGTAACAGACAATAATTTAAACAATTATTTCTTTGTTTTTGAACGATGTTAAGCTAAGAACATGAATCCTTCGATGCCAATGATGTATATTATTGTCTGTATAATATTAATTCATGAAACATAAATATGTGGTTTTTTTTTTACTCATAAAGTGTCGCTTTTTTTCTGTAACCAAAACTAAATTTGAAATTGAAGGCTAGGTAACTTGGGTTTATTATACAAATTAACTTTAAGTAGCTCAACTAAAAATGTGAATATTCGAAGTTTTTTTTTATATAAAATATATTAAGAAGATTGCAAAGTTACGTACTTATTTGTGTATATTTTTTATTATATTTGCGGGTTAAGAATTTATTTACATTTACTTTATGTTCTTTTATTTTGGGTGCTTTTTATTGTCTTGTTTGATTTAAGCGTATTAATTATTTTGAACTCGAATTATGCATTGTGTACAGTGGGGGCGTTTCAGATAAAAAAAATCGCTATAATCATGATAAAGACAAGATGTCACTTAAAGTGATTGGTTCTTTTTGACACCAAAACGTCAAAATGGTCCAAAGACAATTGTTGTGCTATAAACGAATTTTTAAATCTCGAAACCCCTTATTGAGTGGAGATCATTCCATGTTGAAATATCCTACCCATTTAGGCTTAATTAGCGTGTATATTGCTTGAGAGTCTGATGTGATAACATCTGCTTTTGCAGTTCTACATACATACATACATAAAATCACGCCCCCCTCCCAGAGGGGTAGACAGAGATCACTTCCAACGATCCACTTTTCACCTCTGTGGGAAACGTGACGTGACGGGTTGTGGACCACGTCGCCGCCATTCTGCCTTGTGCATTGTTTTAACAAGGTCATTGCGTTCCCACGAGTAGCAAGGATATATGACGGGGGAAGGAATAGGGGAGGAAGGATACTATCGCAGTTCTATTAAGTGGTAATATAATTATCAAAGCTGTTTTAGAGTACTTTTGCTTGTATTTTAAGATATAAAATATATTACAATAATTTTAAACATAATACAAGTGTTATGACAAATTTTACTGTATTAGTTTTTTTTTCCTAACTGACATACGTTATTAGATCTCACATTCACGTAAAGAGTGTTCACATCAGACTGTCAAAATAATAATTTGTAAATACTGGTATTAATATTAATCAACAGCAAATATATTTTCATTGTTATTCTTTTTTATTTACTTTGTGTACAGCAAAGATTGATCTTGAATAAAGGAGACTTAGCGGGCTATTAGATAAAATAGTTTATACTGGGCTAGATACTTGCTGTCTTATTAAAAAGGGTAGTGAGTGTCCCTTATAGCTCGTTAAGTTTCTTTTATATTATTAAGTCAAATGGAACGTAAAAGTGCTAAATCTTATGTATCAATGATCTTGTCCATATTGTCAATTGTAGGTATTATGTGATAAGTTTCAAGATTATTTGTCATGAAGTCTTTGACTGCATTTCCAGTGCTTGGTTCAATATAAATTACTTCTTATTGTAATTTACTGTATGTTTTCAATTTATAATGTTCTTGTATGCGCAAGAGTGATGTACGTTATTGTAAAATTAATACATAATCGTGTTTCCATCACATTAAATAAAAAAAAATCTTGTGTAATTATAATATTATCGCAGCTTTGTAAATTGTAAGAGTAAAATATTAAATGTATTTGGAATAGCTGGAGTTTGGAGTGTAGCGACGCTTTTTACCAATTTCGCACCAAATTTTCAAAATGACTAGTGGTTTTAAAACGAATATTTTATTTTTTTAGTGCAATAACGTCTAGTTCAGATATGTAGATGTAATTATAATAAATATATTATTTTCTATTCGTAGAATTTGTATATTATTGTTTAACCCTTATTTTTTCGATAGTTAATAATAGTACCAAATTATTGGTAGTAATGAGTAGTGCAAATGTAGTAGTAATTAGTTTCATCCCGTCGTGAAAGGTTCACACACTTAGGCTTGTCTTTTGGTTTCATACAATAGAGTGATCTCTGTGAACAGGTGAAATAATATTGCATCGGTCTTTATCTTGACCTTGGAAACAAATAGGTACCTAAAAGTAATTAACATCCCTACTCCTTCCTTACTTATATTAAGATCTTATTAGATCTTACCTGCTTGGCAGACACTATTTTGTCAGTCATGGTGAAGCAAATATAGAGCTTAAAGAAATTCAAGCTGGAGTGCCACAGGGTAGTGTAATGGGCCCCACTCTGTATCTTCTTTATACCGCAGACTTGCCAATATCTGACAATGTTGTAATGGGCACATTTGCTGATGACACAGCTATCATGGCATCAGACGACTCACCAATTCAAGCTTCACACAAACTACAAAACAGCCTGGATAAGATCACCAAATGGTTAAAAGACTGGCGCATCAAAGCCAATGAAACTAAATCAGTTCAAGTTACATTTACAACCCGGCGACAGACTTGTCCCCCAGTCTCACTGAATTCCGTCCAACTTCCACAATCCGACGAAGCGAAATATCTTGGAATGTATCTAGACCGACGACTAACATGGAGAAAGCACATTTTTACCAAACGCCTAGCAATGGGACAACAAGTGCGCAAGATATTTTGGTTGTTGAATAGAAACAGCCAGCTCTCAATGGAAAATAAACTTTTAATATATAAAAGTATAATAAAGCCAATATGGACATACGGAATACAACTGTGGGGCACGGCTGCAAACTCCAACATAGAAATATTACAAAGGTTTCAATCGAAAATGCTTAGGATGATAGTGGACGCACCATGGTATGTCACTAACGAAAGACTTCACCGAGAGCTAGGCATCAAAACAATACAAGAGGAAATAAAGGAGAGAGTCGCAAAATACAAACACAGACTGCAACTGCACCCTAACATTTTGGCACACCACCTTATGGACGACACATTCCAAAGTGCGAGGAGGCTGAAGAAAAGAATCCCTCAAGATTTAATTTGATTAAAAAAAAACTTTTTAAGAGGGCAAGTCACTGGACCTGTACCTCACACACCGTATATCATCACATAAATATTGTTGAATGTCCCCCAAACAGATTGCAATAAAAAAAAAACTTATATTAAATTGCAACAGTAAATCTGTCTGCCTATATGTCGTATGTGGTGCTTTCACCACCAAACTACTTAACCGATTTAAATTAAATTTTGTACACAGATTGACTGGAGACTCAGAAAGGTTACTTTTTAACCAACTTTTCTATAAGGAAATAATGCTTTTTCGCAATAAACGACTTCACGTAAACGGAAAGCTGGTTTAAAATAAAGTTTGCATTTTATCACGTAACTATTTTTGCATTTATAAGCTCGCTCACCATCTATTTATATCGCTATTCATAAATCTTTACTAACGCAGCGAGCTGCAGCCAACGAGACTATACCCACTTCCTGTGTCGCCCGCTGAATAAAATTCTAGCGCCAAACTGCAGTGTGATGCATTGTGATATGCGTCTGCGAATTCAGCTTTGGCCGTATTTACACGGGCCGGGATTATATGGATAAGTTTTGATTTACTTATTGGCTTTATTTCGTGTATGAATTTTGTTTCTAAACCTCTCAGCTTCTAAACCTAAAATGACATTATGCAGATGAGCACAGTAATAGGTACTAATATTTTGAACAGAAGCCAATTAAAGAAAAGGGTTTTCTTAGTGATCGAAGACCTATTCGATATCTTGGGGTTCCGTGCAAAAGGTGAAAATGAGATTTAAATTTAGACAGGTAATTTAAAATTGGAAATATTTACAGTCTTGTTGTGGTTCTCCCTGTTTGTATTCATAATAAATCGAAAACTTTTTCATGGGACTATTCTATTGACTACAAGTGTTTGAATTTTGGATTATTAACTCATTATTACGAGTTTTTTGTTGTGTTATGTTTATTAACTTTTACCTACTTCTGGTGAGTTGTACCAACAACCCCTTCATAAAGAGTGCTATACCGAACAATCGAATCATGTAAATGCCGCAACATAGATTGTGGTGCAGTATAGAGAAAATGTAAAGTAGGGAAATGAGTTGCATATAGGTACTAGGTGACTTTGAACTCTTTAATTTGATTGAGTATTTTGAGATATCTATCTCGCGTATGATTCTCTA
Organism: Maruca vitrata; assembly: GCA_039566165.1. Lineage (NCBI taxonomy): Eukaryota > Metazoa > Arthropoda > Insecta > Lepidoptera > Crambidae > Maruca > Maruca vitrata. The sequence goes on from CM076930.1 coordinate 7,550,835, forward strand.
TGCTGTGTTAATAGGGCAATATCAGTATCGTTCTAAGTAGTTGATCTTCCTATTGTAGGTATGGAGAATGGTGAGCTTTGAGAATTCAATTTGAGACTTAATTTGACTAGTAATATAGTTTTAGGCGTCACATGGAATAGTCTTTTGCCCGAATTATGTTACTAAGTTAAGTAAGATATTTGAGCGCCGATTTTCTGATTAAGTAGATTCCAATTGGAGAAAACTTGAAACAGATTTAGAACAAGCGTCGTTTAAATTGTTAAGTATTTTTGCATTTTCAGTATACGTTTTAGTCTAGTAAAACGAATAGCCCTCACTGCGCATCGAACACTGTGACCGCGGGTTGATAAGTCCAATGCCAAGAACCACCCGCCGTGCCAGTGAGCAGCCAACCGTCGGTCGGGGTCGACGCTCCGACTCCCAACGACAGTTCACCCGCGATCCGTTTAACCCCTCGAACCCCTACCCGACCAAGTGCCCTTATGAAGGAAGTAACTGTTGAGTGCCACCGTGTTAATATACAAAGTTGCACCAGTTCCCGTGATAACAATTTCTACCGGATACTAGGTAGGAGTTTTGCAACTTCCGATTTTGGACTTTTTTATAATAACTAGTTCCCAAAACTCTTCATCATTCGAAGTCACACTGATCAACGACTTTAAATATAACGCACTAAACTAAAAGTTCCCATCTTTGTTATTATCTAACTGAATCAACTTCATAGCCAAAAGCTGTATGCACGGTGCATAAATCATGAAAGTCTTTGTCGTATACACTATACAGCCTGCTGCCTGGCAGTAAGCCAAACTACTAGTGGGTAGGTTAGCTACTAGCACCTAGCTCATTAAGGGTTAGGTAACACTGCCTGTCTAAGTACTTAGTTGTTTAACCCTCGAGCATAGGGTAGACATTGAACTTCGTTACTCACGAAAGCTCTTCAGTCATGCTATTGCGAACTTTTTTTTTCTCTAATTAACTCGTTACTAACTATGCACACTTGTTATTCATATTATTAAGTATCAGCTCATCATGGCAATTTTATTATATCTAGCTTTCATCTCACCCTAATTTAATACTGACTTAATATTAAAATGCAGCGAGCTTGCTTTCGGGTTCAAGGACTTTTTATAGCATCGAAAAGCTTTTGCCGATAATTTAAAAGCGACTCTTTGTTTTAGTTACCTACAAGCTGAAGTTTACTAGGAGTATGTGAAATATTTTTTAAATACTACTACTGACTATATTTTGTGTATCTGTACACGAATTCAGAAAATTATTTTATTAGGTAGTCTTATTTTATAGATCTACGTATCTACAGCCTATCTAGGTCATTCCCTGTAATTGTCTAGTACTAATTACTGAGGCCCTATTTCTTTGTTATCCTATACTATGTAGCAGGACAGGTTTGCTTGTAGATTCTATCAACCAACCTTCAGCGTGGTCATTTTAAACGAACAATTTCCTATTGTTCAGGGCATCTACAAAGCGCTTTAGAATCACCATAGAAAAAGCGAAGTCTTTTTTTAGACGATATCAAGGAAAAGAGATTTTGAGAGTGTTCTGTTACTTAAGAATACTAAATATGCCATTAATCGCATTAACTTAACACGCACTTCTACAGTTGTTAGGTACTTCTACTTCGCTACAACTTCAGCCTGAAAATTATCAGGCTGAAAAAACAGAAAAATTTCAGGCAGATGTTGACATATGTGTTTTAAATACATTTGTGTCAACGAAATATCTACCTATCACGATATAAAATTAGATTTGTAGGTAAGAAGTCGCTCAACTAAGTAAGCATAAACCAACCATTATTATTATATTAAATTTATTTTGTTTGAAATAAATGTACAACTAGGTACATTATTAAGTTCTATGTATATTTTCAGCATCTGTCTAGTTAATTGATAAGTATTCTTACAGTTGAAACCTTTTTACTGAATTCAGAACTGCCCCCTTTTGTAGGCTGTTAATAAAAGTGGGTTGAATATTTTCATTCATAAAAATCATATCTAATGCCGATGTTGATAGGAAAGTCGATTGTATTGGGAAGTCCACATTCTGTACATTTAATGGGAAACACGATAGGGTGAAAGACCTCGTGCAGGGTTGAAGCTTTGCAGTTGCGGTAAATTTCATAAAGTATTGACTTGGGTATCCTTAAAACCTAAATTTAAATAGCTATGGAAACTATGGTCCACCGAGTTTCAATTATGTCTGTTTTACCACCAATATTATAAACTTTTTAAAGTTGTTTTTTATTTTACTATGGATTTTTTTATTTCTGATATTGTATGTTTGTGTGTCTCTTGGTACGTATAAACAATTATTCTACTCTTCTATTCTTATTAGATTTTTTGGGTTAGTAGTAGCTAGTAGATACATCCATGGTAGTCATAATATTTATTTTCTTATTACTTTATTTTCTGTTGTAACGACTTTGCCGTAAGTGTTTTTTATGTGCGTGATAATCCTCCTTACTAAACTCACGCATCATTCACGAGTAGATATAGGCGCAGCGTACGCCCAATATTCGATTCACCTGTACTGTACCTCGTTGACCACATTTAGTCCTAATCTGTTTGTGTTCATTCTTTGTTCTTCTTTTGTCATTGTCATATGTGTGTGTGTTTTCCTTGAGGTTTGAGTTTTGAAGTAATGTTGTAATTCGTTGTGTACTTGTTTATGTAATGTGGTCAATAAATCATTTCTATTTCTATTCAGTCTTGTAGTAACCCTATTATTGGGGTTGGTTGGCGTCTAACTAAAGCGTCGCGACGTCGCCTGATCACCACTCAAGATTTACGAGCGGATTATACAGTTCGCACTTTTATAGACTTATTAATAAGTAATGCCTCGTTTACATCTGGCGCATAGGGTCAAGAGGCTAAAGGCTTGAATGCTAATTTGTCTGACGCAAATGAAAGCACGTAAGGGATTCTTCTATTTTTGGAACAACTTCGCAAGTAGTATATTATGAAATGGCGGCCTTACCTACCGTTTTTCACTCGTTTAGTCGTCAAACCCAAATTCTCGAAAAAAATACATTTTCGGGCAGAAAATCACAATTGCTTATAGCTATCCCGAGAACGTTTCAAGATAGACAAATCTAAAAAATGTTGGTATCTAACATACCTATAACTTACCTTAGTATTTGATAAGTAAGTTTTGGTCGTGTGTTAATCTTAGTAGAGTTTCAGCACTGAGCTCTAGTTAGTGGTCTCCTAGGCCAGTCATGGGCCGAAATCCCGTGACGTCATAGTTGCGTAACTTCCCGCGTACTTACGCAAGCGAAGCACCTGACGGTCTTTATAACACGTTGCAATTCCGATGCGCGTGCGCAAATCTCTCAATGAAACTTTCCCTGGCCTTTATTACCGGGTGATAGAGTTCACAATACGAGTACAACCCTTGCTGTCATCTTAATAATAGCATAGTCTCACTGGCAAGTACACTTGGCTTGTGATAGTGTCTCGTTTTAACTATAGAGTTGTCTGTTGGGCTGGCCCTTGATCTAAATTCGATCGGTGAACAACATTTAGGCCGTGTCTTGTTTATAAAACACGATTTAAAGAGGGCTGAAATAAATTTTAACCGACTTAAAAAAGGAGGAGATTGTGTGTGTTAACTTCTGATTCTTAAGTTTGTGTTTAACTGTAACCAAATATGTATCTAAGTATTTGACTCTCAGTCTTGACATTTTTTTCTGAAAACGGGTTTCGAATTGATAACATTGTCAAACTTGTTTTTTTTTCTATTTACCTACACATCTAAGCAATAATTATGAAACACTAAATCTGGCTCTGACTACGTTAATCAAACTGTACCGATTCGACATGTCCATGCTTTTTAATTAATTAATCCATTACTTAGCGTACCTACTCTAGCGTAAGAGTAGGTAAGAGCAAGAAATGACGCCTATTTACAACATCATACATACACACTCTATGCAATACTATACTACTTACAGTTTCTACTACTAAGTACTTAGAATGAACCCGGTTTAAATCAATCTACTGTAATGAGGAAGTAAAATATGTATAAGGCTTTCGGCTACCAAAACTACCTCCAAATTGACGGTCAATATAATGTTATCACTTTCTAGGCGCTATCTCTAAATAAATAGGCAGTAATAGAGCGTAGGTACTCACTTGATTTGATTTTTGTCAATTTCTAAAATATGCAAGTAACCATTTTCTTTCGATTGATTATTATTTGTTCAACCGTAAGATAGAGTTTTTGTTTGGAAAGGTGAATTTTCGTTTGTACGAATGATTTTAATTGAATTTACTTGAACTTTATTGCTTTACCAGCTCTTTGAAGAGTGAGAAACACCGGATAAACTATGTTTAATTTAACTGTACTTAATTTTTTACCATAGGAAATGTCGGGTTATTCCATCCTTATATACTTCCTAATATTCATTGGACATCCCCACTTTTGTGAACAAAAAATTCACTTAATTTTATTATATTTAGTTAGTAATAACTCGATATATCATCAATAAAGCGTCATTCAAATTATTTTATTTTCGAATCTTGCCCTAGTTTCTGCCTTGATCCTTGACCTACATGATTAGCAATTTTTTCAATTAAATGTTTCATTATTCCTGGTAGGTATTTTTTAAAATAATCCAGAAGTTATATACGGTAGCTAAATAGGTACTTTGGTATGGATAGATATACCAACATTAATTTTGTATAACATTAATTGGTGCACAGTGAATGTTATTTTTTTCTTGTGCATACAAATCGTACTTCCTTTAATGATTTATTTGCCCTACTACATAGGTGTTACTGCTTGACAGATAACTGTGTGTATCTACACACTTCGTAAAGCGCATCCAGCAAATATTTGTTCTAGATCGGGCCATTCGCGGTTATTCAAGTATCTCTTGAAAAGCTATTCCTGTTCGTAAGTAAACATAATGACATTGTAGGCGAAAATAGGGAATTCCTAATAGTTTGCCACTATAAAAGTATTAATTTATAATACTTAGATAATCCAAACTCTACTACATTTGAAAAATTTACGGGCAACATAATATTTACGTAGTTACGAGAAATAAACCTATGTTAACGATCCACCTTGTTTAATACATTTATATTCATGATGGTGATATTCAATGTTCATTATTGGGTTACTTTAAGACCACTCCTATCTACTATAAGGCTCTACAATCTACACCTCCCGTTATTTTCACTTATACCCAAACACCGCATTGCAGTAACAGAGCTAGTGGGTAATCGATGTTGGTTCTCACATTATCGCACAGTTCTAATTCCAATGGTAGTGGCCCTTTTAGGAGCCTCCTATAAGTATTATAGCTACTAATTACTTCAAGCGTGAAAAGCTTTAACTAATTTCTTATTTATTTTCTTATTAAATAGGTTTCTTAACAAAATTCTATAAGTAAACACAATACTTAATTACTTTAATTTAATGTCTTAAGGATCGCGGATTCTATTATTGTAGTTATAACAGGTAGTTAGTGGGTATGTATTCTACATTGTAGGTCCATCCCTATCTAAGAATACATTCGTACAACATACATACATAAAACCACGCCTTTTTCCCAGAGGGGTAGGCAGAGACAGAATCAAATCTTAGAGAGAGGTCAAATCAAAAGTAAATCGACGAGCATGCATTAAGAGGTTAATGGATGTGGATGAAGCGAAAGTGGTGTGCCAGGACCGTAGCACATGGCAGGAAGTGATCTCTATCTAAGAATATTACTACTAAAACTAACACATCTCAGTCTCATTGATTTCAAAACAACGAAAGTAACAATTTGTAGGTACCTAATTTTGCCAAAAATACGATCCAACATAGGTACAGCAAGTCTTCGCATTATGTAATTTCATACATTGTCATTATAATGCTATGCTAGACGCTTCTAATTCCAGAATGAACAAGGGCTATATTTAACAATTGGCTGCAAGTTCAATTTTGAGTTCGTCAGACAAGAGTCGTCACAAACAATTGTCACATTGCGCCGCTTTTCGGAAAATATGAACTTCTGGAGCGATTCGGCAATAATTGTTTTCATGTATTATATTGCTGTGCCCGCGACTTCGTTCGCGTGGACTACAGGATTTTACATACAAAAGTTGTTCCCCAATAACTCCCGTTCCCCTGGGAATTTTGTAATATCGCGTTGCAAGAAAGCTTTACGTTCATTAGGGTACCTGCATGCCAAATTTCAATCATCTATCTTACGCGGTTTACATTTTTTCATACAAAAGTTTTTTCCCTATTACTCCCGTTCCCGTGAGAATTTTATAATACATTGTTGCAACTAAGCTTTATTAAGGTATCTGCATGCCCAATTTCAAGGCTCTAACTTACGCGGTTAATATTTTTCATACAAAGGGATTTTCCCGTTAATTCCCGTTCCCGTGCGAATTTCAGGAAATCCTTTCTTAATGGATGCCTACGTTATAACATCTACCTGCATGCCAAATTTCATCTTGATCCGTCCAGTGGTTTGGGCTGTGACGACTTCGTCCGCGTAGAGATGTTTAACGGGTAAAACATTACTTCTTTATAGCGCAGTCGGTTAAAAAGTAGCCTATGTCCTTTCCTAGGCTCTGGACTATATCTGTACCAATTTTTACTCTATGCGTGAAAGCGTAACAGACAGACAGACAGACAGAGTTACTTTCGCATTTATAATATTATAGTAGGTACCTAAGGAAGTAAGGATTTATCATACAATTAATGGACACGGAGAACAAGATACGAGTTTCGCATTATTATGCAAAATAATGTGCTTAGGTATCAGTTTTGTTTTATAATTGGGCTTTTAAATCGTAAAATTACTATTGTGCATATTTTATTGATATGATCACCTTTGTCGGTCTGGATAGAAATGTGAAGCCAAATAACTTTGCAATAACTTTAGTCTGAGTATAGTCTTCCCGACCCGACCATAATGCAGATCTTGAATATATGTTATGAAAAAGTATCTGCTGTTTCCGGGAAATTAAACATCAAGACATTTCCCAAAAACACATGTGTTTTTTTCTTCTGTAGTACCTCTCAATGCCAAAGTCGTTTAAAGTCACTCTGTCAAATTTCTTTGTGCAAATTTTACTTACTATGTATTTTGAAAATGATTAAAAATTATGATGTGAACTACTCGAATAAACTTTCTGATGTGTTAGTTGGGATAGCAGTAAGTGGAAATGTATAAATATCCAATTAGCTGTTTTTTTATACAGAAACTTACAATGTGATTGGCCTATTATTTTTGCATTTGAGGACTCATAGCAGACTAGAAGGACATCCGTTTTGGCATGTAGAGCATCCGTAGAGTAAATCCCACCAAAACAAATCTGTAAAAAACTAACGAGTCTCGATGGAGCTGCTTATTTATCTCTAAAATGTAATGAAATCTAGACATAGTTGTGGCAAGTCTAAGGTACCTTACTAACGAGTAAAAAACTAACGAGTCTCGATGGAGCTGCTTATTTATCTCTAAAATGTAATGAAATCTAGACATAGTTGTGGCAAGTCTAAGGTACCTTACTACGATTTTTTTATTATGATATGACTCTTGTGTGACTGAATATGTTTAACGTGCAAAAAAAACTTCTAATGTTTAATGATTAGGCATGGAAATTTAAGTAGGTAGGTTGGTCAGCAACCGTTGGTAACCTACCTAGTGAGATATTCCCTGTTTCTAAATCAGTGAATGGGTGACAAAAATCTGTGTAAATCATTCATTGTATTATTTTTAACGACGAGGGAACATCTCTACAGAGGCACCGTTACAGTGAATACCTACCTTTGCTACTACATGACTAAAACTTGTATGGTGACTTGCATCCATCCAGTGGGCCTACCATGAGTTGACTATCGAAAACTTTTTTTTTTCATTAAGCCTGTTCGTCCCACTGCTGGGCAAAGGCCTAACTCACTCCAAAGCTGTCGATTTTTGGCCAAGCCCACCAGTTCCTCTCATGGGCATCTAGGTCATCTAGCCATCTCTTCTTAGGCCTACCTCTTTGTCAATGACCGTCAAGTGGTTGCCATTGAGTGACTTGTCGATGACCGTCGAGTGGTTGCCATCGTACGTTAAAAACCTATCGAGTTGTTTTTTCATACGGCCGATTTTAGTTCTTCGCGTAACCACCAGCGGCGCTATACAAGTTTTTCATATATATATTTACGTAGGCGATATCGAGTGCGTAAGTTTTGAACTCATGGTAGAGCTACAGGTTCCTTTCATACCTCGCCATACACAGACTCGACCATTACGACCTTGATGAGTGCCACTAACTTTCACGTAGGTCATAACTTTCAGGGGCGGACTGTCACTTCCTGGGTCCGTGGGCTAAAACGATCAGGGGTCTGTCTAAGTAATAACTTATTCATTTAAGCTGGATCATACGTATATTGCCAATCCAAACCTGTTTATGACGGGGGTGGAAATCAGAACTTGGAGGCCCCTTATACCGCCTAATGGCAAGAGCAAGAGATTTTGCCTCATCTAATTACAAGAGCGGACTGTTTCTTTCTTCTTTTTGTTTCTTTATTCAGGGACGGGGTTAATCTATCGGTTTAACGACTGCTGAGGTGCTGGACTGGTGATTTGCATGTTAAAGTCGATCTATTCTTGTACAGCGCGTTCGACGTGTTGCATCCATCCAGCTATCTACTGGATTCTCTCCATGCATTCTATGGTCCGCCTGTTACAGATCGGTTGATTGCGTTCATCTAGCTACATATCTACTGGATTCTTCATGCATTCTATGGTCCTGTTGCAGATCGGTTGATCGAGAATGAAACGCGATGAGTCCGTAAAGAGTATCGCGAAGGTCCGTCGGCACAGCGGCATCAGCGATATCGGGTTCTCGGCGCTGCCGCTGCGCTCCAACTCGATCACTATCAGACAGCTCGCGCAGCATTCAGCTTTCCTAGCCGAAAGAGCGCTTAAGGAGGCCGCGTGAGTAATGCCTTTTACATAAAAAAAGTTAACACTCAGGTAGGATTCACATCGAGCGGAACGCGCCGGAGCGCACTTACAAGGCTGTTAAGAAAACTAATCTCGCGTATTCCGTATTAAGAATGGCATCAGTTAAAGCAATTACGACTCAAGGAACTGTTAATAAATACTATTTTCTTTACGACCGACGCGTTCCGACGCGCTCCGCCCAATGTTTTTTTTTCCTTACTGACTTACGATGATGGCTTGGAGTAGCCTTGCCATCATCACCGGGCTTGCGGGAGAGCAGATGGCTCTCACCCCTATATCCTACCTAAGGCTGTAAACTGGATGCACGCGGTGGCAACCGCTTATACAAACTTAAGCATTTCTACCGTGTCGCGAAAGCCGGCAATTTTACGGCTGTCGCCACCGCCACCGCACATGTCACAAAACATCACATAGGTACATTGTTCTGATTCCGAAATAAGTTGCTTGAGCATTTGTGTTACGGATATCAGAAACAACAGTAGGTAGAGTATATACTTAAATATATAAATAACACACCCAGATACGGAACCAACACCGACTTTCGTCACACAAATATTTTTTCATAGTGAAATAGAATCGAATACACGACTTTTGGAACGGTAGCCAGGGTCACTACCACTGTTGTTTCATCGACCCAGTACCTTTCATATAAAAAAGTAAATTAACTAAGGGAAGGTCTTATAAAGAGATTTTCTTATTTCTAGTGAGGAAGAAGACAGACTAGGCCCCCCTGCAACATCATGGTTCAAATTAGTAAGTAACAAAACCTATATTTTTCGCTACACATTGTACTTCTTATGAAGGTTTTGTAAACAAAAATGAGACCCCTCTAAAATGTCCCGTGTTAAAGGTGCCTGAATTAGGGAACCTTTGTGTGCGCAAAGCGCGCACTTATATAATATCGGCATCTTGTTATAATAACATTGGTCTAACCAGTGTCAGATAAGCCATATAGCAAGAGTAGCAAATGCTACGGGCCCCGCGCTTTGGGGGGCACCAGCAGCAGTTACCTTTTTTAGATAAGAGCGTAAAAAAATATCTTGCTCTCCGCATATGCTAGGCTAGGTACAATTTTTAGGGCTACTTGACTTCAGACTAGCAGGCCTTCAGGGTGAGTGCGACAGACTCTCTCTCTCTCACTACTGCTTACCATCAGGTATGAGGAGTGAGGTCATCTTGTAAGCCTATTTTAAAAACAACTTAATTTGCTACTGACCCCGCGCTGGCTTAATCTGGGTGTAACCAGTTAGTTAATAACAAGTCATCCACCTAACACCCTGATTGCAGTTCCGCTTCGCCAAGCCATGGGAGTTCTTGATGCTGTTTCTGGGGCTGGTGCTGGCCTCACTCACAGGGCTGTGCGTGCCGGTCGGCGTCATCGTCTACGGCGAGTTCACGTCGCTTCTCATCGACCGGACCGTCATGACAGGCACCTCCACCCCGGTCAGCCTCATCACGTGGTTCGGAGGCGGGAGGATATTGTAAGTATAGGATAAGTTGTTCGAGCGATTTTATTGACAAACGATCATAGAGATCAGCCACAGAACACAAGAGCACTCTCTGTTCTCTCACTCCGATCTTAGAGATGTGCAACTGCGCACGTACTCCCACGACGAGTCTGGAACTGGACTCCGACATTCGTTTATTAAATATTTTTCAAGAGGAATAGTTAATTGACGACGAATCGCTTAGTGAATCCTTCGTACGCGAAAGGTCTGATGACGAGCGGTGCTGTGGCTGTCGACGAATCGTACGCTGGCGAAAGGTTCTGTTGGCGAAGCAGCGATATACGAAATGTTCTGTCGGTTAGCGGTTCTGTGAAGAAACGAATGTCGGAGTCCAGTTCCAGACTCGCGCGCACGACATTTATCACAGTGTCAAACAAGTGAGTGCACAAAAAAAGTGACTTATTGCGACATAAGCGTAGAAAAATCGGCGCCGGACCCCCAGCTTTCATAGGCACGGGCGTGCTTACACAAATTTGAACTGACCCTGGTCCTCTAAGTCTTTATGCAGCAATAGCAAACAGTCAGTCATATAACAAAGCAGGGTCCAGGGTCTTTGTTCATTTTAAATCGGAATATCTACGCTCTGTCACTTTCGATGGCTTAGGCTTTAACCTGAAACTTAGGTTATAGCATACTTTTCTAATTCTATGAATTGAAAAGTAGGGGCGGATTATCCTTAAAGCAAACTAGGCTCTAGAGGCGCGAAGGTACAAAATGAGCGAACAAATTTTTACTACTCCTAGGTATACTCAATATTAAGTATTACTCGCATGTAGTCTATGTAAAATACTTATGTAACTATTTTCAATCATCGCGATTCGCACAATCATTGTGACAAATGTGATGTGATATGGTAACCATGGTAAAGGAATGACCTTAGTTTCATATGGAACAATGAGACGACACAAAATCTATTATACAGGTAGTGCTGAAGCATACTGTACTGGCCTTTGAACAACATTATATTTACTTATTTGATACAGGAACCTGTTTCAGGGAATGCCTGGAAATCTTATACTTATAATATGCCTGATATCTGTTTTTTATCGGCAATCTTAATCTAGTATCACACATTAGAAAACTGAAAACGTAATACGGGATATTTGTACGGGATGTTGTTGTATCACATATCTAATTAATTCGGCTTATAGCAATTGAAGTCTACTTACTTTAACGTAGACTAATGTTGCGAGATGTTTATTTATACTAATACAATGATACCTAATCGTGTCCACATACATAAGTTGGTTTGGTTATTAAGTTGTTCACGTTGGTTAGCGTTTCATACAAAATTTAACCGTTGTGTCGCGGGAAGTCTTATATGAGCGTTCGTTTGGCCCTAAACCTTGAAAATATGGACTATGAAGTGACAAGAGCCTATACCTTGTTGTCAGGACGAACGCGACCAAGGCAGAGAACACGGCAGCGTTGATTGAGGACTCGCTGGCGTTCGGTATCGGCTGCACCGTCTTCTCGCTGATACAGTTTATTGTCGGCGCCATCAGTGTCGACCTGTTCAACCACGCCGCTATGAACCAGGTGAGGGCCGGAACACATGACCGCACCGCGAATCTTAGAGCACACCACACAGATGACGGATGAGTGTTGCCGATCGATTGTCGAATCTATGTTCTTACAGATAGCCCAACAATAGTAAGACTTTCGATTATTACTATCGATAGCTTAAAACATGGTAGGTAATACTATCGACAGGCCAATCGATAGGGTAAATGATTTTGCGATGTAAACTATCGATAGTTTTTTAAGTCGATAGTTGGGCAACACTACCTACGGGTGGCACTGAAGGAACAACATCTCAATAATATAGACATTATGAAAGTAATTACTTAGGACTACTTCCACGTCCGGCAACGATGGCAAGGCTTCTTGAAGCCATCACCGTAGGAAAAAAAAGGGGGGGGGGGATCAAATTTTGACCCTGCCTTCTCCCCATTCATCGTAGGCTAGCAAAGAAGAAAAAATCGGTGCAAGTTTTATTTCTAAAATAATTTTGGTTCAAATGTTTACTTGGGCAAATTATTACGTAGGAACTTTTATGTTTCCAGATTGACAGACTAAAGGAGAAATTTCTACAAGCAGTCCTCAGACAAGACCTGGGCTGGTACGATCTCAATACGACCATGAACTTCGCGACCAAAGTGTCAGAGTAAGTTGGTATCAAACATCATAAATGCACTGCACACTTATAAAGTACCACTTGGTACCTACCTACCTACTCATTTAATTACATATACGCATCTGATCCGTGACATGCAGCGCCCAGCCGTTGCTATATATAACTATTAATATTTATTTACCTATATTATTGAACATAACTTTTATTCATTTCAGTATTTCCGTTTCAGTATTTAGCCGTTAATAATCAATTTAACTCAAATAGAGTATAATCTCTACACCTGTAGTTTCTGATACCAGTAACACACATTCTTAAGCTTAACTCGCTTTGATAATGTATGCGTTGTTGCCTGGGCATTTCACTCCGCACAGGAGTAACGGCTGGCATTTACCATCTTTAGCCAGTTGTCGGGGAGTCCGAAACACTACCGCGCAAGAAACGGTGTGAAACTCATTTCACCGCTACAAAAAAAAAGTTATGTAAATAAATAAATACCTGGGACATTTCCACACACGGTCATCAGACCCCAAACTAAGCAGAGCTTGTACTATGGGCCTCAGAGACTGATATACATTCATAGATATTTATAAATACTTACTTAAATACATATTCACACCCAGACACGAAACAAACACCGATGTTCATCACACAAATATTTGTCGAATCGAATCAAACCCACGACTCTTGGAAAGGCAAGCCAGTTTCACTAACGAGCCGGTCAGTCAGTACCACCTTGCCTGATGGTTTTATTTTTTACTGCAGTAGTGTTTGCTACGAAGATTGGCAATGTAGGTAAGCCATCTTCGTGCGCATCAGCGCAGACTCAATTAGGAGTCGAAGCGGTCGCCATGGCCGAAATCGGTCGGAAGCAATCATGTTTTTTAATTTTTTTAGTGACGTGGAGAAGTACCGTGAAGGCATAGCGGAGAAGATCCCGATGTTAGTGTACCTGGTGACATCGTTCATCTTCGCCATTATCATCTCGTTTTTCTACGGCTGGGAGCTGACGCTGGTCATCCTGTCGTGCACGCCCGTCATCATCGCTACCACTGCGGTCGTTGCTAAGGTAAAGAAAGAAAGAAAACATTTATTGATCATAAATAAGAAGAAAAAAAATACAAAACTATTACTATACTAATAGGTACTTACATCTATACATTTACTTCAGTTTGTTGAAGGAATGTCTGATGGATCCAGGCTGAAAAGGAATGCAGGAACCCTTAAAAGATCACTTTGTATATCTGTCTGTTGGTCAAAAAGGTTTTTCTTTGTAACACACAAAGCTTTGAAATTGAAATTAATGTTGAATGGGTTTTATTTTGCCGATCCCTTAAACTTTTTAAAATATATTTACTGGAAGTATAAAGACCTTCCAGATAGATTATAGAGTTAGCGTCAGTTAGGTTCATACTATTTATTTGGCAGGAAGGTAAGTGTTAGGTAGGTACTGTAACGCCAATCTTATTGTAATGCCAAGTAGGTAAATTGTTTTGTTATAACTACACTCACAGGCACAATTAACCGCCCACCTTTAAAATTCGCCTCCCTGATAGTTTTGGTTTACTATGGCTTATAAAGTGTTTTGTTTTTTGTTAAGTGGGTAGTCTTGCAATAAATTAAACACCTATACCCTTATTTGGTTTCGTTAATTTGTGACAATGACGGGTTTTTGGAACTTAGTCGTTGTTTGACTTTATTGCAGTTGTGTTACTGTGTGTTCATTTCCTGTCCTTTTCTGCCGTAGTGTGTGATTATTGTTTAATTCGGGTTTGTAGTGTTAGCTTGTTGTTTGTGACTGTAAAAAATGCCACCCGATGCAACTGGTATAGCCAGGGCAGTTGCCTTTGCTGACGCTGAGTACAGCCAACGTCGCATCCCTCGTGCACTCGGTGTACCACGAACTGCCATACGGGATGCCATCAGACGATTTCGGGAGACAGGTTCATACACCCTCAGGCCAGTTCAAGGTCGACAGCGATGCACTTCGGCTCGAGAAGACCGCTTCGCTGTCGACAACGTGTTAAGAAATCGCTTTTCCACCGCTACTAAAGCCCGAATTCGTCTTTTTGAAGTACGAAACCTTAGTGTTAGTGAACGTACGATAAGAAGAAGACTGGCAGAAGGATATTTGAGGGAGTTTTGTCCAGCTCGCGCCCCAGAACTGCTCCCACAACACCGTAGAGCTAAACTTGCTTTTGCGCGAGAATATGCTGAGTGGACTGCACAAAAATGGAAGGTCATACTGTTCTCAGATAAGAGCAGAATAGCCTTAAAAGGTCCAGATGGATGCCAGCCTGTCTACAGACGCCCAAATGAAAGTTTTGCTCCTTGCGCTATATCGGAAACAGTGGGTTACAAGGAAGGGTCCATTATGGTTTGGGGAGGCATCACTTACGAGGCTCGTACCGACCTTGTATTGTTTGACAGAGGCAGTGTAAATGCTTAAAGATACGTGGAAGAAGTTCTCCAAGGACATGTCATACCGTTCGCACCATTTATTGGCGACAACTTTAGATTAATGCATAACATGCACGTTGCCATACCGCAAAATTGGTTACTGAGTACCTTAATGAGACCGGAATTCAAGTTTTGCCATGGCCAGCACGCAGTCCCGACCTCAACCCAATTAAACAAATATGAGACAACTTCAAAAGACGTATTTGAGCAAGATTACCAGCCCCAACGTCTATTGGAGAGCTCAAAACGGCTGCGGTAGAGGAGTGGCACATTATTCCCCAATCAGATAGCCAAGATGTCATGGATGGACTATCATACCGCCTCCTAGAAGTCGTAAGGGCTAGGGGGAGCAACACCCATCATTAAATTTTAATATTGTTTTACTTTGATCTTCTTTTTTCTCAAAATTCGAAATTTACATTTTTCGTCGATACTTCGAAAATATCGATTTTTGTAATAATGCCCTATTAAATGACTTTTTTAAATCAAACTTTTGTTTTATTTTTTGCCTTAAATTAAGTTTATAACGGATCATTCATAAAATGTGGTTTATGTTTGGACATTTCCGAAAATTCAAGCAAATACAAGGTGGGCGGTTAATTGTGCCTGTGAGTGTATATAAATTGCATACAAAGTTGTATTGTACCGTCAGTCTAGCAGTTCTACAGTTGATCATGGCGCATGCAACAGTGCGGAAATATCGGGAGCTCATTAAAACACAACAACATGGTAGATATACCGGACATAGGTATTCAGTTTTCTAACGTTTTGTTTTTTGTCCAATAGTGTTCTAGGCGATAGTATCCTTCCTCCTCTTTTCCTTCCACCGTCATATATCCTTGCTACTCGTGGGAACGCAATGACCTTGTTAAAACAATGCACAAGGCAGAATGGCGGCGACGTGGTCCACAACCCGTCACGTCACGTTTCCCGCAGAGGTGAAAAGTGGATCGCTGGAAGTGATCTCTGCCTACCCCTCTGGGAAAAAGGCGTGATTTTATGTATGTATGTATGTGGTCTAGGTATCCATCTATCCCTCTAGATATATAGCTTGAAATGTCATGTTCTATTCGGTTTCCAGATCCAAGCGTCTCTTACAACGAAGGAGCTGAGCGCGTACAGTGTGGCCGGAGTTGTGGCCGAGGAGGTGCTGTCCGCCATCCGCACCGTGGTCGCCTTTGGGGGCGAACACAAAGAGATTACAAGGTTTATTCAAATATTAATAAGGCGTCCGACCGATTTCAGCCATAGCGGCCGACCTCAATGGGGGTTTTCGCATATAAGAACTAATGGCAATACGTAGGCGTCAGGTCCAACTGCAGCGTGATTGGTTATTTTTGACGTGACATTGACAGACATGTCAATATTCACCAATCACGAAGCAGTTAGACCTCATATCTGCGTCTTGCCATCTAGTGGATATCTTATACGCGAACACCCTCATTGAGATCAGCCAAGTGCGCAGGACATATTATAGTGCACAAGTGTGCGCGCGAACACAAGTGCACTCTCTATTCCCTTACACTCATAGTTCGGTGAGACGGCAATCCGACATGACCGATGAGAGATCGGGCGCAGGACCACCGGCTTAACGTGCTTTCCGAGGCACGGGCGTTCAACCGCCAACTTCCTAACTCATCAGGAACATTACAGAAAAACTCACACAAATTTTACCCGACCCGGACTCGAACCGGGGACCTCTCGGTCCTAACGCAGCACTTGCTACCAATAGACCAACGAGGCAGGTGTTGAAATATTCAAATATTAATAAAATACTACTAAAATCTGAATCTATATTGTTACGGATATAATTTAAAACTGTCATGGTTACACACATGAGAAAACTAAAAATGTCCGGGATATTTACCGGTTCACCTGTGATCATGGCGCTTGCAAGAGTCCCGCAATATCGGGAGCTCATTAAAACAAAACAACATGGTAAATATCCCGGACATTTTCAGTTTTCTAACGTTACGGATATGTTCAAAACGTAGTACCTACTTGCCATTCACCCAGAAGGGCATACAATTATTATGATCATAGTATAATTTTAATGATCTTATTATTTTCCTTAAACTCATAAAGCGATATACGAGGAAATCTCTTTCTCTTCTTGTGAATCTCTTATGAATAATTAGATCCCCTATTCATTGGTCTCTTTCTTTTCTGTTCTTTTTTGTGCCCTTTATTTTGGTATAGTAAAAGAACACCGTAACCAAATCTTCCAGATTCTCGACGCGTTTAGAACCGGCTAACAAGATGGGTACTACGAAGGGCATTTACTCGGGTGTGGGCAGCGGAGTGATGTGGTTCATCATCTACGCCACGTACGCGGTCTCGTTCTGGTACGGCGTCGGGCTGATCCTCGACAGCCGACAGGAAGAGGTGCCGGTCTACACTCCAGCTGTGCTGATGATTGTAAGCATATGTGATGTTACTCTACATATTTTATTGACAACTCAGCAAAACTTTTGACTGGCTCGGTGGAACAGTGGTTAGTGACCCTGGCTGGCGGTTCCAAGAGTCGTGGGTTCGATTCCCACTCGGGACAAATATTTGTGTGATGAACATCGGTGTTTGTTCCGTGTCTGGGTGTGATTATGTATTTAAGTATGTATTTAAATACATATATATACATATATATACACAAAATATATATATGTGTGTATATCAGTCTCTGACGCCCATAGTACAAGCTCTGCTTAGTTTGGGGTCAGATGACCGTGTGTGGAAATGTCCCAGATATTTAAAATTGCCGTGCTATACCGGCATCCAATTTTAGAGGAGAGGACACATACAATTCTTTAGAGAAATAGTTTGAAAGCTGAGGTTACAATGACAACCAACTTCCCCCGACAGTTTTCAAGGGCCTATTTACCCCAGAATTCTTTGATTTCTTCCGTTAACTCTTAATGTTCAGTATGGATGACAATCCAGCAAATTGATTCGGATTGAGATAAATGGTTTTGAGCCAGTGCTCTTTTTGTTTGCTGGATTGTTGTTTCTACATTAAGGCACACAAGTTTAATCTGATAAAATATCTGATGCTAGTCTAAAAGATTAACATGGTATCTGTGGAGGATGTGAAGGTGTTGCTCGGTATCAGTAGGGCAACGGCTTAATATGTTCATGAGGGCATTAGTCGTTCATTACGACATTAGCTGTTCATATTATGTAGCTTATTCTTCATTTCATTCCAGTGTTTCTTCAGCATCCTCCAAGGAGCCCAGAACATGGGTCTGACGTCACCCCACATGGAGGCTGTGAACGCGGCCCGAGCGTCCGGCGGCGCAATCTTCGCAGTGCTGGACCGACAGCCGCCTATTGATAGCATGTCCACTGAAGGCACCCGGCCGGAAGTGACAGGGGACTTGGAGTTTAACAAGGTGTCCTTCAGGTATCCGGCCAGACCTGATGTTCAGGTGAGTTGGATTTGTTAGAATAGAAAAAAAATGTACCATAATAATCAGCCTAATAAGCAGTCCACTACTAGATATGAGTGTCCCCAAATACCCGTCACTCCCGTCTATTCTTGGCTACTTGCTTCTAACCCCCGCCAGCTATATTCCGCCTGGTCTGAGGGTGTTACATACTACGTTTTCCGAGACACGTATCCTTTATAGAACTCGTTTACCCCAGCAGTTGGTTGTTGGATAGGGGCAGCCTAGAGAATTTTTTCGCACATGGAGTCAGTAGATTCTTAGTATCACTAGTTATCATAAAACAACATTATGATTTTTCAGGTGCTGAATGGTTTAGATTTGAAGATAAATCAAAACGAGACGGTGGCGCTAGTTGGCCCGAGCGGCTGCGGCAAGTCCACTGTCCTACAATTGTTACAGCGGATGTATGATCCTGACCAGGTCAGTCACTTCCAGGCATTAAGTGGAAAAACAATGAGCCATCACCACTTACCCGTGGCTCTTGTTTGTCTTACCCCATTGCGTAGCATTGGCGAAATAGACCGGCGTTGCCTATCGGCCTTGTACCCAGGTACTTACCGGGAACTCTAATTTGTACCTAATTAGTATACGCTATATGTCACCACTTTTTTTAATTGTAATTGAGCCTCTGCCTATATAGCCTACCAATATCAGCTTGTGTTCTGTGGCTTCTAAGGAAACTAGTAAAGACACTGACTTACTTTAGGTTAGTTTAGGTTACTTTATAACTGAAACTATTTATTCAGACTTCCAAGGACACATAATATATCATCACCTTATACAAAAAACCTATAAGAAGATCACATTAAAGTCTATCCGTGTAATGCCTACCTCTTTAGGGTTCCGTAGCTAAATGGCAAAAAAGAGATTTGAAATGAAATGAAAGAGTCGTCATGTCTGTCCGTCAAAACCGGAACCCATATAGATTCCTCATGTCTGTCCGTCCGTATGTCACAGCCGTTTTTTTTTCCAGGGATCAGTAACAAGTGCTAACAGCGATCTACGTCAGATGAATGTGCGCCACCTGCGCAATCACATTGCGGTCGTCGGCCAAGAGCCCGTGCTATTCGCCGGCTCTATCAAGGACAACATACGGTGAGACTTGCATAAATAGGAGAAAGGTCATTATTATCATCAGCCCATATACGTCCCCACTGCTGGGGCACGGGCCTACCCTAAACTAGAGCGATTAGGCCTTAGTCAAGGTTGATTGACTACATAACCTTAGACCTTCACCGTTAAAGCGTCAAATGAACGAACATATTAATTTAAAATTTGGTCAACGTCAAACAGGTCAAATATGGACCAACTAAGATTGTTGGCTGCAAACTGTTAAAAATATATAAATAAACTGGATGCACGCGGGAGCGGTAGTGATGGCTCGCGTGGTCCGGCCTACTCATACACATACATACAGACATTAAATCACGCCTTTTTCCCAGAGGGATAGGTAGAGATCACTTCCTGCCATGTGCTACGATCCTGGCACACCACAGCACCACTTTCGCTTCTTTCACAGCCATCAATATCTTCATGCAATTTGAAAGTATTTATCCCGTGTCGCGCGAACCGATTGTTGTACAGCAGTCGCCGCCTTAAGGTTTCCTATAGAAAAACTTCAAAACTGGTATATTCTCTAATCCAATAAAATTATTGTAACAACTTACCGATTTTTTAAACCTTTTTTTATTTTTATTTTAGGCTAAGTAACCCAGCATGCACAGACGAAGAAATCATAGTTGCAGCGAAGCAGGCATACTGTCACAGTTTTATACAAAAATTACCCGAAGTAAGTTCTACGTTCGTATTTTTTAGGTTCAAAGATTACTTCTTATAAAAGAGACTGCCTACAGCTTTATTCTTCTCGAAGTTTTATAAACCCTTTAACTGCTAATATCATAATCGCATTAATCGCTAAAAATAAAGTCCAAAAGAAATTAAATTTTCAAAATTTTACTGGCTCTGTGGAACAGCGGTTAGTGACCCTGGCTGGTGGTTCTAAGGGTTATGGGTTCGATTCCGTGTCTGGGTGTGATTATATATTTAAGTTCGATTTATAAATATCAATGTATGTATATCAGTCTCTGACGCCCATAGTACAAGCTTTGCTTAGTTCGGGGTCAGGTGACCGTGATATCAGTCTCTGACGCCCATAGTACAAACTCTGCTTAGTTTGGGGTCAGATGAATCCGTCCGAAGTCCGGGTGTGGTAATGTCCCGGATATTTGAATAGTATACTGGTTGAATCAGTAATATTATTTTCGCCGTCGCCCAGGGTTACGACACATACCTAGGTGAGAGGGGCGCGCAGCTATCGGGAGGCCAGAAGCAGCGGATCGCCATCGCTCGAGCCCTGGTGCGGAGGCCCAAGATCCTTCTCCTAGACGAAGCCACATCCGCCCTGGACTCCCACAGCGAATCCAAGGTGCAGAGAGCATTGGACGCCGCCGCGCACGGCAGAACCACCATCATGGTGAGCCACAGGTATATATAACTTTAAAAATAATAAGGCATCCGACCGATTTCGGCCAAGCGGCTGATCTCAATTGAGATCAAGTGCGCAGGACATATTATAGTGCATAAGTGTGCGCGCAAACACAAGTTTCCTCTCATAGTTCGATGAGACGGCAATCCGACATGACAGATGAGAGATCGGGCGCAGGACCACCGGCTTAACGTGTTTTTCCGAGGCACGGGTGTGCAACCGCCAACTTCCTAACTCCGGGCTGAGTCTTTGCAGAAAAATTCCCAACGAGGCAGTATTTCATAACTTTAATACTGCAATTAGTGATGCCCAAATTAAGTTTTGGTCTTGCAGTCTTGGTCTTGTTCTTGCGTTTTTGCAAGACCAAGACCAAGAACAAGACCGCGTATTATTTTAGCAAGACCAAGACCAAGATTGACCGTGCAAGACTTGAGCAAGAACAAGACATAGCCTGCAAGACTCTTGCGTCTTGCAGCTAGGACTTAGCGCTATTTCTCAGAGTAGTTAGGTGTAACAGTTCGGTGCATAGGTACGCTTAGGAATTCTATGAGACGCAAAAAACTATCAAAGAATATGAAAAACTGGACCTATGCGCATTACGACTAATACCATAAACATACCTACATAGCGAATAAAAAAATATCCATTAAAATCAACTGACTGCATGCATAGGTATGTTTTAATCATCGGCACTTTGATAATGCTCGCAATGTACCAATTCTGATACGTTTTTCTAATATTAAAATAAACTTTAATAAATAGTAATAGACTAATATTTTAGTGTAATGGAACGCGAAAGTCTAAAATCTTACATAGTATTAGACTAATAGGTAATAGGGTAGTTTCCTATTTTTTTATTTTTATACAGAAGGATGGACCACACAATTGTAAAGATGATGTTAAAGGAATGGTTTGATATTTGGAAAACTCCCGGAGATATTACAGTTTCAATAGCACATCATTTGGGCGAGCTCAAAACGCTTCATACAAATGTCGCATAGAGCTATGACGTCACCGCTCTGTATACTGTATGCTTATCGTAATGGCTTTCCTCCGCAGCTATACCAAATGTTGCGTTTACGAATATGTGTTCATAGTGAAAGTTACTACTAATTCTGATATTTATAAGATGGCATAGTATTTTAATTGAATTGTCGCACTTTAGTAATGGACTTTCCCACCTAACTTCAAATGCCTATTATTGTCTGATTTCGTAAGAAATTTTAATTTCGATTTCACTTATGTTATTGATTTACCCATATGTTACTGTAAATTGTGAAATTTTATGTAATATCAGACTTAGGAAACTAGCCTATTGCAAGACATGCAAGACTCTTGCTGCAAGACCAACACCAAGTTCAAGACTGGGAGCGCAAGACCAAGACCAAGACCAGGTGTATTGGCGCAAGGCCAAGACCAAGGCTGGCTAAGTCTCGTCTTGTTCTTGCATTTGGGCAACACTAACTGCAATGATATTTCCGAGAGGATAATGTGTTTGTGTGGCCGTAGTAGTCTGGTAGTTTCAAGTTCGATTGGGCAAAAGACAATTAAAACAGTTTTAAGGCCTAAACACTTCAAATTCAAATTCAAATTTTCCTACATATCTACTAATGATTCTAGGGCTACCTATTCGCTATGTGCGCGATGATAGCGCCCCTAGTGGCGACAACTATTCTGGAGTTGAGATCTGTCATATCATAGCAACTAGATGTTTTGATATGTCATTTCAACAACTACTCCCATTGTAGCTTGTAGGGGCTCCGTATTAAAATTAGTTGGGAATCCAAAACAAGACCTGTAATAATACATTGTATAAAGTGAGTACCAAGTGATTTTCTTACTTCACAAAAATATTAATATTATTATAAGTATTGAATTTGCATCGTTTACTTTACGTACGTAACGTTTTTACTAACAAATACAAGGGAATTTATGAAATTAAAGCAATTTGACACATGAAAGCTCAGAATAATATCACATTTCTGTCACACATCGTGCGCTTCGATCGATTTGCCGTCCCCCACCACCCACTCCGCACATAGCGAATACTCATTGTGTGATTAAATTCTAAGGTGTTCCGTGGGGTTACAATATTTTCTCTTTTGTTTGAGAAACGTCATTTTCTTTTTATTTTCTTTTCAACAACTACTCCCATTGTAGCTCTAGAAGCTACCGTATTAAAATTAGTTGGGAATCCAAAACAAGACCTGTAATAATACGTTAAATATACGTCAGGGTTTCTGTACGGTACGGCCAGTGGCGTAACTACAGGGTGGTAAGTCGGCAAAATGCCACGGGCCCCCACCCGATAGGGGCCCCAGCCGAAAGGGGCCCCCGGTCATAGCAGAATCTCAACTGCCAACACACATGCACATTAAGATAAAAAAAAGAACTAGGTATGCACGGGGGGCCCCATCCGATGAATTTTGCCACGGACTTCAACGGGTAAGTATAGTTACACCACTGGGTACGGCTGTACCACGGGGGCCCCATGTCAATAAAAATAAACTGACTTTAACTGTAGTTAGTGACCCTGGCCCTCCTAAACGTCTTGACCGATTTAAATTATTTTTTCTGTAAGCGTTAGAGTGGCGACCTGGATGGTTTAGATTCACAAACCAGCCCGGCAGATATTAACTAAGCTTAATATACCTGAAGCGAAGCGAGGGCGGGTCACTAGTTTATTTATGCCTCGTTCCCAGGCTAGCGACGGTGTTGAACGCGAACCGCATAGTGTTCCTGGACAAGGGCGAGGTGGTGGAGGAGGGGACGCACGAGGAGCTGCTGAAGCTGAAGGGGCGCTACTACCAGCTCGTGATGGAGAACGAGCCCAGCATCGCGCCTGGCGCCTCCAACCCGGACTTGGCTAAACGTGAGGACCCCTCATCACGCAATGGAGAATGTTACTCTGTCTCAATTTCATTTAATTTATTAGAAAAACTACAAAAAACTCATGCCTAAAACTATTTGGTACTCATGCTAATTGCTGACTTAATTATTGGTTGCCACGGCATGCATGCAATGCATTTCACAATGAAACATTATTGTATTGGCATGTTTGAATATCTATATCTGTAAGGGTCGGTCATGGAGTAAGTTAGTTTGTTTTCAGAGATATTGTGTTTATAGGCTCAATATAATTATGATACTTATACCTACTAATTTCACGATTTTTAGATTTTTTTTTCTGTATGTGTGTATGTATGTAAGTTCCTCCATAACTCTTAAACCAATTATCCGAATTTGATGAAATTTGGTATAAAAACACATAGACATCTGGGACACAGGATAGGCTATTTAAATTCTAACTCCAACGCGAACGGAGTCGCGGGCACAGCTAGTATTTAATAAATCTCTTAAATGAATTATCAATGTATTGCATGTGTGATGTCATATCATAACATTGATTTTGTATGAAAAGTGGAAACAATCAAAACTTTAAACATGTATAACTTTCACTTTTGGCTGTATGGTGAAACGAATGACAATTATCAAAGGCTTCAAAGCTACATAAAAAAACTAAAATCATTAACATTCTCCATTTTATATGTGACTATATTTGACTAAGAAGTTTTAATAACGACCAACTGATGGCGCTTTCAAAGAACATCCATTTAGGAGTGATCTTAAAAGAGAATAATACCTACCTATCTTCCACCGAGCTGGGTGATGTACAGAAAAATCATGGTTTTTCTGTATAATATTGTCAGTGGCCAGAATAATTTAATACCACGATAAAGGGTTTCATACTAATTTCACATTCGATCATTATATTTCGTCTCACAGTCTGCATTTCTTCTTGCAGACGCCAGAATCCACCGTCCAAAACTGCAAAAGTTGGCGTCCATTGATTCGTTGAAGAGCGCTTCAACCGAGGAAGAAGACGCCGAGTCCGAAGACAGCGTCGTATTGGACGAGAAACCTCCAGAGGAGATCCATCCGACCACGTGGCAGATACTGCAGCTCTGCGCTCCTGAGAAGTATCTGATGCTGATTGGGATCATCGCGGCTATTGCTGTCGGCTCGTCCTTTCCCGCTTTCGCTGTTTTGTTCGGTGAAACTTATGGCGTAAGTCGATTTCACAAATCCGTCTAATGTACACTCTGTTCTGTCCATAACTGACTGTTACTGTTAAAAATCTACATCCAATTTAAGCACACATCACATAATGGTCAAACTTTTAACACCTGTCTTTTGCTGATTGTATAAACAAAACCACATCTAAATCTGAAATAAGACTAATTTTACTGATTAAACTCGCAGTACGTTTCGAGTTATTTACAGCGCTTGTGGTCACGGGCTGTAAAGAGCTCGAAACGTCGTATCTCTAAATAATATGTTTATAATAACAATACACGCGATTTTAATTTACGTGAAGTTCTTAGAAAATGTATCATGGTACCTACGCTCTTTGATTGCAGCTACTTCAAAACACGGATGACGCATGGGTGCGAGGCCAGACCAACATCATAGCACTTCTGTTCCTCGCCGTCGGCGTTTACACGGGCATCGGTATCTTCTTCCAAATCTACATCTTCAATTTGACCGGAGTCCGGTTGACGGCTAGACTTAGGCAAGTAAAGTACCTACAGGCAGACTTCTTTACACACTTAAAAAGAGAAGCATTTCAGATATATTCTTCCTCCCTCCCCCCATTCACAAAATCTATCTTGACGATCAAATTCGGAAAAGCTATTCTCTGTCCTGTCAGTCGCTTAGGTTAAGACAGAAACAGAGGTAATATCCGAACTAGAATTGGTTTTCGATGGGTCCTTAGTGAATATTAAATCGAATTTTCAAAATAGTATACTGGTCTAAGGGATAAATGTATCAACTAGATACTGTATTAGGTATCACCTGGCCGCCAACTTTAAATTTACCCTACCCTCGAAAAACTAATACGGAATAGGAGTCTAAAAACGTAACATTACTCTTACAGGGTAGCGACATTCACCAGCATGCTGAAGCAAGAAATCGGCTGGTTCGACGACGCCACGAACGGGGTCGGCGCGCTCTGCTCGCGGCTCGCCGCCGACGCCGCCGCTGTGCAAGGTGTAAGTTTGTTGAACACTTTTACAGATACATGCGTTGGTATGATTAATATCATTAGCAGCCGACACCGATGAACGGTAACTTCAAGACGTGTGATTTTGCTCCCTCCATAAACTATATAGACAGTGCGCAATGCACGGTGTGGTGCAGTTACATCCATACATTAGAAAACTGAACTGATCACCCGTTGTTCACCCTGATGTTCACCTGTGATCATGGCGCTTGCAACAGTGCCGAAATATCGGGAGCTCACTAAAACAAAACAACATGGTAAATACCGGACATTTTCAGTTTTCTAATACCTCCATACCATTAAGTACACAAGCTAGAAAACTTTGTAAAGTTGAGAACATGATTAACCATTCTCACATCAGTTGCAGGCCCGCCAGGAGCGGGCGTGCAGGGCGTGCACCGCACAAGGGCGGCATTGTCAAGGGGGCGGCAAAACCAGATAAGGAAACTAAAACGAAACATTCTCATAATTTGCACGATGTCCAATATATTTGACCATCTGAGTCAGGCGGCAGACATCGCTTAGGCGCGGTTCCCCAATAGCGAGCTGGTGTTTTTAGGGGACTTCAATGCCCACCATGACACCTGGTTGGGCAGCCCAACCAGCCCAACTTGGGCTCCCCTAAAACAGAACATGCTGGCCGGACCGCCCACGCATTTGCTCTCACGCATGACCTGACGCAACCCCCAGCCAACTACCGGCCTATAGCTATAACCTCAGTACTGGGTAAGGCGTTTGAGCGGATTATTAACGCCCAGCTCATCCGCTACCTAGAGGATCACTCGCTGCTGCATGACCGGCAATACAGTTTTAGACCAAAACGGTCCACGGGTGATCTTCTAGCGTACGTTTCGCACCTCTGGTGGGAGGCTTCTTGTTTCCACAAAAGAGGAACCTCCTTGTCGCCGAGCTTGACGGGGTCTTGGACCGCATTTCCGAATGGGGCACATGCAATCTTGTCGAGTTCAATGCCAAGAAGACACAGGCTTGTGTTTTTTTTGGTAAAGTGTCTCCTTTTCTTTCTCATCCTACTCTTCAGAGCACCCCTTTACTTTACATTATAGCCTATACATACATATACATCCTTATATCCTTATATATACATACATCCTTGATACAGATGTTCGCCGCGACCTGAACCAGCACGATTACATCGATAGCATCGTTGGAACTATAACTGGGGATCCTGAACAGAGTGCGTCGATTTTACACAAAGGTGCAGCTCTGCCTTCGGTATAAGGCACAAGTTCGCCCATGTGTGGAATATTGCTATCACCTCTGGGATGTTTCCGCAAAGTACTTGCTCGATTCCCTCGATAGATTGCAGCGACGTGCTATCCGTTTTGTCGGTGATGTAGAGGTGTCCGAAACCCAGGAGCCTCTACAATTACGTAGAAACATAAAAACATTGCCGGTCTAAGTGTTCTCTACCGTCTCTATAATGGGGAATGCTTTGAAGAGTTATTTCAGCTAGTGCCTCCCTCCACTTTCCACTCCCGAACGACACGTGCTGGGCAGCGCTGCCATCCACATACAACGCAGGAGCTGGTGGCTCGGACTAAGAGTTCCTCTTTTCTGCCACGTTTCATTAAGGCATGGAATGCCCTTATAGCTCATGTTTTCCCTCCCTCCTATGATCCCGGGCTCTTCAGGCGCATTTACGCAGGCCTTCAGGGTCAGTGCGACAGGCTCAATATGGTCTATTATGCCTGTCGACCTCATTAGCCTTTTATATTGAAAAATAAATTATCGTGTTATAATAACGACATCTTTTGATCGGTTCTGTTACTAAAATATAACTAATAGTTAAATAACATTTTCAGGCTACAGGCACGCGTATAGGAGCGCTGATGCAAGCATCCGCCACCATAGTGATCGGTATCATCCTGTCCATGTTCTACACGTGGAAGATGACCCTCGTGTGCCTCGTCTCTGTGCCTATGGTCATAGTAGCCGTGGTGCTGGAGGGCCGGGTGATCGCGACCGGGACTGAGGCGGTGCGGAAAGCCTCTGACAAGGCCAACACGATTGCGACGGAGGCGATCACGAATATTCGCACTGTGTCCGCATTCTGTGAGTATTGATGGAATTACTGGCTCAAGAGCTTGTTTCAATGTGTTAAAGTATGGAAGGGCACAGGTTCTGTAGGAGATCGTGCAAAGAGGGTTTTTTTTTTATAAGAGGCTAACAAGATGACCTCACTCCAACTGATGGTAAGCGGTAGTGAGATCCACATATGAGGTCGACAGGCACAATAGACCATGTTGATCCTGTCGCACTCACCCTGAAAGCCGTGAAAAAGGAGACCACTGCTGCGGCAACAACGAGACAAGGCGTGGAGTCTCGTATTGGTATTGAGCTGTGCGGGTCGGAGTTGGCCAGTCCGCCGAACGGAAGGCACTACCGTTTCTACGGGTCTCCCTGGCCGCCGGGCTGCACAATACCGCCGCTAAGACTCCACTGGTCCGGCGCTTGCCGCAACAATGGTCCCCCCTGGCTCCGGTTCGTACAGTGCTGATCCCGGAACGCGACCTGACCGAGAGAGGTCAGAGTCACTTGGCGGGTTTTACACAACTGTATGGTGGTAACAGCAACCGGTCGACAAAATGTCTCCCACCTGAAAAAAAAGGTCCTAAAAATCCTCTACAGCTTAATCGCTTCCAGATAATTTGAACCCGTGACTTCCGGAACCTTTAAGACATAGACCTGTGCGATTTTCTTTTGCAAACGTGTATGACTTTACTACTGGCTATTGACAGTGCAAACAATGGCTAGGATCTTAAGTTTTGCGGCTTTACCCTTTAGCCACTGGTCAAAAAACTGACTTTACCACTGCTTAAGTCAGTGGTAACGCCCCCTACCGGCAGTACGTAGTCACTGATTCCTATACGTTCGTCGTGCAGGCGGTGAATCTGGAGTGCTGGAGCGATACCGAGCGGCCGGCCTGGCGGCGCGAGTGACCGCGCGCAAGAGTCTGCGCTGGCGCGGGAGCGTGTACTCGTTCGGTCAGACCGCGCCCATCGCCGGCTACGCGCTCTCGCTGTACTACGGCGGCACGCTCGTAGCGCACGGCGAGGTGCCCTACAAGGACGTCATCAAGTGAGTACCCAACCTTTGTCATCCAGGCGGTGAATCTGGCGTGCTAGAGCGATACTGCGTAGCTGGCGTAGCGGCGCGAGTGACGCCCCTCGCCGGCTACGCGCTCTCGCTGTACTACGGCGGCACGCTCGTAGCGCACGGCGAGGTGCCCTACAAGGACGTCATCAAGTGAGTACCCAATCTTTGTCATCCAGGCGGTGAATCTGGCGTGCTAGAGCGATACCGCGCGGCTGGCGTAGCGGCGCGAGTGACGCCCCTCGCCGGCTACGCGCTCTGGCTGTACTACGGCGGCACGCTCGTAGCGCACGGCGAGGTGCCCTACAAGGACGTCATCAAGTGAGTACCCAACCTTTAGTTTGTCAACCAGGCGGTGAAACTGGCGTGCTAGAGCGATACCGTGCGGCTGGCCTAGCGGCGTGAGTGACGCCTCTCGCCGGCTACGCGCTCTGGCTGTACTACGGCGGCACGCTCGTAGCGCACGGCGAGGTGCCTTACAAGGACGTCATCAAGTGAGTACCCCACCTCTGTCATCCAGGCGGTGAATCTGGCGTGCTTGAGCGATACCGCGCGGCTGGCGTAGCGGCGCGAGTGACGCAGCTCACTGGCTACGCGCTCTGGCTGTACTACGGCGGCACGCTCGTAGCGCACGGCGAGGTGCCCTACAAGGACGTCATCAAGTGAGTACCCCACCTTTGTCATCCAGGCGGTGAATCTGGCGTGCTAGAGCGATACCGCGCGGCTGGCGTAGCGGCGCGAGTGACGCCCCTCGCCGGCTACGCGCTCTGGCTGTACTACGGCGGCACGCTCGTAGCGCACGGCGAGGTGCCCTACAAGGACGTCATCAAGTGAGTACCCCACCTTTGTCGTCCAGGATACCGCGCGGCCGGAAGCCCTCCCGCACACAAAGATAGCCATCGCAATCTTATCTCAAAAATGCCACATGATCATCATCTTCATCAGCCCATATACGTCCCCACTGCTAGGCCACGGGCCTACCCTAAACTAGGGCGATCAGCCTTAGTCAACCACCTTTGCCACGTGAGGGTTGGTTGACTACATACAATTTCGTCGTAGGTGTGCAGGTTTTCTCACGATGTTTTCCTTCACCGTTAAAGTGTCGAGTAATCGTACATATGAAAAAAAAAGATCCCGATCAATTGAGAACCTCTTCCTATATTGAAGTCGGTTAAAAAAATACCACACCTTAACCATTTATCTACCTCCAGGGTGTCCGAAGCGCTGGTCTTCGGCGCATGGATGATGGGTCAAGCGCTGGCTTTCGCTCCCAACTTTGGTGCAGCGGTGAGCGCGGCCGGGCGCGTCATGACGCAGCTCGCGAGGAAGCCCAAAGTCGAGAGCACTACTTCGCCTTCTGTACCTGAGAACTTTGTGAGTACAGTCTTTATAACTATGCCTGTGTACGTGTGTCGAATCCAGGATCTAAAAGACCTCTACATCATCATCATCGTCAGCCCATTTCTGTCCACTGCTGGACATGGGCCTCTCCAAATGCACGCCACTTCTCTCTATTCTCGGCCACTCGCATCCATCTCCTACCAGCCGTCCTGCGCAGATCGTCACATCACCTGGCCTGCGGGCGTCCTACACTACGTTTGCCGAGACGCGGTCTCCACTCCAGAACTCTTCTACCTCAGCGGTTGTCGGTTCTATGGCTGATGTGGCCAGCTCACTGCCACTTCAACTTGCTAATGCGATGAGCTATTGTGATGACTAAAAGACCTACCACACCCGAATAGAACGTTTATCAGGGCTATGGCCGACCCTATGGATCTCGTCCAACTGCACAGTATTATAGTGCACAAGTGTGTGCGAATTTTTTTCAAGGTTCGGCAATCTGTTATGAAAGATGACAAACCAGGTACAGGCACAATCGCACCGATTTAACGTGCTTTTCGTAACACAATTATGGATCTAGTGGACAACCACCAACTTCATGACAAATCCGGCTAGACCCGGGATTTTAACCCAGAATCTCTCTGTCATTTTGGAACAATGAGGGCTATTGCGTGTGAGAAATTCACTAGATGGCAATACGTTGGCGTGAGGTCCAACTCCAGCATGATTGGAGAATGTCTGTCAATGTCGCGTCAAAAATAACCAATCATGCTGCAGTTACTCATACGCGTTAACCCTCATTGATCAATGAGGCAATCATATCATACCTGTTGTTCATCACCGAATCTGACTCCTTTAGTCCACGTTCATAACTGATCTTTGGTAACCAGATACGAACATGGATTTTTTTTCTTGCTTGATAACCAGTTACAAAAAAGGGAATTTACTTTTCGTTTTTGTAACCATGAGTCGTAACCAGCTACGAAAATGGTTTTTGTTTTCTCTGTTCATAACTGGTTATCAATTAATAAATATTTTATTCACTTTCATAGTGCCCATCAGTTGTAATATTATTTTCTAGGTCTTAATTGCTGTATTAATTTCTTTATAATTGCGGGATTTAACTGATAATATCAATAGATAAGGATCTGACTTAGTATCAACATATTAATTGTAGGTGGCGAAAGGCAAGATCGACTACAAGAACATGAAGTTCCGGTACCCGACCCGACGGGAGGTGGAGGTGCTGCGCGGGCTGACGCTGACCATCCCGCAGGGCAAGCGCGTGGCGCTCGTGGGGCCCAGCGGCTGCGGCAAGTCCACGCTCATCCAGCTGCTGCAGCGGCTCTACGACCCCGACGACGGGAGCGTGGTCAGTACAACCAGTGAGCAGTGGCGTAACTACAGGGTGGCAAGTCGGCAAAATGCCACGGGCCCCCACCCGGTAGGGGGCCCCAGCCGAAAGGGTCATAACAGAATCTCAACTGCCAACACACATACACATTAAGATAAAAAAAGAACGTGGTGTGCACGGGGCCCCATCCGATGAATTTTGCCACGGACTTCAACAGGTATAGTTACGCCACTGCCAGTGAGGCTTGATGGCGGCAGCGTGGTGATTAAGGGTGAGAGCCATCCGCTCCCACGCAAGTCCGGTGATGATGACAAGGCTACTCCGAGCCATCATCGTAAGTCACTTAGGGAAAAAAAGAAAGAATATAAGCCACTACACCCGAGGCTGGTCGAGGGGAGCGTCGGGAGTTCCACCAATGAGGCATGACGACGGGGGCGACAATACGTTCGGCGTGAACGATCCCTAATAGGGAATATGCATTAATCTGCAATCTTGAATTTTTCAACAACTTTAAACATATACTAAAATGTGAAATAAAAATGAAAATCGGTTCACAAACGATGGATTTATAAGGAATTAAAGTTAATTTTCTATCTCTTTCTTACAAAACGGATTTTTTTATGGATCGCGTATGGCCGTAGTGTAATTGTGACGTCATCTGCCATATCGGATCTCTCTGTCCACCCGGGAACTTTAAACAGCTATATCTCGCTTGTCGTTAAGGTAAATTGAAAAATAGAATTACATTCATTATTCTTCGATATTAAAGATACATACATACATAAAATCACGCCTTTTTCCCAGAGGGGTAGGCAGAGATCACTTCCAGCGATCCACTTTTCACCTCTGTGGAAAACGTGACGTGACGGGTTGTGGACCACGTCGCCGTTAAATTATTAAAGATTGATTTCTATAATAAAAAAAAATGTGTGCATGCATATTCCTCATTACCGTCTCTTGTTGCAGTACCTCGACGGGTACAACACAATGTCGGACATGCGTCTGACGACGCTCCGACGGAACCTGGGCATCGTGTCGCAGGAGCCGGTGCTGTTCGACCGGTCCATCGCGGACAACATCGCGTACGGCGACAACACGCGGATCGTGCCCATCGAGGAGATCGTCACCGCGGCCAAAGCGGCAAATGTTCACGGGTTCATATCGGCGTTGCCCGCGGTGAGTGAGATGATGATACTTCTATTGTAGCCAGAGATTTATGCCAACAGAACCGTTAAAAAGCGTTTACCCTATACACCGTGAAATTTTAGTGGTTGTTTTCCCGCAGTAGCATGATTCTATCTTAGTAGTACAATAGATTTGTGCAGTTCTTTTTTGTTAAAATCAATAAATGCCGGTTTTACGAAAGGTTTAACCGAAACTCGAAAGCACTTTTGAACCGCCTTATGATTTAGAGCGTCGAGCTTCTTGAGCTTTAAGCATCGATTTCATGCGGCAAGCAGTACCTGATTACGTCACATCTTATAAAAGAACGATAGCTTATCTCGTTTTCGAGTTGGAAAATTATTATTTTGAAAATTTGAAAAAAAATATTTTTTATTTCGAGAAATAATTTGCATGATTCGGTAGTATTACTGAAGGCAAACCGTTCTGCCACGGGAAAACAACCACTAAAATTTCACGGTGTATACTAAATACTCTGCCAGTTGATCTCAGACTGGAAAACAATAGATATAAGTTTAAAAGCATGTTAAAAAGATTCCTTTTTGAAACAATATAGGCTATTGCTTCAAAAAGGAATTTTTCAGCAAACCGCATTAAATCTTACTGTATTTAAACCCAACTTCTAGCGCTTCATATTTATTTTTATATAGAATCACTTCGACCAGTCCCGCAGACAGACAGTGTAAATTGTCTTGTGGGACAGAATGTAAAAATAGTTGTTTAACTCATTCTGTTTAATAATAAATAAATAAATAAATAAATAACTGTTACACTTTGGCAACTGAGATGTAAAAGAAGCCGAGGAGTGATAGAGTACTTGAAGAGAGTGGGCCTGTCTATCGAGTTCATATCGCTGCCCACGATGAGTTCGAGTGGATTTGAAAGGAGGAAGATCTAACTTTAAGAGTCTCGCTCCTGCCGCCACTGCGTACGCGTCAAATGGAGAGTGGTAAAGAACTCTATTCAGAGCTGTTTCTGGATTCTTTATATTTGACCAACCCGCACTTGGCCAGCGTGGTTGACTAAGGCCTTATCGCCCTAGTTTAGGGTAGGCCCGAGCCCCAGCAGTGGGGTCGTATATGGGCTGATGATGATGATGTATGTTATTTGTCCAGGGTTACGAGACGCGTGTGGGTGCAAGAGCATCACAACTATCTGGCGGACAGAAGCAGAGGATCGCGATTGCACGCGCATTGGTACGGAACCCGCGCGTGCTGCTATTGGACGAGGCTACGTCCGCTCTCGACACGCACAGCGAAAAGGTACAGTCATCCAAAATGATTATTTGAAAAAAGACAGGTATACACCGAGAAATTTTAGTGGTTGTTTTCCCGTGGCAGAACGATTTGCCTTTAGTAATACTATCGAATCATGCAAATTATTCATCGGAAAAATATCACATACATTCTTCTGATTCCGAAATAAGTTACTTGAGCATTTTTTTTTTTCAAATTTTCAAAATAATAATTTTCCAACTCGAAAACGAGGGAAGCTATCGTTGTTTTTGAAGATGTGACGTATTCAGGTACTGCTTGCCGCATGAAATCGATGCTTAAAGCTAAAGAAGCTCTACACCCTAAGTCATAAAGCGGTTCGAACGTGCTTTCGAGCTACGGTTAAACCTTTCGTAAAACTGGCATTTATTGATTTTACCAAAAAAGAACTGCACACATCTTTTGTACTACTAAGATAGAATCATTTTACTGCGGGAAAACAACCACTAAAATTTCACGGTGTATACAGGAGTATATACAAGGAGTTTTTGGCCTGATACAGGTATCAGCCTGAAGGTTCTGATGTAAATATCGCGAGTAATACTGGCCTCATTGTCTTTTGTGGCTACGTACAAGAGGGAGTGATACAATAACAGGCCCTCATTCCCCTTACTTACCGTAGCATCACCCAAAATGTACATCAATTGTGGCCCTCGCCGGATACAGTTGGTACCAGTGGCGTAACTATACCCGTTTAAGTCCGTGGCAAAATTCCCCGTGCACCCTCCGTTCTTTTTTTTTTATCTTAATGTGTATGTGGGTTGGCAGATGAGACTCTCCTATGACCGGGGACCCCTTTCGGCTGGGGCCCCCTACCGGGTGGGGGCCCGTGGCATTTTGCCGACTTGCCACCCTGTAGTTACGCCACTGGTTGGTACCTACTTGAAATTTAAAGAGATGATAATTATCGGTCTATAGGTCCCATTCTATCCCACTGGTTACAATTTAACGCTCAAATTTTCATAACATTGAAATCTAAACCCTCAATGACTTATCAACTGATGGTAGACTCGTCCTGAGGGCCTACCATGAGTTGGCTATCGTAAACTTACGTACGTTAAAAACCTATCGAGTTGTTTTTTTCATACGGCCGATTTTAGTTCTTCGCGTAACCACCAGCCGGCGCTGTACATGTTTTTCATAGACATATTTACGTAGGCGATATCGAGCGCGTAAGTTTTAAACTCATGGTAGCCCCACTGATTACAGGTGGTACAAGAAGCGCTAGACCGGGCCAGCGAAGGCCGCACGTGTCTGATTATCGCTCACCGCCTCGCCACCATACAGAACGCAGATATGATATGCGTGCTAGACCGAGGAGTGGTCGCTGAGACCGGCACCCATGCAGAACTGATCGCCAGCCGCGGCATCTACGCCAAACTCTACGAACTACAGTGCGGCATCATCGAAGAGGCCGATGAACATGCTAACGCCGCCGCTTGAACACTTTTACAGGAGAAAGATCAAGAAACCAGTCGAGAACCCTTAGTAGTTACGTAGAGCAATCTCTTCCACTTTTTTTACAGGGAAATCTTAACGGTTGAGCATATTTATAAACGAAAAGAGGAACCGGTGAAGATCTTCTATCAGTAGTTAAGGTATAGTGATTTCTCCTCCCTGTTAATCAAAGGGAAATCTTATATTTCGAGCACAATAACAGGCGAAAAGAGAATCCTGTCGAGAACCCTTAGTAGTTATGTAGAATAATCTCTCGTCCCTGTCATTTAAAGGGAAATTCTTGATTGAGAACGATATTGGTAATTGGCTTCGGTGCCTTGCCCTGAACTAGACCAAAAAATTATACTCGGTGCTGATCGGTTTTCAATTGTATTCTAACGCAATAAGGCTCAATATAATGAAGATAGGTATTCTCTTATCACAGAAAGCCTGAGTCAATGATCGCACAACTTGGATCACGCTAGATCAATACCTCTACTTATTTGAAAACTTGTATGTATGTAGGTAGTAGTTTATTCTATGTATAACACCTTAGGTATCTGAGTTATAGATACAAAATACTCAGGATTATTCGAATAATTTCAGTGGAAACTGAATGTAATTGCAGTAACTGCAGCAATTTATAACCTTATCTTAAGTTGGTTTTAGTTAATAACAAACATAATACATTGAGCTATGTATGTGTGTTTTAAACGTAAAAGCTTTTACCGGAAGTGTTACTTCTTGCAAGAATAAGTATGTATGTTAGTGTATCACACCTAATTCCATGCATTCCCTACCCGCCTAATATGTTTGCCGTTGTAATTTTTTATATGCCTAATAAGGGCGATACTAAAATATATTCAATCAATATTCAACGTTATACCTATCAAACACATAAAGTTTGATTTTGTGTGTCTGGTAGATACTTAGTAGTAGTTGAATGTCCTGACAATTAAATCAACTTAATAAATAATATCGAAAACTGTGTGTATGGTAACGGCGAACATACGAACCCACCCTTTACATTCCCTAAAAAGACATCTATTTATTCCCACATAAAAGACATTACACTAAGGGCCTATACACACACACGTAACATGCACTGGTTGTTCAAAAAAATAAATATACCTACATACCTATTCAATGGCTAGAGGTCGACCCTAAAGTATAAATAAATATCATACAAGCATTGATCAGATTCTTACATAATTATCTTACTTACACAATTGTTGTACAGGTACCATCTATATTTAAGTATATTTGCGTTTATAGAAACAATAATAAACGCTTAATACTTAAATATAGATATAGACCCAGAAGAAATATAATTAACTTCATATACCTTTATATATTAAATAAAAAGATAAAATATGTCTGCGTATAGGCCCTTAGTAATCCAAGCTGCTTGTATCTACTCAGAAATTATACTAAGTTCTTAATATAAATATAAGTTTCTTTTTCAGTTAAAACCTTTTATTGCAATGTTTTAGACGAAAGTTGGTGCAAGCAAGCTTCCCTTAGATATAATTATTATCAATACCTCTATAACATTCTTATTACCTACCTAACCTATAACAACATTATGATTAAGCATATATTGGTTCAAAACCAAATCAATGTAAAAAAATTATCGAGTATTTTCTACTAATATCTAATTAAATACATAAGAATTATATTGCAAAGTTGTGCCTTCGCTTGCTCAAGTATTATGTAAAGCCAAAGATTTAACAAGAGCATAGTTAGGCTCACAGAGAATAATGCAAATCATGAAACTAAAATCTCATTTGTATGATAATAATCTGTAACATTTTTGTGTATTAACGTTTTTCACTGCTATCCCAACTATACATTGCTTCAGTATTCTCAACAGCATCTTTTTTAGCATTTCTAGACGTAGGAAAAACTTAAAAAATAACGTTAACACATAGATACTTCAAATTATGCTCAAGTTGAACCGGTAAAATGATATTTTTTATATTGTTATTGTCTAATTCATGTCCGGAAAGGACTTGTAAAGTTATTACGTAGTTGTATATTGATTATTATTAATAAAAATAAACATACTGATGAAATTGTTTCAATGTTGCTTTTACAATACTACTTTTTTTATCTGTAGGCAGTTTGATACAATAAAAAACAAAAAAATATTTTTTGTATAATAATTTATTTCCCTTACAAAATAAATAAATAAAAGTGAACAAATATGATAATGGTATAGTGGAACATTTTACTATGTAAACAACTATTACTTTCTATCAAATATATTTTTGTACATCTGGTAAATCGTAAACGGAATAAAAAAAAAGAAAAATAAATATCAACGGGTCTATTATACAAATACCTAGACATATTTGAAATTATTGGCAGTTTTGCTAACATAAAATGTGGGATATTGCGACGTGTTCTAAAAAGACTCGAGATATAAAATCATTATACATATATGTATTTTCAATCTTATATTGCAAGAGACATATCACATATTGTTGACATCAGATACAAACATTACGACGGATCTTCAATGAATGATAAGATAACGCCCCAAATTATACATTTTCTGCGTTAGATAAAGTCTAAGTTTATTTGTTATTTGTGAAGATTCTCATACAAACTTTATCATAATATTACATCGACAGCCGTATATTTAATATTCACGTACATTGCAAATAGATAATTATAATCTATCCTTTACAGTAATAATTTCATACGTTTGACGTAAACAAGTATTAGCGCCTATCTTCGTTTGATCGAAAGCCTAACCTAACTAAACATAGTTAACACGTATGTTTCTCGGTCGTTCGCTTAGTATTTATGATAACAGACCTATTTTCCTATTTATCGGGGCGATGTCACCTTTCAAACAACGCTTACGATACAACTTTTTCATAATAAGAAAAATTGGTACGTACTTTATTATAGGTAACACTGGAATCCAATAACCGACTATGTATTGGATAATTTACTATGATCAACAGACAGGTGTTTGAAATCTCTTTTAGTTAGCTGTAAGCTGTAAAATTGTGGCAAAAGTGCGGCAACCCTACCATCGGAGAGTCAATTGCATTAGCACAGAATAAATGAAATTTATGTAGAAAAGTACAAACAAGC
The DNA here is from genome assembly GCA_039566165.1 of Maruca vitrata. NCBI lineage: Eukaryota > Metazoa > Arthropoda > Insecta > Lepidoptera > Crambidae > Maruca > Maruca vitrata. The sequence goes on from CM076930.1 coordinate 7,589,720, forward strand.
CTTTTCATAACGAAAAAAATTACTAATCCGCTTATATTATCCCTGTTTAATTGGATATTCAAAATAACACTGAACAGCCGATCACGCATTGGATACGGGGGGTTAAAATAGTCGTCTGTTAAAGTATCAATTATGCACTGTCTATTGAGGAGTATATTTTACTAAACGCAACTCTCACGTTGTAGGACGACCAACAAATGACGTCACTCTTACTGAATCTACTACCATCGTCGCTTCCGTCTCACACAACAGGCCGCTAGTTGAACGTGCGCGCGGCGACTTCAATGTGTGTGAGCGGCGCGGCGGGGTGCACGCCTCGGACCTCTCGCTCGAGCGGGTTGTAGTAGATGTCGCCACTGAGCTCTTCGAGGCCGACTTCGGCTTCGGCCTTCGCTTGCTTCGTCGCTTCGTCCACTTCCTGTCGCACTTTAGCGTCGATCTCCTGGAAATTAATTAAGTGAAATGAACGATTTATGGTTTACGGTAAATGTATGCTTTTAAGTCTGCCCCCTGTGCATTGCACCCCGCTCAGGAGCCGTACTATCTGTTCGCCAGCCGTTGAGAAGTCCGACACACCACTGGGAGTGAACTCCCTCTCACCGCGTTAAAAAAATGGCAGGCCCGTGCCTCAGCAGTGGGGACGGGCCTACCATTATACGCCCCCTTAAGTGGGGGCGGGTATATGGGCTGTTCGGGTATTGAGCCATCCGCTTACCCGTAAGTCCGGTGATGATGACGAGGCTACTCCAAGCCATCATCGTCAAGGTCAAAGGTCTCCTCCAAACGCCAGCTCACTATTCAAGGTTTCGGCTTGCCAACGTCAGTCGAGGGTCGATGGCCGAGTGGTTAAGGTCGTTGCTTGCCATGCGAGAGGTCGCCAGTTCAAACCCCGCCAGGTACCAATGTGTTTTTCATATGTACCATCATTCGACGCTTTAACGGTGAAGGAAAACATCGTGAGGAAACCTGCACACCTAAGAAGAAATTCTTAGGTTGTGTAGTCGACCAACCCGCACTTGGCCAGCGTGGTCGACTAAGGCCTTATCGCCCTAGTTTAGGGTAGGCCCGTGCCCCAGCAGTGGGGACGTATATGGGCTGATGGTGATGGTGAACGTCAGTCAGGAAAATAAAAAATGTCGGACGAACCTTAAGCTGGTCGGGCGTGGCGAGCTCGTTGGTGAGCAGCTTCTCCTTGAAGGAGGTGATGGGGTCGCGCGTCTGGCGCACCTCCTGCACCTCGTCGCGGGTCCGGTACGACGTGCCCGGGTCCGACATCGAGTGCCCGGAGTAGCGGTACGTCTCCATCTCCATGAGGATCGGGCCTGGGGAACGAGGTTCATAGTGGAACTTAACTCGGTTAGATTTTGAGTGGAGCCCATTGAGGCTGTTCGCCGGCGGTGTCGTGAGTGAAGGCTATGCCAGGTACCATGACACCGCCAATAGGCGATGAGGTACACCCCGGTGTTTTAGTCGGTATACACCCTGGGCATTGCAGTCCGCCCAGGAGTCCCGGCTGGCATTTACCATCTCTTCGCTAGTTGCTGGGGAATCTCAGGGTGAAGGTGCGCAGCGCATTTTACCGGATTAAAAAAAGAGGTCACCAAAGGTTCTGCCAGAATATCAGCGCTGTCGCGCATCTTAATATCATCACCGTATCAGCGTATGCTGAGGCAGAACCGCAGAGCCTATTGATCACTCTATTTTTATGTGTTAGTTTATGTAGCTGTTTATGTTTGTACCTATGTGATTAATAAATTTGAACGCTTTCTCCCTTTCTTTTCTTTCTTCACCAGAGAATATGTAAAATCAAAATGTCCGGGACATTTTTAGTAAAAATTCTAATATCTTTAAAATGTCACTTCGAGCCTTAATTAACTAAATTAAGCACCAAATTCGCAACCAAGCGGTTAGTTCTGCATTTTTGATGTATTAACTGGCCGTTAGCTTGCCAGTTATAATAAATAAATAAATAATTTTTACACAACATCACATACATTGATTTGATCCCGTGGTAAGTAGCTAAAGCAGCACTTGTGTAACGGAAATCAGGATCAACAGTGGATACACAAATAAACTTAAATATATTTAATAAGAGGAGTAATTAATTAGAGGAGTAGTCTTAAGTAAACTATTTCTTTTAACTGCGCGCGGTGCCGTGTGTTAATCGCCTTAAACAAAAATCATAGTGGACCTCAAAGGGGACAAAGTCTAGAAGGGACAAATGGAAATAACCCGATCTGCTGTGTTGCGGGGACGCAAAAAGACACAATTACTTATAAATCGTAATACTTACCGAGCGACAAAAAGCTCATAACTAATGAGCATTTTGCCGCTCCAAGCTTAAATACTATTGCTCATCCCAAACCTAGTTGCAAATGAACGTTTTGCCGCTCCAAGCTTATATACTATGAGCATTTTGCCGCTCCTGCCGTAGCTTAAACACTACCACTCACCCTTCCCGCTGGTGCAGTGTTCGATGGCGAACCGCGTGGCCTCTCGCGTGGCCAGCACATCCATACCGTCCACCCACAGGCCGGGCACGTAGTCCCCGCGCGAGTAGTACTCCGTGCTCGCCGAGGAACGGTCCACGGACGTGCCCATGCCTGGAACAAGCACATGGAATTTATTTTATATATAATTTATATAATTTGTAACTTATAATTTCATTTTATTTTTCTATATTTTTATTTTATTGATAATGTAAACAGTATGTTTGAACTAATAACAGTATAAATAATTGCATGCCGACTGTAATAATGGCTAACAATTTTTTTAAATTTGACATTGTATAAATATTGCATGCCACCCACTTGGCAAGTTGTAGCAGAACAATCCTTAGTTTAAGATCCATACCTGTATGCTTACCTACCTACAATTGCAATAAAGCTATTTGATTTGATTTGATTTGGAACTTAACCTTTAGACTGGCTCGGTGGAGCAGTGGTTAGTGACTGGCTGGCGGTTCCAAGAGACGTGGGTTCGATTCCCACTCGGGATAATATTTGTGTGACGAACATCGGTGTCTGTTCCGTGTCTGGTTGTGTTATATATTTAAGTATGTATTTTAAAATATCTACGTACATATCTCTGACGCCCAGGTTACAAGCTCTGATTAGTTTGGGGTCAGATGACCGTATACTAGTTATATTACCACCAAAGTAGACCTTACTCACTTGACATAAGGTTCACACAACACATCAACACAAATATTAATGTAAAAATGTATGTGAAAATCTGTGTTATATTCACAGAAATCTTTGACAGGGCTTATTACAGCAATAAAAAAGACTTTTTCATTACATGTAGCCATGCAACAGAAAACAGCTGTAAAAACTATCCTTCAATATCAAGATTCAACACTTGAAATCAAGTAATGTATTTAATGAATGATAACAATGGTGGATAAATGTTTATCTTAAACGTGAAACAGAGTTGGAAACTGTATGTGTATTTAAGATATAAATGCTAATGCAACCAAATCTGTATCGTGTGGTTTTATAAACCATTTTATTATGTTACTTACTCACATATACACATATTATACTATTTATATCATTTGAACATAAAAACTGAGTGTAAACTTTGATGAATATAATATTATAATAGATTCGATTTATTTATTCTAGCTCGGTGGAACAGTGTTTAGTGACCCAGGTTTACTACCTACGGTTCCAAGAGTCGTGGGTTCGATTCCCACTCGGGACAAATATTTGTGTGACGAACATCGGTGTTTGTTCCATGTCGGTGTATTATTAAATATATTTAAGTATATTTGTCCACTGTTGATTCTGATACCTGTAACACAAGTGCTTAAGCTACTTACTACGGGATCAGATCAATGTATGTGATGTTGTGAAATATTTATTTATTATTTATTGGTAACATTTAATCATTATTTCTATTCAGTTGCTTCCACTTAACACATACTCATTGAGTCAAACAATATTCTGTATTAGTAACTGGAAAATTAGTCTATGTATGAGTTGGACTTTAGCTATAGTCTTAAGTCTTATAGTTACTGATGTACAATCCGATGAAGATAACAAATAAATAAAGATTACACAACATCACACATTGACCTGATCCCATGGTTAATAGTGTCATCACTTCTATTACAGATATCAAAACCAGCAGTGAATACACAAATATACTTAAAAATATTGAATAACACACCCAGACACAGAACAAATACCTATGTGCGTCACACAAATATTAATCCCGGGTGAGAATAGAACCCACAACTCTTGGAACCATACTAGCTATGGTCAGTAACTACTGTTCTGTTCATGTTTCTTGCCAGTGTCATCTCAGTAGAATTAGCGTTCCGTAATAGTGTTAGAATCACTCCATTACTTATTTATTTCCTGTACCGACGATTTATAAGTGCATGTAAGTTTATTATTTGCACGAGCACTCCACATTTTAAATAAAACTAATTTATTATGAGTTTAATCCGTAAAATAAGTTTTATTTAAAATGTGTGTAAATGCCTATTAAATAAAGGAATTTTGACTTTGTCTTTACTTCCAACAAGCCAGAAGACGTCTCAAATAAAAGTGTCACAACTCACCATATCCATTGTTCTCACACACAAACACACACGGCAGGTCCCAGAGCTTAGCCATGTTGTAGGCCTCGAACAACTGGCCCTGGTTGGCGGCGCCGTCTCCGTACAGAGCGAAGGCTACGCCCCCATCGGCCTTGTACTTGTGGGCGAAGGCGATGCCCGCGCCTAGTGGCACCTGGGACCAAAGAAATAATAATAAATACGAATAACAAGCTTCTAATACATAAAACATTAATCTACCTCTTAACAAGCTTCTAATACACAAAACATTATACTGTCCCGTAATAAACAAGAATAACAAGCCTCTAATACATGAATCTGTCTCGTGTAACCAATTGTAAGATTAATATCCAGCTAAACAAAGTTAATTCAAGTACTTGGTGTTTTGTCAATAGGTAAAATAAATAACTTTACTATTCATGTTAATCTGTCACATGTAAGCAAATGGAAGATGATGTTCTGTCAATAGCTAAAATAAGTAAATTTACTATCCATTTATGTGGAGATTTATCGAAGTAAGTTTTCTATCTGGTACCATATGGTTTCGTTTTATAGCTTAAGAGTTTCTATACGAAATAAGATGACATTTTGAAAAATTTCAATGGTGATAAAAAATTATGAAACTATTTATGAAATTGTAAGGCAAGATTTAGCATTAGAAAACTGAAAGTGTCCGGGACATTTACCATGTTGTTTTGTTTTAAAATTATATATATAGATTTAGCATTCTGCTTACTGAGATGGAGGCCCTCTAAAGCCATTACATTATAATGTGGAGTAAAATCTGGCAAAGAGGATATAATATGCTTCAAACAAATAACTTATCTATGAGCAAGATAGTTATACAAGTATTATCTATATAACTCCAGGCTATGAGCGAGATACTATTGATAGTAGACAACTCACCTGAGCACCGACAATACCATTGCCTCCATAGAAGTTCCTCCCGTACAAGTGCATGGAGCCACCCTTTCCTCTGGAGCATCCAGTGCGCTTCCCGGTCAGCTCGGACAGCACACCGAGGACCGGTACGCCCATCAGGTAGGTCCAGCCGTGGCAGCGGTACGCCGTGATCACCGAGTCCACGTCACGCATTGCGGCGCGCATACCCACCGCGACCGCTTCTTGGCCTTCGAATTAAAATATCATCATCATCAGCCCATATACATCCCCACTGCTGGGACACGGGCCTACCCTAAACTAGGGCGATAAGGCGTTAGTCAACCACACTGGCCAAGCAAGTGCCGGTTGGTTGACTACACAACCTAAGAATTTTTTCGTAGGAGTACAGGTTTCCTCACGATATTTTCCTTCACAGTTAAAGCATCGAATAATCGTATATGATTTTCAAAATGAAAGAAGCACAGTGGTATGTGGCGGGGTTTGAACTGGCGACCGCTCGCATGGCAAGCAACGACCTTAACCATTCGGCCATCAATGCTTTATCTGAATTTAAATTTGGCTGTCGAGCGATCGTCGAAGGTTGGGACTTTGGGAGTTCAAAACAATGAACCATACAAACCATAGTTGCTTCTTGGGAAGCCACAGAACATTAGGGTAACATTCTTCAACATTTAAGACTGCTTGTTACTATGTAAGAAACATTATGCAACCAAAAAAAGCGTATTTACGGTTGAATTGAGAAACCTCCTCATTTATAAGTTGGTTAAAAAATGGCTGTAGTGTGGATGCACCCGAAGATAACAACAGACAATCTGACAGGTAGGTTCTGCAGAATGGTAAATACCATTACTTTTGTGAATATTGATCTAGTTTTATTTAAATCCTATGTAATTTTAAATTTAATGGCTAGCCAAATATATAACAAACCTAAAGTATTAAGGTAGGTTTAAGCCTTATTATGGGAATGCTTGAGGGTGTTGTTGCTTACAATTTATCTTATTCACTTTTTCTTTCTACATAAATAAAACCATCTTTCTTAAATACTATTCACAGGTTGGTTTCACTAAAATGAAATAAAACAGTGATAAATATCAGAAATAGTATTCCACTACATAAGTAATACTTAACCAATTGTCACATAAAAGAAGGTCACAAATAAACAGAAGCCTTAATATCATACAAAAAACAAGTATAAACATACCTGAATACAAGTGACAGAAACCACGGATAATCTTCTCCTTGTAAAGGTTACCGGAAGCCGTCTCAATCCTCCTCAGAATGGCCAGCTGTTCATACAATTTGAGAGCATCTTCTGATGTGAGAGTAGCGGCTGTGGCAGGCCCTTTCTCCAATTTATGGAGTTTGTAGGGCTGAAAATTTTAGAAAATGCATGATTTTCAGACAATACTTTAAAACAGACATACAATACTGTTCATTCAATTATATTCACATTACTCAATGAGAAGTAAACTGTCATGGTTACACACATTAGAAAACTGAAACTGTCCGAGTGAGTAAGTTCACCCATGATCATGGTGCTTGCAACAATGCCGAAATATTGGAAGCTCATTAGAACAAAACAACATGTAAATATCCCACACAGTTTCAGTTCTAATGTGTGTAACCATGAAAGTTTAAAATTGTATATAGAGAAGTAAGCTGTTTCTAAATTACAATGCATCTGTTACTGGTATGTAATAAATTTAAAATAATCCACAATCACCCCAACTATTAGTGTTCATGAGATATGAAACATTTTTAGAGAAATAGTATACATTTTATACATTGTTATATGAACCAAAAGATTCTCAATAACTATGTTGTACATTGACAACATAATTTGGGAGTGAATAGAACAAACTCAACAGGAAGCCGCGAGCCGAGTAAGTTCACCGCAATGACAATAAAACAAAGTTACACTTGACATTTGAAGGTTAGGTTACATAATAACAGGAATATAATTTCAAAACAAAAAGATTTATGTGCACAAAACAGGACAATGATCTTAGGGCATTTAATTCTAATCCAATATGATACATTAACTAATGATTTACACTACCTTAATCTCAAATTTGGCTTCATTTTTCGTGCTATACTTTGCAGATGAGGTTGTTACTGCTGGGGCCGCCGCTTTCTGCAAATACAATATTACTTATTGATCTGTTTACTACATTAACTAACCTATTCGACAATCATGTACTAAGAAATACACTGGAGGTCCCGAGAACCCTGCAATCACACAATCAAACAGGGAAAATAAAGTACATCAGGTACGTACCGCAATCGTATTCCCCGCGAAAAACTTAGCAGCAGAAGGGATCAATTTACTCATCGTGGCTACTAGTTCTTTTATGAAGCCCAGATTTAACTAGTGATCCTCGGTGGGGACCACTTTCTAGTGTTATTTTGTGGAATGTGCAAAATATAGGCTGTCCAGACTTTCGGATTTTGTAACAGCTGACATTGACAACGAGGCGAGAAATGTCAAAAGGACAAAAAAAGGTCATACCACAGAAGAAAAAATATCCTGAATTTTGTCTATGATATTATACTAGTGCAGTGCCATTTGCTGTATTCCAATTGCGGTAATCAATTGAATGAAATTACTTTACAAGTTAAATATTAATGTAACCCTCTTTTTTACGGTTAATAATTAAACTCCGATTATTTTCACATCTTTTAATAAAACCTAAATCAATCTCAAGGCAATAGGCTTTTAAAAATCTCAAATTTAGATAGAACAAGCTTCGTAAACGTTCCATTACTTTCAAAAGTGTTTCGTCATTGTGATGATGACGGGCTATTGAATTAAATGACGAAATGCGAAATGTTCTTGAATATGCTGCCCACTTATTCATCATATAAAAAGTGTTAACGAATTTGTGCGTCATTCATACGTTCTCACATACTCTGTGAAGCATCAAGCTTATGAAGGTTGTTGTTCTTGAGTGTTCCTTGTAGTGCTTTTGTGATTGTTTTAGTGAACAACAATGGAATTCCCTCATATTGGAAAGAATTGTTCTTACAAATCCTGTAACAAGCTAGGTGAGTTTGCATTTAGTTATCAATTTCTTGAAATAAAAGTTTTATTTAAATTTGACATTCTTTATTAAAATTAACATTGTCATGTATACTTCCAAGCTCACACAATGTGTAAATTTAACTATTCCTAAACCATACAATATAAATTGAATATTGAGGAACAATATGGTAAATAGGCAATGTCATGAAGTATATAACTATTATTATTGTGCTACTTTCTTTTCAGATTTCCTCCCTATGAAATGTGGTGCTTGTAAGGAAGTATTTTGGTAAGTTAGTCACTATTTTTTGTCTCTAGCTCATGGTCTTTGTAATCCTTTACCTAGTTGTATACTATCTTTCTAATTCATAATTTTTAGTAAGATAGAAGAATCTAGAAATGTAATGGTGCTAGATTCTTATAAAAAATAAGACTAGAGTAACATAAAATTTCTTGTGAAACAAAAAAGTGTTATTCTGATTTCTTTCCCTGAAGGAGAAAACACAGTATCCATAATTCAATTACCAACTACTAGTTATTGTTGTGCTAATGAGATACACATTATAGTGTGAATACACTCAAACAGCTACACAAACATATGATTATGATTATTTGTTTTTATTTTCTATACAAAGTAATACATTCAAAATCAAGTGAAGTGTTTTTAACTTGTGTCTTATGATTGACCTTTACATTAAAAAATAAAAATATATTCGCTAATTATATTTATCTAATCTATGTATAATGACTAATAAAATTTAGGGTGCTTCTCCAAACCTAATACTGTATACCAAAACCAGTCAGACGCAAAAATTTTTGTATCTATTTTTGAATTATAATAATGTTCTTAACAGTATACATTTTTAATTCCAGCTCGGACCACTTTACATACACCAATCATGAGTGTCCCGAGCCCAACACGCGAGATGTGCAAGTCCCCGTCTGCCCCCTCTGCAGTGCTCCGGTGCCCGGCCGGAGGGGTGAACCTCCGGACGTGGCAGTCGGAGCTCACATAGACAACCAGTGTACATCCGACCCAGCCAGGGAGAGGAGAAAAAAGGTAAGCTATTTAAATGCTAGCAAAATGAAAATGTTTGGGATATTTACCATGCTGTTTGGAGGAGGCCTTTGCACGATTGGAGGAGGCCTTTGCCACCTGGCAAACGGACATACAACATTTAAAAAAAACTGAAATGTATGAATACAAAGGAACCAAAAACTAGATGTCCGGTTAAAAAGGCTAATAATTTGTTTTAATGAGGGAGCTCATATCAATAATTGTTGTTCCGGGTGTTGGTGGGGCTGCCGAGACACTGCAGTGCGTCTGGCATGTTTGCCGACGCTCACGTACAAGGCTTTAATGCCATCATGAGAAAAAAAATCCACTCTACCCAATACAGAATGCTTGGCAGCCCCAACAGTATTCTAAAAGTTTTGGCGGGAAGGTGGAATAGTGCTCTGAGACAGCACTGGATCACGGCAAATCGGAATTAATTAATTAATAATACCAAATTAATTTAAAATAATTTAAGTACTAACCATAGATATAAGAACATTGTTACTAACGAATTATGGATTTTAAATCATCTGAATAAATGAATTATATATTATTATTATAATAAATATATTTTTAGTTTTCTTATGTGTAACCATGAAAGTTTAATTATATATTCAAATAGTAATTAGAAAGTTACAATGTTAATGTTTTACTGAATAGTTATATAATAAGTGCACAGCTGCATATTATACCGGAGCCGCTCTAAGTTGACTGATTTGACATATGTCAGACTGACTGCACTGTACCGGAGCCGCTCTTAGATGACTGATTTGACACTTTTTATTTTATATTTTGCATTTATCCTTGTTAAGAGGAACATATTTAGCAAATCATAAAGAACAACTTTTAAAAATAAGATGTTATTTCAAAATATCAAATGCACCTAATTATCTAATTATTTGTCTTTTATTACCTAAAATAATTGAATTATAAATATAAAACGTAAAATTTCTACTCTGTATTACGCTTTTACAAGGTTACGCCGTTTGACACATTTTCATAGTGACGTAGTGGGTAATACTCACCAGGTATTTTTTAAAAATAGGATGAAGGATTTAATAGGTATTGTATTTTAAAAATAAATATATTTTTAGATAAGAAAGTTCAATTCAATCTTCTGGAAGTGAATAAATAAATGTTTTTAATAAAAAAATGTTATAATTAGACCTTGCTTGGTTATAAAGTGGAAATAACTGTTACTTATATGCTTCGGCAATTTTACCTATGTCCCTCACTAGTGCAGTCAGTCTAACATGTGTCAAATCAGTCAACTTAGAGTGGCTTTGGTATAACAAGGATAAATGCAAAATATAAAATAAAAAGTGTCAAATCAGTCATCTAAGAGCGGCTCCGGTATAAAAATGTAATTGTTTATAAAAAAATACAATTGACAGTATTATTCTTATACTCTTGTAGAAAGTCCCTTTTAAAACAGAAAATTTTCACTTAATTAAAGGGCACTTAGGCAAACATGTTTTGGGTATTTGTACCTAATTTCTACCTTTCTGACTAGATAGTCAATATTTTCCGTTAATGTACATAACAGCACAAACATATTGTATCCAACAGACAAAAAGGCTTTTATTTTATGCTACTTTAGTGAAGTGTCCAAAAAATACATTTACTTACTCACATCTTCGTTTACAGGTGTTCACCAATCGCTGTTCGCACAAAGGCTGCAAAACGAAAGAAATGGTACCTCTAGTGTGTAAAGACTGTTCCCTCAACTTCTGCTTAAAGCACAGACACACTACCGACCACTCCTGTGAAGGGAAACTTGGTGCTAAGAGAAGACAAGCTGCGTAAGTCATATATCCCATATGTTCTGTCTGTTGTTCAAATTTCTTGCTTCTTACCACAATATTTTCTATTCAAATGCAAATACTAGAAAATGTTTTGTAGTAGTACTACCTCTAAGTCTAATATTGAATTTGAGATTGAATGTATCACATGCTTAAAATATTTTTTTGGGTTTTTACAGCAATGCTGCCATGGCACGGTTGAAAGCGGCTGAAAAAGTAACACCGCCTCCAGTTGCTGTCTCAAATTTCTCCGAGGTGCAAGGAAATATGGTAAGCATATTCATATTGCATGTTATTGTAGTTGTTAACATGTCAATGTACAGTGAAGCTATATTTTTTTTTTTAAATATCATCAGTGTTATAGTTATGGGAACATGGGAACCAGTGCATCTGATACCAATTTATCTTTTTGTGGCAATGTCCAAATCATTGTCCAAGTATGCTTGGCTGCTGGATAATGTTGTATTGTGGCATCTACTAAGTTTTTTTTTATAAAAGGACTGTAGAATGACCTTACTCTTGATGATGAGTGGTAGTGAGATCCCACATTATTATGGTCGACTCGACAGGAACAATAATCCTATAACAAGTATGTAGTACCACAGATAACATTTAACTGTAATACTAATGAAAATATCCTGGACATGGAGAAGGCCTTCGACTGTGTTCCGCGTGAGATGATTTGGTGGGCCCTGAGGTCCAAGGGAGTGCCAGAAACGTATGTTGATATCATTAGAGACATGTACTGTGATTCCGATTCTGTAGTTAGGACCGCTGTTGGCGACACTTTGCCCTTCCGTATAACCGTCGGAGTACACCAAGGCTCCGTCCTGAGTCCGTTTCTCTTCAGCCTGATATTAGACGTATTGTCAGACAGCATCAGAGACCAACATGAGCAGCCACCATGGCTACTTATGTATGCTGATGATATCGCGCTGGTGGACTCGGACAGGGGACGGCTGGTGAGACGTGTTAACACATGGAAGGAATCGCTTGAGAACGGGGGTCTGAAACTCAACGTGGCGAAGACAGAGTATTGGCCTGCAACATTGCTGCAGATCCCATGTCCGTCCGCCATAGGCGAAGACACGGTCGAGCGCACGGACCGGTTCAAGTATCTGGGATCTGTACTCCACGCGAACGGCGACATCGACTCCGACGTCAAGGCACGCATTGCTGCTGCGTGGGATAAATGGCGGGAGGTGAGCGGCGTCATTTGCGACCCTAAAATGCCGGTTAAGCTGAAGGGACAGGTCTATAAATCCATCATTAGGCCTGTTCTCTTATATGGCAGTGAAGCATGGCCAGTACTTGAGCGGCACAAGCAAGAACTGCGGGTCACGGAGATGAAGATGCTGCGCTGGATGTCGGGAGTTACGCGAGCAGATCGCGTAAAAAACTCCCGTATTCGCGGCAGCCTTCATGTCCGAGACATCGCTGATAAATTGCAAGAGTGCCGCCTACGTTGGTACGGACATGTTTTACGAAAACCGGCAAACTACTCTTCAGAGCACCCCCTTACCAATACAGGATAGCCTTAGCATCCTTGGCATAGATGTTCGCCGCGACCTGAACCAGCGGGATTACATCGAGAGCGTCATTAGAACAGCCTCCCGCAAACTGGGGATCCTGAACAGAGTGCGGCGATTTTTCACACCGGTGCAGCTCTGCCTTCTTTATAAGGCACAAGTTCGCCCATGTGTGGAATATTGCTGTCACCTCTGGGATGGCTCCGCAAAATACTTGCTCGACGCTCTCGATAGGTTGCAGCGACGTGCTATCCGTATTGTCGGTGATGTAGAGGTGTCCGAAACTCTGGAGCCTCTACAACTACGTAGAGACATTGCCGGTCTTAGTGTTCTCTACCGTCTCTTTAATGGGGAATGCTCTGAAGAGCTATTTCAGCTAATCCCTCCCTCCCCTTTCCACTCCCGAACGACACGTGCAGGACAGCGCTGCCATCCACATACAATGCAGTCGCTGGTGGCTCGGACTAAGAGGTTCAGCTCTTCATTTCTGCCCCGTGCCATTAAGGCATGGAATGCCCTTCCAGCTCATGTTTTCCCTCCCTCCTATGATCCCGGGCTCTTCAGGCGGGGCGTGAAACGGCATTTAAGCAGGCCTTCAGGGTGAGTGCGACAGGCGCAATATGATCTATTGTGCCTGTCGACCTCATATTTGGATCTCACTACCGCTTACCATCAGGCGGAGTGTGGTCATCTTGTTTGCCTATTATAAAAAAAAAAAAAAAAAAAAACTACGTAGGGAACAAGTGTCTCGCAATGTCGCTACCGCCAGGTCCCGGCAGAAGGGGAAGGCCGAAGAAGGCCTGGCTTGACGTCGTAGTGGATGACATGCGTGCCAACAAACTCTCCGCGAAGGATGCTGAAGACCGTGCGAGGTGGAGAGTTAGGAGCAGGAAAGCGGACCCCGGGCTCCGCAAGGATGCAACCGGGAGAACGCTGAGATGATGATGATGACTAATGAAAATATCCTAAGGAAACCTGCACATCTACGAAGAAATTCTAAGGTTGTGTCGTCGACCAACCCGCACTTGGCCAGCGTGGTTGACTAAGGCCTTATCACTGTAGTTTAGGGTTTAGCCCGTGCCCCAGCAGTGGGGACGGGCTGATGATGATGATAACATATGTTAGGAATTTTAGTTTCCTAATGCCGTTAACACTCTAGCCTTTGTTGTTTTCAGACGGAGGACGAAGCCTTAGCGCATGCATTGGCTCTATCCCTGCAAGAGGACAGTGCGCGCGCCCAGGACGCCGGCATCGCGCGGGCGCTGCGCACGCGCGTGGGCGGGGAGCCGGCCGCGCGCTGCACGCTCTCCTAGCGGAACTGCCCACCCCCACACGCCTATTCGCGACGCCTTCCCGACTTTCGGATTCGTTCGGATAGTTTCGGATTCGGAAAATCTCTCATTCGGTTCGGATTTGTAAAATCTGTTCGGTTTGTACTCGTTCGCATCGATTCGGATTCGTTCGGATAGTTTCGGATTCAGAAATTTTTTTATTTGATTCGAATTCGTAAATAGGTTTGGATTTGTTCCGAATCGGCCCGAACACATCGACAATCGATTGTAGAAAGTTGCAGCTTATTTTCCGGATTCGAAATATAATCCAATGCGTTGTGAATAGGAAGGCTAACGCCGTATATACTCCTAGGGCATACAACACTCGGAGATGAAGTGCTCACTGCACTTTCAAAATGTAATTGTATTGCTATGACAAAAAATTCATAATTTCGTATTGTAAGATGACATACCAAAATGAAATAAGTTGCAAGACATAAGAAATTCATTTGTGGCATCCTTTTGGTGTAGAGACTATCTAAAATTAATTATCAGCAGTCCAAAGATAAAAGTTAAATCTGTTAACGATTAAAACCAGAGATTATTTTCCTTCCTTCTAGTACTGAAATTTACACATTATTATTAATATTTAAAGAAAGATATATACATAATGTGATTCCATTGTTTTCTTGTAAACTTCTTAAAATCGAATTTCATTAGCTATACACAGATAAAAAATTGTCTTTCACTAATAATATTTGTAAATCTATTAGGTAAACCTGAGTTAAGAATTTTATGTATGAAATTAAAAAAAATGTTTTGCTTATATACTCATAATGTTTTAATTGTTTAAAACTTTAATGGAATTTCAAGTTTAATAATTAGATAAGAATTTATAATAATGTCTAAACATATCTACTGAAGTTGCAATTAATGTCCCAGAAATAAGTGTAGGAAAAGTAAATATTTTGGTAATATTGAACGGGAGCGCCGCCAATTGAATGATCGTTTTTGATAATAATTCCTGTATTCACATATGTGGCTTTAGCTGCACAGTTATTTGTGTTATAGATTAAATTTCATGTGTTCGTTTCGGCTTTAAAATAATCATGGCACAAAATATATCGCCTCTAAATACTGCAAGCTGCATATACATACACTATCAAATAAACTTATATGCATTCATGAAAACACACTTGCTATTTTTACATAACTATTAACACATATATGGTTTGTACTACACCTAGGACATTCCATTTTATTCCAAATAATATAAAAGACGATAAGTGAATTCTTTGACTGCTTTATGAATTTATCCAGGATTTTTCCTATTAACATTTATCAAAGTAGAATTATCCAATCTGATGTACCACTTTCAGAATTTGTTGAATATGTATAAAATTATATGACCTCAATAAGTATGACAATATTATGTTTTGTTTACTATATGCCAATTAATATACATGGTTTTAATAATGTTAGACGTGGAAAGATTTGAATAAAATATCATTTTCATTCACCTTTTCAGTGCTATGATCACCTAGCCTACTATGTTATAAATGACTTATCATCAAATGTTCAATATTTTTGAGACAAATATAAAATGTTACATTATTGCATCTCTTGTTTTATTCTATACTGACCTATTTTCAGAGTAGATAACACTGTGGGGTCGTGGGTACGGTGAACTAATAAGATTAGACTTTCTTAAAATGAAACTACTCATTTATTTGATAACAATAAAATTTATTAGTAAAAATATATGTGTCAACAACCTTTTGGTAGATATTGCTGTATATCACAGAATAGTAACAGATTATTTTTGCACAACCATAAATAGTAATTTAATGCATAATATAATTATTTTTAATATAAACCTTGTCTTCTTAACAGTAAAACACAGTAGCAATATATGCTATAAAAATTAATTCTGGAGTCAATATAATATTTCCATGTTTCCACTCATTTTACTTAAAAACGAGGTTTATTCCCAATGGTCACCATCTTAAATATCACTCTGTGGCAGTTGGGACAAGTCCATTAAATAAAATTCCCAACCGACTCTTGTTCCGAATTTTTCAGGTGTTGCCAATTACAAAAATATATTTCATACCACATCTATGGTACTTATTGTCTATACTTACATGCATATTGTTCCAAAAAAGTTTAGAAACCAATAATTTGGTACATTACGCTTGGAATGTTCGTTTATAATTTTTTTTAAATAATTATAGTGCGTATTCCTTCCACTTACAAATGACTAGCCAGTGCCTTGTTATGTAGAGTACGGAACTTATGATTGTCGTTGAGGTACGAAGTGAGCAATGGCGGTGGGGTTCTGTTTGTCGCCAATTCCGAACTCATGTACCGCGCTGCTGTTAGCCGTTTGCGCTCAGCGTTCGATCGGCAAAGGTGTTTGTGCGCATACGCGGCGAAATTGGATGCTGTCTTTTCTACTAATGTCACTGTTACTTGCTGCTTTGGGTCGTCTTCTAGCGGCGGCTGGAATAGTAAAGCGATCGGTTGGTGGGGGGTTCATTGATTTAACATACATATTTTTTTCCTGACATACGGTGATGGCTTGGAGTAGCCTTGTCATCATCACCGGACTTGGTTGGGGCGATGCCTCTCACCCCTTATAGATTTAACATATTGTTACGACCACGAGAGCCCGTGCAAGCGGAATTAGTCTCATCGTCGTATAGATAAGGTCTATATTCGCTTGCACGATACTACGCTACACACTCTGGTAGGTTGTAGCGAGCTCTAGAGTGTTCTAAAGTAATAGAAGTCGAGCTTGTGATATTAGAAAATGTTCAGTGTTGGATGCAAAGAATGTTTTAACTCAGTGGTTGCTGCAAAACTCGTATAATGAAACTGAGGCACTTGTCAGTCGATGTTTTTAAGTTCCTTTTTTCCTTTTTTTTACTCACTTAAAAATCATATAATTCTTATGTTTTATTAAAATATCAAAATTCTTTATGTTTAACTCGAAAATTGGTTGCCCAAAATACAGGCACTGCCTAGTTTGGGGACCCTTTTAAATTGCAAAATATTCTCGCATTCTGCCTTTGCACATTTGTAATTTAAAATGCTTCGCAGATAAGACTATGCCATGATGCTATCTAAAATGTATTCTTTGTAAAATGTATTCTTTGTAATAACTACTTTAAGGTGGAAATATATTATAAAGCTGAAAAAAAAAAAAGAAATAATAATGTTACGACCACGAGAGCCCGTGCAAGCGGAATTAGTCTCATCGTCGTATAGATAAGGTCTATATTCGCTTGCACGATACTACGTCACACACTCTGGTCGGTCGGAGCGAGCTCCAGCGAGTTCTAGAAATTTCGATCCCCGCGAGAAGATTCTCGACGCCACGCGAAGAGCTGCGTCCTCACTGGGTATAAAAGCGGGATGTACGACGCGACGGGACAGTTCCGATTTGGAAAGCGAAGCGAATCAGTCTCCTGCGAACTAGAAGTGATCGAGTGCGTTACCTGCGAATAGTCAGTGAAATTCAGTGTTTTAGTGTGATTCAGTGCTTTAGTGTAATTTAGTGTTCCGTGTTTAGTGTTGTAATTAAGTGTTTTTAAATTGTGTTTTTAAGTGTTTAATTGTGTAATTGTTAGTCGATAAATAAATTAATTGTCTTTTGGTGACTTTTGGCGTATCTTGAATTAAACGTACCCCGTTCCCGCAACAATTGGTGTCAGAAGTGGGATTCAAGATGCCTCTTACACCACGAGAAGACAGTGAGGGTCGAGTAACAAGGAGTCAAAGCGCGGCTTTGCAAGAGGGTGAAGGCACTTCAACGGAGGGATCAATTCAAACATCAATTGGGCCTGTGGAGCTTGCAGACTTATTTAAAATGCTGCAGACACAAGCCCGTCGCCAGGAGGAGCAAGCCCGTCGCCAGGAGGAGCTAAGCAAGAGTTTGTTGGGGGCTATTGAGAAGAAGCACGAAGTATTAGAAAAGCAGATTGATGCTCTCAAAGATGATGTGCTAAGCGTCAAGACCCAACACGAAGATCGACTCACCCAACACGAAGATCGACTCATCCAACATGAAGATCGATTCACCCAACATGAAGATCGATTCATCCAACATGAAGACCGATTCACCCAACACGAGGATCGTCTGAGTCAGGTGGATGCTGAGATGCGACAACTGCATACCAAGATGGCAAGAGTGGGGACCCGGGGTGCTACGGTAGTGTCGGATTCTCCGAAAATCGAAGTACCCCACTTCGATGGAACGACGTCTTGGGCAGCATTTTGGTATCAGTTCGAGACGGTGGCTAAAGGAAAGGGGTGGAACGAGGAAGAGTCCTTGATAGCTCTGACTCTGGCTCTTCGTGGAGATGCCCTGCTCACGTTGGAAAACCTGCCTTCGGATAACAGAACTTTAGGTGCTCTCCAAAGAGCACTAGAAGGCAGGTACAGCGACAAACACCTGGAACACGCGTATAGAGCACAACTCCGCGATCGACAGCAGAAGCCTGGTGAGAGTCTGCAGCAATGGGCAACGGAAATCGAAAGGCTAGTCAGACGTGCGTACGTGTCATGCCCGACAATGGTGGAATCAATGATCCCGCAAGCTTTCTGTGATGGAATTAGAGACGCAGACGTCAGACACACCGTGAAATTGAGCCATCATCAGACCTTACAGGAAGCTCTAGCCCATGCTTTGGAGGTGGAAGCCGTGCGTCAAGACGCTAGAACTCAACGACTTCGGGAGGTTGTGGTGAAGGAAAAACCTTCTTTGGGTCCGATGTGCTATGGCTGCGGCGAGAGGGGCCATATTCGGAGTAGTTGCCCCAAGCGAAGATGGCCACGTAGAACGACAGTAGCGTCCTCTACACAGGTGGACGCAGAAGAGCTGTCGTTAAACTAGAAGAAGCCAGGGCCGTGGGGCGGGCGCTGGCTGGTCAACATCGAGCCCCTACCGTCACTGTTTCACAGATTGGTAATGGGAACAACCTTACAGTGGTTGGACAGCTGAACAGCGTAACGTGTCATTTTACTATTGACACCGGTGCTTCAAGAACAATAGTGCGTCCGGAGCTATTGAAAAGGACTATTGTGTGGAATCAGAGACCATCCGTTCAGCTTCAAACAGCAACAGGCCAGCCAGTTACCGTCTTCGGTGAGACGATGGCGAAGATAACCATTGGAGAACAAACCTTTGAATACGGCGTTCTCATAGCAGACATCACGGACGACTGCATCATCGGATTAGACTTTTTAAGAGACCAGAAGTGTGTGGTAGACGTCGCTAAAGGAGTTCTTAGTTTCCCCGAACAAGAAGTATTCCTAGAGGGAGCGAGATCATGCGCAGTTTACTGCCTGAAAAATACGACCCTACCGCCGAGATCTGAAACTCTGGTCAAAGTTAGATTCCCGTACACCGTGTGTCAAGGGCGAAGCGTCGTCATAGAAAACTGCGGCGACCATCCGAGTTGGATCACAGCAAGAACTCCGGCAATGACCGGAAAAGGAGCGCTGGTGCGAGTCATCAATCTTAGCGGAGATGAAGTGCAGCTACGAAGAAATTGTGTCATCGGACGGTGCGATGCAGGTCAATCCATCAGAAGGCTGAAAAGGGCCCGGGAACCGGAATCCTGTCAACGAGATGACGTCACGCCGCTCCTAGCAAATTGTAAGGACAAGCTATCTGAGCGGGAACTTGCGCAAGCTAAAGGTTATTGCTAGATTTCAATGACATATTTTCGAAGGGTGACCATGATTTGGGAAGGACAGGTCTCGTTAAACACAGAATAGACACGGGAGACGCGCCACCAATAAAGCAGCGGCCTAGACGCCTTCCATTTGCCAAAGAGAAGGAGGTAGCAGACATGGTTGCTGAGATGCAGAAGAACCGCATCATAGAACCTTCAACAAGCCCGTGGTCTTCGCCAGTAGTCCTGGTAAAGAAGAAGGACGGCAGCACCAGGTTTTGTGTGGACTACCGTTTGTTGAATAATGCAACGAAGAAGGACAGCTACCCTCTGCCCCGTATAGACGACACACTGGACATGTTGAGCGGCATGAAGTGGTTCTCAACAGTGGACCTTAAGAGTGGGTACTGGCAAGTTGACATCCATCCAGAAGACAAGGAGAAGACGGCATTTACGACCGGAACTAGGAATGGATTGTGGCAGTTCAACGTGATGCCCTTTGGTCTTTGCAACGCTCCGGCGACATTCGAGCGGTTGATGGAAAGGGTACTGGTTGGACTTCTGGGTGATGCATGCCTGGTCTATCTGGATGACATCATTGTCATGGGTCGAAATTTCACAGAGCATGTCAGTAACCTGAGGAAGGTTTTCACCAGAATACGAGAAGCAAACTTGAGACTCAGCCCAAAGAAATGCACGTTTTTCAAGGAGGAAGTCGCCTACTTAGGCCACATTATTTCATCGAAAGGTGTAAAGACAGACCCAGAGAAGATAAAAGCTGTTCAAGAATGGCCTATACCAGTTAACAAGACCGACGTAAGATCATTTTTGGGTTTATGCGCATACTACCGGCGCTTTGTAAAGAACTTCTCTGATATAGCGAAACCTCTTCATCGGCTCACGGAAGATAAACGAGTATTCGCCTGGGACTCGGAATGCGATCAAGCCTTCGTCAGATTAAAGAACACCTCTGCACCAGTCCTATACTTGGCTACCCGAACAGAGAAGGAAGGTTTATCGTGGACACCGATGCCAGCAATACTGGCATAGGCGGAGTTCTGTCGCAAGAGCAAGGTGAACGGGAAGTGGTGATCGCCTATTTCAGTAAGTCACTTTCAAAACCTGAAAGGAACTACTGTGTGACTCGTAAGGAACTGTTGGCGGTAGTGAAGACTCTACAGCATTTCAACAAGTACCTCGTTGGAAGACAGTTTACCCTGCGGACAGATCATGCTGCGTTAAAATGGCTCTTGCAGTTTAAGAACCCTGAAGGACAAGTGGCGCGGTGGCTAGAGCAACTACAGGAGTACAACTTCACAACAGAACATCGGAGTGGTAGAACGCATTTGAATGCCGATGCCCTATCAAGGAGACCTTGTCCTGTGGCCTGCAGTCATTGCTCTAAAACGGAGACTAAAGAAGAAGTCCGGATGATTACCACCCAGGGACTTGATAATGAATGGAGCGAAGACGCCATCAAAAAGGCTCAAAAAAGAGGATAGTGACCTGAGGAAAATATTTGAATGGAAAGAAGTAGGTCAAAAACCTTCTTGGAGCCAGGTAGCATCATCAAGCCCCATCACGAAAAGTTACTGGGCACAATGGGACAGTTTGGAGATTAAGGATGGAGTACTCTTCAGGAAATGGGAAACACCAAAAGGGGATCAAACGACACTACAGCTGATTGTACCCCGTAAACAAGTTGTTTCGCTACTGAGGTACATACACGATCGGGTATCCGGGGACATTTAGGCGTGAAGAAGACCCTAGAGAAGCTGAGACAGAGGTTCTACTGGATACACTGTCGGGAGGATGTCGAAGACTGGTGCAAGAAATGTACGACTTGCGCATCAGTAAAGGGCCCACAAACCAGAAGTAAGGGCAAACTCAAGCTGTACAACGTCGGCGCTCCATGGGAAAGAATCGCAGTAGATGTAGCTGGCCCCTTTCCAGAATCCGATGAGGGAAACAAGTACATCATTGTGGTCCAAGATTACTTCACAAAGTGGCCTGAAGTCTTCGCTACGCCTAATCAAGAAGCAAAGACGGTTGCCAAGAAGTTAGTCCACGAGGTAATTTGCCGATTTGGTGTGCCTCTTGAGATACATTCTGACCAAGGAAGAAACTTTGAGTCAGCACTGTTCCAGGAGGTCTGTCAACTGTTGGGTATGCATAAGACCCGTACTACACCAGCACACCCGCAATCCGATGGCATGGTCGAGAGATTCAACCAAACGTTGGAAAACCACTTGGCCAAAGTTGTGGACGAGCATCAACGAGACTGGGACCAGTATATACCGCTTTTCTTGCTGTCCTACCGATCTGCAATCCACGATAGTACCAGCGCAACCCCAGCAATGGTAAACTTCGGTAGAGAAATACGGCTTCCGGTAGACGCGTTGACTGGGACACCGCCAGAAGCTCCGAAACCAGTAACCGAATATGCGGCTGACCTACAGAAGCGCCTGGATGAAGTACATGCTCTCGTCAGAGACTGCAGTCTAAAATCCAGCGAAAGAATGAAAACCCGTTACGACCGCAAAGCCAACACCGACGGTTTCGATGAAGGAGTCTGGTTTGGTTACACAACCCACTCAGGAAGAAGGGCAAATCACCGAAGTTCCAGCCAAGGTGGGAAGGACCATACAAGATCATCACTAGGCTGAACGACTTAACCTATCGGATCAAACAAGGGACAAGAGGCAAACCGAAAATTGTTCACATTGATCGATTGGCTCGTTACCATGGGTCAAATGATGCTCGGGACGAGCATGACTAAGAGGGGGATAATGTTACGACCACGAGAGCCCGTGCAAGCGGAATTAGTCTCATCGTCGTATAGATAAGGTCTATATTCGCTTGCACGATACTACGCTACACACTCTGGTAGGTTGTAGCGAGCTCTAGAGTGTTCTAAAGTAATAATAATATTACGACCTTGAGAGACCG